>JBCFYV010000100.1:26585854-27323292 GCA_039000515.1 Timema cristinae | reverse complement strand
TCCTGAGTGCGCGAGAAGGAAATCACCGACCACCAAGCTGAGAGCACCCCTTGGGACTTACCTCGCAGGATTTCCCCTCCAGCGTGTAGCTGCGGATATTTTGGGACCCTTGCCAAAGACAGCTCAAGGAAACAAATACATTCTTGTAGTGACTGACCACTTCACCAAATGGACGGAGGCATATGCTATGCCAGATATGGAAGCGTCAACAGTAGCTAAGCTTATTGTGGAAGAGTTCATCTGCCGGTTTGGTGTGCCAGTGGAACTTCATACAGATCAAGGACGCCAGTTTGAGTCTAAACTATTCCAAGAAATTTGTCAACTTCTTGGGATAGAGAAAACTCGCACAACTCCATACCACCCACAGTCAGATGGCCTGGTAGAAAGATTCAATAGGACTCTATGCGCAATGCTTTCCCAGTACGTCAACAACTCTCAGGACAACTGGGACAAGGCCCTACAACAAGTTCTTCTAGCATACCGGTCCAGTCCACAAGATTCGACGAAGTTCACCCCTTACTATCTCATGTTCGGTCGGGAGGTGCGGTTACCAATTGACGTGATGCATGGAGAACCAGAGCCTGCCGACAGTGTTGTAGAGTATGCTCGGCAGTTAAGAACAAATTTAGAAACTGCACATCGTTTGACACGAGAACATCTCGGCAAAACACATCGGGTACAAAAAGATGTGTATGACCGGAAGTGCATGGGCAGTGCCTATAAGGTTGGTGATCGTGTGTGGCTGCACCAGCCAGCAGTCAGAAAAGGAACCTCACCTAAACTGCACAGGGCATGGGATGGCCCATATATTGTGAAGACCAAAATATCAGATGTAGTCTACCGCATCCAACGTGAATCACCCAAGCGGAAACGGATGATTGTACATTTCAACCGGCTGAAGCCATGCAGTCCAGTCCTAAGGGAACCAACGTCAACAACAGATAGGGAAGGGACAGATATTAGTGAAAACTTGTCACCGGAGAAAGACTTAGGGCCTAGTCTTTTACCAAGAAGTTCTAGTTTAGATTTTTCTAATGAAGATGAAAACAAAACTAACAGTCCGGAATTAATTGTGCTACCCAGGATTATTCCAGAGAGGCGCTATCCTGCAAGGCAGAGGAAGCCCACGGGATACTATCTAGATGTGTGATCCTAATGACTTTCCTGAATAGAGAGAAGAAAAAACCTCTCAGTGTGATTGATATGTATTATAGTGGCTCAGGAGAGCCTTTTAAAAAGGAGGGAATAGTGTAACGTATAGCTGTAGTGACTATTCTGCGAGTGCAGTGAGTGTACCCACCTCGGTAACTGGAATGTGGAAAGAGGGGGTGGGGGCGACAGCTGCAAATAGTCAGGTAGCAGTTTAGTTTTCCTGTGAGTTCGTTTGGGACTGGTCGTGTTAAACTAGTGTTGTGGACATGGTGTCCAAGTATTAAACGTGTATATATTGATGTATGATAGTTGTATTAAGATGTGTACCCTTAAGTGTAAATATATATATCATTTGTAAATAGAAAACAAGCTACACTAATATTTCAAGAAAACCGTGTTAATAATAATTGAAATATTGGGTTTTGACAGTTTTTGCTAGTTTATAATAATAAAAAGGATTAATAATTGCATATTATAATACTTTAATAACCCGGTAATTACCAATAACTTAAACCTAGATAAGTTCAATTAAAATTTCAAACAGTTTAATATTTATATATCTTTGTGGTTTTGGTGAGTTGTTTAAATGTTGCAAATTTAAAAAGGTTTTCAAATATTTATAATATGAATAAGGTATTATTTGATTCTTCGTATCCTTGTGAGGGTAATAATTGTATATAATAATTTATTACTTTCTATTTTGTATAATCTTGTGAATGTGAGGAATGCCAGGTCTCCGCCGTGGTTCGGATTCCACGTTAAGCTGTAGGTCCTCCATTTCATCTCACAATCACCCTACCATTACACATTAGCGTAAGTGCGTATAACCCGAACGGGTAGTAAGACGCGGTGCTAATAATAATAATAATAATAATAGTAATAATAATATTTTGTATAAATAAAAGGGGCTTATATATATATATATTTATAATTTTATGCACAATCACCCTATAGGTTACCACAGCTATTTGTACATATATTTTTTTCAACTACTGGGTTCAGTTTTAAAGTTAAACTTCTACTAGTGTAATATATCTAATACAACTGGACCTAGGCCTTAATGAAGTGTTATAAAGTGGAGCAAAAAAATTAAAGGAAAGTTGTTTTTTCTTGAATAGTTTTTATTAATTAGTGTTGATTTGTTTTAACCAATTTATTTTTAAAAACCACCGAACTTCTACCGCTGGGTTTGAAAATTTTTCCCTCAATAGCTGGGTTCAGGTTTAAAGTAAAACTTTAATCATGATAATACAACTAGGCCAATGCCTTTATGGAAAACGTTGGTAATTCTCTCCAAAAACTATTACACTAATAAGAAGAGTAAAACTAGTACAGAAAAAGTGGAAATATTTTACACTACAGTCTACAGAGAATAGGCGTGACACTTAGTTGCAAGAAGGTACTACATAGCCACAAAGGTTTTAGTTTTTAAACACTAAAATACCTTTTTTCTGAAACCGTTCATGGCGATCTCTCCGGTTTGCACTTTTAATTATACTTTTCAAAAGAGCCCCATCATGCCATATAGAAACAGCCTGTCTGAATGAAGAAGCCTTTGTCTTTTATTCACTCTAGTGTGTGTTCAGGGGTCCCATGATGGTTTTGTCCAGAGGCTGAAGCTTGTGCGAGCAGTGTGGCGGCAACGACACAACTGTCACATGACTACTTCGTGCCAATTCAATCACATCAACATTACGAACATGGCTGTAGTGTCCATCTAATATTAGGAGAACTGGAGAGTCCTCAGATGGGGTCACTTTTTCCACGAAAGGCTGGGATCATTCGGTAAAAATATTGGTTAGAACCCAACCTCATGGGTGTGTTACTCCAACTGAGCCTGGGGAGCCCCTCTCATTAGTTGGTCAGTCATGTTCTTTCTGGGAAATATAATGAAAGGTGGAACATAACGCCCAACGGCACTCATGCATCATATCACTGTGACTGTCATTCCTCGCTCTGCGGATGTGAGGGCATCAATTTGACGTTTACCTTTCCTTCCAATTACTTGCGGATGTTTACTTTGTACAGTGGTCAGGCCAGTTTCATCCACATTGTATGTTCGATCAGATGGATACTTGTGTTTAAGATAGGCCTCTTCTAATAATTGAAAAAAAAAGCACCGAAATTTTATTTATTGAACCCTAAGGTGCGAGAAAAAGAAGTCCCGCATGGTTTACGCAGAAACAGCGTATCTTTGTGACTGTCTAGGACGAGATCAACCCAAGCGCGGCCTGCTTGCCCTTGCTTGAAAGGGTGATTAATTCCGTTTTTATTCGCAAGTTGGAATGCCATACGTTGAAGTTCCCCTAAAACTTTGCTTCCATATGAAGTAAATAATCAACTAATTGTTTTTCGAGTTCATCTTCTAGTATTGGCTTCCTTCCTATCTTAGCTGTCACCAATTTAAAAGGTGATAAGTCAACCTTTTTGCTAAGATTGCGCAATGTACCATGAGATATGTTGAAAGTTTTGGATGCTTTAAGGGTGCCCTTCTATTTTCCCTAACGGAACGGATTACTTTGCCATGTCCTCTTCACCGCATTAACGTCTTTTACTTTTAGGAACATATTTGGGCATCTTTCTAGGCATTCTGAAACCAAAATGACGAGTATTAGCCTACTTGGGGGCTTTGGTCCAAAGTTCGACTACTAGTTGAAATTAGGACCACTAACGTTAGTCGGAATTTAGACCACTGCATGATTAAAACTTTGAGGTTACGTACGACCTAGAACGAGAGGCAATCGATTAAACTAAAAGAGAATTTAAAAGCCTAAAATGTACCTAACACGATGCTTTAACGGCCTTACAGCTATTACTAAGACACTACGAGAAAAATAAATAAATAAAGAACACATACCTGAAAAAGTTTTAAAATCGCCGAAAATGAAGTTTTGATTTTGTCGTGGTAGAGCGAGTGAACTGTGGTTTACACAAAACAACAACAAAGTAATGGAGCGCTGTTTACTATTCTTCCCGTACGGTTGTAACACCTCGCAGTACGTCAAACTCTGCTAGTCGGACTTTAGACCCTAGTCGAAATTTGAACTTTCTCCTCTACTTATGTTAGTATAGTTATATAAATAATTTCTTAGCTATTGTAGTTTCATAGTCCTCGAGTGGGAACTTTAACAACTAGTTTTGGGCAATATACACCTTTTGTAAACAAATAAAACAATGCATTAATAAAATATAAACATATGTTAGTTTTTATTATAATAATATCCACTCCAATCACCATCAAACAAGTTTTTACATTAATAGCTGATTTGACAAAGTTTTTAATTTTTACATTCTGCAAAAAGGTTAGTTTAAAATTAAAGAAAAATATGTTCAGATTTGCTTATTAATCATATTAATCAAATTGCAATGAAATACCTAGTTGATTTACTTTGATAAACCAATAACTTAAATTTATTTTTTCGGATATTATCTCAGAAAATATATTTCTAAAACAGTTAACCAAACATAAATGTTATTAAAAATCATTGGTTTTAATTACTTGAATTTTTTATTCGGTTTTTTAACCATAAAAAAAGCTAAACGAAAAATGGGAAGAAATATAATCAAGGATTCTTGCATTATATAATAAGGTTCACTCTAAATTTGAATTTGAATAGCCCGCCGACAAGATTCTTAGTTCTGAAACCAGACACCGCTAGAGCTGGCGTGAATGTCAATAATCAATACAGAGAGATTTCTATCTATACACTTCTTTATAGTGATAAGCATTATCGAATGATTTAAACCATTGGTTGATGAAAACAATCGTTTCCAAACTATCGAATGAATATTCGTGAGTAACGAATTATCATTTGAATGAAAAATATAGTCCCTTTCGTTTTCAATCGAGTGAATTGTTTATTCATTTCCAGCTGGTGCTGTACTTGTCTCATTCACGTCATAACAAAGATGACTAATCAAAATTATAATAGCAGTTTCTTTCTCACTTGCCTGTGTCATGAAATACCGGCATTTACCAAACATAAACACAAAAAAACATTCGAAACTGTAAGGTTGACTATCAACCAGCAGCAACGTGAATGAATGTGAATACTTTTCATTCGAATAATTTTTAAACTATCGAATGAGTCGATAGTTCCCATCACTACTTCTTTATCTATGGTTTAAGAGTTCGACTCATTTGAACGCTGTTTCACTAGAATCCGTAGCAATCTAAGTAATAATTATATAAAATAATCTAAATATATTTTGAAAAAAGAGCTATATAGATCTGGATATAAATAAAACAAAATTATCTAAATTAAAAGTGTATTAATGAATTAAAATCACATTTAAAAGTCTAATAATTTACGTAAGACGTGAGACGAAAGAAGATCACTAAATGAGGCGCTATCGTGGGGCATGAACGAGAGGTAACGTTTCAATTGCCACCCAATCCTAGGGCATGGGGAAGAACGTATTAAATAGCACCCCATAATAGGAAGGGGGTAACGCATCAATTGACGCCCCTAAGCTTGTACAATCTTTTGAAACTTGGAAATTAGTTTAGAGAAAATTGGATGTTGAGGACATTGTATTGAATTTCTATATTTAAATCAAATTATCCTTTTTGCTTTTGAACAGCAAAACTGGGAAGGTTAATTTAACTCTTTAATGGACCTTTAGTTTAGACTTTGTGAAAGTTAATTTTCTTGATTAATAAATTTAGATTTTATTTGAAAATATCTGATTGTTGTAAATTCTTTAATCTTTATTTATTTGTATTTTTTGAGGCGGTCTAGTTTGCCCACCTTTGAATGACTAATACTTTAATTCTGAGCTTTTGAGAATATAACCATTTGACTACGTATGAAAATAGGGTTTAATCAACTTTCTTCTTTGAACATATATACATATATTAAAATCAAAGTCAAACTTTATCGCTTGGATTTTTCGTTGTTTTTTTATTGTGACTTTTTAACCTTTCAGCGAGTATTCTTAAGGCTTTGGAATAAGTTTATTTGAATCTAGTCCATAGTGATACGTTCATTTATATTCAATGTGTATTAACACAATAACAACCTGAAGACGTCAATAAAGTGTCTAATAGCAAAATATTTGTATTTGTTTCATTTAGAGCCTTCCTTGGATGATTTGGGAAATTCCAGACAAGGCCCCGCACCTCTCTTAGGCCACCTCGAGACCCCATCTCATCACCAGGCAAGGTTATATGAATCGTACCCGTGACAAGCGGCCAAATGAGTCTTGTCTTCCAGAATTTGCAAGTGACTTAGATATCGGGGCTCTGGAATCCCGGCCAAGCGTACTGAAGAAGAGGTTGTATACAAATTTAATTTGTTTATTTATTAAAGGTGTTTACAGTGCCTTATACGTGTGATAATAGCTTAGATCAGACATTCTCAAAGTGGGATTTACAAGGCTCACCCAGGGGGTCCGCTATATCCTCCAGGGAATCCACGACCTACCTTTATATTTTCTTAGATCTTATAAAATTGAATATAAAATGGTAAATAACTGGTGTACACTAAACACAATGGAGATGCCATGCCATATTAAAGCCTGGCATACAAATAGAGGCCTAAATGTTGGCCATACCCCTTATACTTATGACTTTAAGACGGGCATTCTGGTATTCACTTTCAATTTTAGTTTTCTCATCAGGTAGCACAAAGAACTTCCAGAAAAAGAACTGAAACATTTTAAGCAATATCCAACATATTATTTAAGCGATTAAGAAATTACCGCTCTTTATGGTAAAAAAAATCAATATGAAACCGTCTTAGTTTTGAATCAAACTTCATTTTTATTCTTCACATAAATTATCATTAATTATTAATTTACAAATATAATACATATATTTATTATATTTTAATTATCACTAATTTAAATGTATATTATTTATAAAAGTGGTCATTTATTTTATTTTGCGTTATTTTGTTATTATTTTTGCACTAAAAATTTTCCATCCCTATAATATACTATATACAGACAATTCTCGATTCTACGACCTTTCACGGTTCCCCGGAAAAGGGTCGTTATTGGAATTTTAACCGATTTTGTCCAACCTCCAACCTTCATACGCAAAAATTGCATTTTTTAGACAACACGTGAAAAAAAACCTTCCTATTTCTTGAAGAAGTCCATTACGGAGGCCTGCTTCTTCTTATCGCCAGTTTTCTCGACGAAGTCTTTCACACAGCTCTTCACTAGCGCTCTGGCGCTTAAGTGCTCTTGAGTAGACGTCGCCGGCTTTCAGAACATCTTTCATCGTGAGGATGTCTTCAAGCTCTTCTTCCATTTCTTCCTCCCCCTCTTCAACGCTGGACTCCTGCTACTCCATGATTACATCGGCGTCATCGAGGGTTTACCAAACTGTGATGTCATCGTTTGCTGCTAAGTACTCCTCATACGTGCAGTCTGGGGCCAATCTCTGACACGTTTCCTCGTCGCACGGCTGAGTGAAAGTCAGGTGGGTGGACGACGGTGCTGTTGTTGAACCAGGCTGTGGTTCTGTAGAGGGGCCTGGCTTGGAACTGGCGTCCACTGGAAGTGGGTCGTCTGGTTTTCGGCACTTTCAGTGGTGGGAAACACACGGACGGCAGCCTCTTCGTTGACTGGTAGGACAAAGTGAGCGTATCGGAAGCAGTTGGCGATTACCTCCGGTCTCATGGCCCTCCAACTGGCGAGGATTCCTTCCATGGTCCTGAACACGTCCCACTTTTTTACCTCCTTGCCCAAGTCGAGATTCCACACCATACTACGCACAAGCATCTCGCGGAACTTCACCTTCACTTGCTGAATTATTCCCTGTCTCCAGGCGCTGAAGCATGCTGGTGGTGTTCTTTGGCAGAAACACCAGCTCGATGTTCCTAAGTTGGTCGAGAGCAGGATGTGCGGGGCAATTTTCGACGAAGAGCACGACTTTTCTACTTACGGCGCCCATCTTCGAATCGAAGCCTTAAAGCCCCTCATGAACACCCCGAGTCATCCATGCCTTTTTATTAAAATCATAGTCACAAAGTAGGATGTTGCCTTTAAAACCCCAGGGTTTCTTTAACTTCCTGTTCACGATAGGCTTCATCTTATCACTGCCATCCATGTTGCAGCACAGAAGGATGGTGAGGTGCTACTTGTTCCTATTCGAACCCATGCACATATCCCCTTTCACAGCAAGAGTGTAATCTGGTATGAGGTTGTAGAACATCCCCAGTTCATCAGCGTTGTATACTCGTACATCTTGAGGCTGATAGTGCCTAAGGATGTTTCGGATCAAGGGCATACACTCCCTCACCGGTGTTGGGTCGACCGAAGTGCTTTCACCGACGACCTTGTGGCTGGATATTCTGTGACGCACTTTGAAACGCTCTAGACACCCAATTGAATACTTAAAGTTTTCTATATCTTACCTCAGGGCAAATTCATCGGCCTTCCTCCCGTTGCATCATCGGTCCGTTTATAGTCACGTTTTGCGCTCTCTGCTGGCTGAACCACTCCAGCATAGCCTGCGCCAGACTTGCGTTGATCGCACTCTTCAAATTATTGGCCTTTACATTGTGACATTCCTTCTGCACTGCATTCACAATTTCTTCTTTCATTTTGAGAATCGTAAAAAATGTCGACTTCGGGATCCCATTCCACTGCGCAATCTCCATCTTTGTAATATTCTTCTCATCCACTTCCTGGATGATCTCGTACTTCTTCATGAGGTTCAAGAAGGTCCTCTTTCCACTCATTTCGTCTACATTATAAGTTCGTATTAAATAAAAAATAACGTGGGTCGCCAAAAATTGTTCACAAAATCAAACAAAAAACGTAACCAAATCAATAATCGAAATAACAATGGAAAAAACAAACCTGGCGCGTGATGTAATGGTAGTCGCGCGCAGGGAAACATTGTCCTGCTTGTGGGAGGGGGTGGACAGTAAAGTGCTATTGGCTGGCACTGATGGGTGGTGTCTATTTTTATACCTGACCTACCCCAGGTACTAGCAATAGAGTGCTCACAAAAATAATCGTAATGTAGCGACCTAAATAAATGCAACTAACACATTTTACGGCAGATTTCCTTAAACATTTTGACCTTTTATTCCACATTTCTTACGGTTCCCCAAAAAAGGGTCGTTACTTCGAGAGGGACGCTATTCCCGGGGTCGTAGAATCGAGAGTTGCCTGTATATCATTATTTTATTCTACATCAAGGTGTCCTCAAAAAATCTGTTGCATGGTTAGAGGGTCCACTTGATTAAGAAGTTGGACAACCACTGGGTCAGATCATTAATTTTTAATATATATAAGTCCAAGGGAGCCATCGTAGACTCACAATTATGCTAACTCTCCTTCACCTATAATCTAACCCCAGTTTCTTATATCAATGGGAGGATACATCCTTGATAGATTCAATCAAGATTAAAAACAATTATTTAGCTATATAAGATTATTTTAGATACCTGAGTAAGTGAGGGGATATTAACCCTTTCAGACCCGAATTAATTTACACAGTCAAATTTTTTTTTATATATTATAGCTTTGCTAAGTGAATTTTTTTAAGATTTTAGGAATAAAAAAAATCGAAATTTGACCACCGGTTTTCAAAATATAATGTGTACACAATTGTGTACATTGGGTCTCAACACGTACTGAAATAAATGAGGGTGGTTAATATACAGAATACATGTTTTAGACAGTAATTCATATTTATAGCATTGAAATGGAGCATTAAAACTACTTTTATAATAGAAGGTATTTGTAAAAGCACATATTACATGTTAAATGAGAAATTTTGTAAATAGTAAGGAAATTGACAACCTGTTATTTGACATGAAATGCACGAAAGCAGTTTTTGTCCTTTGATAAACAAAGATGCACACAACACTTTTCACACTTCACCCTAGAACGTCCCTTGCATTGGGGGAATTTGCATCGACCTGGTAGTTCTGCACTTGTGTGAAGTGTTCAATTCCATCATATTGAACATCTTCAGATGGCCTGACTTCTCCTCGTCTTTTAGTAACTGGTAACTGTGGGGGTGTAGCAGATGGTCGGCCTCTTTTCTTGTTTGTAACTATCCTACCACCTAACACCAGTGCATCAGCCAGTCTCATTCTGAAGTGCAAAAGATCCATAACCTTGTTCTTTGGAATCCCGAGGGCCTCAGCAGATCTTCTGTACTCCAGCCAGCTCTGCACCACAGCAAAATCTACTGCATGGAAAATGGCACGTAATGTCCATTTCTTTGATTTTATAAAGATACGGTAGTAGCTAATTAACTGGTCGAAGAGGTCAACACCACCCATAGAATGGTTATAAAGTTTTATAACCTCTGGTCGATTAATTTGTACATAATTTTTCTTCTTCTTATCCCATTGCTCAACTCTGTCAATGCTTCCTTTTCCAACAAAATTAGAAGCCAGAACAACTGTTTTGTTGTCAACCCATTTTACTAGAGGTACATCATCAGTGCTGCAGATTTCCTCTGAATATCCTCTTTCTTTTTTCAAAGCCTCTTTGTCTGGAATAAGAGGAGGATTAGCAAACCGGTTAACCCTAACAGTTCCAGCAGCAAAAATGTTGTCTTGTTTTAGTGCTTGAAACAACTTGTATGTTGAAAAGAAATTGTCAAAGAATAGCTTGTATCCCTTTCCTTCACTTATTCTTTGAGCCAGCTGCAGAACTACTGTTGGACCTTGTCCAAATGACCTCAATAAAGGCTCTTTGAACTCAGTTGTTGCTCCCTGGTACAACAGAAAGTCATATGCTAGACCACTTTTGCCACACAGCATGTACATTTTGATGCCCCAGGGCGTTGGTTTTCCCTGAACAAACTGCTTTACAGAGAGATGCCCTGTAAAGGGGATCATTGCCTCGTCAACTGCTAGATATTCTTCTACATGTAACTCTAGGCAGTGATTGCGCACAGAATCATATATAGGGCGGACTTTAAAAAAATGTATCTTTATTATCAGGTGGAATCCTCATATTGTCCACAAGATGCAGATTGGTTCTGAGTTGGAAGAACCTATCCCTACTCATATTGTTCAGAAATAAATACATTTTCAAAGTTGTGTCCCAGTACATTCTAACCCTTGGAAATTTTAGAGTTCCCATCACCAGATGAAGACCAAACAAAGTTTCAAGTTCCGCTGTTGTAGTTGGCTTGAAACTGTTTGTCCCTGCCTGTATTGCATACATATTTGTCATCTCGGCCATTGCTTCAAAGAGATGTTCTGGAATGTACTTCCTAAAATACATTAGTGGAGTCAGTTTAATTTCTTCCTTTGTATCTGGTTGCCACTGATTTGAATTTAATACAGATATCGGACGATGACTCCATTTGATATCTTTTTTCTCTGTAAGGAAGTAATTTATTTCATTATTTGTTACGATTTCGGGCTCATCAACATTGCTATCATCATTGTTAGGATTGCCCTCGTCACCGTCTAATCTACTAGATGTTGGTTGCACTTCATCTTCATCAACTTCCCCCCTATTTATCTTGTCAGCACCCAATCTCACTGTTTTGCTATGTGAAGAAGTGGACAATCCACCATCAAAATTACATTCTTCATCTGATGACAAATCTAAATCTGACACATTACCTGCCATCAATGAATCTAAAATCTGAGATGGATCCATTATTCTTTTGTTCCGGTATGCCATTTCAGTTAAATGTGTCGCAGATCAGAAAAAAAAAGTTAAAACCAGAATTTCTAAATCAGGAATTACACCTACAACAAAGTAAATACAGCCTTATCAGTGCAATGTGTCAAAAAAAGATGTTGCTTCAAAGTCAGAATAAAATTGGAGGTTATAATTATTCAAGCTATTTTTATAAAAGCATAATATTCTAACAAAGTCAAAATGTTAATTGTATTGTGGAAATAAAGACTCAAAACTCTTAGAACATTGTCAATATCATGAATTTGTTCAACTAAACAGCTTTATGAAGCATTTCTACAATCACATTGAGGTTATGTCAACACGTGGTAGTTATACTCACTTCTGAACCAATGGCTACAATTGTGTACATTATATTACAGTCATCCAGGCACGCCTAATATCACTTATACAAATATATTTACACTTGTAATATACAAAACAACTATTCAATAAGCCAAAAGTAAGCTTTGAACCAAAATATTCAGTTAGAAATTAAAATAAAACATTTAACATAAGCGGTATTGTCACAAGCCAAAAAATTGTACCACTCTAAATAAGTAAGATCGATTATTAACTTTCCTAAATATCGTAAGATGGCAGCACCAGTTCTAGAAATGTTTTAAAAGAATGCACAAATGTGTACATAGGGTCTCCATTGAGAAAATATTATCAGAAGTACCATAAAACAAGGTAGAAACTTAGTGTACACAATTGTAGCCAGAGGGTCTGAAAGGGTTAAGACCATGTGTAAATGACAGGCCAAATTTTAAAATAACACATCTTTTCAATCGTTAGTTCTTACTTAACAAAATGCCAACGTAGCGTCGCCTGGCAAACGGGTTAGTGGTGAAATCTACCGGCGTCATGAGTTTTGCTGGCTGCATCTATCAACATTAAGGGGGCACACGTGTCAGCACATTCACTCCTCTATGGGCAGGCTCGCTCGTTGTATCTCCTTAGTTCTAACCTTAGTTCTCTCCTGTAGATGCTGTAGCAACCGAAAAGGCTGGCAAGCCAAATCACGGCTTAGATTATCTTGATAGAACTCCAGCATCAGTGGCAATGTGAATGATAATACAGAGAGAGAACATGTATATAAATAGTTAGATAAATATTATCTTGATAGAACTCCAGCATCAATGGCAATGTGAATGATAATACAGAGAGAGAACATGTATATAAATAGTTAGATAAATATTATCTTGATAGAACTCCAGCATCAATGGCAATGTGAATGATAATACAGAGAGAGAACATGTATATAAATAGTTAGATAAATATTATCTTGGAAGTAATTTAAGGGGGTTAGTATTGTATTGTCCCTAGAAGAATAGAGCGAATTTATGATGGGTATGGTGAGACCAGTTCTGAGATTGGAGTCTCTAACATTCACACTTTACAAAAATATATTTTAATAATGTTCTTACTATTAATTACCAGTAATATTTTCAGATAAGTAGGAAGACATTCAACTGATATATGTGCGTACTTATCTCAATTATATAACACGATTATATGTAGTCTAAAATAGAAGAATGTTGCCGAAGATTTAATTAGTGTTGAAAAAATAATAACAATGCGTTAGATAATATATTATTTGGATACATTTGTAAAAATCATATTTTCAACCAAGGGATTATTTAAGCAAAGTATTTATGTGATTTACTTAGATAATTATTTGTATTAATAAAAACCAAATAATGATGTGTGTATGTTTGTGTTTGTTCAGAGAGACCGAGAGATAAACCTGCGCCGAGAAGAGCTCGATCGCCAACGCCGACGCCGCGACACATGCGACGGGTCTGGGAGCAGCCTGGGTGGTGCAAATTAACAGGGAAGGCTACCAAGGTCCTGCCATCCCCGGTACCTCCTTCACAGGCCGGGCCGCCCACTCCAGTAGGTACCAGGGAGGAGACCCAACAACATGTTAGATGTCCAGAACAAGCCACTGTAAGGAAGAACTTGATAAGATACAAGCGGCACATAGACAACAGCTTCCGGCCATCAAAGAGCGTATCACCGCGACGCTTATCTAGAACTGCATTCAAGACACCTTAATAGAGATAGACGCCAACAACTAAATCCTGGACCTTCGCTCGGGGTAAACTGTTTCAGCATCCGGGAGCCCATCCGCCACAGAGAGTGACACGAACGGGAGCCCACCAGCAGGCGCACGGACTCCTCCACTTTGACATGAAATCCTCTTTCAGGGAGAATCCGCTACCACCCCGTCGAGGAAAGACACCAGCAGCCAGCTATGAGTCCAGCTAAGACTGTTCAGTTCCAGAGAGCATATCTAGACAACACAACGATGGCCGTCTACGACAACCGAGAGATCCTGGACATGCTACATGAGATTACGCAGTCCATGGCTTCAAACGAAGAAAGGATAACCAAACTGTCTAACCATATCGAATGTGATGCTTCTCTCTGCTAGCGTTCGCCTTTATAAGCACAGGATGGAGGGGGAAAAAATCCCTGTCGGAGGATTGGTTCACCCTCACCTTCTACACTATATCCTTATCGATCCCCGAATTGTGCGTCGAGTCCAACACTAACCATTTGACGTATACTCTATCTCCGGAACGTCTGATTGTCTTCTCTACAAGGTAAACATCCAGAAACAGCGTCTTTCTGAAATCCTTATCGTAGAATCCTCCCGTGATATGCTTATATTTCATATCTTCGAGTAGAAAGGTCCTGGGATTAGTCTCGATGACGTTACGTATTTTAAACAGTTCGGTCGACCAGTTCGCGATCTAACCCTTTTCGAAAAAATCCTTATACTTACTGATACGAATTATATAAACTACTTTAAACATGTAAAGTGTAGAATCTGATATCTTGAGACGTTTATAGATTATATGTAAAAGTCTGTCATCCTTGACGTCCATAGGCTTCATCTTTATGGTCGATGTATCATCCGGTTGTAACTCTCGATAAACGAGTCCATCTGCCTTTTGATGGTGTCTTTGGCCGCGTTGAGTGCTAGTATCTGCTCGTTACTAAGTCTCGCATCCATCCTATCGACTTAAGACTTGTTACAGACATCCTTCTATGCGATGGGCGTCTCAACGTTGACGATCCTCTTCGATCTATCATCGTAATATCCTTGAGAGGTTAGAGTCTCTTCACGAAAGAACCTGTGGTCATGCAGTATTGGGCATGGTACTCACCGCAACACCTCTGAGGAAAACCTCTCTTCACGAAAGGACCAGTGGCCATGCAGTATTGGGCGTGGTACTCACCACCACGCCTCCGAGAAAAACCTCGCTACACGAAGGGACAGGTGACCATGCAGTATTGGGCGTGGTACTCACCGCAGCGCCTCCGAGGAAAATCTCTTTCACGAAGGAACCGGTGACCATGATGTGTTGGACGTGGTTCTCACCGCCGCGCCACCAAGGAATATATTTTCCGATTTCTTAAGTATAGAGGCGACGTCCATCTAACTTATTGTTTAGTTAAAAGATTAGAAATTGTTTATTTAATAAGTCCATCTGACTTATTGTTTATTTCGGACTTAGTATAGTCGAGGCGACTATTACGATTATTTTGACTTCTTGTTTCAGTCAGGATGGCTATATTTTGGTTTTGTATTATTACAACTCTGTTGATGTTGTCACAGCAACACTTACCTATTATTTTTGTGCATTTGGAAGGCATTCACTTTGGAATCATAGCAAATAAATCCAATTACATATTTGACATTTTGGTTATTGTTATAGTATATATTGTAATTTTCAAAATGTTTATGATTGATCATTTTTTTACAACAATAATTTACACAAAATAATAATTCCAATATAATATAGTGCCGAGCGTCTGAGAAATTAATCCTTTCAATCGGTTTTTTTACACCCATTATTGTTGCCAGCATGTGGGCTGGGTCAGTAATGTTCCAATCCTATAAGTTATTTAAAATTTGAAGATAAAAAAAATTAGGATTTGTTTTAAAGTTATTATGCTACTTATTGGTAAATTATCCTTAAACCACAATAGGGAAAACTTGAAAACAATCATATTGCAATGTAACAAAATAAATATGTTAACATTTAGTTATTATTTCCATTTTCTAAGGAAAAAAATTCAGGATTCTTAAATAAAATGAATATTAAGATATATACATATATATTTGACCCATGTACAAATCACACGACCAGTTGCCATAATTTCATTTCTCTGTTTTGTGCCTATCTCGGATTCAGGAGAAAGAGGTTAGATTCAGGGTTTGGTTCATAATTTAAATCTTTTACAATTCATTGAACAATGTTCAACCCCCCCCCCCCTACACCCCCTATCATAACCTGCAGCCTTAGGCTTGTTAATGTAAGGTATGTCAGAATTTAAAAAATTTCATGAATAACTTAAATAGCAAAGAACTTAAGTTGAAAAATATGAAAACACAAACATTTTAATTCTTTTTATAAAGGCAAACATAATAGTTTTTTTTTTATTAATGAAGCAAAAATCACATCACTGACTAGCATTATCGCATTGGCTATGCCTTCTCTAAAGCCCGAGGGCTGGTTGTAGTTACGTCGTTTCCATTTATAACCTCTGGATCGACGACAAACACTTGGACCAGGAGAAACCATGTCATAGGACATTTCTGCAGTAGTCTGGAATAAATGATGTTATGCAACAATAATAGATATAAAATATTATTATATACAAAAAGATTGGAAATAAAATATAAAATTATATAATACAAAGATATATTATATCTATATCTATATATTATAATATTATATATATATATAATATATAATATAATATATATAGATATATATATCTATATATATCTATATATATATATCTATATATCTATAATATCTATATATATATCTATATATATCAGAATCAAATAGCTAAAGACAACCTACAGGAAGTTATTAAAAATAATATACAAATAACTTATCAAATAATGAAATAAAGACTCAATTTTAATCAACAAACTAAAAAAAAGAATGATTTATGTAAGTTATATTAACTATGATATAAATTGAATTGAATTTAAAAAAAAGCGCCAAACTGTTCAATTTAATAGACATAGAAAGACAGATTGAAGGGCAAGGCATACACACATATCAGAAAAATGTAGGCTTTAAAGTTCACAAGTGAAACACAATAAAACACACAACAGTAATCTTCGGGGCCCTTTCTGCAACTAGCGGATGATCACTCAAATCTAGATTTTGATTCTTGGATGTAAATATATGGATTATTTTTTGGTTAATATAGAGATGACTAGTGTAAGCAAAGGATAGAGAAATAGAAGGTTATATCAGGTTGAAACCAGTGGGATTTGGTTATATCAAAGTTTTAGTGATGTCATGGCTTGTGACACATTAGAGACCAATTCAAATGTTAATCACCATAGTGCCTACATATTATACAACATTGGATTAGAATGCCACATGTTTCAATTATGACTTGTAACATCAGAAACTTTTGTCATTATATATTGAAAAGAACAGTTCGTGGAGAGTTTTCAATTTGGAAAAATTAAGTTAATAAGTTATCAAATAGCCTAAATAAAATTATGTCAGAGAGTTTGACATTTGTCACAACCTTCTAAAGTGCATTAGACTGAAACATTCTTCAACGAAAATATAAATAATTTTGAGTACCTATAAACACAAACACAGATTCTTAACCATTAATTGTTCATATCTACATATAGTATATAAAGATAAGGTTAACATATTTAATTGATGTTATTTAACTAATGAATAAATGTTACAATGTTGATCACTATCTCAAATCATTAGTTAACCTGTCAAGTACTGACACTCAAGCACATATTGATGGTTCCAACTTGACAGAAAATTGTAAGTTTTTCCGTCCAAATTAGGAAAATTATGATATATCGGCCGAGATCAATATAAAAGAAGACACGGTTTATGTAGCCATTTTGTTATAAGAGATATGCCTGGAAACGCTTAAGATTTTGCAACTTGCCTGGTCCGGATTCAGACCGTAAAATTGCAAAATACATCTTAGACCATTTAGAATGTATTTCAAGCCCAAGAGAAGCCAAATAATTTCAACATTTGGAAGCGTTTCTTCGAGGTCAATTTATAATGGGAATTAAAAATAATGAAATTAGGAAGAGGTTGATTTCAAAACCAGGCTTAACATATGACATCAGTAGAACCTCAGAACCAGCTGAAGCACAGAGTAAAAAAAAATCGCATCAAGAGGAAGAAGTAAATGCCCCAAGGTATAGTTCTAAAAGTGAAGAAATAATGTAGGATAAGTCTAAATATCCAAACAAACTCTCCTACAAGAACTTTGTCAAAAAAAAGATAATCATTCTGAAAAATGACACCGGGAAATTGGAATAGAACTCGCGACCTTTGATTTAGAATGCCAATGCTCTAATGACTGAGCTATCTAGGAATCGTCCCGTGCACATGGTCATTCTTCACTCATATTTTAAGGTAGAGTCCATAACGGACGTGTGGAAATCGTCGGCTACAAATGTGTGATTTATTAAGATCACAAGCTTCATATAACGCAGCCACCTGTAACTCGGTAGTTGGCTTATTGCTGCCACTTGTACAGCTATTATACGCCAATGCTCTAACCACTGAGCTACCCAGGAGCATTGACATACTAAGTCAAATGTCCCGGGTTCGATTCTCATGTCCAGGTGTCATTTTTCAATTAAAAAAATAGGATATGTAGTTACAAGTAAATCCTCACTAAAACAAATATAATAGCTTTGGCTATTTGATTCTTATAAAACCAATTATAAAAAGCCTAAAAGATTAAATCTGCAGAGTAAAAATAAAGAAGAATCAAGTTAAGACATATCAAACTGTTGTGCTGATTATAATAAATTAAAACGAGAAAAGTGTGCAGCATACGGTCTGGTGTGTCACAAGTGTAAAAATAATAAAAATGTGTAACGTTGATTAACATCAACATTACAAGCATGAAGGATATACTGGCGAATGAACACTATTTCAACAACACCGAAGAATAAACAATATTGTACTCACCAAGAAGTGCCCCGTTTCTCGGCTAGTGTGTCTCGACTCTCGTTAAACAACATCCCTGTTCGCGAGCACTTTTTCTGCACCGAGTGTGAAAAAAGACTAAACGAGTGAAAGGTGTGGCACATTGAGCGTGAGGTCGCCCGTTGCATCATGGGAATAACCTCGTGATAGACACGTGATGTTCTACGCGCCCCTCCAATGATCTAGTTGTTTCCTTTGGTGACTTACGACCCCTTCCCTCTGTTCCGTGTGATTGTTCTTTGATGTTCTTTTGTTTCCCCTATGTTCCCCTCCCCTCAGAGAATAACGGTTTATATACGGGTTCTGTTTGTGTTGTAAACTGACTTCTTGAATCAACCGTGTCGCTAGACACTTGCTCTAGGATGGGATTTTTTCCCAAGGTATATACAAAATTAATTGTGGGCTTACTTTCTGTTATTTTGGGTTAGTTACTATTTTTTGTAAACATGATGAATTATGTAGCCCAACGTGTAATATATTTTATTACAGGTTAAATGTATTATTGGGAGTTTTTGCCCTTCCGGCGTGGTAAATAATGGTTAAAACCATGAGGGACATTATCTCTTTGTATTTTTTTGATCTTACATCTTTTAAGGCGTAATATGGGAAATAATATGGGAAATGTTTATAGCCCTTAAGGCTAAATATTGTTTGTACTTATTTTTTATGGCTAAGTCCATGATTTACTACCTCCTTTTAAATGATAGATTTTGGTTGCCATAAATAGTTGTGTTTTTAAATTGAATTTTCTAAGTCATATGATTCAATCCGATTTTGAAACGCGGATTGTTGGCCTGTGGCAGCTAGTTATTGTTGTCATTATACTGAGGGTTGCCGCGGAGACCCATAGAGAAGTTATAATTAATCTTGGAAATAATTGTTAGGACAAACGTTGTTATGGCAACGGTACAACAGTATTATTATGGGCATAACCCTGTTCTTCATATATCTATATAAATATATATATTTTTTATTTATTGTTACCTATATTTCATATATATATATCTATTGTTATATTTTTCAAATAAATATTTATTTACTTCACATGCGATCTTTAATTTACTATTGCAGGTAAAAAAGTCATTGTCTTTACTCTAAGGATTCTCGCCTCTTTTCCCCCTTGACTGATAGTACAAAATAACGGGTGATGGTTGGGAAGGCTTCATGACAGCAAATTGTTGTATAGGTCAGACTGAAGACCTATTCGCATTTATGTGGTCCTACTGCTCTTCTGCAATTAATCATTTGCTTTTTTTTTAAGGCCCTCTTTAGTTTATGTATATGTGCGCCTGTCCTTCTCCATTAGAGGAGAAGGAGGGCGGTACAAATGTTAGTAAATGTTGTAGGGGAATGAATATAAATACTATTGGTAATATAAACTATGCTCAAGAAACAGATCAATACCTTATACAGAATGCAACAGATAAATTCGATGGAACATTTATAAAATAATTTAAAGTTATTAACTTCAGGCAATCAATATTACAAAAGTTATCTGTCAGATATATTAAGATCACATTTAAAAAAAACAAATTAAAAATGGAGTAGTCCAGTGTATGTGTCAAATGTATTCCCTCTTCTCTTTGTGTTTGATAAAGTCAACAATGATGAAATATTACTCTATTTATGTTAAAATGTGTGTGTGACTACTTATGTAGAAGACAGAAGAAGACAAGAAGATGTCACCTCTGTGCATTGGAATCTTCACACATTTTCTCTCTTTCCCTAGGTGGACTTTCTTCATTGAATTTATTCTTCCTTTTCCTTTATTTTTATCAACTACCATTATTATACAATTATTTAGCCACTGGGCCATCACATTTTTAAACTGTCAAATAGATAGTGGATCATCTTGTAATGTTTTGTGAAAAAAAACATAGCTATATTATAAATGGATAGTACATTTAAATTATCCAAATAAAACACAATTTTGAAATTGTATAATGGTGAAACGGTACACTCACAAGGTTTAGCAAAGGTATATTTCACTTACAACAATACAAAATACAAGCTTAAGTTTCACATAATACACAATGAAGAAAAGTCATTATTAGGAGCGGAGGATTCTATTAGTTTAGGTATATTTAAGTTGGAAGCTCATCTAATAAGCAAGACAAATGTGGAAATGGGATTGATGCAACAAGATGTAAAAAATAAATACAACGTTATATTTAAAGGAACAGGTCACCTCAAAGGAAATTGAATAATTAAAGGTATACCTCCAAGTAACTACAGTGAAGAAGCAGCTTCAACATACACCTGTTTCGTTAAGAGAGAAACTCAAAGAATATTCAGAACAAACTTAAACAAAATAATATGATACAAAAAGTGACAAAGCCAACATCATGAATCAGTAACTTAGTCCTGGTTGACAAACCCGGAAAGCTTTGATCCCAGAGACTTGAATATAGATTTTTAAGAAGTTTGAGTTCCAAATATCAATATTGAAGAAATCATGCCAAATCTGACAAAGGCAAGACTATTACTTCCAGTGGACACTGAAGAAGGATACTGGAATATTGAAATTTCCAAAGACAGCACTGATATAACAATGTTTAGTACACCCTTTACAAGGTATAAGTGGATCAGCTTAGCCTTTGGTCATTGCACAGCCAGTGAAGATTATCAAAGACGTCTTCATGAGATCTTCGACGGCTTGAAGGAAATTTGCATTATAGCTGATGACATACTAGTGTATGGAAGTGGCGAGCCAGACAAGGAAGCTTTAGGTGACAATGATGATAATCTTCGAAAATTGTTTGATCGTTAATCCTACTAAATTATAATTTAAATTAGATCAAGTTTCTTACCTCAAACATATGATACACCGAAAAAGAATTAGAGCAGATCCTGGGAAAGTAAGTGCCTCGGCCAGAAAATGTATAAGAACTTCAAAGTTTTTTAGGTTGTTTGACTAGAGATGGGCGAAACAGTGATTTTATGATATCAGTGAATACAGTGATGGCAATTTTAAAATATCCGTGATTTATACCAGTGATTTTTCACTGTGACTGGTATCCACAGTGTCTTGATGGACCGATATTTTTTCACTTTCCAACCACGGTCAAAGCTAGTATTTAGCTGCTGTCCGAGTAGGCAGTACAATCGAGTATTGGAATATTTCTGAGTATTGGGTATTGAGTATTTACTCGAATACAGTGGCGGTTTGTGTATAGGCACTGCGGAACTTCAGCATCCACTATTTCCACTTGATATTATTGAAAACATTAAAAATAATGAGTCCTTTTTTCTTTAATTCTCTCTTTATTTATGTAGTACAATATATATTCCTTTAGCTCAATGTCAGTACTTCAGTAGCCATCCCCCAGTTTATGAAAAAGAGACAAATATCTTTGTATGGAACTGTAAGCTTCACAGTGCCAGCTATGTGGTGTTTGACTGTTGTGTGTATGTGCACATAGGAGGGGGTGGGGAGGAAGGTGGGACTGCCAAGTAGAGAGAGCACTGTTGCTCTCGCAGTGCGGGTTCTGGCGTGATGGTGGAAGGAAGATTTTTTTACTCGGCATGTGTTGTGCTTAAAAACCGTGTACTATATTCTTGAATGTGATAGAGTGTAGAATTATACTATTATTCTGCTTCCAGCTATTCTATTTGATTCAATTTTTTTCAGTTCTTTTATTTAACAGAAAACTTTAACCATGGCCTTGCACCCCCAAGAAATAAGTATTGTCACTGTAAGTGAACTTCAACAGCTTAAGTTTTCACAGCTATCTCTCCATGAGAAAGTTACAGTTAAGAAAAGAGGTTGTTCAACACCTGATATTCTAATATGTCAGCCAGGCAAAAGCAACAACAAGAAATATATTCGTAGCTTTAACATTCTGAATGGTACCAACGGAAAAGTTGGCTTTGCAGCTGTGAAGTAAAAAATGCACGGTTTTGCTTCCCGTGTTTGCTGTTTGGAGGTGATGTACCGTGGACAAAAGATGGTTTTATAAATATAAACAAAATGAAAGAAAAAACTGTAAAGCCTGAGAAGTCAAAGAAGCACGTAGATAGTGTTGTTTCACTGTCACTTTTAGGAACTGTAAGTATTAAGGGAAAACTTTGTGAGGCATACAGACTTTCAATCAATGAGCATAATACAAAAGTTAAAAAGAACCATGAAATGTTGTCCAAAATAATAGACTGCATTTACTTTTGTGGAAACTTTGAAACTCCCTTACGTGGACATAATTAAAAAGACGATTCAGTAAATACAGGAGTATTTAGAGAATTAGTAAATTTTGCATCTAAATTAGATTAAGATTTGAAGAATCGCTTAGAAACCAGTTTAGTCTTCAAAGGTGTCTCTAAAACCATTCAGAATGAGATACTTGACTGCCTGCTACAAATATACCATGAGGAGAAAGGACGGAAATTAGAAAAGCTTCCTTTGTAGCTGTCATGGCTGATGACGGAACAGATGTTTCGGAACACACTCAAATGGTCCTTGTTCTACGTACGTATTGAATGGAGAAATATTTGAGCGTTATTGGGGATTCTTTATTCCAGAAAATCAAGATGCAGATGTCATATCAAAACGTATTTTAGAACAATTGGACATAATCCTTCAAGAAAATGGACAAAAACTGATAGTTCAGACATTTGATGGTGCAAATGTCATGAAAGGTAAAAAAGCAAGAGTTCAAGCAAAAATAAAAGCAGTATATATTAATGCACATTTCAATCACTTTTATGCACATCAACTTAATTTAATAATGCGAAATGCAGCAAGTATTACACGAAAAGCAAGAATATTTTTCTCTAACATTCTGGCTATTCCAAAATTCTTCTCAAGATAACCACAACGTGTGTCCACTCTCAAGAAACATATGGACGTCAGCATTCCATGTCCATCATCTACAAGGTGGAATTTCAACATACGGACCATAAACAGAGCTTATGAAAATTTGCAACCTTTAAAAAACTGCCTTACTGAAATTCAGTCAACATCAAATGCAGATCAAACCATTGCAGAAGCAACAGGAATTTTAAAATACCTGTATGATAATAATTTAAAGTTTTGGTTAAAGCTTTCTCATCATATTATGCCTCATGTTGAAATCAATTACAATCAAATGCAATCTCGAGAAATTAGTATGTTTAAAGTTAATGAATATATAACAAATTTAAAACTGCTATTTTAGAATTCTTCCACTAAACATCTAGTAGCTGCTAAATTGTTGAACAAGAATTGATTCACTAGATTTAAGAATGAACATCCCACAAAAGAGGTAGTACTGAACACTGAAGCTTATCCCATGATGACAAAGAAAAGCTTGAAACTGAACCAAAAGTATTCTATTGGTTGCCAACCATTGGTCTCTGGCTTCACTCTCGCACTAGACTGGATTGCTGATAACAGGGAGATTAAGGTTCGATTCTGGTTGGGTGCACAGAGGGTGAATTTTTTCCTAAACCTTTTAACTCACATTTCAAACAAATGTGGATGCATTTCCTCTAAAATCAACCATTTTCAACCCTAACACATTGGCGTGATTAGCATAAATGATGCGTATGAAGCTAACGGGTATATTAGACGCAGTGCTAAAAAAACAAAACTCAGTTGGAAATAGATACGAATATGGGACAAAAAGGAACAGGTTCAGTGGTGGAGAAGTAGCAAATTTCTCCCGCTCCACTAAAGTAGTTTTGAGTGCTGTGAATAGAAAAGGCGCTGTATCAAAAGTGAAACAGCGCAGGTAATTTGGAAGTGTTCCAATAGTTTAAGTGTCTCATGAACAAAGAGAGTAAAGCTACTATCTAACACCCGCCTCATTGGGGTGGGCACAGCGCAGATACTACGACCGTCACACCATGCACCACCTCCCGATGGCCGTGGTGCCCAGCACCAGGGAGTCGTCCACATCGAGATCCACCAGGACCAGTCTGGCCGCCACCACGGCGATCAGTACCGCCACCATCACCACTACCAGCAGCGTCTCACGGGGTGCGTCGTCACAGCCTCCGTGGGGGCTACACCCACCACCGCCGGCTATCACATACCGCCGAGTACCCAGGCCTCCTTAGACCTTGGTACAAACTCATACAGGAGTCTGTATACTTCGACGGAAGACCGGCTCGAGGCCATACGGCAGAGGCCCAGCCCGCCGACGCCCAGGGGTTGAACACCACCCCCATCGATGGACCGCTGGGCCCCCCTGGGAAAGCCAGGGCCCCCCCCACCCTCCCGTCGCCCCACCTCCGAGGACAACCATGCAGGCCAAGACGGCCAGCTCTTCGGAGGAGGAAGGGGACCCCAGGGAAGGGGGACTGGTCGATCGTCCCCCCAGCAAGAAGACGTCGCGTGCCGGGCGTCCAACCGGCGGCGCGGCAGCCTGCCGCAGCCCCCCGCACTTCTGCCCGTGCCCCACCTCACCTTCCTGCAGCAGAGACCACTGATCTCAAGTCCCTGGTCGACACTCTCACCGAGATATGGGAGCTTTTCCGCTCGCTCCGTATCTTGTGAGAAACTCCCCTAAACCTGAGGGGTGTCTGACTCGCTTCGTGGCCGCCCCGGACTGGGGGGGCAAGATTCAAATCCTTACCGAAGTGTGTCAGGCTTTATTTGATTGACGAGGTCAAACTCCTTCTCTGGAATTGTAAATCGCTGGTCGTTAGGATTCCCGAACTTCTCCAGATGATGACCGACATGGATGTAGACGTAGCGTTTCTGACGGAGACGTGGTTCAGAGCGGACACCGTCTTTCAGGTTCCGGGCTTCTCCGTCTACCAGGTGTCTGGTGGTGCTAGAGGCGAGACCGAACCAACAGGGTCACGCCACCCCCATAAAATTAGATTATTCCAGGCTTGTATTATGTCCCTCCTTCTCTACGCCGCGCCTGCCTGGGCTTACCTCCCCCGCTGCCGCTTCTCTCCACTCCGAGCTGTCTATCACCTATTTTTAAGGTTGATGCTCAGACTCCCCCCCCCCCCCCCCGCACCCAAACCCGAATCTTGCTGGACCTGTCTGGCCTCCAACCCCTGGACGTGATCATCCGCGGGCTGGCAGTGTCCTTTTTCTCACGGTCGCAGGTCAGTCCTAACGCGATCGTCAGGGGCATAGGCGATTACGATCCCCCTGCTCTTCTTTTCAGACGCATCACGCCGGACACGGATGACCCGGGAGGTAGTCTGTGGCGTTGAGGAGCGAACGCTCCTGACCACGGCCGAGGCCGGCTTCACCAGGACGCGGCTCCGGTGCTCCGCGAGACCCCCCGGCTGGCGCTCAGTCCACCAAGAGCGCACGTGTTTGTCAACATCCAGCGACCATCTCCCCAACCCCACCAATCAGCTTGTGTGGGTTGGTCCGTTCTGCCTTTTCATGTGTCACCCCCTCTTCTCCATAGCCCAGAACAAAACTATCAACAATACAGAACAATACATACCAGTACAAACATAATCCTAAAATGTCAGGTGCGCTAACCACGCAACCATAGTCACTTCTAGTACTCGCCTCACTCTGAAGGAAGAGATGAGGCGAGGAAAAGTATTTAAAAGTATGTACGTATGAATTTCATACGTAATCCTGGCGCAGTACTAATCGTCCCCCTGAACCGACCCCGGAGACTCACTCGGTAGATGATTGTGCCCTGTCCGGTCCTCCCGCGTTCCGCGGGGGGAACCTTGCCTCCAACCGGTTCAATAATTTGTATTTCCCCCCCCCCCCCCCTCTTTGCTTTCCCACACCCTGTGCGGCAAAAATCGCCCACAGGGTGAAGGTTATTTTATTTTCTCACCGGGGCTACGTATGAAATATCTGCGTAGCCCTGCCAACCGACGGGGGCCACTCCTCCGCTACTTCTTTTCCCACTTCCATGTTTCTTTTTCTCACTTCTTTGTTTCTGCTTCTGCTCCCTCTCTCTCCTTTGTACTTTGTGTATTTTTAAACGGTCCTGGCGACCCAGTATATGCTATGGGGTGGGTTTTTATGCTTATTTTCCCACCCCAACCCATGGATATCAGCATTCAGCCCGCCAGGGCGCCATTGTCTTTCTTTGTGAATGTTTGTTTTTACGTCCATGTCGTGTCCGTTTTCGAGAGCCCTGCGGGGCTGGTGTTAACTGTCTGTCCTATATATTTCACATGTGTTATTAAGGTTTTTACGTATATATGTGTTACAATAATAAATAAACGCTTATAAACAAACAAACAAACAAACAAACAAACATTTCAGGCTCTATAGACAGTCAATGTTTTTGTTTCTATCACTTTTATTATTTTCACAATTATTGTATATAAATATTTTTAGTCTGGTGCTATATCCGTGCGGCCAATTTGGGTTGGCCGACTCTATCACCCGCCTCACTCTGAAGTAGAGATGAGGCAGGACTCAATGTAATGTAATATAGTGTGAATTTCTGTGTTAAATGTCTGTGCATCGTTTCCTAGTCCATTACTGTGTAATAAAGACGTCTATGCTGTCCAAGCCGGTTCTCGAACTGAGGGCTGGTGTAACCCTGTCTAAGTCTCCCAGTGTTACAAACTGTTCTCTCCACTGCCTGTCCTACCAGTCCTACCAACCCCGGTACCATCCCCTGCCTGAATTCCCCCATAAATCACTATAGACCACCCAAGGGGTGGGTAGTATTCCCACTCCCGAATTTCATCCTGAAAATGTTTATTCCCTCCCCTTCACCCGAATCCCCCACCAGAACGGGCAAAAAAGCCCTCTGAAAAAAGTTCAACTTCAATTCCCGTCAGGGTTACGTATGAAATTCATACGTAATCCTGGCGGAGTACTAATCATCCCCCTGAACTGACCTCGGAGCCTCACTCGATAAAATATCATAAACTGTCCGGTCGTCGAACCGGGATCGACCGGTTCCGTGTCCACCCCTTCCTCCTTTTTGCTTTACCCTTCTCTCTCGATGTTTTACAACCCATTTTCATGTGTCTGGATTGATGATGGCAGGGAGATTAAGGTTCGAATCCGGTTGGGTGCACTGAGGGTGATTTTTCCTAAACTCTTTAACTCTCATTCCAAACAAATGTGGATGCATTTCCTCTAAAATCAACCATTTTCATCCCTAGCACATTGGCGTTATTAGAATAAATGCGTATGAAGCTAACGGGTATATTAGACGCAGTGCTAAAAAAAAAAAAAAAAAGAATCAGTTGGGAATAGGTACGAATATGTGACAAAAAGGAGAAGGTAAACGGAACAGGTTCAGTTGTGGAGCAGTAGCAGATTGCTCCTGCTCCACTAAAGGAGGAGTTTCTCCCATCCCTAGTTTGAGTGCTGTAATTAGAAAAGGCGCTGTATCAAAAGTGGAACAGCGCAGGTAATTTGGAAGTGTTCCAATAGTGTAAGTGTCTCAGGAACAAAGAGAGCAAGCATCAGTATAGAGATGGGCGATAAATCACTGACTGTGATTTTTTCATCGATACCATTTGATCACCTATACTCCCAGTGACTCGATCTCAAAAGTATCGGTGATTGAGATATCAGTGATCGGAGATACTCCATACTCGCATCAGATGGCAACAGTTCCTCAAGACACTCGAGTAAATACTCGCTTCGCGGCCCTTTTTTTTTCTTTTTGTAGGTGACCTGGTGGTCTAGGGGTAAGGTGTCAGACTTCTGTGTTGGCGGCCGGGTTAAATCCTCGGTCTCGGCACAGATTTATCTGATTACCAAACCCTTCCTTCACCTCTGACAAGACATCTTGTGAATGTGGTGAATGCCAGGCCTCCACCGTGGTTCGGATTCCACGTTAAACTGTAGGTCCTTCATTTCATCTCACAATCACCCTACCATTACACATTAGCGTAAGTGCGTATAACCCGAATGGGTAGTAAGACGCGGTGCTAATAATAATAATAATAATAATAATACACCCCCTCCATCACCATAGTGTCAAGTTACTAGTCTAATGCATTATAATTTGACTGTCTTGTATGTAGAAAATCCTCTTACTTGTCAGAGCAAAATGCTTAATTTTGAACTATCATTTTGTATTTAAAGTTTTATTTATTTTTAAATAAAATTATATATCTTGTATTAAAGTAGATATTAAATTGCATTTTTTTAGTGCAATCTTTCATATTCCGTTTACAAGTTAAATTGAATGAAAAAAACGTATGTTATTGTTAGGGTTTTTTTTTTTTCGTGGGGTACAGTAGACAAAATCAACCTCATATTAAAGTAGATATCCATCCGAATCTTAAATAAACATAACTTGTTAAATTTAGTGTCAATATAGCAATAGCTTAAAATGTTAACAAAAGTAACCTACACACTTTTGTTATCATGTGAGCTACTAAATACTTATTGGGACTATGTCTTAAAATAAATTGGCAAATGCAAGCAAACATTATTGCTGTAATGTCAGTAAACTCCGGCGCAAATGTTGAAAATAACATCCACCTCCGCCCCCAATCTGTATTCGTAATCACATCCAAGAAATCCACATGATATTCGGGGATATATTTAGATTTAACGACAAAATAACCCTAAAACTAATTTATTACATACTATTTTATATAATTAACCTATTCCCTATAATAATGTTTGTATAATTTTAGTCGATTAACCGAACGTGTTGGGCATATTGGAAATAATATTGTTAGATTTGTTGTCTTTTTTTTTTGTCAAACATTTATAATTAAAATACAATATCCTTTATAAATGTCCCACAAACTATTATTTATATCTTCCGTTTTGGTTACCAAGATAGTTGAGAGGAAGTGATCCTGCATTAGCGCATAGAGAGGATGGCAAACCACTGATAAATCACATGTGATAAGCCCCTCTAATTCACCCGGACGAGATTCGAACCTCGACCTCACCGACAACAGCGATAGAGTGCAATGCTATACTAGCATATTATTCTACTCAACCACTGGTGCGGGTAATATATATGTTACAAACACCAACACTAAACAAAAAAGTAACAAAATAGGTATTGTTTTTTAACTCGCTTTTTGCTTTGGTAGTGTTTCTCAAAGTGTTTTAATATTTTTTAGTTGGTTTCCTGCTGTGTAACACAGATTTTCTGTTTCCATTGCGGGAGTATCGCCTAGAATATTTTTCTTTGCTAAAAAACATAATTTCAATACAAAAAGTTTGTATCTAATCAAAGAAACACTGTAGATTGTTACACAAATTATTGATAAGGTAAACATAATCAAGCCTACTCTATAAATAAACTTTTAACATAGATCATGCAAATACATCAAAAGGAACCTTTTCAAAAACTGAGGTTTGGAGGTAATCATAGTAACAAGGTGACAGACAGTTAGTGTCCAGACCAGGGTTTTACCTGAAGGAGAAATAAATGTTGGAAGGGAAGGGGGAGAAGCATGGTTTACAGAAAAAAAAGATGAAAAGATAGTGAATGCCAAAGAGGGTTTGGGGAGGAGAGGGAGAGGCGCTTCCGAGGACAGAGCATTCTACCAGGCAGCTACTGAACTTTTTCAAACATGATTTAATTTGAAAATATCAAATTTTCTGCCCGTTATTGTATTGTAAATATTTTTCGTGTATGATCGAACATTATCTTATTCTCTATAATAATATGATAACTTCAAAACTATATTCTTGTATTTCATGTTTTATTTAATTTAAATTTAATTGAAATTACGTCTTAGGGTTCGGCCAGACTGCCAAGCGTGCGAGCGAGCGAGCGAGCGAGCGCGCAAGCGACTGGGTGGCCAAACTGGCGAGCGCGCGAGCGAGCGAGCGAGCGCGTAATTAGCGGACCCTAGTTAGATTATTATTAGCACCGCGTCTTACTACCCGTTCGGGTTATACGCACTTACGCTAATGTGTAATGGTAGGGTTATTGTGAGATGAAATGAAGGACCTACAGTTTAACGTGGAATCCGAACCACGGTGGTGGCCTGGCATTCCCTACATTCACAAGATGTCTTGTCAGAGGTGAAGGAAGGGGTTGGAAATAAGATAAATCTGTGCCGGGACCGAGGATTGAACCCGGGCTGCCAGCACAGAAGTCTGACACCTTACCCCTAGACCACTAGGTCACCGCCCCCCCCCCCCCCCAGTTAGAGAAGATGTCTCTGTCAAACACACTTAGTACATCTCTGCTCCTCGAAAATTCTTATAGAAAATATTGTGTATTTATAAAAAAGAAAAAAGTAGAAGTGCATCCAATTAATAAATTGAGAAATGCGTATGGTACTGTACTTAAGTGTTTTAAAATCAGATTTGCCGCACCAGTGGCAGAATGGTGCGTTGCACTCGATAACTTTTGACTAGGAGGCAAAGGTTCGAATCTTGGCTCAGTGAACTGAAGGTGATTTTTAAAACTTATTTATTGTTGTGGTTTTTTCATACTCTCTCCAAACTAATGGTGATTCTTATTTGTAAAGGCCTACTTTGATTATAATATTGAAGTATTTTAACATATCGGGTTTACATATATACATTATATTAATTATGGTCTTACCAATTAAATTAGGCCATTATTATTATTATTATTATTATTATTATTATTATTATTAGCACCGCGTCTTACTACCCGTTCGGGTTATACGCACTTACGCTAATGTGTAATGGTAGAGTTATTGTGAGATGAAATGAAGGACCTACAGTTTAACGTGGAATCCGAACCACGGTGGTGGCCTGGCATTCCCTACATTCACAAGATGTCTTGTCAGAGGTGAAGGAAGGGGTTGGAAATAAGATAAATCTGTGCCGGGACCGAGGATTGAACCCCGGCCGCCAGCACAGAAGTCTGACACCTTACCCCTAGACCGCCAGGTCACCGGGCAATTAATAGCAAGTGTGTTAAACCTATCACTGATAGAAAAAAGTCAAATATCATGTCAAAATGAGAAGTTTCCCCAGCACTCAATCAACCAACATACAATAATATTGCCTAGCGCCTGTAAACTAGACTGTACCGGGTCAAGCGCGCGCGCTTGAAAAATAGGACCAGTTCTATCTTTCAAGCGCGCGCTCAGTCGCTCGCGCGCTCGCTCGCGCCAGTGTGGCCACCCCCCATTACGACCAATGTGTTCTATTTTATATTTTAGTCGCTCGCTCGCTCGCGCGCTCAGTCTGGCCGTACCCTTATTGTAAAAATGTAAATATTAACTTGTAACTTTATTTTATCAATATAGTTCATTTTAAATTTACAAGTTTAATGCAATGCAAAAAACCGTATGTTGTTACTATGCATATTTTTTAAGCAATAGCCGGCACAACTTTATCGTTCTTATATAGTAGGTGTCCATCCGAATCTTAAGTATCGAATTCCATTGCAAGCCGCCAAACACCAGAGTAATTAGGTTTCCTTCCAACCCATACTCATGGGAGTAAGAAGATAGGTCATTGTTATTTCATTACCAAATAATCAGTTATCTCATTTGTGCTAATTAAATCTCATCTTATTATATCTGATTCAGGAGTAATGTGGGTAGCGCCAGTTCTGGTCACTCCCCACTTTCCAAAATAGTTCTTAATCTAAGTCAATTAGACACATAATTTATTTTTTTCTATATAAGTATTAATATTATATCTATATCTGTGGAGTATAAAAATCATATTACATTTTATAGATTAGTGATAAAAGAAACCAATACCAATAATTTAAGTTATCTAAAAGTACTTTAAAAGTGGTTTTAATATAAATTTATAGATCTAATAATCTTAATACTGATCAAATATTTTTTATATTAGTGACAAATAAATGTATTTAATTCAAACTAAAATAAGTGCTATCTATTGAAGAAAATTAAACTATTTCTTTACAGTTGATGCGTGCTGCGCTCTATGAATAATTGAGCGAGCTAAAACTGTACAACATACACAGCTATGTAAAAAATAACTTTCCAAACGAGTCCGTTTCTTTTCCCATGTAGGTAACTAATTTAAGTGTATTGTGCGTGAGCCACGCTTATTGATAATAATTAATACTAGCTTTATAATCAAGTGGAGTGTGGGTTTTAAAACAATGTTCGTACATTTATGTGGATTTTGCCAAACCCTTCCTTCACCTCTGACATGACGTGTATTATTCACAACTTGTGAATGTGGGGAACGCCAGGCCTCCAACGTGGTTCGGATTCCACGTTAAACTGTAGGTCCTCCATTTAATTTCACAATCACCCTATGTCCGGTCGTCGAACCGGGATAGGTCGGTACCGAATCCTTCCCTCCTTTTTGATTTATTCCTACTCTACAGCTGTCTCCTGACCCTCCTCAATGAGTTTCCCCTCTCTCTCTCGCCCCGTTCTCACTCCTCAGACCTATTCTCAATTCCTGTCGCCTCCCGCGTCTCGCGGGGGGAACCCTCACTCCAACCGGCCCAATAATTTTTATTTGTCCCCCTCTTTTGTTTCTCACACCCTGTGCGGCAAAAATCGCCCACAGGGTAAAGTTTATTTTATTTTCCCTCCAGGGCTACGTATGAATATCTGCGTAGCCCTGGCGGAGTACTAATGTTTTTCCCTGACCGACCCCGGCGGCTCACCCGACCGGGGCCAATCCTCCTCCGCTAGTCATCTCCTATTCCTGTGTTTCTTTTTCTCCCTCCTTTGTTTCTGATTCGCTCCCTCTCTTTCCTGTGTACTCTATGTATTTATTTTACGGTCCTGGCGACCCTACATGAGCTATGGGGTGGGTTTTTTGTATAATTTTCCCACCCCCAACCAATTGATAGCAAAATTCAGCCCGCCAGGGCGCCATTGTTTTTTCACGTTGAGTTTTGTGTTGTACGTCTATGTCGTGTCCGTTTTCGAGAGCCCTTCGGGGCTGGTGTTAACTGTCTGTCCTCTATGTTTCACGTGTTTTATTAATGTATATATCATATTTATGTGTTACAAAAATAAAATAACTCTTACAAACAAACAATCACCCTTATGTCGTGCTAGTGCGTGTTCTGTCTAGGTAAAGCAATGTGTGTTGTCCTTGGCAGTCCTCTACCAGAGGGCCGTGGTGCCCCCGTCAAGTTTCCCTGTCACTTGATCCGTTATTCTCCCGATGCCCCATCTTTCCTCCAGTTGTATCACAATCATCTCCCGCTTCACGTTCTGAATGTCCTGTCTACATCCGATCACCTATCCTTCAATGTTTTCTACCATGTCATTCCTTCTCTATGTGTATATATATACTTTTTAAAGTCCCTGTCGACCAAATACCGGCGGCAGGGCGGGTTTTAGTAAATTTTTCCCGCCCATAAAACTACGGACTACTTAATATCAGCCCGCAAGGGCGACAACTGACTTTCTTTTTAAGTGTTTCTATGTTATTTCTAATACGGTTGACATTCGAGAGCCCCCTCGGGGCTGGTGTTGGTTGTATGTCCTTTATTCAATGTTTATACATGTTAAGTGTCAATATAAGAGTTACTAAATAAATATCCATACAAACAAACAAACAAACACAATCACCCCACCATCACACATTATCGTAAGTGCGTATAACTCGAACGAGTAGTAATAATAATAATAATGCTAGACCTGAGTTTGTTTACAGGGCGGGGGTCTTGTATTTATTTATTTATTTATTTATTTCTTATGAATTGTAACTTATCGCGAGAAAAAATATGCTTGAATTAATTATACCGTTAATTGCAAATTATTAACTGTATAAAATATGAAATTAGCTATGATGTTATTAAGAATTGAGCAAATGAGTGTAATGGATAATCAAATATAATTAAAATTATTCTTAAAATTATTAAATGGTCAACAAGCAGTCAAATAAGAACATTAATGAAGATAATATTGATTGACATTCAGTGGTGTAGCTAATAATATAAAGAAGAAAGGACTGAAATTGTAGATACAATCGACTTGCTTTTTATCCCCTTCATTAGCTCCAACTGATGATTAAGTGAATCTTATATCAGAATAAATCACCGAGTTTTGTGCACACAACGTGATAGAGATTATAGTGGCACTTTAAACAAGAAATATATCAGTTATTTCCCTTCCTTTTTAAAACTAAATTATAACTAACTATCTTACTTTAAAATAATTTGACCACGCACTGTACACAGTACTATGACTTTAAAGCAAATTATAAAAGTAACAATATATTGTTTAGAAAGGTAATAATATAGTTTCCAAACAGAGAAGCCACCTAAAGTTCCAAACTCTCAGTTATGGAAATACTGGCATCTATAAAAATATTAACTGTCTTGTTTAACCCAGTTGTAATAAATCTTGTTCTTTGTACGTGAAATAGTTTTTTCCGTAGGTCTATGAATGTTTAAAAGTGAAATTTACATCTTACTATCTTAAGTACCCGGCGTTGCCCGAGAGAAACTTTTTTAGCTTAGTGGATGTACAGTAGGCCTACGTATGAAAATTGTTTATGATGTATCAAAAACTAACGTGTCATCAAAATCCGGGTCCTGATTACACTCAGAAAAATAATTTTCAGTTCCTAAAAATGAATTTGAGTCCTAACATTCGTGTAGATAGCAACCAGAGTAAGTGTTATTCCAATGTTTAGGACCACTTGGTCATCGTTGTGGAATAAAGTGGATTACTAAAAGCGCAATAAGGGCGCGCTTAAGCATATAAACTAAATTTTAATATTTAATTCAATATAAATTAATCTGAAAGTATTTTTTTAAATTAAAAACGTCTATTAGTACTGTATATTATAATATTGTTTATACATTGACGACGAGATAATCAGCCCAAGTCTTTGATACAATAACATTTTAAAGGAGATAAAATATTTACTTAGTAAATTTTATTCTTGGCTTCTTAGTCACCTCATTCTACAAACGAGTTAAAATATATACGGTCAATTGTGCTCCATTTGTTCAGTATTAAACTTCCCGCTTCGCTCCAATGGACGAACAATCTGTCTCCCACTCAGTACAAGCTACCAAGCAAGCAGATTTATAATATTTATAACAAGCGTAATTTGATGGAACAAAAGCTGAATTTCGGGCGCATATGAACACAAACGCAGCACTAACGAATGGCATGAACAAATTTTGATTTCGAAAATGTGGGGGCCAACTTGACCATCAAGCTGGCCATGCCACATTAAAATCGTTGCCATGGGCTTAATTTAATAGCACAAAAGCTGAACTTTGGGTACATATTAGCACAAAGAACTGGCGTAATCAAAATTAAGATAGGATGTTTTAAAAAAAATGTGGCGGGCCAGCTTGAAATCAAGTTGGCCCACCACATTAAAATTGTTATAATTCGAGTAATTTAATAGCACAAACGCTGAGCTTCGGGCACATATGAGCTAAACGTAGCACAAAGGACTGTATAAATTTCCATTCATTTGGAGAAAGTGGTGGGTCAACTTGATGTACGTTGAAAACGTTCCACAGTGGCGCATCCTGAAATTTATTTTGGGGTGCGGAAAAGGTGGGGGAGGGGGGCTAACAATCAATGTTGTGTTCAGAATTAATTTTCTGGAGGAACAGGGATTGGGGTAGGGGGGAAGGAACACAGCTTCATAGCCATCGGAGGCGAAGATAATGTATGGCTATTAAGTCCCTCTATATCTATTTCAATCGCAGAGATTTCAATAGTGTAAATTACATTAGTATAGACCAGACACACTCTCTCAAAGCTATTTTTCCAGTACTTTTACCAATTTATAGCTTTTGGGGCACTTTTATCTTGACATGTATATACGTTATAAGCTTACCATAATATTTTCCCCACAAACAGATACTTTTAGTGTCTTATTCGAAGAGACAAACCAGTAGTGGTGAAACCCTATGTTTGTAGGGTGGAGTCAGCAGTTAGAAAATAAATAGTTTTGTCCTTCAACCCAAAAGGAAGACCAAGGATCCTTTCTAGGAAAATGTTGCAAGATAAAGTGATCCACCTAGAAGCTATTCGGAGAGGTTTATCCTTTGAAAATTTTTAAAATTTAGATGATTGTAGAAGATTTTAAGAGTAGTCCTTGACACGAAAAACTTTAAACCAGTTTCCTCTAGAAGCTATTTAAAAGACACCTGCTCCCTGATTATTTTTAAAAATATATGGTCTATAATTTATTTGGAATGGTCTTTACCTGAAGATTTTTTGAAAAGGACATGTCTCTTGAACTCAATTGGCAGGTATGGTTCTAAGCTGGCAAATTTTTGAAAATTGGATGCCTCTAGAAGCTATTTGGAATTGTTCTTTGTTGGCAAATTTGGCAAAACTAATTTGAGGTCTTAGGGGGGCAACTTACCTACTTGTACCCCTCCCCCAGGTGCACCACTGGTGATCCGCATCAGTGGCCACGTGGTCTAATGCGTCCCTCTCGTGTTGAACTTGATGGTCAATGATGGGGAGATCGATGCTCGAATTACGGTCGGGTGGTGGGCCTGAATTTTTTTTTTCTTAAACGGTTGCACACTTTTTCCACACAAATGCGAGTACATTTCTTAAAAAACTCCACAATGCTACTTCATTGATGGGACTAAATTATGCATAGTATATGGCACGTGCGGACACCATGACGCAAAAAAAAAAAATTAGAGCCAAACATAAATATATAATTACTTGTAACTAAAGGAAATTTTGTAAAAATGTTTTGTTATATAGGTAAGGAGATGAAGGCCACACTTTGGACACTCCCGTTTTAAGAGACCTTGAAACCGGTCCAGAGTAAAGCATCTTCATAAGATTCAAGGCTGTGCAAGAGTGATATTTTTTCTATTTTTCTTATTTTTATAATTGTGAGCCTTTTTAATAAAATAAAAACATTAAAATACGTAATAATAGAGCAAAATCGTTATGTATTTTTTTTTTGTTTAAACAGCTATAATGTTTAATTTAACTTAATAATACTAATTCTTCTCCAAGTATATTATATAAGTAATACAAGTAAAAGCCTTATTTTTTTATGGATGTACGGATAGTATAGCATTATATGGTAAATATATTTTAGGCACGGCTTGTAGCATATTTTCCAACATATTAATTTTTATTTAATAAATAATGAAATTGAATCGGCGGCAGACTGTCTCATTCTTTTGCAAACAAATTTCCTAATAGAAAACGACTTTGTATTTTGAAATTATATTTAAATCTCCTTATTTAGCAATAAATATTGGTTCATTTGAAGTTTTTCATACATTCGTTACTATAATATTTTCAAAACTTGATAAGAAATTGGCCCGAAATTACGTGATTTTCACATAAATAAATACAGCCAAACCGGGCCGTACCGTTGAGAACCAAACACAGGTAGGAGTGACCACTTGTGTTTTGATTGACAGCGGCTGGCGGGCGGGGAGAGAGACGAGGGGAATGAAGATCATTAGCAAACTTTTCAAAACCAGCTGAGAAAAAAGTATTGAGGTACAAAAACATACGAAAAGTAATATTATGATATTTTAGACTGTTCTTGCCTGTTAGCTATTTAATGTGTGAAAGCTGTACAGTCTATTTTTACCAGTATTCGTTGACATTGTTTAGTTTTATATTTTAGTTTGAGCTTAGGCTACCATTTAACTGTCATACATATATTAATCAAGGCCGTAGCCAACCAATAGGCCTAATTTCAACGCGGCAGGTAGTGGTCGGCCCATCGCCCAATTAACGGAGTCTAGGACTAATTCTAAATATTAAACACCTCTGGATGCTCTCTGAAGTGCTTTTTATGGTGGCACAGCGCCTTAATTTATACTTGTACCTTAATTTTGGTATTGTTTAAACCATAAATAAATCCATATATATTGTTCATAGAATTTCGGGGGTTGAGCCCCCAAACCGCTCCCTTCCCCCGACTATGGCCTTGATATTAATAAATTTTTATGTGAATTTTACTGTGTACAAAATGTTTAAGCCTCGTCCATTTCCAAGTAAAGTATGCAAAAAGAAGAAAACGATCCAGAGATTTAAATAAGAAATAGAGAATCAGGAAAGAAGAATCATAATTCACCGGAAACAAATTTGAATCACTTAAAAAGGTAATTGTAGTTTGAAAATATTACAACTAGTTTTTGTATTTTGTGTTTGTAAAGTAAATTTAGGCTTATTTTATTTGTTTATTTTCTAAAAAAAATTCTGCAAGTATGCCAAAAATGTGCCAAATATATTTATGTTGATAAAGCAATTGTAAAAAAAATGTACAGTCTGGTACATGAAATGTGGCCGCGTTAAATTGGTTCTAAACGGAAATGATGGCAAGTTTTTGTAATCGAGAATGTTGGCTACCTAAAGTTTAAAATAGTCCTTAGAGATATACAAAATATATATGTTTATTGTATTATAATATAATTTATAAGTTCTGGGTTAGTGATTATAAACCCTAATCAGTATGCATGCCGAGTTAATTACACCTTTTTCTTGTCTATTAGTGAGCGGGAGGTCAAGGTTTGAATTCCGGCTTGGTGTAATCTACTAAAACTTATTTTATTAACAATTTCCCACGCTTCCTCCACGCAAACGCGGTACATTTCCTCTCTATTCTACTTTACTCAATCTTACCCTATTATAATAACTAAATGCGAATAGCTTAGATGAATTGTATGACGTTCTGTAAGAAATAAATAACTATGTAAAAATATATATATATATTTATTTATTTAATGGTTTTTAGGACTTGCGCCCAAGAAAGTGAAGACTTTACACCAATTGCAGGAACCTCCAATTCCAAAGATATGCAGGCAGACACATACTTTTTTGATGATGATGATGACGAATTGGAGGATTTACTACCGAATGTGGAACATCCTTCACTCGTTAGTGAAAACACTATTTCAAAATATGAATAAAATAATGAAAATACCTTACCACCACTTTTCATAGAAAATATTGAAAGGTTGAAAGAACACAGGATTCTTCCACTCCGGCTCAGCGAATTATTGATGTAATGCCTTTATCTAAACCAATAATTAAATTAGATGAACACTCCAAATCATGTACGTTACGTCCCTATAAACTAGAAAAGGAAAAGGGAAATGGGCTTGAATTTACTCTGGTTTATTTTTGTGATAATTGTGATGGTAAGCAATGCATTACCTCAAAACAACTCGTAAAAATTTACTATTTGTAGGGAGAAGAACGCATTGAACTCTAAATACAATTGAAAATATTTATGAAGCTAACCTATAGATTTTAGAAGCATCTAATTAAAATAAACCCATGTTAGGATAACTAAAAAAAAAAAAAAAAATAGAGAGAAGTCTTTTTTTTATCTGGAGGTGGGCAACTCCAAATAGCTTTCAGAGACATCTGATTTTAAAAAAATAATTCAGACTATGATATGGGAGGGAACTTGGTAAAATCCCAGTGGCCCCCCTGATGGAAATGTCTACGCACGCCACTTGTTTAACGAAAGGGTAAATTTGATGGACCAAGATAGAGTGGAACAGGCATGATGTAGTAGGTGTCTAGATTAGTAATTTTTTTTTAATTACTAACATACTATAAATGTGTTTCAAAGAGTAAAAGCTATAGTGCCTTAGTTAAAGTGTTTGTATCCAAGGTTACTAAACATAGTATAAACTTTGTCATATTAAAATGTTTAGTTTATAAATTAGGAAGTATCGAGTCTACTTACTCACTAAGCAAGTGTTGGTGTTAGAGAGTGGTGATACAATGTTAGCTACGCATGAATTACTAATAAACCAGACAGTCCTCAGTAAGGATTGTTGGTGTTAGAGAGTGGGGATACAATGTTAGCTACGCATGAATTGCTAATAAACCAGACAGTCCTCAATAAGGATTGTTGGGGTTAGAGAGTGGTGATACAATGTTAGCTACGCATGAATTGCTAATAAACCAGACAGTCCTCAGTAAGCGGTGTTGGTGTTAGAGAGTGGTGATACAATGTTAGCTACGCATGAATTGCTAATAAACCAGACAGTCCTCAGTAAGCAGTGTTGGTGTTAGAGAGTGGGGATACAATGTTAGCTACGCATGAATTGCTAATAAACCAGACAGTCCTCAGTAAGCAGTGTTGGTGTTAGAGAGTGGTGATACAATGTAAGCTACGCATGAATTACTAATAAACCAGACAGTCCTCAATAAGGATTGTTGGTGTTAGAGAGTGGTGATACAATGTTAGCTACGCATGAATTTCTAATAAACCAGACAGTCCTCAGTAAGCAGTATTGGTGTTAGAGAGTGGTGATACAATGTTAGCTACGCATGAATTGACAGACAGCCCTCAGTGAGCAGTTTTTTTGTTGCAGAGTACTGTCCCAACACATACCAGGGTAACCACCTTTTTACTTTCTTACAGAATAAAGTATTGTAATCCTGAAATTTTTTTTTAACATATTGATGACTTTTTTACTCTTTTTTATAAACTCGAACTCAAAAAACTAGTTTTTACAATTGTCTGTCAACCTTGTAATGATATTCATTTGGTTCTCTAAAATATGTAAAAAGTCATGGATGAAGGTAATTTTTCTTTAAAATAACATATGTTGAGTATCCTTTCATGATTCATACATGAAGAAACACGAGCTTTCCAGAAATAATGTGAAAAGTATTATACCATTAAAATATATTTTCTATATAACTTTTTTGTCAAAAGAACAACTCCGCAGTATTTGGTAAAGGACGCCAATTCCCTATACCAATAAGAAGCTAGCTTTCACAACAGCTGTCGCCAGGACTCTTTCTAATAGTTAGTTTTTACACTGTTAACGAAGGTACCAAGAGGCAAGGGGTATGTCATATATAGGCCTAAACCGCTTGTGCGTATGTTTAAGGCATAAGCAACGTCACACAAGTCAGTCAGCACAAGCAACGAAGTCAGGGACTCACAAAGGCACTAGCACTGGCTCTCGCAGTCACAGTCAAACACAGAATACTATAATTTACATTAATATCACAAGTGTGCATTGATATCAAGCATTTAATTGGAGTATGTATAAGTAATTAACAGATGTCATTTGAATAAACCATGTGTGAATAAACAGCCATCAACAGTTCTCTTTCTTTCATTTAATAAATATACCGATTTAATTAGTGCTCGACCACGGAGCTATAGACAACCTAAATATTATCACAGCAATATTATATTAGGGAATTAATCCGTAGTGTTTCAACCTGTCCCTGGGCACGGATCATATATGGCTCGATTGATTTTTTTCAAACTTGATATCTAGAAGTTATAAGGCAATATCTCAACACGTTCATTTTATTTTGATCCTAGCCTTTAAATTAAGGATAGTTTACGAATGAGTTATTTTTTATGCATTTTTTTTCGAAAATGGGTCTAAAGACTGATTAAAATGCATACCTAGGGAGTAATTGATCTCACAAATAACACCGCATAGGCTATTTGGTTTTAGTCAAAAATTTGTTGAAGAGTGATGAGTGGTTTTTCAAAAACTTGAAATATTTTAAAAAGAGATTTGATTATTTGTTTCCAAATTGGTATCTTGGGAATGTCTGACATGACAAATAACATTGTATAAGTTTACTTGTTTTTTTTAATAAAATGTCGTTTGTGGATTTGGCTCTAAATTGGTATCTTGAACTTGTTTGAGATTAAAACAACACTTTGCTGCTGGCAACATATATATTAGCTTATATTAAGTAATACATTGTCAATAAGTGATTTAACAGATTACTTTTAATTAATTGTAAGGGATGTACCTCAAGTAATTTTTGTTAGGGCGTGAATTAACAGTGTTACTTGTAAATAATTGTGAGGGATAGATCTAAAGTAGTATTTTGTCAGGAGTTGATATGAGTGTTATTTGTTGTTAATTGTGAGAGATATACCGCAAGTAATATTTTCAGAGTCACCACTCACCAAGAAAATTGGGAAAAATTCCGGGAAATGTTATTGAATTTTGCCATTATTATATTATTATATCTAGGTTATTCTAAAGGGGAGAGCTGCGGATGTCAGATAAAAATGCAAGCAGCCGAGCTATGACTTCTCTTGGCCGAAAGGTGGCGACTAGAACCGAAGTCATTACCCCTCTCTTCCCCTTTCAAAACATTTCGGGATGGTATGGCATGAAAGGGAAATTAATATTGTCTCTGGTCTAGGTACTGACCCATGCCTACACATCTTTAAGCCCAGTACACACGATACAACTTCTTTTACATAATGTTGTACAAGAAGTTGCAGCCTGAATATGGTGTCGTGCGAACACAAAACTTGTACAAGATCTGCTTTGCACAACTTATTGTATTCAATTTCAGAAGATAGAACGCGTTTTCTTGTACAGCTTTTGAGTTGTAAACCCGAAAAATTCATATGCTAGACATTTACTTAAAAAAAAAATGTAAGAAAAACAGCTAAATGATTGAAAACAAACAAATAATTATAAATGAAGGAGGCTAAACCCCAAATATAAATCTTTTCGAATGTTTTTTTAAATACAAAATTTAAAAAATCATAAAATTTAGGAATGATTAAGAAATTATTTACATTAAATACCAATATTTTCCAAATCATTCAATTATTATCTATACTAATATTATAAAGAGGAAAGATTTGTTTTTTTGTTTTTTGTATGTAATGGATAAACTCAAAAACTACTGGACCGATTTTAAAAATCCTTTCACCAATATAAAGCTACATTATCAGCGAGTAACATAGGCTCTATTTTATTTTGAAAATTTAATTTATCCCTCATAAAAATGTCGATAGTATATTATATAGTCGTTGGAAAAAAAAAGTTGTTGAAGGGAAAGTGGGGTTGATGAAGGGGGCGGGGGGATAGGGGTGAGGAAAGAGATGAAAATAGGAAGGATGATAAAAGAGGGAGGGGGCTATACAGTGATGGTAGGACTGTATTTAAAAAAAAAGTTTAAAAAAAGTTTAAAAAAGTTTTGTTTTTATATTGACATGATGGATGATTTGAAGCTTTGTTTGACAGGATTCTTTACAATATTTTTTTACGGCGAAGGGGGCTAGTTTTTCTATAAAAAGGGTCAAAACGCCACTTTTTTTTTTTCAAATATTGTGTGCAATCACAAATGCCGTGTGAACAGTCACTGACTAAAATTTGTATGCAATCCATGTGAACATGATATTGTACAATTTCTTGCACAACCTTTTGTACAAGAAGTTGTGTCGTGTGTACCGGGCTTTAAAGTTATGTGGAGTTTATTGTAGCAGGTGCTTTTGTTTTTATGTGTGTATCAGTGAAAGCTAACAAACGAAAGTTTATAAGTATATGTCTATAATAAGTAATAACACAATAATGTAAATCACAGAAAAGAAGGACGCCCAAAACCACAACTATCATAAATAAAACCCTCCAAATAGCTTCTTGAAGCATATATATTTTTTTTAATCCACGACCTACCCTTCTAAGCTTGCCTAAGAATGTTGGTCACAAGACGCTACTGCTCGCCATAATATTATTATATTAAAAATCTTTATTAATCAAAATTATTAAATAATTTATCCTTGAAAGAGCCTTGTGAAAAACAATTCCCCTCTCCCTCTCTCTAAGCAAAATTAATTAAATATAATATAAATAATATATATTTGAGGGATCCATCCTTGAACTAGACGTAGTTAAAAGTAATTGTCCTTCCAACGATATAATTGTATTCCAACAAACCCATCTGTAAACATTTCCAGTTGGGCTACTAATCCCCTCTTTCCTTACTTTTATTTGTATTCAAATGAGAAGTTAAGTAAGAGTGAGAGGTAATGTTACTGTCTCCCTCTTTAACCGGACCGTCACGAGCGAGACAAACCGATAGTACTACGCTCTATCGGAATAGTCTGTCCCTAGCAACCTGTGCACACAGTTAAGGTCACGGTCACAAACAAACGTCTGTGCAATGTTCCGATGAGGAGGTATAATCCACCGAGAAAGAAGAGTTTAGTGGTCCGTGTCTTCTAACCAAATGAGCCAGTAGTATTTTGAAAGAAAGATGAAGATGTTACCACTATTTGTTCAACTGTTATCTGTGATTTTACTCCTGTTACGTGAAGGTCAATGTACAGTTAGTGAAGATCCTGATCTACAAGTGGTTGTTAGTCACGGTACTCTACAAGGGCACCGCCTCATCTCGAGAAATGGTCGCGAGTTCAACTCTTTCCAAAGAATTCCCTTCGCTAAACCACCTGTCGGAGATTTGAGATTTAAGGTGAGATACTTTATTATTCATTCAAAATATAGGAGCAGTGTTGCGTTAACGTGAGATTAATAGCAAAATATTACCCACTTGGGTGGCCGCATGGGTTAGGTCATCACTCTCGCATTAGACTAGGTGGAGATCCGGGTTTCAAACTAAGTTGCGTTTACTAGGGGTGCTTTTTTCCTAAATGGGAGTGAAATATACCTAGAGGAGGGAGATTATTCTAAAAATAAGGGGGGGTGGGGGGGTAGATTATTTCCACTGTGGAAACGAACTCTCCACCAAACAAAATTGTGGACAAAATCAGTCCTGAACATAAGTATATGATTGGCTCTTAAGGGTTCAATTTTCATAGAAAGATCCTTCTAGAAAATAAGAATATATCATTTTTTTGCTACTAAAATTGATAGTTTACATATTTGTACGAATTATTTAAATTACATTTGAAATATCTATCAAAAGTGACAGCTGCAGATCAAATGGCCCAAAGTATGACTAATTGAAGGTAGATTTAGTAACTTATCTGTCAGATAAGGCCCTTCCTATGAAAATTATACTATAACGCTACTTTCAAGTATTCATGCATCATCTTAAGCTCATGTTCGATAGATATTATCAATGGTCTAACGCGTTAATCTTGTGTAGGACTAGGCTACCGGAGACGGAGAAATTGGGGTTCGATCCCACTCGGGTGCACTGAGGGTGATTTTTCCTAAATGGTTTTAACGCCTCTCAATGAAAAGGCGGGTGCATTTCCTTTAAATTAAGCTTTCCATATCACTGTCTCATTAGCATAAATCGTACTTATGCGTATAGGATAGCCCTAACGGGTAGTAAGACGCGGTGTTAAAAAAAACCCTCTAGATTCATATTAATAATAAAGTAAAATGCTATCAATGTTAGTTTGTAAAAATATGCTTGTTACTTATTTCTTAAAAAGTCTTTACTATCAAAATCGTGCTATAGCTTAATGTAATCTTGTAATATTCATAGCACCTTTGGCCCTGCTTTAAAAAAAAAAAAAAAAAAGGCGGATTAAATGTATTAAAATTATTCTTACCGTCAACTGTTGAAGGTCCCACAACGTAACTAAGTTGGTAGCGTGTCTTGACTTCTAATTTAAAGATCCCGAGTTTGATTAACATCATACCTAAAAATATTATCATTACTGAAATAATTGTGGTTTCCAATATAACAGTAATCAATTAACGGCTTTAGGGTTGGAAATTGTGTCGGTTCTAGATTTAAACTAATTTATTAATCGTATGCCGATGCAGTGGCTTCATAAAGTGCACATTAAAAATCTCCCATCAAAAATACCTTTCAGTGTAAGTCCCTGAATTTCATTCTCAACCAGAGGTCCTTAAGGGCTGATATTACATGTGTCTGATTATCCATATACGCCAATATAAAATAATATTGAGCGTCTGGGCCACAGCATTCGTAGCCCATTTTGTGGAATGTACCTTTTGCCCAGGGGACGCCCAAATGTACTAATCGTACAGCCTTTACGTGGAGGCTCTTTCTTTACCTGTCCCGTTGAGATGAGATGATGATAGTGAGTATGAAGTTGTGAAACCAGTATAAAAACTTAAACTTAACATAAGTTTAACCAACCAAATCTTGGTGACCTTTAAGGTAGTTCACCTTTCGGGAAAAATACCCATGATATGAGCCTGGATTTGAGCCCGGGACGCTAAGGCTCATAGCCAGATGCACTGACCACTACACCACGGGGCGAGTCATCACGTTAATGCCTTTAAGTTATCTGAAAATATGAGGAACGTGGCGCAATCCCATTTATTTCCTTAAATGTAGCCTAATTTAAAATAGGGAATCCCGTTCGGTGGTCAAATGGTCTAAGTCGCCACTATAGTTTATTTTATAATCACGTTTCACTACCTATTTGGTTTATACGCTTATGTACAAATCACGCTAATGGGTTAGAGTTGAGAAAGGTTTCATTTATAAAAAGTGTACCCACATTTGCGTGGAGGGAGAGTAGAAAACTATTTTGGAAAAAACCTCAATCCACCCGACTAAGATTTGAACCTCGATCTCCCTGTCATCGGCAGTCTAGTCTACTGCAAGAGTAACGCCTTAGATCATGCGGCCACCAAAGCGGATGCCACTATCGTGATGGATTAGACTGCCAATGATGGGGAGATCAGAGCTCGAATCCCAGTCGGTGTGCTGAGGGTGGTTTTTGCTAAATAGTTTTCCACTCTCGCTCCAAGCAAATTGGGCTACACTTCCTCCCAATTAAATCTTTCTTATTCCTAACACATTAACATAATTTACATGTTTCTATAACTCAAATGGGTGTTAAGACGAAGTGGTAACAAAATTGGCATAGGTACAGGCTGCAGCCAAAAACTTGTTTAGTGGTCCTTTAGTGGCCCGCGGGTTGGGTTTTCACACCCTTGACATAGATTATGTGGTTTTAAGATGCTAATAGAAAACAAACCATCGCACACCTTCACAAACTGTGAAGGAACTGTAAGCTAAGTGTAGAAAAACACTGTTGACATTTGCTTGCTCTTATTTGGTGTGCAATTCTTCAAACAAAACAAATTTATATATACAAAGCCCCCAAATACCAGTCACCCACGGGACTGGGACATGGTCGGAATGGAACACACAAAAGGTTGACTTATAAGAGGAGCAAAAAAAAAACTTTACTTCAACACACACAAAAGAAGTAAAAACACTGAATATTATCGTTTTCTAAAAAATATTGGATTGTTTATATTTTACATAGTTTACAATTTTAACTAAGGCAACACAATAATAAATATTTGATCAGAAAACAGATTTATTGCTGATGAAAAAAGTATGTTTTTTTAATATGAATCCTAGCCTTAACTGCTAAATCTTCCCACTTCTTTAGCCACAAAATGTCCATAGGCGTTGAAGTAGAATGCTGTTCTATGTACTGAAGAAAATAAATACTTGGAGAGCTTTGAAATGTGTTGTTGAAGAAGACTTGAGAAGATCCGGTGGACATACAGGATGACAGATGAAGAAGTCCTAACAAGAGTGGATGAGAAGAGAAAACAATTTTGGATTTGATTCTTCGGCGCAAAGTTAAATGGATTGGACACAACTTTAGGAGGAACTGACTTCTGCACGACCTCATAGAAGGAAAGGTTGAGGGAAAGAGGAGCTTAAGGAGTATTCAAATATTAGCTGACTTGAAGGAAAGAAGAAAATTATGAGAGCTGAAGAAGGAGGGTGCATTGGCGGTCTAAGTTCACTGACAAAAGGAATGGACCAGTCGTGTGACAAAACACATAATAAAAATAATAACTTACTGTTATAGTGGTGGATCAAAACTTAAGTTGGCAGGAATTGGCTGTTAATTATTATAATTCTGTTTGGTAAGTCTCGGTTTTCAGATGTTGGTTTCAAAGTTTTTATGATGTTTATCGATAAACACCATCTCGAAATCTTAACATTGTATACCATCCATATGATTAATGTATAGTTAAGACACTTTATTTCATACTCATAACACTGAGGTAACTCGCAGAAGTAATTTTCACCTCTTGTGTATATTCTTATTGTATTTAGATGGTTTTATGTATTTAATGTATATCACAATAGGCCTTTGTTTTACCAATAGTCATTAAACTTCTTATACTTCAGTTAACATAACCTTTTGATTGACAACAAAGTATTTTCTGTGGTCATCACAACTAACTCTTCCACCGTTAATCTCAGTTTTCTAGACCAGGCCGCTACTTTTTCGTTCAAGTAGCTCCTAATTTGTTCTCACGAGGCTAGTTGAGCCCGCTCCAGACCCACTGCTTCACAGAAAATCTGGAAGCACTGGGAATCAAACTCTGGACTAAAAATAAAATTCCAAATCAAATATTTTATTTTGAAAATATTTCAAATCCAAATCAAATAACATATACTTAGGAGGGGTTTAAAATATTTTAAACTTAATCTTAAGTTCAACAAGTAAACAAAGCCTTGTGACTAACTTATGAAAGGTTATAAACAAAGTAGATTACTTTTTTATATAATGGTGTGCTGTATAATACCATAGAAAGTTGAAATTATTCTTAGTATGAAAAAATTTGAATTTCAAACTAAAGCAATCGAATCCGAATCTGAAATTTACTTGGATTAAAAATTTTGAATCCACTACGAATCTCTCTAGTAGTAAGACTCGAAAGCTTGAATCAAATCCTAATCCTAGCAAGATTCAAATTTAGATTAGAAATTTCGAAGGTGAATGTTTGCACAGGCTTAGTAATATTAAAAACATATTAAACCAAATAGGCTAGTTATTAAAAGGCCCTTTCATCATCTTGCTAACTGCCCCCACCTCCGAATCTCGCTGTTTGAAGTTCTATACAAAAATAAAGAAAAATAGTAAAAAAATAATTATAACCACAGTAAAATATTCCTGTACTACTGTTATTTTTGTTCAAAAAATCAATTTTAATAAATTATTCATGAATTTCGACATTTTGATCAATGTTTGTTTCAGTAATATTTGGAGCGTACTTTGGTAGAACAGCAATTAAATTGATTGGTACACTTCTTAAGTCAATTAAACATATAAATTATGAATATAACAATGAATTAATTTATTCAAAGAGAAATTGTTAAATTAAGAAACTAAATCAATTAACACAGACACAATAATATTCCTAAACAACACCTCAGAGATTGTTAAAGGGCAAAAATTGATTTCATAAATAGATAAAACTGTAGATCTGTGCACAATACTACTAAGCAGTAGCAGAATATTGTAAAGAATTAATCAGAAAACTATAAAAAGTGTAAATTGTCAAATGACCAGATTGGAGCCGTTAATACTATAATTAAAGATCAACAACCCATCACTTGAATGATCAATTAATCCAATAACGGTCTAAGAAAAAGTTGACAAGGAATATTTTCACAATTACAATAAAATTCATTAAAAAAAAGGTGATTGATAGAAAACATAAATACACACGAAACAAATTAAAATTGAGATATAACTAATAACATAGCTCCACAAAGTTATAATAAGTGTTTAGATTAATATTAAGAACTTGTTATCTGAGTCAAATGGTTTAAAAATGCATGTGTTAAACACTGAAAAGATTAATTAAAGAATTGTTGTAATAACAGATGTGTCATCAAGGTTATTCTTAATAGTTTTGATATGTTGAATACATGTTGATTATATATAAGTTATTGGTTGCTATAAAATAAGTGTAATAAACAAAAAATGTTAATTTGAAAAGTGCTAGTTGAAAAGATTGAATTAAAGTGATGTTCCTTAACTGATGTTTTGATTCCACTCTTTATAAAATTGGTTGCAGCTCTTGGCTGGGTGACGACATGTTTCGGCGAATTACGCCATCCTCAGGTCTTCGTATTGGGGTTGAGATGTTATACCCTATGTTAACCCAGTGCAATAGGCCATAGGCAATATGTTTTAATACCATTCCAAAACATTATTAAATTGTAGATATGTTCGCTACTTTGTAATTTAAAACCAATAATTTATAGCACCAACAATAGTTGATAGTTTTTTCAGTTACAAGGCCTATGGCCATTTTTGTTTGTGCTCTCCATAGTTTTGTTGAATCACCGATTTTTTTGGAATGACAGTTTTTGTATTTGAAGAGTAAATAATATAAGGTTTATTTAATTGTTAATTTTTGATTAAATGTGTATATAAAATTAAGGTGTAAAATTTATTTCTAGCCAAATCTCGCTGCGTTAAGTCCAAATTAACTTGTTTTGTTTTCCCAAACATCACTTCGCTAATGGTAGCATCACTTCACTAGCGACAATAAAATCACTTATTTCTCAAAACATTATTTAAAAAAAAATTACCTATTATTAACATTTGAGTTTTTCAAAAATAAATAAAAAAATGAGAGTTGTAAAACTAAACTTTCTTTGGATTTTGGAAAGTTCGACGTTATTAACCTAGGTATGAATTTGGTATGATTCTTCACTTACAAAATCCTAATTCCAATAACTTAAAGAAAATGTATAGTTTTATTATATTATTGTTAAAAATATATGGTATAGGCCTACTTAGTAAAAATATATATTTTATTTAGATTTTAGAGATTATAATGTATATGTGCATCTGAAACAATGTTAGCGAAGTGATGGATTGGGTAGCCATCTTGGTAAAACTAAAATAAACTAAAACATTATAAACTTGTAAAATAAAGTTCTGCTGGTATTATTACTTACTTCTTTAATACATTTTGTGTAACTATAACTAGGCAATAAATTATACTTTTCATGACTTTTTATTTTTGGAATTCCTATTGGTCCCTCAATTTGAGAATGACCTATGATAACCATTGTTTGTTTTGGCTTTGATGCAGAGCGCTCAACCTCCTGAGAATTGGTCCGGTGTCAGAGATGCCACCAAGGAAGCCCCCATTTGCCCTCAAAGGAATATCTACATGGGAGGCAAGGATGTTGAAGGCCAAGAGGATTGTCTTTACTTGAACGTATACACTCCTCAGGTAAACAAACATTCATTGCGTGACTGCATCAAGGAGTGCAAGAACCTCTATAATGTACATTTTCAGTTAAAATACCAATCATTGCTTGACAGAATTTAGGAGGCCAAAGTGTTTTATAATGTACACTCCTTAGTAAAACCATCACTCATTACTTGACAGCATCTAGGGCAGAGTCCTCTATAATGTACACTCCTCAGTAAAACCATCAATCATTACTTGAAAGCATTTAGGATGACCTGGTGTTATATAATGTACACTCCTAAGTTAAACTACCTACCATTCATTGACTGTCATTATTGAGGAGTCAAAGTCCTCCATAAAGTACACTCCTTAGGTCCCATTTAGCCGATGAACTATCCTTCCCATATTAGGGTATTTTTTTTTTGTTATGGTGTAATGTTTCAACATATTTTAATTCACTTAATTCCACAAGAATATGTAGAATCTAATAACACCAAGATTTTTTACTATTTCTAAATCTTACATTCATTACATACACACATTACATTCAAACAAAACTCACCCACAACTCACCTGATGCATACATTTTAGGGCTGTAAAGATTGGTGATGTGTTAACTTACTTACCCATGAGCCTGTGCCCTAAAACTGCTATGATGTCATTGTATGATGTGTAGCCGCCATTCGTGATTAGTTATTTAAAAAAATTAATATCTTGCCAGTATTTTGGGGGTTCTTAACTAGGGGTATCCATACCTGTTGGGGTATGTGAACCAAATAATGGGTGTATGGGACTCTGTCCCTGAATTTTTTTAATAAATGGTTGCTGTTAGATTATAATAAGCTTGTCGCTGTTATGGAGAGTATATTTGTGATTTGTTGTTTTTCTAAATATAAATATTACAAAATTCTTAGTATAATTTTTTTCTTCTGGGTCTTCTGTGCCTAGCTATACATATTATGTATAGCTAGGCACAGACTTGGCTTCGAAAATATATTCATTGTTACACATTCCGCTCGACTTGGCTTCGAAACATACATGTCCGCTTCGACTTGGCTTCGAAACATAAATGTCGGCTTCGACTTGGCTTCTAAACAAATTTCAGCTTTTACTTGGCTTCGAAAAAATCTTGGATATGCCAATAAAAATATTGAGAGCTAAAATATTCAATTTATAGAATATTATGTACACTACAAATTAATATTCATACGGGGAAAAAAAACCTGAATTATTGACTTATAAGTTGGGATAGTAATCAATTTATCAAATTAGAACTCAATATTACAAACAATTTTGCAATAAAACAATTCTAATTAATTTTAGGGCATAAATAGCCACAATATAAAATTTTTATATCATAAAACAACTAATAAAAATATTTAAACTTTGATTTGGCTTCAGAAATATTAGATTCAAGTTCATTATGAATTGAAAAAGTGGACTTCGCACACCCCTAAAAAAATCTTTGTAATTTTTTATATCTCATATTTTTCTGTTTTTAAATATGTATGGAAAATATCAACATTTCGTAAAAGATAAAAAAAAATTCAAATGGGATGGATGGTGCATACCATCCCCCATTTATAACTCAAAAGTATTAAAAAATGCAAAGTATTTCATTAATATCATTAAGGACATTATCCAGTTCAACTATCTTAATGGACGACTATTTAACCAACAATTATTGTTTGTTGCAGCTCCCAGTAGATGGCAGTAGTAGTAGGAATCTACCTGTGTTGTTCTGGATCCATGGAGGTGGCTGGTTGAGTGGAGGGGGAACGCTGGGCTTATACAGTCCGGCTTTCCTGATGGACAAGGACATAGTGCTTGTTACAATTAACTACAGCTGGGACCACTTGGTAATTTATAGTAGTTATTTTTATATATCTCAAATAATATGTTACAAAAAATATATGAATTAATGGTTTTTCTTTTTACATTATCATTCCAACTCAATTAAATCATGTTTATGGGAAGCCTACTTATTTAAAGTTTGCATAACCACTCTAATTAACTATCATCATTATCATCAACTGTTTCCAGACTGTGGCCAGGTCATTTTAGTCAATGTATCCAGCTTCCAACATTCTTCATCCTTTAATCGCTTCCATTCTCCTCTCACTTGCACGCTTTTCTTTTATCATTTTATTGGCCTCCATATGGTAAATATATCATTTTAATTTTAACTTTTGTATTCTTTAGTATCAATAATTGTAATTTGTATTGACAAATTTACTCAATATAAATTCACAATGCCAAGAATAATCTCATGAAGGAATCTGTTTTGGATCATTTTACTGCTCTAGCCTGAATTTGTTATTACTAATTAATATGCCATTTCTGAATGATCCTGAGTCATATTGTAGAAAAATAGAGGAGATTGAGTCAGAGGTTTGGCTTACAGACTCCGCAGCCTTAGTACAAAGTACACCCTTTACAACACTAGCTTATACTTCAAGGCCCTTATCTTCTCCCTATCAGGTTTCTTATGCACCTATAGAACACTATCCCTGCTGCCTTCTTATTAAATCATCTTTACTTCAACCTTCGCTTAAATCATGCTCCCAAGATATTTTACGTTCTGTACTTTTCTCAGCTCTACTCTACTTTACTAGCCTTATCCTCTTCCTTGTCATTACCATCACTTCACACTTAACCTTGCTTAATTTAATCCCACACTCTTTCACCTCCTAATTCCATTCTTGAAGCTGTTTCTTTATTTGCTCTTCCTTATTCCCGACATTCTTTTCTTGTAGCTGTTCCTTTATTTCCTCCTCCTTCTTCCTCTCATTCCATTCTTGATGTTGTTCCTTTATTTCCTCCTCCTTCTCCCCCTCATTCCATTCTTGATGTTGTTCCTTTATTTCCTCCTCCTTCTCCCCCTCATTCCATTTTTGATGTTGTTCCTTTAATTCCTCCTCTTCTCCCCTCATTCCATTCTTGAAGCTGTTCCTTTATTTCCTCTTCTTCTCCCTCATTCTATTCTTGCAGCTGTTCCTTTATTTCCTCTTCCTTCTCCCCCTCATTCTATTCTTGCAGCTGTTCCTTTATTTCCTCTTCCTTCTCCCCCTCATTCCATTCTTGCAGTTGTTCCTTTATTTCCTCTTCCTTCTCCCCCTCATTCCATTCTTGCAGCTGTTCTTTTATTTCCTCTTCCTTCTCCCCTCATTCCATTCTTGCAGCTGTTCCTTTATTTCCTCTTCCTTCTCCCCCTCATTCCATTCTTGCAGCTGTTCCTTTATTTCCTCTTCCTTCTCCCCCTCATTCCATTCTTACAGCTGTTCCTTTATTTCCTCTTCCTTCTCCCCCTCATTCCATTCTTACAGCTGTTCCTTTATTTCCTCTTCCTTCTCCCCCTCATTCCATTCTTGCAGCTGTTCATTCATTTCCTCTTCCTTCTCTTCTTCCTTCTCCCCCTCATATAATCAAGTCATTAGCAAACATCATGATTCTCATTCTTGCCTCCCCGAATTTTCCTTTCACTTTATTCATGACCATTTCCATTACAAATAGTAGTAGTGAGATGGCACTCCCCTGCTTCACTCCATTATTTTATTTGAAACCATTTCATCTGCCCCTAAACCATCTTAACACAACTCATGTATCTTCAAATATGTATATGTATATATACTTTCATTAGAAATCCTCTTTCCACTTCATCTTCCTTTATAATTTTTCTAACTTTCATTCTATCCACACTATGTTATGCCTTTTCCATATCCATAAATACCATTACCAATAAATACCAAGTTCTTCCCATATTCATACCTTCTTTCCATCAGTGGTAGTATGGCAAAGGTCAAGTATTTTGAAAGAGGTAGCTATGTTTTAAAGAATATTTCTTTGTTGTGGCTAGTTTGGAAATTTGTAAGTGCCTACTTTCTAGTTAATTCTCCTTGTGTGTAATAAAAAATAAATTGTATGGCACAATTGTACATCTTTCTTATATGTAGGCTAGTATATTATAGTTTGTAAAAAAAATAATTAAATATCATCTATCAGTAAACTACTCATAGTATTTTTTAAACAAAGATATTTTTATTTATTGTTTTAAACACTCCCCAGATACCCATTTTAAACAAAAACATCCGTTTTGAAAAATTTTATATCTAAAAAAATTGTTACACTAAACTACCATACCCTTAATTCTAAGGCTAGGATTAACATTAAAAAACACTCTGAGGTATGACCATCATAATACAGTAGTCTCGGAAACTCGAAATTCCATGTAACTTGACATGTGCACGTGCACACAGTTGTTGGCACCAGTCATCACAATACAAGGTCATTCAACTGTATAACTTGAGTGGAACAGTCATGTTGTGATGTTTTTACAAGTGCTGTGTTTGTTAGTTTTCCAACAATAATGTGTTATTCAAATCAATACAATATGTACAGTATTGTACTGCATTTTCGTATATTACAAGAATGTATGTACTCAATTATATTAACATGTAATATATTGTAGTGTACAATATTACTGTTACTGTACCATACACTACTACAGTACAGCACAACTGTACTTATAATATTCAATACTGTACTGGGATTCACCCTTGTTTAGTAAACATGACATAGTAAACATTCATCTTATGCAAGTTCATTCATAAAACTCGACATTTCACTAACTCGACACCATCTCAGTCCACATTAGGTCGCGTGTCCAAGAATCTGCTGTAGTTAAATATCAAGTTTGAACAAAATACATCAACCCATTTGGACTTTTAACACCCAGGACAAACAGAATAGTTATTATAATACTCAACTTTTTATGGTCGGGGGTATATAAACAAGACTCGTTAGTCTCAAGGTTGAAAATGCTCACAATTACAAGACTTTCTATCTATGAGAAAGGTCTTTAAAGAAGTTCTCTTTTTGCTCTTTTGGTTACAGTTTGTTATACTTGAAAGATGGTACAAGAAAGATGGATAGAAATATAAGTAAGGGAATGAACACAATATTAGCTTGTACGACATGAAAAGGTCACAGTTCATACTTAACATTGCTGCTACCACACAAAGAGGTAATGGCTAAATGCCCCAAAAAGCAAAGAGGTTTTCTTTAAGAGCTAGTTATAATATATATATTATAATTAATATATATTATTGCCTCTTTGTTCAGTGGTTTCCATGTAAAGTGTGAACTGTGTTCTTCTTTTCATTTTAAAAACTATATTGTGTTTGTTCTCGCTTCAAAAGTAAATCTAGAAGAAGAATTCTAAATACAAACAAAGAGAAGTTACAACTCAACAGCTGGGTGATTACACCACAATAGGAGATTGGTTAAAGATTAATAGAAGGGTTCTTACAACAATATAAATGTTCTAACAAAAATCAGGATCTTGACAATTGCATTTAAAATTAATATTATTCAAGGAAAACTCGATCATAGCACCAGATCAAACTTACCACGTGCATCTTCTACCAATAATATTTAGTATAGGGAACAATTATAATTTAGTAATCTGTGAAAGTGTGTTAGAACATGCATTTATATTAATTTGTAAAATATTATTTGATATTTATAAAATGATTTTAATAGAAATGAACTTTAAGAAAATACAAACTCATTTTTTGTGGTCAACATTAGAAATAAGTACGCTATAAATATTGTTATTTTATAGGTATTTATATTATCTATCAAAAATTAAAGCTCTTGATCACATGAAAATGTGTAAACATATTAAAACATTTTAGTAATGTTTAAAACAGCCAAAAAAGTTTCTTCCTTAAGCTGTGAAGTTGAATTAATAACTAATAAGTGGTATTAACCAACAGGTTTCTTGAGTACTGGAGATGCAGTATCACCGGGAAATATTGGCTTAAAAGACCAAGTGACAGCACTGCGCTGGGTCCGTGACAACATAGCCAAGTTTGGAGGAGACCCTGGCAGTGTGACCATCTTTGGAGAAAGCGCTGGGGGTGCAAGTGTGCATTACCATATGATATCCCCTCTTAGTCGAGGTATGTGTGTTACAAGACTTTTTTTTCACATCCATTACTGTTTCCAGCCTCAGGTCTGGGTCAGTCTTTTATTCAAGCCATATCTTATCCACTACCGGCTTGCTAGGCCTTTCGTAGTTTCACATGCCTTATAATCTAACTTTAGACTAGGATAGGCACAACATCCAGTCCTCGGTCGTTAATTCATCACTGTGAAAGGGTAAACCCACATTTCACTATTGATAAATTTGTCTGCCATGCCAGGAATCAAACCTAGAACCCTTAGCTCAGTAGACACACACTACCAACTGAGTTAAGGTGTCGGATCGTTACATTACTACTATGTTGATTTGTAGACTGTACACATGTCTTTATTATTAGTATCTTCATCAGGGAATCTAGGAAATAAATGTCAGGATCTCTAGTTTGGTTGTTGATGATGATGTCAGGCAGGGTTCGAATCCCAGCCAGTTGTAATGAGGTTGGGTTTAATAGGATACATTTTATACCTTTAAAATCTGTAAAAACTGATACTATCAGATGTATCCATATTAACAGCCCTGGCATAGCACTATCGCCAGTGTTACCACGTTGAAAATTATATTGCATGACGAGGTATTTGCCAAATTACAAAGAAATTGTGTTTATATAAAAGTTTGTGTTATTGCAAATGTGAATTGTGCATGTCTCTACTCATACCATAGTACTAGAGTTATACGAGCCCATCCCAGTTTCATAGTTGGGAACTTGATCACCAATATATTATCAAATCCAGGCACCTTCCTGATCTCAACCTTAGATAACTTTCTCTCCTTTCCTTCCAAGCAGGCCTACTCACATCAGTCAATAATTTATACATAAGTTTAAATAACAAATAATTTTATCTAATAATAATAATATAATTAAATATATAAATATAACATTCTATCAATCTTTCAAGAATAAAGACACAAGTATGAACAGGCACTTTGCAAAATTCAAACCTTAACTTTTTTTTTAATCAAAAAACAGGCAGCAACATAATCTAAGTGACCATGCTCAACCTATAGTGGTGCTGCCATAGTGCAGTCTATGTTTTACTCTCTTTGTATGAAGAAGTGGAAAATTACATAAATATCTGTTTTAGTGTGTTTTAATTGTGAACTTTGAGGCCTAATATTTTTCTGGTAAGTGTGTGGGCCTTGCCCATCTATCCTCTTCTTAATGTTTAATTTAAAGTTAGTGTTGATGAAAATGGACTTTTTTTCAGCTTTATTTTTAAACTGTATTGTAACAAAATAAGCAGTGTGTTTATTGAGCTATTTTTAATGATTTCCCTTAAACTTTATAAGGAAAACTATTCTAGAAGCTCAAAATAGACTCAAGAATATGAAGCTTCTCTCTTTTATGGCTCACCATGGTATACATTTGGTTATTATATCCTCTCCATAGCCACTCCCTCCCCCCGCCTACCCCCCATCCTTCCTTCAGTCCAAGCCTGGCTGGGTGTATTGTTCGGTATTGCAGCTTTGTGAAAGAAATTCAAACGGGTGTTCCAAAAATATACAATTATCTATACAATTCTGGAGTTAAAATGTTCCAGTAATGAATTTTTCTAGATTATAGCTACAGAGTGTGGTGCCTATAAATATGAATCAACAAGGTGGGCAGAACAGAAAGAAAATAAGATAGCCTACTATATTTACTCTTGTTTAAGTCAGGCTGAGTTTTGGTATTGGTACAATGGTAAGGACTGATACAGAACAATTTTTATTGTTTTGATAAAATACCCTTGGTTATGTTGTGTGTCTTTTAATCTGTAATAAATTATAACTTACTTTACTACCTGTCTAAATAAAAACTCAATCTTAGTATGTGGTAGTGATGAGTCCATTAACCCTAACCCCTTGTTGTGATTTAGTATTTTGAACACATTTTAATTAAAGCTACATAGATTAGGTAGATTTTATGATAATCCTACAAAATATGTTCACAAATGTATTATTTTAATATTATTTGCGTTAACTAAGTTACTCTGCTATATATTTATCTTGAGTTTAATTCTTTTTTAATTGTGCACTAATTTCAGGACTCTTCCACCGTGCTATTTCTCAAAGCGGTACAGCCTTCTGCCCATGGGCATATGCTCCCGGTGGCACCTCAAAACATCAAGCTGAAAAACTGGCAGCTCTCCTAGACTGCCCCACAAATTCCAGTGAAGCTTTGGTCTCGTGTCTCAGGAAAAAGGAAGCATCTAAAATAATTGAAACCGATTATGCTTTCTGGGTATGTAGTCAAAGTTTTGTATCAGTCTCATTTTTGTGGCTTCAATTCAGCTTGTGCTCCGAACCAAAATTGATAAAATTATTTTGAATTAAACAATCAGATAATGACAATGTTACAGAGGCTCAGCGAGCAGATTGAATAATAATGAAGTTTGGTGTTGAGGTCAAGAACCTCTCTAATAAATGGCTCGCTATTTATATTGTAGATTGCCTGAGGGTATAGAATACAAACTTTTCAAAATCTATCATTGCCTTTTAACTTTTACTTATTGCTCATGTATGACACAGCCATTCACTTGACTGACTTAATGCCAATTAATTAAAAGTCTGAAATGTAGGCATCTTACCATTTATTATTACAATAATAGCAGAACCATGCTTTACACTGTTTATTCTAAGCTTATACTAAGGTTATTTTATCACACTGTCCATCCTGAATTTCCTTAAAAGCAGAACTGTTAATTCCTTAACTTTAGTGTTCTGCTTTGGATTGATGTAATAGTGTTACTTTGAACAGTATTCCATATTATGAGTGGAACAAATAATGTTTTAATGAAAAATATGCCTAGTTTAATATATAACTCTAAGAAATGTATCTATTTTAGCAAAAGCAAAATATTTGGTGGAAGCTTGTGGCTTTATGTAATTTGTAGCACTAATGGTTTAGTAGGAGCGAGGATATATGTTGTTTGAGGCAATAAAGTTTATAGTGGGAGGAGAACAAAGTGCCAAGGGATTGGACAAAAATTATCATAGAAATAAAATTTAAGAAAAAGGATAGGAAAATGTGGGAACATTTATTAATGGGTTTTGGAAAGGAGGGTGAGGAAAAGTATAAAGGGAAGGTGGAGAGAGGAATAATATGGGTTCAGAGAAAAGGGGTAGATGATAGATTTCATGGCTGTGGAAAAGGCATATATTAATAGTGTGGATAAAAAAGAAAATCTGGAAAACCATGAAGGATGCTGGAGTATAAAGAGGAGCTGGGATTAGAAAAAGGGTATGTATGATAACATAAGCTGGTAGATGGAGAAAGAATGGACAGATTGGTTTAAAATATAAAATTAAGTCAAGCACAGGAGTGCCCTCTTACCACTACTCTTTATGGTGGTAATGTAAATGGTCATAAATAGATTGGCAAGTAAACTGGGGAGGATAATATGAAACAATTATGTTTGCGGATGACTTATGGTATGGGGGGTGGAGAAAAAGGGGAAGTTTGGGAAAAGCTACAGGATTGTAATGAGGAATTTGAAAGAGTGTGGGATCGAAATTTAGTATGGATAATAGTAAAGTGAAAGAAATGACAAGTAAAGGATGAGGTCTAAAAAATGTATAAAACCGGATGGGGTAAATTTGAAAGTAGTAAAAGGCAAAAAGTATCTTGGAAGCGTGCTTGTGGTGAGGGGGGATAGTAGAAAAGATTTAATCAAAAGACTGCAGCAGAGAGAGGTGTTTTCAGGTGTGTAAGATACTTGTTATGAAAAAGAGAAGTACCCCTAAGTGTAAGCAATAACTGTTTAAGGCGTACTTCGTACCCATATTTATTTATGCAGAAGAAACCTAGACATCGGATTTAGGAGATACAAGGATGGTTGATGCCATATGAATTAAGTTTTTAAGGAGCATGCTAACTTTCACCAGGGAAATAGGATTAGAAATGATAATGTCCTGGCGAGAGTTGGGCTACATAAAATACTAGGGGAAGCAATAGTAAGATGGCTTTGACACATAATGTGTTGGGCTCTGCGGGTACTCATATTTCAAGCTTAAAACTGAGCTCATCATCAAAGCTTATGATCGAGATTGAAAGTTTTGTATGCTAGTCATTGTTGAGCTTCCTCTTGATGTACTTACAAATATTTTTTTTTTAATACAATGCTAATTATAGACGTTTAAATTAAGACATCAGCAGCTTCACTTATAAATCATTTGGTAACTTGACATATTGTTAAAATGTATATCAAATTTCACATTAATAACATAATAGGCTCTAAATCTACTTTCATCCATTTTGAATTATCCTCAATTGAAGTTATATTGCCACGAAAAGGCAATGAAATAAAATAGCTAAGTATCACACTAAATAGCTGAATAATAAATATTTTTGTTCCTTTCTTAAATTATAATTTTAGTCAAATAAAAGACAACATTGAAAATACATATTGATTGTTTTCGAACTAGTATATTTAAAACCTATATTTTATTAATATGTTAAAACTACAAAACTACCATTAGTTATTATTTAGTTATAGAATTATGTTGTTTAACCTGTCTAAAATCAGTGTGGATCAACATTGTAATAAATATTTTACCGAATCTGCTTCATTTAAATTTTAAAAAAAGCATTTACTATTCCATATTTTCTACTAGAAATATTATTTTAACATCTTATTTTTAATTTTAAAGTATGACCATCAACTTTTATGCACTATAAATAGAAATTGAAATAGATTTGGTAATAAGATCATTTCTAGTGAAAGCCTATATAAGACGCATGCACAACTGAGTAATAGAGTAATTGAATTGGAACCGAGGAGTGCTTATACATGATTAATTAGGGACTAATAATTTTACTTTTAAATTAAGGAGTGGTTATAATGAAAATTAAGACTTAGATAAGTTGATTTAGAAAATTTTAAAATTAATTTATAAATTAAGTGGTTAATAAAGTGGATAATTTAATATGTGAAATTGACATGCACTAAAATGTACAGTACAATATAAATAAAGTTTCCATAGAGATACATTGTGTATGGTATGAACAATTAGATAAAATTAGAATGCATCATCATCAACTAAAATATAATGCTTAAATGAGTTTATGAATAATCTTAAAACATAAGTTGACACATTAAAATACTAATACGAAAATATAATATACAATATAATGTGATATGAACAATGTTCTTAAGTCCAGATTTGTTTTGATATTAAAGAATAAAAATTAAGTTAACATCTGTCAAATTGATTATAAAATTAGCTGAAGTATTTATGTAAAGTAGAATGATCTAAGTCAAATCTGTGTTTGTGTCCCAATACTCCTTTTGGACATCCAGCACTGGAATTAGTCTGGAGTACTTAATTCCAACAGGTTTCAATACTATGGTTTAATAATCATGGATAATATGTCGTCGTGAAAAACACGAGGTGTTAACATCTAGTGTCGTAACAACACCTTGTGTTTTTCACAACAACATAATATCCATGATTAATTTTATAAACAGTAGCAGATGTTAACTAAATTTTTATTCTCTAATTTCAAAGCAAATCTGGACTTAACATGGTTCATATCACGTTATATTATATCTTCATATTAGTATTTTAATGGGTCAACCTATGTTTTATATGATTATTCATCAACTTGTTTGAGCATTATATTTTTAGTTTATAGTGCATTAAAATTTTATCTAATATTTCATATCATACACTTTGTTTCTCTATGAAAATTTTATTAAAATTATACATTTTAGTGCTTATCGATTTCATATAATACATTAACCTAATTATTAGCTGCTTAATTTAGAATTAATTTATATAATTTATTATTTTCTAGCTTGACTTATCTAAGTTTTAACTTTAAAAACAAATATTAGTTTTAACATTTTAAAATGATGAATATATTTGAACTCTACTCTAACTTGGGAGCTTTTTGAAGTACTTGACTCAAATGAAAAAACACAAGCTTGCAGCCCCGGGAAAGGAAAATAATCACAAGGAAAATTATACAGTTGAAATTTGGAGGAAAAGATTGAAAGAAATGGGAGGAGCAGATAACAGCAAGTAACAACTGTGCGAATGAGAGGAGAAGATTGGACAAGAGTAAGGGAGGAAGAATGGCAAAAGGTTAGAGAACTATGACATTGCAGCTAATAAACACTTGAGGTAATGGTTGCGTCTTGGAGAAAATTAATAGTCACCGCTCAATCTCGACCTAGGTTTCATTCTCTCGTAACTCATCAGGAGGGAGTATGAAACACGCAGCACAACTTACTGAAAGAGGAAGCCAAATAACACAAAAGGGAGATAAAGTATATTAATAAATAATAATAGAATATTTATCTAGGAACATGTAAAAGGACAAACACAGGAAATGGACATTGGATGTGAATATATAAGGAAAAACCTCTTTTGTCTTTATGAAATACATTTTATTATATCTGTAAGACATAGGTGGATAGAAACATATAAAAGGCATGAATGAACACCGTATTGCTTTTACAATGAAAATAAGAACACAGTTCATACTTTACATTGCTGCCTTTGGACAAGAGGTAATGACTGCCTCTTGAAGAAAATCAACCGTTGTTACCTTTCCCATACCTTCTTTCAAACACAGCAAAATATACTTCATAGAGTGGAAAAAGTTTTTTCTTATAGAGATATATATTTTTACTTTTTCTAATTTCTAGGAAAGAGATGGGGGAGGAGGAGAAGGAGGGAATGTTCTAAAGAAAGTAAAGGGTGGTGTATATAGGCCTAGTGTAACATTTTGGGGACCTCTAGGCTAAGGTAAATTTGTTATAGCAAAAAAATAGTTTTAAGTTTTCTTAATTTATTTCAAGGAATGGGAATGGCATCCTCATATCCCATTTCGACCTGTTGATGAAACATCATTAGCAGAAGGCGAGGAGCTCTTCCTATCAGAAGACCCAAGAATAACCGTTTCTCAAAATAAGGCTCTAGATATTCCTTGGATGATTGGACTCACATCTGGAGAGGGTGCCATTTTCGCTGTTTGTAAGTAGTACTTACAACTAGATGTCGACTTTGGTGGTCTTGAGTAAAGTGCTCGGCTCAGGACCCAATGTTAATGGGTTCCAAACCAGCAGGGTTCGACAGCGAAAAAATCCGTAGCACAACTTCATTCAGATGGGAAGTAAAACCATCAATTATGGGACATAAAATAACCCTGGAAGGTATGTGAAAATACTTTTCCCAACAAAATTGGTGGGCCCTTTCACCTTGGTTACAGAAATTCTCATGTGCCACTATAATCATTCGGTTCAGAAAGTGCACATACAATTTGAGGTGAACCTATATATCTGCATTGATGGTCGCATGGTATAACGTGTCACTCTCATCTTGGACTGGATTGACACCAACTGGGAGATCGGTGTTTAGATTCTCGTCAGCTGTATTTACAATGATTTTTTTTCTTAAATTGTTTCCTACTCTTGAGGAAAATGTTTGTACATTTTCTCTAAAATGTTACCTTCCTTGATCCAAACACATTAGCCTAATTAGTACATATGTGTATAACTTGGATGGGTAGTAGGACATGGTGATAAAAAAAAATTAGGGTAAATATTGTATGCGTACAACCCTAACGGGTACAGATGTGGTAAAAGTAAATATATAACACCTACAAACTATCGGTGAATCAGTATCAGTAAATAATTTTTAGTAAGATTATGTTTTAAAACTAAGGAAAGCATTATTTTTTAATAAAAAATAACTAATGAATTAGCCATAAATTACCTATTTTTTAGAAATTTATCAAACTATGGGCTTAAGAAAATAACAGTCAAGTTTTTAAAGTTTTGATAAGATACATTCGACATTTTACTTTATTTTCTCAGGTACTTTGTTTTGGCCACCCGCTTACTAAGACTGTTGTGGCCTACACCTGAGTAACAGGTGTACTGCTTTTAGGTCCTCAGGTAGACCTTCTATTGGTGGTAGCCTTTCCTAACTGAAGCTATGGGTGCTGATAATAACTTAGCTAATCATCACCAACCCTCACACTCCCAGCCCACAGATCTGGGAGCCAACTGGCCAGACCCTGTTTCAAGCATGTTGGTTTTGGTCCTGACCAGTCCCCTGTCTCTCGTCTGCAACTGACCGGGCTTACCTGGGGTTTAACCCATCTCCACCAGGTTACTCAGATCTTGGGCCACACCACTTGCAGTAATATCAGGATCAAATAGTAGAGGAGTATTTATGTGCAAGAAATAAAATGAAAGTGGCAAACAGCTGGTATAAGAAGGTAAGAGAAAGTTATGCAATCATTAGAGACAACTGGGATGTGGAACAAAGGTCGTGATAACTACTTTCCCATGGATGAAGACATGAAACAGACCATAAACATCAAGGCAATATCAAGTGTGTCCTTAGATAGTGACCAAAGGGATGGGAATGTAGGATAAAGGTAGTAAGATAAAAAGAAGAATAAGGGTTTGGAGACTAAAAAATGAAGAGGAAAAAGATATGTAGCTAAGAAAGGCAAAAAACTTGCTGCCCAAGGTTGAGATTTAAAGTGTAGAGGTAGAATGTTAAATGTTTAAGAAAAGTTTGATAGAAGCTGCAGAATATGTATGTGAGCAAATAAGTGATAGGAGGAAGTAGAAGACAACCTGGTGGAACTACAGGGTGAAGGAAGCAGTAGAAGAGAAGAATAAAGCATTCAGAAAGAGTCTTAAGAATAGGAATGAGGAAACAAGGAACAGTGGAAATGACCAGAATTGCAGGTGAAACAGATATATAATGGCCACACAGGGTTCTGAGAGTGATTTGGAAGGAGTACAAGGTACTAGAAGAATGGAAAAGGAAGTTAGGACACTTTTTTTTTTTTTTTTTTCAAGAAAGAAGACAGAAAAAGGTGTACAAATTATAGGAGGATAACACTGATGTTCCATTGTGCAAAAATATATAAGAAGGTATTGGATAAGAGAATAAGAAATAAAATGAAAGGGAGGTGGAGAAAGGAACAGCACAGATTTACACAGGTATATACAATAGACTTGATCTATTCAATAGGGCAGCTGATGGAAAGAAGGTATGAATTTGGAAAAGACTTGGTAACGGCATTTATGGATGTGGGGAAGGCATATAATAGCCTGGATAGAAATTAAGTTTGAATAGCGATGGAGGAGGCTGAAATGGAAAGAGGAGTGGTAATGAGAGTAAAAATCATGTATGAGGATAACATTAGTTAAGACATAGAGTTGAAGGATGGAGTGGCTCCAAATAAAAAATAGAGTGAAGCAGGGGAGTCCCCTCTTACCACGACTATTTGTAATGGTAATAGAAATGATCCTGGAAAAAGTGGCAGGAAAGCTAAGGGAGGAAAAATTGAAAGCAATGATGTTTGCTGATGACGATGGTATGGGGGCAAAAGGAAGAGGAAGTACAAGAGAGTGGAATTAAATCTAGCAAAGTGAAGTGTGAAGGCGTAATGGTAATGATAGGGAACAGGATAAAGCCGAGTAAAACTATAAAGTTGGATGCAGTAGAGCTTAGAAAAGTACAGAACTTAAAATATCTTGGAAGCATGATTTAGGCCAAAGGTGGAAGTAGAGGGTCTAATGAATAGAAAACAGCAAGAAGAATTGTTCTATAGGTATGTAAGAGACCTGCTATGGAAGAAAGAAGTCCCCTTGAAATGTAAAGAAGTGTTGGGCAAAGCATACTTTGTATCCATTGTCACCTGTGCAGCATGATCATGGACATTGAATGTTACAGATACTAGAAAAGTGGAGGTTATGGGAATGAAGTTTGTGAGAAGCATGTTAGCTGTCACGAGGAGAAACAGGATACAAAATGAAGTTATCCTGGAAAGAATGGGAGTAGAGGGAGTATATGAGATAGAAGATGAAGTAAGACAGGTGGTATGGGCGTGTAAGGAGGATGGAGACGGAGAGGATGCCAAATAAAACACTGTAAAGAAGTATGTAGGGAAAATATCGCAAGAGAGAGCAACAAAGAGCTGGGAGGAACAGATAACAGAAAGTGTGCCAGTGAGAGGAGGAGAAAGGAAGCAATTAAAGGAGGAAGATGGAGGCTTTTTACTAAACTTACTCGGCCACAGGCTGGAAACAGTTGGTGGTGGTGGTGGTGATGATGGTAGGTTACATCCATTGATATTTTTTTTAATCATAAAGAAAATAATGGATATTAATCTGAAATAAAATATATTTAAGAAATAATATTTGTTGTATCAGAACTCTAATTACAATATCATAATCAGTACTTATAGCGGTAAAATGTGAAAATAAGCACATCTATATTTTTAACTTAAATAAGTTTTATGCTTTTATAAAAGACAACATAATTCTATGGTCTTTATAGATTTATAAATATACCTTAAGTTCATTTACACAAACATTATATCATGATTAATTTTATGACAGTTAACTATTTGGCTTGTGTTTTGTGTTAATTTAGATTGTGTATTATTGAAATAAGAATTTCAATGAACAATGAATCTGTGTAGTTTTTAGTCAATATTTAAGCACTACACTACTTTCATATACATTAATCAAACATTATTGTGTAAGTGTTGTTTGGTTTTGAAAATATTTAAAACACAGCTTTGTGTTAAAAAGTATTAAGATAGCATAGAGTTAAAACAAAATACATACTTGGAAAGACTTTTAAAATGGTTTTGTTAAACGAACTTTATTTATCTTCTAGAAAATAATGGTTTTTTTTGTTGTTGTTTTTTTGCCTATGTTAGATTTCTTATTCAATTTACTGACAAGCACTTTTTTTACTCCATTTGTTGATCAGCAATATTTCAAAATGAAAGCCTTCTTCAGGAACTCAATGAAGATTTCAACCGTATTGCTCCCATTTCTATGTTCTATAGAAATACTTCAAACAGTATTGAAGAAATAACCCAAAAAATAAGAGAATTCTATTTTGGTGACCATCCAATCAGCAATGAGACGGTGTATGCAGCAGTGGATGTGAGTATTGATGGAACATTTTACAATTACAAACATTAAAAATATGTGTATGAACAGTGTATACAAAATGTTGGCTACAGATCAACATAAATTATTATTTACCATCCAATTTCTGACATTTGAATACAAATAATTCTTACTCTCCACCCCATGAACATAAATAACGGTAAGACGTTCATCTTAGGAAATACATATTCCACACCAATGTTAATGCCACTAATTACAATTACAAATTAAAAATGTGCCCATTACTTATTATATATTTGAAAACTGTAAAAACACTATAAAATGATATAATATAAGTGATAGTGCAAAGATTTAAGATGTAAAGACAATGGGAATTAAACTTGTAGGCAATCTAAATCGCAATCAATAATTTCATAAGTTGGGGGCTGGAACAAATAAAGTGATCATTTTTTAAACATTTATATTGAACTGCAAATTGATGCCCTTTACAATGCAATCTACTGTCTAGTGATGTTTTCAATCTGACACCATACAGCTATAAACTGGGTTAATTTTGGAATATAAATAATAAAACAATTTTTAAAAATGAGGTGGCTAATGGCTAGATAATTTATAATAAAGGAAATTGATAAAACTAAAGAAAAGGAAAAATAAACTACTAAGAATAAGAATAAATTTGATGAAGAAAGCCACCTAGGGAAAGAGGAAAGATGTGGGAAGAATCCAATGCACAAACGTGACATCTTCTTCCTTTCTTCTGTCTTCGATAGTAGAAGTAGTCACACACACATTTTAAACACAATATAATAATATTTCGGCATTGTTGCCTTTATCAAACACAAAGAAGAAGAGAGTACAAATAACACACACAATGGAGATGGAGTAATCCATTGTTTGTGTTATTTGTACTCTCTTCTTCTTTGTGTTTGATAAAGGCAACCGTCGGTGACCTGGTGGTCTAGGGGTAAGGTGTCAGACTTCTATGCTGGCGGCCGGGTTCAATCCTCGGTCCGGCAAAGATTTATCTGATTACCAAACTCTTCCTTCACCTCTGACAAGACATCTTGTAAATGTGGAGAATGCCAGGCCTCCACCGTGGTTCGGATTCCATGTTAAACTGTAGGTCCTCCATTTCATCTCACAATCACCCTACCATTACACATTAGCGTAAGTGCGTATAACCCGAATGGGTAGTAAGACGCAGTGCTAATAATAATAATAATAATAATAATAATAATAATAAAGGCAACAATGCCGAAATATTATTATATTTGTGTTTAAAATGTGTGTGTGACTACTTCTACTATAGAAGACAGAAGAAAGGAAGAAGATGTCACCTTTGTGCATTGGATTCTTCCCACATCTTTCCTCTTTCCCTAGGTGGGCTTTCTTCATCAAATTTATTCTTATTCTTAGTAGTTTATTTTTCCTTTTTCTTTAGTTTTATCAATTTCCTTTATTATAAAAACAATTTTTAAGCAATTTGAAGCAAATCACTGCGTGTGACTTATAGTTTAACAACATTTCAGCTTGTATGTTCTGTCACAGATGTTCACCGACAATGTCATGCTGTCTGGTACAGATGAGGCTGTGAAGATGCATAGGAAATCGGCTTCATCCCCCGTTTTCTACTATTACTTTGATTACAAGGGCACCAACACATTTGCTTCACTGTTTGGTGATGCATCGCTCCATGACTATGGTTGGCAGAAATTTATATTATATTTATTGAGTCACATTAATTTTAAATAATTGTTGAGTATTACAGCTATTGCCATATTTTATTTAAAACATTAATATGTTATTCTGAAATTTAAAAAAATGAATCAAATTACCTTATCAAATGTCTCGACTCTTATCATATTTCTGTAAGTAAATGAAAAATGGCTCTAAACGGCTGCATTGAATTAAACATTGATAGGGTGATAGAAAGGCAAGGCCTCTACAAACTTACCAGGAAACCGTAGTCCTCAAAGTTTACATTTAAAACACAACAAAACACATAATTATGTGGTAACTATATTTTACTTTACATCCATTACTGTTTCCAGCCTGTGCCATAGGTCACTTTTTTCATTCAAGCCATATGTTTTCCACTACAGGCTGGCTAGGACTGTCATATGACTCCTAATCTAACTTAAGACTAGGATAGGCACAACATCCAGTCCCTGGTCATTAATTTAGCAATGTGAAAGAATAAACCCAAATTTCATCAATGAAAAATTTTTCGGCCATGCAGAAAATCAAACTCGAGACCCTTAGCTCAGTAGACAAACACGCTGCCAACTGAGCTAAGGTGTCAAATTAATAATTATTCTATTTCTAGTAAATTTTCTCTTAAAGCTTAAATTCCAGAATGTCTTTGAGGAAATAAAAGTGACTTTGATCTCATCATTATATGATGAATTATAATATAATTGAAAAGTGTATAACTCGAGTGGGTAGTAAGACACAGTGCTAAATATTATATTTAATTAAATTTTTTGTGCCTGTAATATGTTTCAGGTGCGAGTCATTGTGATGACCTCCAGTATTTATTCCCTTTCGGTGCTTTATTCCCGGGAATTATGCTCTCACACGAGGATGAAAGAATGATTGATGTAATGACCACATTATGGACAAATTTTGCTTCTACGGGGTATGTCAAATATCTGCAAAAATAAGGACAATGGCATCACTGTGGTTTGTGTTGTATTTCAATAAAACAACTCACATAAAACTTATAACATTTTAAAGATGTAGACCAAGTGACAATTTATCTTTGTAGTTGATCTGGTTTTGACAATAAGTATTTTATATTTAAAAATATCAAAACTGGCTTTAGAGACTCATTTTTATATTAAACAAAAGCAGGTGAGATTTTGTGTTTTGCTCATATATGAGATACATGTTTTTTTATTAGGGATGGTTAATTGACTACTTCAAATCTCTTGTATCCTTAAGGATATTTAAGATTCAAGAATTCTAGAAAATTTTGATTCCCACCCCCAAGTGAAATTGGTTTTTATTGATTTATTTTATCACCACGTCTTACAACCCATTTGGGCTATACGCTTAAGTGATAATTATGCTAATGGGTTAGGAATTAAGAAGGTTGAATTTAGAGCAAGTGAACCCGCATTTGCGTGGTAAACTATTTATGAACACCCCTACCCCCACCCATTTCACCAGACCGAGATTCAGATCTCGATCTCCCAGTCCTCAGAAGTCTAGCTCAATACAAAACTAGCGCATTAGCTAACTATGCCATCGAGGCGGGTAAATTTGTTTTAGAGCTATAATAATGATTATTGGTGGCTCAGAACTTATTATGATGCATGTTTGTTAAAATTAATGGATTATAAGAATTAATGTTAATATTTAGCTACTATTTGTATTTTCTATCAAGGCCTAACCTAACTATATTTTTAGGTTGGCTTCCTTCACTACCACTTCTATACATTATTATAGATTGTTTCTACACTGTCTTATTACATATTTCAAACTCATTAGGCACTTATTCATTTTGTTATTTGTATGTTCTATTCTATCAGGCTCAATTTCTTTCCAAGATTCGGATTTGAAAGGGGAGGTAGTAATCATATAATTTATTATATTAACTGGTATTATTGATTATTATTATTAATATTATATTAACAATAATACTGCAAGAAATTGTATGATATTACTCAAGCAGTAAGTAGTTGACCTCTCATCTGCTTTCAAGGAATGTAAAACTCATAATATACAAAAAAATAGTTTTACCAGTTGTTCTCTATTGGTGTGAAATGTGATCTCTTATCTTACATCACGGAAATAGATTTTGGCTGTTCAAAAACAAGAAGATATTTGGTCCAAAATAGAGATGAGGATACAGGATAGTGGACGGGGATACTTAATGATGAGTTTCATTCTCTGATCTCTCACAAGACATTGTTGGGATAATCAGTTCATGTAGATTACGGTGGGCAGGACATGCAACGCAAATGGAAGAATCTAGAATCATATTTAAGATATTGACTGGCAAACTCATTGGTAAGAGACTCTTGAGAGGTCCTGGACATAGATGGGAGGATAACATTAGAATGGACCTGAAAGAGATAGTGTATAATGAAGAGAACTGGATAGTGCTAGCTCAAGATAGGGATAGGGATAGACTGGATATAAAATAACTAGCTCAAACTAGGGATAGGTGGTGTACTTTTGTAAGTGTGGCAATGAACTTTCCAGTTTCTAAAACCATTGAGTAATTAAATAATAATATATAAATACAATGCAACACATTTTATATCCATCTAAATTCAATAGGTATCAATGACACAAGTTTCTGTAAAAAACTTTTTTTTTATTCCTTAAATACAGAGTTTGTTTCATATTTACTTTCATAGGAATTTAAGAAGTTTTCCTTAGTCATTTTAACTAACTAACTCTAAAGATACCGTTTGTATTCATGATGATTTAAGTGGTGTTGATTATGTATCTTTTGATACCATTTATTACAGGAATTTTTTTTTATAATTTAATATACATTTGTAATTTATGAAGGAGTCAAAGTTGGAGTTTGAGTCGGACAGCAGAAACATAGAGGAGTTGAAGTTTTGGTACATTGGTTTCCACAATCCTACTTTGTGGCAAAAATAATACATTGCAGGTGATATACATATATCCAAAGAGAACTTAGAAAATTAGGCAAAGATAATGAAATGCTTGTCTATCCCCAAGTTCCCTTTGGCTCAAATTGGAAGCACAGTTCATGTTCAAATCCCCGATGTTGACAAAGGATTTGATTTTTGCAGGGTTCTTATGTTGGTTGTTAAAGTAGATGATAAAGGGTTATAAAAACTCTGACACAAAATGGAACAATCACCAAATGCTTTTCTAAGAACTCGGTTTGTGACAAAATCTATATCAATTTAAGCACATTATCAATACTTACTTACTTTCTTTATGGCATTAGGAACTCGAAAGTTCATTACCACACTCACAAAAGTACACTACCTATCCCTATCTGAGAAAATTCTATCCAGTCCAGCTCATTAACCTATCCTACGTCAATTCTAATGTTATCCTCCCATCTGGGTCTTCTCATGTCTTCCATGGTCTTTTCACATTGGGTTTGCCAATCAATACCTTAAACGCAGTTCTAAATACTCCCATTCGTGTTGCATGGTCTGCCCATCTTAACCAGCAAGATTTTATTACCCTAACAATGTCTGGTGATTAGTACATGGCATGCATCTCATCATTATGTAGCCTCCTCCACTCCCCACTATCGTCATCAATTTTTTTTTTATCAAATAAATATCTTCCTAAGCACCTTGTTTTTGAACACCCTAAATTTATAATTTGTGATTTAAGGTAAGAGGCCATGTTTTGCAGCCATAGAGAACAACCAAATTATGATTTTGTATATTCTGCGTTGTAAATTTCTTGACAGCAGGTGAGACACCAATAACTTACTGACCCAGACATAACAAGCACTTCCCGACAGTACAGTATAAAATTATCAATAGTAAAAAAAAACATTACATCAGCTAACAAATCTTTGTCATTTTTGCGAGGTCAAGGCTATCAAAGATGAATTTATAAAATACAACAAAAAATGCAAATTCAAAGGAATTCTTTGTTATTCTAAGTGCCATTCAAGCTTGGCCTGTTAAAATAAGCAGTCTGGCTGAGTCATATTTGAGTAAGAGTATCCCACCACAAACCCATTTTTAACTTAGCATTTCATTATTTAATTAATAGTGTCAACATGTTTTAATTTTATATAAAATTAATAAATAAAATGTTCCTCTTTTCATTCATTATATCCTCTTTTCATAGTAAAATTAACTTCTACCCAAGTGGTTATGGATATACCGCCGATTACCCGGGTAAAGCTAGAAACTTTTATTTAAACTTTACCCAGACCTTTTGGATAAGGTACCTGGGTAAAGCTCGGTTTACCCTTTCTTCTTCCACCATAACATATACTAAACACTAGAACTTTATTGAATATCTGAATATAAAACCAGAATGTTAATTGTAAATACAAAGAGGGTTTTATTGGTTACATAAACTAACATGCTTGGGACAAAATTATTCAAGGAACTAACCTTGTAAATAACCTTGAAGCGACTGACCAACATGTAACTTGAAACTGCACATGTACAATTAATAACATGGTGCCCTTAGCGCATGCGAACTTAAGGTAGGATTTCCCCATCGCAAACTTGGGTTGGTGAGTCGCAAATGGGTATACAGTGTTTCTCTAGATGCTTCTCTTGGTAGACAGTCATGGATAATTTTAGTGTACTACAGATTGTTCCTCAGTTATCAGAGTTTTTCATTGTGTTTTATTTAATGTTCTGTGTTATTTTTTAAATTTTAGAATAGTGTTGAAAAAAAACTAACTTGATCAACCAACTATTCCTGAGATCTCTTTCCATATGTTGTTTTCCACATGCTGGTTCTGGTACACTGGCGAAAATATGTCAAAAATTGAGGGGTGCATTGTCACCTCTTCAATTAAATTTTCGTCTTCTTCTATAGAGAAATCTTGGACCATTTTCAAAACCAGCCAATCAAACACAAAACTAAATATAACTCTACTAAAGCACATGTTTTCTCAATGGTGCAGCTGCAACCACACTGCTATCAGACTCGACACGATGTAGAGACACTGGAGCACACTCTGGTCACCAGTCGCAGTCGCCTCGATGGAACTGGCCATATAACAAACTATGGAAACCAGTCCAGTCATGCTGAAGGAATCCTACCTTTAGACAGGATATTCAAAAATACATCATGCCACATTTAAGATATGCTCACATGAAACATTGTAAACCTAAACTTCTCCAACAACTCCATTTCTCTCTTTTTATTTTGATCTGGTTTAACACTTAAGGGGTCAAAAAATAGATCAATTAAATGAATAGTATGCAAAATATGTCAGATTTAGAGCTTATTTATATAATTATGATTTATGACAGATAAACTTTTAAGTTTATTATAATTTCTTGCTAGATAGTTAAAAATGACTGTGTGCAACACTTTGTTACACAAGATTGCACATTTTCTTATGGCTTAATAACTCTTACATGCATGTTTGAAACCCTGGTTTTAATCTAAATATTGCCTGAATTACTTGACAAAGCTTAACATTTAAAGATTAATATTGCCATTATTTATCAAACTTCTTTTTGCAGAAACCCAACTCCTGAAACGAGTGAGTTGATTCCTGAACTTTGGGAACCAGTGACACCAGATAAACTGAACTACTTTTACATCGGGCACCATTTGGGTTTGGGCTCAGAACTTCTTCAGGAAAGAGCTAATTTCTGGGCCTCTTTGCCCATCAGGGACAAGGAAACAGTCCAAGCCCGTGATGAACTTTAAACAAAAAGGTTAACACAAACTTAAAATAAAACTGAAATAAATTAATTAGATCATGATAGGCCACTAATTATGTTGCTTTTTGTAATATTTTAAATAAATATTCTATAAAAATATATTACTCTCTCATAATTATCCCCTATCTTCAATGTTTAATAATTAAATTAACTGACAATACATACACATAGCTCTCAAAATCTTATATTATTATCTTTGATTTGCCAATTATCTCAATTTGTAAAAATATAATGTCTGTGTATGAGAAGATCGTTTAATTTAGTCCCTAAAATAAAAAATAAAATAACTAAACAAAGTAGAATAATATATATATTTCATAAATGTTTTATAAAGTGATCTTGGAAGTCACTTTATTATATTTTGACTAAGAAAGTTTCATTACAGCTATGTTTTCACTTATCAGCTATTTGCATAGATACATCAAAATAAAATAGAAACAAAGAATATTTTTTATGGCTGTCACTACCTCCTTCCTGCAGACCTAATTTGTCAGGATAACTTGCGGGGAAGATTAGGGATGGTGGCAAAATAGATGTGTGGGTTCGTAATTTTTAGAAGGCTTTGGTTTTTAGGATTTATTAATAGCAGTACGAATTACTATAAAACGTGATTCTAAAAAGATGTTCAAAAATACAAAAGTCTTGAGACGTAGAAGCGCGCGAGAGAACTGGCTTGGTAAGTAATACTAGCCAATGGCTCGACTGACACCTCCCACGGATTCAAACCCAGTACCTTGGGCATGACGGTTGCCTTCCAGTACAAGCACCCGATGTTCAAATACGCAAGGCCCCGAAGACGGGAAAAGTGACCCCCTCCGAATATATATTATTTCGTCAGCCCAATAGCTCTAAAATAGAACCATTTTTACTTCAAATCGGCCTAACTGCCGAGATATTGAGGACAAGTTGTTTTAAGTTGTCAGCGGATTCGTCCTAATGCTTACTAACTCATCATAAAAATTAAACTAGACCAGCTCTTTTCAGTCACTTCTTTCAACCCTATGATGTTACTTCTAAACAAACATCCCAATCTAGGGCAGGGCAATTGTTGTTGGTACACCAAGCCTTCAATTCCAACTCTTAACTTTGACTCTTCTATTTTTCTATTGACCTGACTCCAACTTCTCCTTCAAAAGTGCCTAAAGTTTATTAATTAGTAATAACATATTGACTGCAGTAAAATGCTCTAATACTAATTACTTCATGGGGAAGCCTTTTGGGCATTGGAATTTATATTTAAATAAATTTGTCAGTTGAAATAACTAATTTTGTTCCTTAAATAATAAAAAATAAAAATAAAATATTGTTAAAATATTTTTTTACGTCCATAACTCTTTCCAGCAAAATGATCTGGGTCAGTTTTTTATTCAACCCATATTATATTTCCTACTACTGGTTAGGTAGGCCTGTCGTGGCTTCAAATATTTTATCATCTAACTTAAGACTTGGACAGAGACATCATCCAGTCCCCGGCTGTTAATTTATCGTTGTGAAAGTGCAGACCCTTATTTCACCAATGATACATCTTTGGTCATGCCGGGACTCTAACCCAGGACCCTTAGCTCAGTAAGCAGGCACACTACCGACTGAGATAAGGTGTTGGACTGTTATAATATTATAAGTTATTTTTTGAGGCCGGAGTCTTTACAATTTTACTAACTCCGACTCCAAAACCCAAGCTATATTTATAATGTAACAATGTAAATAGAACTCTAAATTTAATATTACCTATTAACATACTAAAAATAAAGTCAAAATAAATTAATATATATTTTTTAATATAATAAAATAAAATAATTGGCAAAAGTCCTGTCGACTTTAACCTTAGCTTGGCTGATTAAGTCCTTCTTTCTCATCCCTGCCTTTCCTACCCACCCCCACTTTTCGGATTTTAGATAAAATGCCTAGAGTGCCAAAAAGATGTCTCAAGATGCCCTACCAAAGGAAATATACAGCAGTCATCCAATCATCATCACCATGTCACTGTTTCCAGGCTGTGGCCGGGTCAGTTTAGTAAAATGCCTCCTTCTTCCTCTATCCCAACATTCTTCCTCCTTTAATGTCTTCCATTCTTATCCTCTCCCTTGCACACTTTATGTTATCTGCTCCTCCCATCTCTTTCTTTGGCATCCTCTCTTTTTCCGTCCTCTTTATATGACCATACCACCCCAGTCTTGCATTCTCTATTCTCTCATGTACACACTGTAGCACCACTATTTCCCAGATAACTTCATTCCTAATCTTATTTCTCCTCATGTCAGCTAACATTCTCCTCACAAACTTCATTCCCATGGCCTCCACATTCCTAGTCTTTCTTAGTTGTCCAATGATGTTACTAAATAATGTTCAATGAAAAAACAAACTCAAGGTGATAAAATAATAATGGATATCAACACACAGGTTACAAATAATTGTTATTACAGCACTAACCATATAAAGGGAACCACATTTAAATTAATTTAAATTAATTGAAGTCAACCTCGTTGGGGGAAAAAGTGCTTTCCTCAGGTCCCAATGTTGATGGGTTCAAACCTAGCTGGGATCCACGGATTTTCCTTGAGCGATAAAAATCTGTAGCATCACGTCCTTGGAAGGGGAAATAAAGCCATTGGTCTCGTATCGACTGTGACAAGTAAAATAACGCAGCGAGCTATGTGAAAATACCTTTCCCGGCAAAATTGTTAGGTCCTTTCGAGCACACTCATAGAAATTCTCGTGTGCTTATATTGTTGGTCGGTTCAGAAAGTTTCGATGGCACTTGTTCACCGTCCACGTACATAGAGAAATGGTTTATGGCGTAGGTTTGGAAGTTGAACGGGTTCTGGGTGGTGTCTTCGTTGAACGCCGCGTTTGATACAAATCCCACGATGAATCGTTCGGGTAACGGTCCGATAAATACGTTGTCCATTGATTTCCCTTGCACACCCGTAGGAATAGTGAGTGTTTTTACTTCCACGCGGCTGATGGGATACTTTGCGGGACTGACGTTTAATGCCTTGACATGTGCCAACAGTATAGAAGGTGCTACTTTGACACGTCGCACCAGAAGGCCGGCTTCAGCGATGTGAACCTTAAAGTGAGGGAGTTCAGGGACGGCCATAAGACTAAACACGTCACCGTGTAGCTACTCCAAAAGATCCACCGTCTTACTTTTGCGGTGAGACTGCGACGGGCCTCAAATCCTTTACGGCGTTAGCCTCCTCAAAGGTTCCGGGATTGTCTGTGAACCAGAGACCACAAGTCAAGTGTATTATTTTGGCGTCACTGTTGTTATTGGGCAACGTTTCAATGTACGATCTATAAGTATACGTGTTGCTGGGTGGTGATACTAGTTTTTGGTTTAAAAACACATCCACCTGTGTGAATAACGAATGCTACCAGTTGTTGACGGGAGCAATTTGATCCACCTCGGTGAAAGCGCCATCGTTTGGTTTCATGATGGCCGCTCTGAGATAGTCTGTGAAAGATCGATATAGAACTCGCCTTGACCGGTAACGGTAAATTCGATGGGCGAATCAACAGTGAGGGAAGAAACGGGTTTGTACTGGAACCATTGCCCACTTTCAAGACTGGTTTGCGTGGGTGGGACGGAAAAGATATATAGAGTTCATTGCTGACACACTTCGCAGGACTGGGGGTGTAGAAACGACATTTCAACTGAAAATATCTACCGCTTCCTTCTTGACCTTTTTTCGTCTAGCAACGACAGAAGACTGACGTTGGTGCTTCTTACGAAGCCCTTTATAGCCTGAGCTGGTTATCAGTGTGTCGATCTTCTGCTCCACCTTGCGTTTCAGGTTTGTTCCAGCCTCGCCGACACGCTTCCATAGAGCTTCTTTGAAAGGACGACGCTAATCGACGACGTCGGAGAGCACGTTTATATCCGTATGAAGCGCCTGTTTTCCAATGGCCCTAACGCCGCTTCTCAGCAACAGTACGACGCTCTTGAAAAGGTCGCTAAAAAAACTTCCTATCCCGTGCCCGCGTTGATAGGGAACACCGTGGTAGATCGAAGATATTCCTGTTCCAGCTTGGTTGACGTAGTATATTTGGTAGGGACAATTCATGTTGAGCAGCGTCGAAAATGAAGTTTCACGCACACTTTCCCAAACTCGAAAGGTACATGTTCACTAGTGCCTGTTCTTATATTTATTTCCAGGCTTTCAATTTACCTTCTAAGTATGGGCACGTAGCGCAACGGTTCATAGCTAACTGTCTTATGTATGCCGTAGAGATAGTTTATGTTGTTGATACCGACAGTACGTAAGAGATGCCACAATGTCACCCACGGGCTAAGGATCGACGATATCCGAGTAGATGTACATTTGCGAGGTCAAGCCTAGTAGAATGTTGGTGGCGTACGGTGACTTTGGGACGTTGATCAGATTAGTGTGAGGATCGAAACCTAGCTGTAGACTTAGTTCAGCAGCAGCTGTATATTTGGTGAAGAAGAAACAACGTCCACTTTTTTTGTTGGTGTTTGTGAACTTAAGTAAGACTCCGGAATCCTCTTTAAACGCCTCTATTTCATTTAGGGCTTTGACCAATTCATGGATAGTGCTGTAGTTTCCAGGAAGGATGTGATCTTTGAATATTTGTTCCACGCCGTTAGCTTTCACCCAGTTGTACCATACAATATTTTAACCCTCAAGTACGATGGTGAAAGAACACCGATATTGAAATTCGGTGAGAGCGACTTCCCACTGGTATTCGAGTGTAAGACGGTAGGGTAGTTGGCGTGGTGAAATTCGCGAGGGTATTTTTCGGGAAATATCCCATAGAGCTGTCGCTCGGCAAAGTGATGTAAAACTAGTCCTCCATGGTAAGGCACTGACGTAACTGGTTGGAATCCATGAATTAAACTTGGTGGGGTAACCTTTCCACAAAGTAGTGCCACAAGCGCCCTTTCAGAGTTATATTGGATCATTCCACGATGCTTGCCTTCACGTCCGGATTATGAGTGGTGTAGTAATGCACGCCTTCTTGCTTAAGAAATTTCCGGACTAGACGTTCCATGAACTCTGTCCACTTGTCCGTCTGTAAGCCTAAAGGTTTACGACCGCTCTGTTCGAAAATGTCCCGAAAGGCATCTCTCACGACGTTCCCTGTCTTGGATGGAAGCGTCCTCACCCAGGCCATCTTGCTAAACACGTCGATGACTGTGAGCAAGTACCTGCACCGTCGTTTTATTTTCCGAGACTTCGCATATCGTTGAGATCGGCTTTCCAGAGATCGTCAATTGTTGACACCACGTGCTTGTTGCGTGGAAACTTTTTTATCACCGGTTTGTGTAGGGTATAAGCGTCCTGGGCACGAAGCCATTCTCGTACTTTTTCAGGATCTTTCGTGGACGCCTTTATGAGCGACGCCGCCCCTGCAAACCCTGCAGGATGAGAAGGGTGGTAGTAGATGTCGGCTAAATGGGCCATTAAGCTCGGAACGGCAGCAACCTGTTTTCGTCCACCCTTTTCGGTTTCTTTTTCTTAGGGCGTTGTGACGGTGTAAGTGGTTGGGGTATGGGTGTCGGATCGGATCTCTAATGGGCGCCAAAAGTTTCTACAATAAATTCTTTCGGAACGTTTATTTTTTAAAGCGCCGTAAGAAACTCTTGCCATCCAAACAGCTGTGTCTTCTTGCTCTGACCATATCGTTGACTAAATCCACAATATTGGATCCACGGAGACGCGTATCGTGAATACTCACTTCCCCGTTTTCGTCCCATGAGATATCGCCTCGGTAAATAATATGTTCTAGTAAAAGTTCAGCTTTTTTTCGTGCCTGTGCTGATACAATATTAAGTACAGCAGGGATGGGAAGTACAGACACTTCAGGGGTGGTGGTGGAGGTATTGGTGGCGGCGGTATTTTCAGATGGTGGAGGGTGTTGATTAAAATGCAGATAGCGCTGTAGCACTTGTTGGTATAAAGTCCATTTAGACTTGTCAAGTTTTGAAGCGAGGATTTTTTCAATTTCCTTGTCCAGCTTGGAGACCACTAGATTTGTGGCCGATGACACTTGTTGGTGGTGTTGCTCGTAACAGTGTAATGTTTCCGGGGACACCAATATAATCTTTTTTCGTGTGTTCCCTTATCTATTTGTTGAATAAGGAACCGAGGACACCACCGATTAAAGTGGCTAAAAGTAAGGGCTGGAACGCTCCTTCTTTCTGAACGAGTAGTCGTCTCTTCTTCTTCCAGCACTCTCCTCGTTTGACCAGCTTAGCAACACCTGCTTGTGAGCACGTAACTTTGTCTTCCGCGCATTTTTCAATGGCACCCGCCCTTTTAAAGTTTTGTAGGCACACTCGCAAACAGTCAATCCGTTTATTGTCAGCCGTTTTCAGCAAGACAACACGTGCTGCGGATTCATGCGATACATTGCACGTAGCAGAGGGGCTTGCTTCAGCACTTTGGGACTCATGGTTATGAAATATTCTGTAACCGGGAAGTGTCAGTGTTTTTATAGCTTTAGCGTGGTAGGTACACGCATCACCCGACATGTGTGCGGGTTCTATATCTGAAACATTCGGGTGCACCTTGTTTGAAATTTAACAATATATACCCGTGAGGAGTAATTCTAGCATCAGCGTAATCCTTTTGTAAAACACACGGTTTTTCAGAACAGTCTTGACGTGCAAAGCGTTGAATCTGAGCTTTATCCCTGGTATTTTTAAAAAGCACGATATAATGTGCGTTTAAGGAAATGTCTCTTTGGGCCATGCCCTGGTGGAATATATTTTGTGTAAGGTACATTACGCTAATATTTTGATGGTGGCATCCTTTGGTGAAAAGATCGACGACCACTTCATTGGCTTTATGCATCAGGTCGTCCAGGATAATCAGCTGTGGAGAGTCATTATAGGTGTCATCCATTTCCGGCAAAACATTACAGAATATGACGTGGGGACTTGACCCGTCTTGTTCGAATCCCGGTTACCATAGAGAATAATACCATGTGATTTTATCAGATTTAACATCACACATTGTGTCCAAGTGACGGATAAAGTCTGCTACAAAATGTGACTTTACACAGCTGGAAGGGTCGCTTATGATGGCCGAAAAGGGATGTTTCAACTTGTCCATAATGTTTGAGACTGAGCTTATAAGCTAAATGAACTTGTATATATAGGATAGGAGGGAGGGGGGGGGGGGGGAGTTTAGATGTTAAAACACAAACATGAATTTTTATAGTATTTATTCACACAAAAATAGTGTAGTTTGTCACTCGAACCAAATGACATCTACAAACTGTAATCTGCACCAAATGCTAAAATAAGATAAAGGTATCCGAAAAAGAGAATTAAAACTGATATATTCTGCAATAATATAATTTGTGTTCTACTCACATTACGTGGATGTTCTCGGATACGATCACCATGCTCTCACCAAATGTTCTGCAAATATGGCGGAATATTATTATTATTATTATTAGCACCGCGTCTTACTACCCGTTCGGGTTATACGCACTTACGCTAATGTGTAATGGTAGGGTGGTTGTGAGATGAAATGAAGGACCTACATTTTAACGTGGAATCCGAACCACAATGGGGCCTGGCATTCCCACATTCACAAGATGTCTTGTCAGAGGTGAAGGAAGGGTTTGGTAATCAGATAAATCTTTGCCGGACCGAGGATTGAACCCCGGCCGCCAGCTCAGAAGTCTGACACCTTACCCTAGACCACCAGGTCACCATGCGGAATAGAAGGCGTGGCAGTTTCACGGACGTCTAACCCTTGAACTCAACATTGAAGAAATACCTGACTTTCGCTGATCCGATGCCGCAAGCTAGTATACTTAGAATATTTATTTACACACAAATAAAAGTTTTTAGAAATTTGTCTCACGCCATGAAAATCATACTTGGAATATTTATTTAAAAAAAAAAGATAGTTATAGAATATATCTTACACATTGAAGTAAATTATACATGTTTAGGTGTAGTAGAAACAATAATCAATTTCTTGAGCTCGTAGAGGGAATAGTGGCCTGAGTATTAATTTACAAAACCCAGTTTAAAGAGTATTTTACTATATTGACACAACCAGATGGTTTCAATTTAAAATATGTACAAGGAAAAAAATTACTAGAATTAAAATATGTACAATCAACTTATTTTATTTGACTAGAAATAATCAGGTAGGTGAAGGATTGTACTGGCGGTAAAAAGAAATATAAAAAGTATCCTGAGTGCATAAAATAAATAAATAAACAATTATGCGTGTTTTCATTCAGAAAAAATATAAAAAAACTCTAATATTTGAAAAATGATATGAAGTTGAACTCTCTAGAATGAAAAAAAAAAAAGATTATTCAGCCCGTCTAAATAATCACCTTTAAGTCGTGGCGAGTGCGTTTACAAGGACTCTGATACCCAAACGGCAACCTATTATAATCACCGGTTATCCGCCGTTGGGTGTACACGGGCCGGTAGACTTTGGTCTGCGAAATGGTACATACAGTCGAAGGACCATTTCTTACAATTCTGTGCGGTATCTGTATGTATCTTTCCGCGGCCTGTTCGGTGACCATCGATTTCAGAACGTCAAAATTAACGTCGTTCCAGTTGCTGTAGTTGATGGCTATCTCACGAACCTTGCGCACCGTTTTTGTTTTGGCAGGATCGCCACCAACACAAACTCGGTACGCGTAATTCTTGGGACCACCAGATACAAAGGCGCTATGTAGCTTCCCAGGCCGTAATTTTGAAGTTGATCAGTGAGGTCACCTAAAAAGTCTCCGGTCGGTGGACTCCAATCTCCGGGTGTTCCGTGAATAGAACACTATCTGTATCGTGATACAAAACGTGGTCCCTCAATTTTTCAAGGATGCTGTATAAGTGCAACCTAGCCATAGCAGTCATGTAGCATGCCACCGCCACACTCGTGTTAAGGTTAGGGCGCAACGCGTCATGCGCATCCTTGTAATTGAGGAACATAAGCTTATCATTTACATCAATGACGCTGTCCATGGTGATGTACGGATCCGTCAGGTACTTGTGGATGCCCTAATAGTCGTTAACATTGGTTACGTGTGGTAAATCGGATCTTTGCCCAAACTTTCCCCATACCGAATTTAAAAAGTGTTTAGCCAGAATGCGGAGACTAGGCATTTTACAAACAGAGCCGAAATCAAGTTTTACCCTTCACTTTCCTCATAATTTTGAATGTAAGCTAACTTCTCATATTTTGAGGTACACCACTCTGGCCATCTGCTGGCTTCTTGTTTAATTAAAAAAAAAAGAATCAATGTAAGCGTTAATCAATACGCCAGAACGTGTCTGACTATCGTAAACAGATACATTATACTCCCACATTTAGTGTACTGCTTCAACGGTGTAGCCTTTCTCAACGGCTTTCCGGATCTCGTCAATCACCTAGACGCTTGTCAACCAGTGATCTTTTTGTCGTTGTGCTGACACGCACCTTGTTTTTTCTCCTCTCCGCATTTCCTGCACAAGATGAACATCAACTTGTTGTGCATCCTTGTAGGCAACACGGCCATGAATAAATCCCGCAGAGGCGTCACGGTAACTTTGGCTATGCCTTCTACTAGGTCTATAGACGGACAATTTGATTCCAAGTGAATTTTGGGGTGGCTGATGGGATATTTTTTTACTTGCAAACGTAAGGATACAATGAACACACATCCAAGTACTTGATCTTCTCTCCACAAGAAAGGTCTGCTTCGTGGAACAGTTAGATAAAATCTGTACGACCACCAAAGAATTCGTCCCTGGGACTGAGGGACTCCTTGCTGTACAACTCGTGCTGGAGTACAAATTGTTTTAAGTCCTTGTCTATGCGTTTCATACTATTAAACGAATACTCCCACATCTCTACGACCGTGTAGCTGGCATTCTTAAACTTTTCCACCCAAGCCATGGTCGCTTCATAGCGCGTCTCCATGGTCTCATGGTTGGTATTTTTGATAGGGGTGGTCCTGTCAGGATAACAGAGAGGGCACTCGTGTCAATAACACCCTAACACCCACAGAACTGGAAGACGGTGTGGTATCTCCAGCTTTAACAACGCCATGTACGCGTCGCCATAACACATATTCCTCACGATAGTTACCCGCATGAAGGATAGAGACACCGCGTCGGTGGGCCTCCCAGCAAAGCCATTTTATGACGACGTGTGACTGTTGGTCTGCACACCGGTAGCCACCGTTAGGGATGATACCGATGGTATTCTTCTTAAGATGACTTCGGTGGTAAACCAACATGGCCACTCCTACGATCGTACACACCTCTCTGAAAGGATCCACCTTTGCTTTTTCCATAAGCATGTCTCTAAACTGCAGGCAGGAATTCTGTAGAATCTCTACATCTTTCACGCAATACAGTTCCAACTCGTGGTTAAAATCAAACACATAATTTTCTTTGACCAACGCATCATACTACTTCTCAAAGTGCTCCTTTCCCTCAACTGACGTCTCACAGATACCGTAGTCTTCCTCTGGCGGCAAGGGACCCCTATACCCCAAGTTTTTTATTGGAATGTCTTGGGAATCTTGGACAACGACATCGGGAGAAAGTTCAGTGAGTCAATAAAGTGGAGAGGGCCGTAACGCATGGACATGATTTTCCCACCGTTCATTATGAGCTCTGGAGTCAATTCTTTAACCTCCATCATATATTTTAAAATGAAATTCCCATCATAGCCTTTCACATGATGGCTTAGGAGGGTGATATCCTTAAATTTTGTTACTTTAATTTTCTCTATAAATCCGAAAAATTAGGCCATTATGGTATCATTCTTGAATATGCGAGTCTTATCGCCCTCCCCCCCTCCCCCACCCCCATTCAGTGAAATGATGGTCATTTACATTTATATGAATGCAGGCCTTGCAACAGTTTGTACGAAACAAAGGTTAGGCTCGTGCAAGTACGTGTTGATCGCACCTTGAAGAAGCGTTTCTTATCTGCATTCAAAATCATAGAATACAAACATGAAATTGCTCTTTTCCAGTGACGGCCTGTATGGGGCCTGCTTCATATAGCAGAAATGACCAAAAGGACGATATGTATTGCATACTTTACAAAAAGTCTCAACACCTATGTGAATAATTTGACTTTTCCAAAATGAAACATTGCCCGTATACCAAACCTTTTTGACATCACAGATCAACATGTGACTTCTGCAAAAACTGGGATGTTTATAGTTATCAAAACATGTCTGGTTTGTCTTTACAGGTCACAGTTTGACTTACTCTGCAGACCACTTTAGAGTAGCCCTTTTTGCACGCAGATTCACATTTGTGCTCGTTCTTATTACTGAGCGGTACACGGCACTCGCAGCGAAAGTATGAGCACTTAAATGCAGCTGTCAAGGATGTTATGATGTAAAAATGGTTTTGCTTATCGTCGTGAAAATACAAATCAGGTAACCCTTAAAGGAATATTCAGGAGTAGTAGGCCTCTCATGTAGGACCTGCCTACCTCGACGCTCCCTGTACACTGTGATTTTGTATATGTAGAGGTATGTTTGAAATTGTTTTAGTTCATTGAGCCCACCACCTTTCACAAGATTCCCATGGCCATCACGGCATAGTTTCTCTGCTTTGAGTTTTTGAATAGAACGACCCATTTTGATTTGTTTAGCTGTGTTCACGTCCAGGCATTCTGGTTCTCTTTTAATGTCACATATAGCTTTGGCAACAATCAATCCACGGGCAAGGCAAAGTGTTTCGCCATTTTGAATCATAATGATTCCTTTGATATTCCGGCTATATGTGCTAGCAGGAGATAGATTTTCACAATAACGTTCCCTCCCACGAGGCTCCTTAAAATGGCTGAGTTTAACGTACAGTGGTGCCGTGCTCAAGAACAAGCTATTACTTATCAACACGCGACTTACGTTATCGAGCACGGCTCAAGCGTCTAACTGATCCACCCTCCTAAAAGATACGAATACAGGATTCATCGTCGAGTCCATGCTATTCAAAACTAAGCTGACACCATGGTCCTTCAGCCGATTGAGCAAATTAGTAATTTGTTCTTCAAGCCAGCTTAATGCGTCACGATCGCTTGCTGGAGCATTAAGATGTACGGTAATTTCTCTAAAGGTGTAAAAGAAACGCCTCAATTGTTTAATTCTCTCCTTGATGATTTGAAGAGGAACGCCTTAGGACAAAGGTCCACCAATCTGGTTTACCGGGCCACTAATTCCCAGTTGTGGCACCGAAGATGGTCCCGCTGTCGCCACTGCCATGGGTTGCTGGAGGACCATGGACCCCGTCTGCCTCGCCGCAGCCTGGGCTCGAACATCGTCTCCCTGACTTGATGGCGGTGCTCCTGTGGTGGGGTGAAGGTGTCTCACAGCAGGCGGTGGCGGGAGGATGGAACCATTATTCCCACCCTCCATTTGAACTATAACACAAAAGCACGTGTCAAAGTAAACACTTTAATTAAAATTGTTCCAAACATATTTTCTGTAAACAACAACGAATATTTTTCTTTTTAAAATGATACCACAAAATATATAATACTTTCCAATTTAAATCACCTTTCGGTATTAATATAATATGTTACAATTTTTCCTCAACGTAATTACTTTAACTGATACTAACAATCTAATATATATATAATTGTTCCAAACGTATTTTCTGAAAACTACCACTTATTTTTTTCTCTTTATAATGATTCTACAAGATATATAATACTTTTCAAGTTCAATCTACTTTCAGTATTAATTTAAAATGATACAATTTTTCCTAAACATTGCCTTAACTGATACCAACATTCGCAGATTTTGTGTAATAAATACACTTAATCACTAGATCATGCACAAAATACAGTCTAGGGCAGTTAAAAGTTAAACCTACACTTTCACCCTGCCAGGGAATCAAACCCGGGACCCTTGGCATAGCAAACCAATATATAGGGGTTTTCTCTCTTTTTAATAATCGGTTAAAGAACAATATAATTTCCCATGTTAATTATTATGCCAGTATAGACTTAAAACAGATTGTAACACTAGATATAACCTACCCCAGTTTTAAAAGCATATAAGCGTATAACCCGAACGGGTAGTAAGACGCGGTGCTAAATAATAATAATAAATAATAATTTAAAATATATAATTGACCAGCAAAGTGCAAAATATGTTTTTCGCCCCTAAGTTGAATTGCAATGCCAACTGTTATTTCGCTAAGTAACCAAATTTACCTGTAACATTTTTTCGACTCTAAAGTGACTTGCAATGCCATCTGTTATTTCGATAAGTTACCAAATCTACCACACCGCGCTAATGATTGAAGAAATCTAGCGTTAAATAAAGTATTGGGGGGAAACATTTCTTAACACAAATTGGTATAAATAGCTATTGATGTTAGAGTCAATTCGCTTGTCGTGTTTAGCTCGACTGCTGAGGACGCGGAGATCGAGGTTTGAATCTCGGTCGGTTGAACTGGGGGTGGTTTTTCCTAAATGGTTTTCCACTCTCCCTCCACGCAAATGCGGGTTTACTTCCTCTAATTCAACCTTCCCAATTCCTAATCCATTAGAGTAATTAGTACTTAAAGCGTATAAACCGAACGGGTAGTAAGACGCGGTGCTAAATATTATTATATTATAGAGTTAATTTTTAATGGTCAGAATTAAATTTTCTATTGGTAGAAATAATTTTGTTTTAGAGTTAAACAAAGCATTTTTTTCAATTCAATATTATAATTTAATTTAAATCCGTTACTGTTTTCCAGCATAAAGCTCGAGTTATTTTTTATTCATAAAGACTAGGACATTCACAAATCCGGCCCGCTGTCTGTTAATTTAACAGACTGACATTTTTAGCCGTGTCGGGAATCGAACCCGGGACCAAGAGTTTAGTATTCAGACAAGCTATCGAGTGCTTTAAGGTGGCGGTTGAATTTGATCCAACACATTACAAACACGGCTAAAGCTACAATTATAATTTTCCCTCCCTTTTCTTTTTTGTAATAATAACCTTCTATATCATGAATATAAGAGCTAATATTCTCGAAACGGTCCAATGTCAAAAGGTTTTGGTATGCCGGTGAAACAACGGTGGTTTGGGGGAAGAGAGGACGTGGATATCTCTTGATTAATATGCTGTCTATTTCCAACCTAGTGGCAATAGTATGGTTACTTGTAGACTGGGCTAAAATATATAATGGCAAACTTACATATCAGCCGGTCTATCACGTCCAATTCACCCCAAACATCAGGGATCGAATTTATGTTAGCGTTGGTAGGGTCCTGGGGGCTGAAAGCCGACGGCAGTGGTTCCATGGAGAGCACCAACTTCTTCTAGGAGGTGCGTCGGTACATGGATCATCACTTCGCCTCTTTCAAGAGGCGGTGTCCACACACACACGTCGCTAAGCCCTCTGCAAGCGCCACGTGGTCCCTCAGGCCAGCATCCATCCCATATTGATCCCATCTGAAATTAAATAAATACATATTAATTACTATCGTGAGAAAAAACCACCCGCATTTTATTATTCCGTCTCTCTCTTTTTCGGGAAAAGATATCCAGATGGTGTTGGAAGATTCAATTTCCGCCCCCCCCCCCCACCCCGCTTCGTGTTCAGTTGTCAATGACGTTCAAATGTGGGTACACATCTTGTCCTGTGGCGTAAGGAGGTAGGGTTCAAGTCCCTTAGAGGGCAACAAACGCTAATTACTTCACATTTCAAACCCTCGCAAATGCTGTTACACATTTCGCCTGATCAAAATCAGCTCTTATCTCACGCTTGCCTGAAGAGATTAGTTAGAATCCCTGTCGTGCGTGTTTACCGAGGCCGGTTTCCTCCCTCATCGTCCACGGCTTGTGCCCCTGATGGGTAGTAAGACGCAGTTCTAAATACCGATAAGCTTAACTTCGTGGCTATTAGCAGGGAAGTAAGGGGGGATTGAATCCAGGTCACCCATGTTGCTTGGCCTTCACACAAATGCAGGTACATTTTATATCTTCCTCGGCCCTGATATTACTTGTGTATTTATGTAGTTATATATTATTTCGTAAAAATATAGTTACGAACATTAAATTCAAGTTACTAAATTCAATATTACCTATGAATTAAGGCAAGAGTTATATATTATTTCGTAAAAATATAGTTGCGAACATTAAATTCAAGTTACTCAAATCAATATTACCTATGAATTAATACAAGAGTTATATATATTACTAGATAGCTGTTGCCCGCGGCTTTGCTCGCGCGGAAGTTGATTATATACAAATACGAAAATATACATATGTATTTACAGATTAATTTAAAATATTACGTTAGGTTGATGACCATAACTTGACCTCAGATCAAAAATAATGCAAGTCCGATACAAACTTTCACCCCCTTTTTCATCCCTTATTAAATAAAATTTCCAAAATTCCTGAAACACGTATTTATTTGTTTTACGTCAATAACCGAAATACAAAATTTTGTTTATGTAACTTTCAAAATGACGGACTTTCATACATATTATCATAATATTATCATCCCCTATTTTGACCCCTTTGGGGTGGAATTTTCTAAAATCCTTTCTTAGTGGGTGCCTACATAACAAAATGAATATACAGTCCGAATTTCATGCTTGTAGCCTTGATAGTTTGCGCTCGGCGATGATGAATCAGTCAGTCAGTCAGGACATGTTATTTTATAAGTATAGATTCCGACAAAATATAGTTGCGAACATTAATTATTTTTTCTGTTGTTATAAGTGGTTCGAGGAATAAAACAGTTGTTTCGTTTTTGTTCACTTTATACTTGGGTAGCAATCTACAGTCACAATGCATTTTATACTTACTTCGATGGTCTCATGGTCTAAGATGTCACTAGACGGCCGGTGACAGAGGGATCGATGTTTCAAGCAAATGCGGGTACACATTCTACCTGGTCGATCGGCAAAATTGGAGGGGCAGGAAGTACGGCCGTTATGACAGACATTAGCTATGCTAAAGATATAAGGGTGCGAATCCCGGTGTGCATGCCGTCTAAATGTAAGGCTCCTGGCGGGGGAAAATCGAATCATTGATCCCAGAGTCGGAATTTAGAAAGCACATTTGAACCTATGGCCCTCAGAAGGCCAAGAACGATGTGCCAAGCGGCCTTGGGGGTTCGTGACTCTTCAACAAGGTCGTTGCCACCCTCTTTCAAAATGTATTACAAGTTTATGACATCTGACGACCCCACTGATGAGGGGTATGACGAAGTGAGGGGAGGGGTGTAGTGAAAGGCAGTCTAACAGAGTCTTGCGAGATGGAGCAGTCAGTGTAACTTAGCTCGTTCGTGACGATGTAAGGGGGTGGGGGAGTGAGGGAAAAGTGAAAGGGGCCTTACGGCCGTGATACGCTGTCAGATGATCGGTGGTCACTCTCTTCGCTAAGCGGCCGGGCAGAGAAGATGCTCACTAGCAATGTCAACGGAGTAGCGCTCAATGCCGTGGACTGCACGTCAATAAATAAATAATTTAATAATAATTTAATGTACCCACATTTGAGTGAAAAGGAGAGTGGTAAACTGCATACACTTGCCGGAGACATGACCACCATTTTTTTTTTTACTCCTTGTACCGTACTACGTCCCTGGTTGTCCTATATATGGCGAGGGTATAAGTGGATACTTATTAGCAGAGATCCTAACTCCCGCTTAATGAAAACTTCTAAATGCTAGGTGATTGAACTGAAGTGTACAGAATTTTCGTCGAGTTAAAATGGAAATTCACAGCACAACGCTGTTTTAAGCGTCAGGCCCGCGATGCATAATAGATAATATGTTGATGACGGTATGTACACACGACAGGGGCTTGAAACCCGATATTAGCTCCATGTCATGATGTTCTGCCGGGAGATAGGATTCCAGTAAGGTGCTTCCTGGTACCTCTCTCCACGCAAATGTGGCTCACTTCCTTGTCCTTACCCTTCAGAGTAACATTCATTGTTTCAATATAAAAGTAATTATGTTGTTACCAAACTTATGTCAAATATAATCATTTGAGCTGGAGACCCCTATCTGACCAAAGAAGGTGGCAGCCAGTGGACCAGGTTTCGAACCCCCTGCAGTTTAGTATACTGCGAGAGCACTGTCTTAGACCTGGGGGTAGTTTTTCACTCTCCCGCTATGCAAATGCGGGTTCATACTTTCCAATTCCTAATCCGTTACCGTAATTAGTACTTAAGCGCATAACCCAACGGGTAGTAAGACGCGGTTCTAAAATGTGTCAAGTTCATGTGATCTATAAATAATATGTTTGCCAGAACACGTTTGAATTTCTATTTTAGAAACAGGTTATGGGAAGGTCGGGGTTTGACCCATCAGAAAGTTGTTTTTGGGATAAATTTTCATAAATCGTTTTCCACCTCCAACTCTGGAAAATTGAGATACATTCCCTTAGTAAATCTTATTTATTCAGCCTTAATTCTTTCTTGTGTTAAATATTAGACATGTATAACGATGGGAGGCTGTGTGTGTGTGTGTGTGTGTGTGTGTGTGGTGTTGGCGCGCGTGCGTGTATTGTGAACGGACATTATAAGTTTTAATAAATATTCAGGGTAAGCTAAACAAATCCATGGCATAATACTCAATTTAAAAATAAATATTATAAATTCCTTCATCAGCTTCGAGCGTATTTAGTGAGGTTTTTTATAATAGACTTTCTATTCTCCCTCCTTGCAACATGTGGGTGTACTTCCTCTAATTTTGGCTTGTGATTTAAGTGGCTAATTTGTTTTGTGTAAATGTTATTTATTATGTCAACAAAATATGGTTTCGGGAATTAAATGATATTTAAAATTGTATTTGATATTTCTTATGAATTTATGTAAAAGTTATATATTATTTCATCAAAATATAATTGCGAACATTACATTTATTTGTTGTTTAAGTGGCTAATTTGTTTTGTGTAAATGTTATTTATTATGTCAACAAAATATAGTTTCGAACATTAAAATTGTATTTAATATTACTTATGTATTTTTGTAAAAGTTATATATTATTTCATACAAATATAATTGCAAACATTAAATTTCTTTGTTGTTTAAGTGGTTAATTTGTTTTGTGTAAATTGTTACCACCCACTCTACTACCTCTTATCTACGTCCACACTAGACTAAAAGGAAAGTGGGGGTAAGGTTTATAAAGAAGAAAGACATTATCAACAATTTGATAACAATATGAATATTTATTTTAATAAAATAACCATTTAAACAATAATTTACATGGCCTCAAAAATCCATCAGTGGCTCTGTTGAAAATCATATTAAACAAATTCGCAGTACTATCATGCGAATGTTTCCAAACATGAAAATGTTCTTAAGTCAACTAGATCAGTCTGGAAGAGACAATCACTAGTTCCAACAACACAATGCCAGTTTCACAACAGTGAAATTGACAAAATAACCTAAAGTGTTGACTATATGAGCAAATTACATTATAAATGTCTAGTCAGATATTTATTGAATACAAAAAGAAAAGAGCCTTAGGGGCATCTTTGAAATTGGTACGAAAGTTGTCTACTACGCTACATTGAATACAGACACAAAAAGAAAAAAGGGAAGTTAAATTTAATATCGTACGGATATTTCGGGGAACACAAAGAGTTTGGCTTACAGACCCTAGGTCAAACTCCCGCGGGACTGTTAAATGTTGACACAACTACGGGTGTTAACAATATACCTACTTGTTAATCAAAATTATATAACATACAAAAGAAGTTTGGATAAACCACAATTAAATTCAATTAAATAACTTGGAAAATATTCAGTCAAAATCAATCCATCAGCAAAATTTTACGTTACTTTACCAAACAATTCAAAATAAGAAAACATAATCAAAAGATGAGTTTACATTAACAGCTAAATTCAAACAATTCTAATAAAATACTTCTAGCAAAAATTAGTTCAAAAATATGGCAATCTGATATATTCAGTGACCTCACTAACACTATCACCTGATTGGTGGCAAAAAGAATTAGGTGTCTCATTACAAAATTTAGTATTACAAACCATATTAATTTTAGCAAATAGTTTACGTTGCCTATTCAGGTTTAACCCAATAAATACGTTACTTTAATTTCAAAATTGAACAAGCCATAGTTCAAATCTATTAAAATAATATCGATGAAATAAATATATAAAGAATACGAAAACATCCTAAAAATGTCCAAGTCCAGGACCGGATTATCTTGACCGCGTCTAATACAATATTCTAGGACATGACTTCTCCTGAAGGCGTCCAGTTTAATAATCTAGGACGTGACTTCTTCTGAAGCCGTCCAAATTAATAGTCCATTCGTCTTCAGAACCACCGGGCTTAGATAGTGTTTCTAGTCGCTTAGTGTTGAGAGGGGGGAGGGGCTGTCCATATACGTCGGTGACGTCCCATCGGCCACTTCAATGTATGAAAATCAGCACGTACACCATTGATCAAGCTTGGATTAGCTGGCCTCTCTCCATCACGTTCACCAGTGTTGACAAAATATCTTTTTGACCAGATATACGTCGGTGACGTCTCACATCACGCGCTGTCTAGGTGGAAGATCCCGTCTTGCCCGCAGGGTGACAGGTAAGTCGTAATTCCGGTACTGTTGTGAGCGTCATTCGTGAGTATCATTGGAATCATTTTGACTCGTACGCTTCGCACATCAGATGCAGTTATACCCAGGCTCGTTCTTCCCACTCTTCGATTTAGGACGCGGTGAGTATAGTCCAGTCTTTAAGGTTGTTCTAGCCAGAAGATACAAAGGGTGAGTACATGAACATTTTATTGATTGCAGGGAGTTTATTCCTGTTTGATATGGTTTAGTATTGTAGACGGATTCTACACTGGACTACAATAGAGAAGCTTACTATTGCAGGAAGTTTATTAATATTGCGTTTGCATACGGAGTGAGTAGCATGACTTGAAGATTAGTATTAGTATGATGTAACAACACCAAATGTTACAAAGTGTTATTTATTATGTCAACAAAATATAGATTTGAGTATTAAAATTGTAATTAATATTACATATGAATTTTTGTAATAGTTATATATATTATTCCATCAAAATATATTTGTGGAGATTAAATTTCTTTGTTGTTTAAGTTGCTAATTTGTTTAGTGTAAATGTTATTTATTATGGCAACAAAATATAGTTTCGAGCATTAAATGATATTTAAAAATTTATTTAATAAAACGGTTGTTTCTTATATAGTTTACTTCGGTGACATAGTTGACTGACGCGCTTGTTTCATGTAGAGCCAGATGGTCTACGATGGGGGAATTCGTGTTTCGAATCTCGGTCGGGTAAACTAGGAGTGTTTTACGCTCTCCCTCTACGCAAATGCGGGTTCAAACTTCCCAATTATCAATCCGTTAGTTTAATTAGTACTTAATCGTGTAACCCGAATGGGTAGTAAGACATGGTGCTAAAATGTGACATTTACCCGTCTGTGCTCTTCCGGCAAAGTTGTCACGTGTATAGTTCCAGCGCCTTTCTGTCTTTGAAACTCCAATAACATATTCTAGGGACAGAACGGGTGCATGCAATTTGAAACCGCCATATTCTTCTCTCGGGTTTGGAAACTACGGGGCATGAAGCACCCAGCGAAATATATCGGGGCTCAAATCTGTGTTGGGGGCTTTGAATACCTACCAAGGTGTACTGTTGGTAGTTCTCACTAAATGGTTGCCCACTCTCCCTCCATGTAAACGCTGGGACATTTCCTTACTCCCTCCACGCTAGTGTGAATTCAACCTTCCCAATTCCTAATCCGTTTGGACTCGCGGTTCTGCTTCTTTTTTCAATTTGTTGTAATATTTGGTTTGGTTGAAGTGTACATAGAGAATAGCCAGCCTCGTAAAGCTTGTTAAATCTCTGAAAAGAGTGCAGAGTGATAGATACCCACATCGGTGACGCAGTTGGCTAACGCGCCAGATTCGTGTTGAGCTAGACTACCGAGGATGGGGAGATCAAGAGTCGAATCTTGGTCGGGTTAACTGGGGTGGTTCTTCCACTCTCCCTCCCCACGCAAGTGTGGGTGCAACCTTCCCAGTTCCTAGTCCATTAGCGTAAATAGTACTTAAGCGTATTATAACCCAAACGGCTAATAAGACGCGGTGCTTAAAAGAGTAATAGATAGCAAACTGGCCTATACTAGAGGACCAAGTAGTAATCACTGCTTCGGTGGCCGCATGGTCTAACGCTTTACTCTCGCATTAGGCTATAGACTGCTGATGACGGGGAGATTGAGGTTAGAATCTTGGCCGGGTGTACTGAGGGAGATAGTTTGAGCCCATACCTGCATTTGGAAGGCTTTGTTTGTGATTTCACCCCTTCATAGTTAAATAAGTACAGTAACACTAATATGTTACACATCGTGGGGCTACAAGTCATCAGGCTCGCACTAGATTAACTTGCCGGGGGAATAAGTGTAGTAAAACCCGAACCGGTAGTAAAAAAACTCTGTGGAAAAACAACTGTTTATATGTAGATTCCAATTTTTTTTCCAAAGAGACTTTTAGAAAATACTAACATTTTTCAGCTAACATTTATAAAATAATACTACAGTATCAGTGATATTGTATAGGTATTAATAGTATATCAAAATAGGTTGCTGCAGATCATTTGTCTTGACGTATGAATACGTGAAATTAGATCTAGTGGCTTTTCTAGTTGTTCCTATGAAAATGGGACTGTAGTTTGGGGAGACAATACTCAGCCGTCATTTTCATCTCTAGGATTCGGTTAGAATCTCGTTGGGGTGCAGTGGGAATAAATCTTGATATTGAGATTTTCGAACTTGTTATTCTATTATTTATTCTTGAATATATGTTTTCTCTCTTGCGTGCTGGGCCGCCCGTCTGGGCTATCCGCATATGTATATTAATGGAAAAGGAATCTAATAATAAAAGGAAGTGTTTGTTTGTCTGTATGTTTGTTCGTGTGCGATGCCCAGCCAAATCTACGGCACGCAGAGATCTGAAATTTTTAACATAGGTAGATGGAAGCGGGTCCGAAAGCAGCTCGAAGCCATATTTTAATTAGATTTTAATTAGGCTATTTTTAACACAATACCACAGTGGGTCACGGGCAATGCCGTGTGGGTTTGCTAGTTATGAATAATTTAAAAAGTATGTGTGCCCTCATTTGCGTGAACGTAGATAATGAAACCATTTGAAATAATACCCCCATCAATGCATCCGACCATATTTGAACCCCATCACTGGAAAAAAAAGACTATGTCATTGGGTAGAAATTTACCGTCACAATGCATTTTATAATAATTTTAGGTATACATGCATCGATGGTCACATGGTCTAAGGCGTCACTAGATTGCCATTGGCAGAGTGATTGACGTTTGATTTTCTCAATACAATCAAATGCGGGTACACATTATACCTGGTTTATAAAAATCTGGTTGACCGGCAAAACCCTTTCGAAAATGGTGGGGGTGCACTCGGAAAGAAGTACGACCGTTATAACAGGCATTAGCCATGCTAAAGATATTGAGGTTCGAATCCCGGTTTGCACGCCGTCTAGATGTCAGGCTCATCTAATTCTGGTAGGGGGGAAATCGAATCCCCACCGTGTAAACTGTAGGTATTTCTCCCACCTGAACATTTTCTTAATCATCCTTACCGCACGTTTTGCCAGAAAGGGTACGTGTCACTCATATAGTTATGGTGGGGGAGGTCGTGTGTTCGAATCTCGCTTGGGCGAACTGGGGGGACTTTCTACTCTCCCTCACTCCACGTAAGCTCTGGGACATTACTAACTTACTCCTCCAGCCCATGACGGGTACCTACATCCACGCATTTTGATGGATGATACCAAACAACCAATTTTAGTAGACTTTTGTGGTGGGGGATAGCGGCCTCTAACTGAGAATTATAAATCACCGTAAGGATTCCGAGGGCCCTGATCGTTCATAATTAGAGCTGTGCCAATGCTCTCTAGTTGAGACATCACCGGGAAAAACCCATTACCACATAGGGGGTTGCAACATTGCTATGACTATTTGCAACATCACCTCGAAAAAAACCATTACCACATGGGGGGTTGCGACATTGCGATGATGACACTGGGAAAACCCCTCGCTACATAGAAGAGAGAAAGTTGCGACATCATTAAAGGTCGTGATCTATTCCTGTCAAACTGGCGCCAGGTATGAGTCACCGGGAAAAAAACCATTGCGACATCATTAAAGGTCGTGTTCTATTTCTGTCTCGATTTGTCTTGTCAAGCTGCCAAACTGGCGCCAGTTATCAGGGAAAACACATTACCACAAAGAAGGGGAGGTTTGCGACATCATTCAAGGTCGTGAACTATTCCTGTCTTGTCGAGCCGTCAAACTGTAACCCCATGACGTCATGGAAATAACCAGAGGAGAAATTCATCTTAGACGGAAATATACTGGCACCAGGTATGAGTCACCAGGGAAAACCCAGGGGGGAGTGTTGGGACATAACATGCAATGATTACGTCACACAACTCGGGGTCAAAAGTCAAAGGTCAAATTGGGGCCATACGCCGTACCGCACTACTACTATCGCTCTTGGTAAAGGTTGACATACGCTTATATAAAATTTAAAAAACCCTTATCATACTGTCGTAATTTACAATGATACAACATTTCATCAATTGTAATCTGAAGTGAAGGGCTAAGGTGAAGTGTTATGTTTCATTAACTTATGTGTAAAATGTACCTGCTTCGTTGGTGGCATGTTCTAATACTACCGATGACAGGGCGATTGGGATCGGGGCTTGATCCTGGTCGGGTGCAGTGAGTGTGTTTTCACTGTGTGGTTTTCCACTCTCCCTCCAGGCAAATTCTCGTAAAATTACTCTAAATTCAAATTTACTCATCTCTATAACGTATTATCGTAATTAGTGAATATGTATGTAAATTTAATCCCGCTGCATTATTAATGATTACGTCTCTATTCAATACATTTAAAACATCGGTTTCTGCTTTCTTTTAATATGAATACTTTTTTTTCTCTAAATTGTTATACAGTAGTTGGTAGTTAAGGCGCGGCAGACGGAAGCGCGATTAATTTTACAGTTTTTATAGCATTACTTTTTTTTTGTCAAAACAAATCAAATATTTCTTAGGTATCAAAATAGAGTTTAGTTTTATGCACATGCTAATATCAACAGATCTTGAATATCTGTCAAGGGTGTCCTGAAATTTTCTCAAAACTTTTTCTCTTTATTTAAAAAGTGTTCACAGATATTCAAGAGCTGTTTATATTAGCATGTGCAGAAAACTAAACTCTTTGTTGCTACAGGAGAAATATTTGATTTATTCTTGCCAAAAAATGCATATTCTATAAAAACTGTAAAATACTTGCGCTCCCTTCTGCCACATCTTAAGTTTTGATATATTTCAACTAAAATGATCCCCTAACCGCGAATTGTTTACAAATACATTAGAGATCCTTCTTTCATCTCTCGTATTGGCGTTATATTGTTTATTGAACAAATGTTTACCATACTTTTGGTTTGTAGGGATGCAGGTTACGCAAGGAAAGATAAGTGTTTTTGCAGTTTTTATATAAAACAATCTTTTGGTCAAAATAAATATTTTTTATGCACTAATTCCTCTAATGGTTTTAGGGATTGAGAAGGTTATATTTATAGTGAGTGTATCCACATTTGCGTGGAGGGAGAGTGGAAACCATTAGGGAAAACCACCCTTAGCACACCCGACCGAGATTAGAACTTCAATCTCCCCGTCATTTGCGGTCTAGAAATCTAATATTGCTCTAGTAGAAACATAAAGTTTAATTTTCTTCACATGGTGACCTCAACAGTCCTTGAATATCTCTGTCAAGGGAGTCTTAGAATTTAATGACAACATTTTCTCTTCATTTAAAATGTTTTTATCTAATGCCGCTATGCTCATGTCCATGACAGATAAGTTATCAGTAGTTATAATAATTTGAAGAAAATTAAACTTTGTCTCTACTTGAGCAATATTTTATTTATTTTGACAAAAAAATAAGTTTCTATATAGAAACTGCAAACACAGTGGTTTTAACTCGCGTTCACTAATACCCACCTTAAGAAATAGTTTAGGGTACAAACAAACAATGGGATGGTTTTACATATAATGCCATCTTCACGGAAGATGTATTCTGGGAGTCCTTGGAATTACTCACAGGAACTTTGGATTTAAATTAACTAGCAACGATAATTTAGAATTGAACGAATAGATTTTAGTTTAGAATAGCTGCAGGAGCCCAAATCAAGCCGGCCCACCAGGTAAAATACAAACTAATAAACTAATCAAAGAACCGCTTCGGTAGCTGCATAGTCTAGCGTGCTACTCTCGGAGTAGAATAGACTGCCGATGATGAGAAGATCGAGGTTTGAATCTCGGTCGGGTGTACTGAGGGTGGCTTTTTACATAATGGTTTTACACTCTCACTCTACGCAAGTGTAGATACATTTCCTCTAAATATAACCTTCCTAATCCCCCAAAACCATTAGCGTAATTAGTAGGCCTACGTAAGTGTATAACCCTAACGGGTAGTAAAGACGCGAAGCTAAAAAAAACTGATCAAAGGCCGACTCCTGTGATTTTGTGGTAAAGTGTTCTCCTCAGGATCCGATGTTCGTGGGTTCAAACCCAATCGGGTTCGATAGATTTTATTGAGCAATAAAAAAATCCTTAGCACAACCTCCTTCGGAGGGGAAGTAAAGCCGTTGGTCCTATGTCGATTGTGGCATGTATTATTATTATTATTAGCACCGCGTCTTACTACCCGTTCGGGTTATACGCACGTACGCTAATGTGTAATGGTAGGGTGATTGTGAGATGAAATGAAGGACCTACAGTTTAACGTGGAATCCGAACCACGGTGGCGGCCTGGCATTCCACACATTCACAAGATGTCTTGTCAGAGGTGTAGGAAGGGTTTGTAAATCAGATAAATCTTTGCCGGGACCTAGGATTGAACCCCGGCCGCCAGCACAGAAGTCTGACACCTTACCCCTAGACCACCAGGTCACGATTGTGGCATGTAACAAAACCTTAGAATGTATGTGAAAATACCTTTACCGGCAAAAATTGGTAAGCCCTTTCACTCTCGCTCTTAGAAATCCTTGTGTACTGATAATCAGTAGGTTCAGAAAGTGCACGTTAAATACCTCAAATAAATGAAAACATGAATGATCGCAAAATAATATTATCGTTTTCTAAAAGTTATTTTCTACGAGAAGCGGGAATCCTACTTCTACTTGATATTCGCAATGGCGGTTCCGCAAGATTGAATACATCACATTGCAGTTTGCGCCAATGCGGAGGGAAGGTGGGAGGGGCTTAGTTCGCGAAATGCCCAGTGTTTGCACAATCATGCGCTTCTGTCCCCATCTATTGGCTGGTTAAAACTCGTGGGTCGCGAAACACGAGGGTGTTGGTTCCCTAGTATGCCGCTAGAGAGGGACACCGATATCACAACACGCGGAACCAGAGAAGTGGTGTACTATGGGTGGTAATAAATGTTTCAAGTGATTTAAGGCGGGGCTACGCATCTACAGTCTAATTTTCATAGTAATAATAATCTCTGACAGCTACAAAAGCTACTAGATCTACTTTCACATATTCTTACGTCAAATCCTGTGATAAATATTATAAAATAACATAATTAATCTATAAATAGAAACATATGTTAATTATATACGTAGGCCTACCATGTTTTTAGGAAATTTTTCGCTGAGTTTTAGTGGGACTACCCGTTTTGGTTGTACGCACACACTAAATACGCTAATGAAATAGGAAGACGGATGCTAGAAATTTAGAGTAAATGTCCCATCATTTGTGCGGAGAGAATTGGAAACCATTTAGGAAAAATCCTTTTCAGTGGATACAATCTGGATTCGAGCCCTGATCTCCCTATCACGAGCAATAAAGACCAACAAGAAAGTGACGCATTAAATCGCACAACCAGTGAAGAAGGTAAAAAAAAATATACAGGCATATCTCCTACAGTGACGTGCCGTGGAGTGTTGCCAGAGTAACAAAAATTATCTAAAACTTGTGGATCTTATCAAATGTACACTCCGTTTACCTTGTAAGATAGAAAACCTATATTTTAAGTTTTCTTTATGGTGTATCCCACAACTTATAAGATGGTCATAGTGTAATCTGTCAAGGTAAGACTGAAACCTTTCAGGGTAAACGGATGGAGTATACAGTTTAAACAAGCTCTGCTTGCTCTGGAAGCAATCCACGACACGCCAATGAAGTCATCATAAGACACAAATTTAACTCTAGAATAAACATAACACCCTGTGTCCCGACCATCAATTTAGCTCGGGTTTCACTTTATTTCAACTTTTTTTTTCTAGGTTTATAAAGAATTGATCAATAAACCATAATTGGTGGACACGTTATCAACTGAGTTAGACTCACTTAGATGGTCGAATAGTCTAAGGTCTACAAACTACAGCCCGCAAGCCACATCCGGCCCGTCATAAGATTATATACAGCTCGTTCCAAGATTTGATCAAAAAACAAATTAATTGTTTCTCTTCGTTATTTATTAACCGCACAGTTTATTTGAGAAGCCCAGTTTCTGTCCGCACGCGTGCTTCCCCCCATGACACCAAGCCAGAGTGCTTCCCCCATGACACAAGCCAGAGTGCTTCCCCCATGACACCAAGCCAGAGTGTTTCCCTCCAGACACCAAGCCAGAGTGCTTCCCCCCATGACACCAAGCCAGAGTGCTTCCCCCCATGACACCAAGCCAGAGTGCTTCCCCCCATGACACCAAGCCAGAGTGCTTCCCCCACGACACCAAGCCAGAGTGCTCCCCTCCATGACACCAAGCCAGAGTGCTTCCCCCCATGACACCAAGCCAGAGTGCTTCCCCCCATGACACCAAGCCAGAGTGCTTCCCCCATGACACCAAGCCAGAGTGCTTCCCCCCATGACACCAAGCCAGAGTGCTCCCCTCCATGACACCAAGCCAGAGTGCTCCCCCCATCGACACCAAGCCAGAGTGCTTCCCCCCATGACACCAAGCCAGAGTGCTTCCCCCCATGACACCAAGCCAGAGTGCTTCCCCCCCCATGACACCAAGCCAGAGTGCTCCCCTCCATAACACCAAGCCAGAGTGCTTCCCTCCATGACACCAAGCCAGAGTGCTCCCCCATAACACCAAGCCAGAGTGCTTCCCTCCATGACACCAAGCCAGAGGCTCCCCTCATGACACCAAGCCAGAGTGCTGTCGGAATTGCAAACCCTCATTTTCAGTCGCAGACGCCATTCCTTATACAGACAACAGAACGGCTTCATTGTGACGATTTTTAGGTAGTTCCAAGTCTCCCGGCAGAGGGTTGTAAAAAGGAAAGTTCCGAAAGATGATACCAAATTTTAAAAAAAAGAAGTAATTATATTGACTAATTATTATAAATATAATGTATTACATATAAATTGATTCATTTCTCACATAGAAGAATCAACGTCAATCACTTTTAATAAAAGTATTTTATCAAACACTGACTGACCTTGGAAAGTAGATTTTTTTTATAGACTTGACAGGCCATATGACTTGGATCTAAGTTTGCATGTTGAAACAAATTTTATTTATGATCTATTTGCGCATGTCAAGACATTCAGGGCAAAAATAATGCTATTTGAATAACAGGTGAACGATACTTTGGCCCGCAAAAATGTGTAAAATATATCATGTGGCCCACTTGCAAAGGGTTTGGAAACCCCTGGTCTAAGGCGTCACTCACGCAATAGACTGGACTGCCGATGACGGTAGGTCGGGGCTCGAAGTACGGTCGGGTGTACTGAGGATTTTTTTCTTAAATGTTTTTCCACTCTCTTTCCCCACAAATTCTGGTACAATTCTTCTAAATTCAATCGTACACATCCCTTAACACATTAGAGTCAATAGTACATATGCGTACAACCTGAACGGGTAGTAAGATGCGATGCTTAAAAAAAAAAGCTTGATTTAATGAGTTACAGGAAAGTTCCCCCTTAATGTAGGACACAATGTTAAGCAGGTTATTTCCCTGATGGGTTAGGGATGAGAAAGGTAGAACTAGAGGGAATATACCCACATTTACATGAAAGGAGTGTGGGAAGCAGCATAAAAAACCTTAGCACACTAGCAAGGATTTGAACCCCAACTCTCTGGCACCATCAAACTAGACTAGATGAGCCTGACATTTAAGCCACTTACCCACAGATGCGGGCAATAGTTATTGCAGTTTTTTTTAAAAGGGTTTCCGAGAATTGATCTCTTCCCTTCTAATAATAGAACATTAAGTTACAACTTTAGTAAGGAGATCATCGAAAGTTTACAAGAAGGATAAACCTCATATCAAAAACACACAAATAAATGGATCAAAAGTATATCTAGACCTTGTTTCAAAAGGACACAGATAAAAACAACTGCATAACGTAGCAACATGGCAAACATATGTTGTAAACAACCTTCTCAATACTCTCAATAATTACAATAAATTAAATTAAATTATAGCACCACGTCTTCTCTTATTATCCGTTCGTGTTATACGTTAAGTACTAATTACGCTAATGGGTTAGAACTTGGAAAGGTTGGATTTAAAGGAAGGGAACCCACATTGTTGAGTGTGTAAAACAATTTAGGAAAAACCACTTCCAGTTCATCCGACCAAGATTCGAACCTCGATCTCCCCATCCTTGGCAGTCTAGCTCCACCCGAAACTAGCGCGTTAGCTAGCTACGCCACCGAGGAGGGTACAGTAAAATAATAAAACCTAAAAGTTTAGAACTGCTTCGGTAGCCGTGTGTTCACTCTCGCAATAAACTAGACCAGTGATTCTCAAAATGGGGGTTCCCCGAGGTTCGTCCAGGATGTCGGCTAGATCGGCCAGTGAATCCATGACATATTTTATATATGTTTTAGAGCTTATAAAATTTTATATTAAAGGATAAATAGCTGGTATGTACAAATGGAGTTGCCTTCGCATGTTAAAGTGAGACCATATAGTGGGGGGTTGGACAAGCCCCTTGTGCCCACATCGTTGAGAGAAGCATTTAGAAATTCACTTTAATATTAGTTTTCTCGTCAGCCAGCACAAATAACTTTCAGAAAAAGCAATGAAACACTTAATACCTTTTCGAACACCTTATTTGTGCTAATGAACCTTTTCTGTTCATTGTGGTATGAAACAATGTGAAATGGAATCGTCTTAGTGTGGAATGAGATTTAAGGAGATGGTCAGTAAAATTTCTACAGATTTCAATGATATTTTAAAGTCACACAAGCAGTTCTAACCCGCACATAAATTATCAGTGTTTATAAATGTACACATACAATACATATTATATTTTCTTATCATTTTTATTGTAATTACTTTATACATGTATTTAAAAAAAATTGTTTTAAAATGTATAAATATAATACCTACATTTATTTTATTTTCATTTATAAAGTAATTATATTTACATTAAAAATTATAATAAAAGTTACTATAAATTTATGATTAGCACTTTGTTAATCATTTATCCTCCACTAAGGGGGCGCGAATCAGCTGTTTCCTGGTTAGAGAGCCCACGTGACTAAGAAATTTGAGAACAACTGGACGAGGATATTGGGGTTCGATCCCTGTCGGTGTACGGAGAGTGGTTTTCCTAAACGGTGTTTCATTCTCCCGCCAAGAAAATGTGGGTACACTTCCTATAAATTCAGTCTTCTTAACACTTAATATACTAAGTGATTAAAACAAGGCATATAGCCCTTGCGGGTAGTTAGACGTGGTGCTAAATAAAAACAAAAAAGCTAGGTTAGATTAAGTTGGTTAAAATGCAAACAATACCGGTGTAACTGTGTCTTTCGTGAACAAGCCAACAATTGTTGTTCCCTAAGGGGTTCAAGATACTAAAAACAATGGTGCACTATTGATGTAACTACCTTGTCCACTTCAGATAGAGCTACTTCAAAGCAGGTACACAAATTCTGCCTGTGAAGTTTCAGTAACCCACGTCGGTGGAGATGTGGACTAACGCGCTACCCTCGCAATAGACTAGACTGCTGATGACGGGGAAATCAAGGTTAGAATTTCAGTCTGGTGTACTGAGGGTGGTTTTTACCAAATGGTTTTCCATTCACCCTCCACGCAAATTCTAGTTCACTTCCTATAAATTTAACTCTTTTAATCCCTAAAATCATTAGCATAATTAATACAAGGCGTATAACCCGAACGGTAGGAAGACGTGGGGCTAAAAAAAACTTCCAGTACTTAGCCACTTCAGTAATGAATTACCACCCTTGTCGAATATTTTTGCTTTATTTACCGAGGCCATTCCTATTGTACAGTTAATGTATCATCTAGAGCCGCTATTTTTTTTCTCTTAAATTCTCTTTGTTTTGTTTAAGGTCCTTGGCCCTGTCGAGTGCAAGTCTAAAACCTATTTTGGTGGGATGTGGGGCGGGAGGGTGAAAGGCGGGGCGTGGCTTCACAGCCGACCAAAGTATCCTTCCGCGTCAAGAAGAACAGATGAATCATTGAATCCGAAGATAGCGCTAGCTACCGGACAGGTCTTGTGGAAAAATCATACGTTTGGAAATATCAGTTTTCTCGAGAACGAGTGAAACTTTTATGTTAATATTTTCAACACCCCCTTCTAAGATAATGTATCAATGTTTATTAGTTGTTAAATTTTCTTGTTTTTGTTATGAAGCCGGCAGTTTTCTATTGAAAAATGTCATAATTATTGATATTTGGTTACTGTTAAAATTACAGAGGAGGTGTGTATATAAAAAGTATAGCAAAATCAACATGCTTCTATTCTTGAACAAATCATTTCCGAAAAAAAAAAAAAAAAAAATCTTGAACCTATATCCAAACTTCCTTCCTCCCTCCCTTCCAACATACTAACAACCCAAAGACTTACATTCTTAAACTAGTAATAACTCCAAGTGATAGTTTCACATGAGCTGTTGAAAGTGAAAGTCTAACAATAAGCTACCATAAGATACTGGGATTAACGACTCCTTCACAACCGACATTAAAGTTATAATGTGTCAAGCTTGCAACAAAAATATGGGACATTCCATTAAAATCACAATTGGAGCAACATGTGTGGCGTACACTACGTACTGTTGCCACCCTATAGCTCAGATAACAAAAATTGGTCTCCATTATATCATTATGAGTACAGTTAGAAATTATGCTCGGAGCCAACAACTTTATATCATTAAAGTTGCGCAAGTGTATAAGCAAAAGGAAACACGAAATCCATCATAATATTGATAGTCCAGTCTATCAGAGACAATAACAAAGCGAATATTTTTAAATGCGATACAAAATTATAAGGGCCTAATGGGCACCTTGATATGGTTCCAAAGGTTTCGTAATTCACAGAAAACTATATCATAAATACAAAGATTTAAATTTGACGACTATACAACAGAGTCTACACAACGTGAGGGTTTGACTACCAGACATAAGCCAAACTCCCACGGGACTATCAGATCTGACTTAGAATATGGAACTAACAGTTCCATCAATTAACAAAACATTAGCTGTTCAAACAGAACTTACGTTACAAAAGATTAAAGTCATCCTAATTTAAATTCCAATAAAAAGTTACTTCACGTTACGTTAAATCAAACCATAATTTTAAATATGAAAAGTTAGTTCGATAAAAAAATTACTCTACAATTCCAAACAATATAATATTAACAAGTCAAACTTCTAATCAGCACATAACTGAGGATATTTACGAGGATAAAAATATAAGCAAAAGTTACAGCGCCCGAGCGGCGACCTATCTAAGATAGAATATTTAGACATTTTTTGGCGATCAAAATATAAATACGTTAGATTTTGAAACTGAATATTATATGCAAAAAGTTTAAAGTTTATAAAGAAGTTAGAGTTCATAACTCCTCCCGTCTAAGCGACGATTTTGATACATTATACAAGTTTTCTCCAGCCATTGTCCAGATCCATGACAATGGTCTGTCGTCGATCGTTGATCGTAGGATAGTCGATTATGGCAAGCTTGCACAGCCATTATATAGGGATTTCGTTGTTATGGAAAGGAGGGGGAGTACACCAAACGCGCATATGATGACGTCAACGATGCCTTCAAACAGTCACGTACACCATTGTTGATTCCGCTTGCTCCATCGGAATATCCGTGAATATCTCCAATCACCCGATGTTTTGAAGGAGGTTCCTCTAGTCTCCGTCAGGGGTCGGATACATAATTGTCTTCTAGTTGATGTTGATAGTTCTCGGTTCATTTCACGCTAGTACAGTCGGAGTGCCGAGTCGCTTTGTTGACCCACTGGATCTAGGAGTCCAGGTGCCGGCCAGCCTTGCAGGATTCTATTGTGAGCAGATTAGTATTGTAAGTACACGAACAAATTAATACTTAGGATTGGATTGAGTAATAAATATATTTTCCAGCATTGTTTCTATTATTTCTTCTTAGCCTACAAGAACTACAACAGAGAAAAATACTATTGTAGGGATCCTAATTGAGTTGAATTTATTGGAGCGGGTAGTATGCTTTGTTGTCCAGTTGTAACATTATACCACGTAATGTTACAGTACTTAAAAAAATCTGAGTTATTCGAAGAATCCTTTTTTTTTATAACAAAGGTGAAGGTGCCTTCCTTCCCAATTAAAGAAACTAATTATGTAAGGACTTGTGTAGTGCATTGGTCGCTGCGAATACCCCATGTTTTATATTCCAAGGGCCTGAATTTGCATCCTTCTGGTGACACTAGTGAAATCGACACATTCCTGATCAATCAATACCCAGAAAGAATAATCTGCACATATATCATGAAGAAACAATGGAAAGAATAATAAACTACATGGGAGATGTCTTTATATGGGTCGCTGTGGATGAAATGACGGATGCTTAGGGTATTTTTTTTGTGAACCTTGTGGTAGGACATTTTCAAACCATATTTGATTTACTGAGAAGTGTTGGAACATACGTATTGTGTTGTAAGCTTCGTGAATGATGAATTAAAAGTGTGTGACCTAGGTGAGCTCACGGAGAGAAGACCCTGGTGCTATATTTGGATGCCACGGCATATATAATGAAAATCGCAAGTGCTTTGAAGTTGTTCTATCCTGATATGATCCATCTTACACGTTTGGCTCATGGACTACATCTTGTTGTGGAATACATTAGAGTCCAGTTCTTACAAATGAATAGATTAATTTCTGTGACAAAAAAATAGTCCCATAATCGAGTCAGAACTTACTAATTCTTGTTTGATGTGCTGTTTGTTGCCTCTGCAATTAGTTCTAACAAGCAGGAACATGGATAAAACAGCCAACTTGTACCATGAACAATTTGGGGCTGTGACTTTTACTGCATGAACATAGTACTATATTTAAATATCTAGTAGCCATTACAATAAAACACCTTTTTTTTTCAATATATTAAAATATAATACATTTTAATCAATAATGGTATTTTAGCTACAGTTTCTAAAATAAATAATAAAAAATCTATATAATTACTTTGTTTCCAAAATATTTGGCTACTTGGCTTTAGTCTTTTGTGCATTTAAAATATATTTTTGGATTTCTTATTTTCATTGCTCTAGTGTGCTTAGGATCTATTGTCTCTGGAAATATGCAATTTTAATAAAATCTAGTTAATTTTTATTCCATATAACTTTTCCAAAAATCATCTTTTTCTAATCGTTCGACTACCATACATTTTTTTGTACATACGACAAGTAGACAGTATTTTCGTTGGGTGATGTAAAGATAATAATCATAATTATATTAATGAAATTAGGTTAAATAGATTCCATTCATCTCATAATAATACGTGTAATGTCCATTTAATATTACTAGTCACAGTAAGTTAATTAAGAAATTAGAGATATAAAAGGGTGAGAGAAAGAACGTTGTGATCAAAACTTATTCCAGGGAGGGGGAGGGATTGTGTTACGATCTCAGTATTTGAATAGGTAAAGTTTAATTCATTTAATAATTTTAAAATTTTAAAAGCTTGGGCTTGGCGTGAAAATGAAAAATTTATTTTGTAATGTGTTGCTTTGAAGGGACTTGTATTCAGCGCTGATTCAAGTCAGGTTTAGTTGAGGTAGTTGGGTGTGTGATGTCTAGACTTCCTTTTTTCCGAGACAAACCCAGTTTGCTCAGGACGGATGTTGTTGAGACAGGATGTATCCAAATAGTTCGAGGCTCCATGCCAAGGATATAGTACAATTTGTTCCTTAAATGCTTGATGTTTTTTCACTTTTGTGAAATAAGATTCACCTAGTCATGAATTTATCTATTTTTATTGAACATAACCTATGCAATTCACAATATTAAACAATGCTATGAGACACATGGGGAAAACAAAAAAATAATATTTTTTTTGAAAGTCCTTGCTGGAATTACCATTTTTTGTTGTTGTTATAATTGAATATTATTGAATTCTACCAGCACTCTTATAGTTAGTTATCTTACAGTAAATAGGTAACAAATGTTGGGCTCTTTAAATATGTTACGCCCTCTAAAAATACAAGTTTACGCCCTTTTGGAGGCCAAGTCCAATCATGGTCTACTTGACGAATAGCATACAGTTTCCGAACAATTCGAAAGGTTATGCTGACCCCAAAAAATGAATTACTATAGAAGCATAAAATGAATTATTTTTTTTTAGAAAAATATTCAAACTTAAATACAAAATAAATGTAAATAATTTAATTGTGTGTTGATATTCATCATAAAGTGCGTCAACTTGCGCAACATTCCAATTTAATTCAATTCTAGTATTGAATTTTATTTTACCACAGCTATGCTTTTATCGTTATATTATTTTGTAACATTTATTTAAAGAGGTTTATCATATTTAACGTAACACATTTCTCTTTATATTTTAACCGAAACTTTAGCTATGTCGATAGCACTTGTGCTTACTATGTTAAGGGTCCCGTTCTCGATACCAGGTAGAGTCGTTAATTTAACTTTAGTAAACTGTTATACATGTCATAGCTAAAAGATAGTTTGTAAGTCATGTGCGGATATAATCCTTGTTTTAATAAATTGCACGTTAAAAATCCCCATTTGAGAAAATAATTTAAATGATATATTTTATGAAATAATATTAATTAATATAGGTTCACTTTCTAACTTGCAAAGATTTATTTAAGACTCATAGAAAAATACATCAGAAATATTCTAACTGGTCCTCTGGACAGGTTTCAAGGCTATTAGTGTTGTCCTGTCAAGCGAACAATAGAATTACTGCCGACTGAGTCTCGGGTTCTACCGAGAAACTTCCCCTCTCTCTTGGCTTGAGTAGGTGTGGTGGGGGTTTACACCCCTATCTTGTAGTAAACCTAGATTTATGTAACTAAAGACCGATTTCTAGCCAACGGAATAGGTTTGCGTGATTAAAAATATTATATTTGTAAATTACACACAAAACTTAAGATGGTATGGTTTTATTAAAAATCCAACCATTTTCAAAAATTCGTTTTTTGAAGTAATTTTAAAAATATATGCATAAAAAAAATAATTACATAATTTAATATCAATTTAGAAAAGTGTCCATATAGTCCTTATAAAAAATCAAAAAATACATCATTTTTGGTTCATCTAGAATTTAGGTAGCAAATCAGTCATTTTTAACTGTGTATTAGTAGCTATGCGACCGCACCTTAATATTTTATTAGTCTAGTTTTAAAAAATAATCTGAACACCAAAAGCTTACCCAAAAAAATCTAGTTACTTGTCGTCTACTAAAAGTCACAACATTTTATAAAGGCTCCAAAACTGCATCTTTCATGCTGCTTGTAGGAGCCAGCGACAATTTTTACGTTTTTGTTTTAGTGTTATTTCTTGTTCGAAAATTGTATCAAGACTAATATTGGGATGTATTAACTAACTAAGTAAAAAAACTTTTATAAAAATTAACAACAAAGATTTATAATTATGTTAAAATTGTTTTTAAATTGACATACTTATTTGATTTCACGCTATTAACATTTTTTTTTAAATAAAAAACCTTTTGTTCAGGGGTGGCTTAAGGGCCGGGCGAATCAAGCGGCTGCCAGGGGTGTCGGCTTAAAGTAACCTGAGTGAGATAAGATTATCTTAAGTTTGGGTACTATTTTCATATCACGCACAGGTTACGTAATTGGTACTATTTATATCACCCGGTTACGTATTGGATCGGTTATGTCTGGGAGATTATTTTCATATTTTCTCACTATCCCCTGTTATTATCGGGGCACCAAAAAGCAATCCCACCCGGGCGCAAAATTTACCTTGGGCGTCCCTGATTTCATCATACTTAAAAATATGCGTGTGTTTAAGAAGGCTCAACATATCTTGGATGGACTAACAAACAGGTAACAGACTCAATCGACCCTTACGTTAGGGTGTAAGAGAATGTTGTGACCTTCCCTAAAAGAATGCAGTAAAAAAGTCTAAAAAAAACCCTTCCCCCCCCCAAGCGTATTGCGACTATAGTAAGATTTTAGTAATAAGAGCTTTTTAGAAAATACAAACATATAATTTTTTGTGGTCAGCATTGATAATATTTTACTATATTATTAGTGTTATTTTATATTATTATTATTAGCATCGCGTCTTACTACCCGTTCGGGTTATACGCAGTTATTCTATAGGTATTTATAATATTTATCCAAAATGACAGCTGCAAACCCCTTGATTTGATGAGTGACTACATGAAAGTAGATTGAGTAGCTTTTCTAGCTCAGGTAAGACTCTTCATATGAATATTAGACTGTACAAAACCGGATGTCACTGGTCCGGTCTAGAGTAGTGAGCCCCTTGTCATAATGGAGAGCTCTCAATTGACTGTTAAGGTGTCCATCATAATCATTGCATAAATAACATGTGTGTTAACATATTATTTAAAAAATATGTAAGGCAATTATTTTATGACATTTCTGTGATAAAGAAGCAGTGTCCTTGCTTTATCGTTTATTCAAATATGGTGACGTTTCTCTCTACATTCAAACCTAGATAGGAAGGAACATTTTAAAGGTGGGAGTTTAAGGAATGCGAGGAAAGGTCAGTGTTTTTGTAATTTTTTATAGAAACACTTTCTTTTGGGGAAAAAAAAATGTTCTGTAGAAACTCAATCATCATCATCAACTTTTTACAGCCTGTGGCCGGGTAAGTTTAGTAAAATACCTCCATTTTTCTCTTTCCTTCTACCATTCTTCCTCCTTTAAGTGCTTCTATTCTTCTCCTCTCCCTTGCACACTTTATGCTATCTGTTCCTTCCATCTCTTTCTTGGCTTCCCTTGCGGTATTTTTTCTTTATACTTCATCATTTTCTTTGCTAGAAACATAAAAAGTTTAATTTTCTTCACATGGTGACCTCAACAGTTGTTGAATATCTGTCATGAGCATAAAATGACAAACTTTTTCAAATGAGAAGAAAAAAAAGCTATAGCTAAATTCCAGGACACCCTTGACAGATATTCAACAATTGTTGAAGTCACCGCGTGAAGAAAATTAAATATTAAGCATTTAATTAAACATTTCATCTAAAATTCTACCTTCCTCGTCTCTATCTCATTAGCGTAAATAACGTAAGATGCGTGTAACCCCACCGAGTATTGAGATGTGGTGAAAAATAATGTAATTCAGTGATATTATATTACTTGCATATAGCATTGAGGTACTAAGTCAAACTTATGCTACTGTTAAGATTATCGCGTTTGCTTGTCATTTTAAACTATAGCCTATTTAAGTGATATAAAAACGCAAATTTATTTAATCAAAATCGTGTTGCATTTAGATAGGCGAACCCACTTCGGTGGCCGCGTGGTGTAAGGCGCTACTCTTGCAGTAGGTTAGACTGCTGATAATGGAGCGATCGAGGTTCGAATCTCAGTCGGTGTACTGAGGGTGGTTTATCCATAATATTTTTCCACTATCCTCCACGCAAATGTGGATACACTTCTTATTAATATAACCTTCCTGATTCATAAAACCATTAACGTAATTAGTTTATAAGCGTATAACCCAAACGGGTAGTAAAACGATGTGCTAAAAAGAACAAAAAACTGGGCGGTTGGTTATCAATTATGAGTCTGACCTGACAACTCTGGGATAGAACCAAATCAATGGTTTCAAACATTTCTTTTTTCAGTTCGTTTTATCAAACTTTAATCTCCTGATTCGGTTTCGTTGTCTCTTACAGTAAATCCTAGACCTACACGGATTAGTAGAAACTTGAAAGATACTTGATTACGGTCAGTGCTCGAATTGAGAAATATTAACAACAGGAACGGTAACAACTAACAATCAATACTTCCTTAATCTATTTTACAGCATGAAACTATTACATTGGTAGAACCTATAGCATTGTCTATACACACTTCAATAAGTTGCATGCTAAGCCTCGCCAGTTTAATACAATTTCAGTAAAATGAATCCCATTTTAGTTTACAATACTAATCTAATTCATTGATAATTACAATTAATTATTATTGATTCATATTGAAACAAAAAATACACTTCCACAGTAAAACTGTAATCAATATTTAATTATGTAGGTAGGCACTAGTCTGAAACCATCAAGTCATTATTAATTAAAATCATTTATAATCAAATTCAAAAGTAAATTATTTTTGGCATAATATTATTGATAATTACAATTTTTTAACATTACAATATAAACATAACGTTGTTTTGCATCTGTTTTATTTTTTGTAAAAAATAAGACACTTAAAACATTGAAACATGTGAAGGATACATATCAATTGTCGGGAAAAATACTAGACTGAAATTAATTGAATTAAAATGAGAGACATTCCCCAATCACTTCTTGTAAAGTAAAAAGGAGTTTCATCCTACAAAATGTTGCCACAGAAGAGGCAAAATATGGCACCAGAAAATTAAAAAAAAATTATTGGCTATAAATTGTTATGAAAAATTATGAGAATGTTTTAAGAATTGTTACTATTATTTAATCCATATGAACAATTTGGTTTCGATGTAAAATGTTTTATAATCAACACTGTTCATTAAATTGGCAGAAACAACCAGATATTCTATTCTTTAATGTAAAACCCTTTCTCATCATCATCATCATCATCAACTTTTATTTTCCATCCTGTGACCGGGTCAGTTTAGTAAAATGCCTCCATATTCCTCTAATCTTCAACCACTATTCCTCCTTTAGTTTATTCCATTCTTCTCCTCTCACTTGAACACTTTCTGTTATCTGCTCCTACCATCTATTTATTGCCCTCCCTTGTGGTATTTTCCCTAAATACTTCATTACCAACATTTTCTTCAGCATCCTCTCTTTTTCCATCCTCATTACATGTCCATACCATCTCAGACTTGCTTCCTCTACTATCTCATGTACTCCAACATCCTCATTACATGTCCATACCATCTCAGACTTGCTTCCTCTACTATCTCATGTACTCCAACATCCTCATTACATGTCCATACCATCTCAGACTTGCTTCCTCTACTATCTCATGTACTCCAACATCCTCATTACATGTCCATACCATCTCAGACTTGCTTCCTCTACTATCTCATGTACTCCAACATCCTCATTACATGTCCATACCATCTCAGACTTGCTTCCTCTACTATCTCATGTACTCCAACATCCTCATTACATGTCCATACCATCTCAGACTTGCTTCCTCTACTATCTCATGTACTCCAACATCCTCATTACATGTCCATACCATCTCAGACTTGCTTCCTCTACTATCTCATGTACTCCAACATCCTCATTACATGTCCATACCATCTCAGACTTGCTTCCTCTACTATCTCATGTACTCCAACATCCTCATTACATGTCCATACCATCTCAGTCTTGCTTCCTCTACTATCTCATGTACTACCTGTACTCCTATACTTTCTCGAATAACTTCGTTCCTAGTCTTTGTTTCTCCTCGTGACATCTAGAGTATGGGTTTGTTTCGGCCATCGGCTTACTAAGCCTATCGTGGTAAAGCCCTTTATATTGCATGCAGATTTTAATTTATTTAAATATCATTTAGGACCACGAGACAGTGTTATTTAAAAACTAATATTGGCAATATTATTACCTGGGTGGTGGAATTTTGTATGTATTAGCATATTTCAGATATCACATAGGTGTATATAGGGACTTTAATTTACATGTAAATTCTGACTATACTGATCAGGCTTAGTTTTTATTAAATATGCTTAGCATTTCTAAAGATTTAACCACCAACAGACACCATTTGTCATTTTTAATTTTATGCATTGCAATAAATATTTTGAATAACATATGTTTGGTTATGAAACTCACGCTTACTTGAGTAGATAAATAAAATAATAATAATAATAATAATATTAGCATCGCGTCCCACTAATCGTTCGGGTTGTACGCTTTAAGTACTAATTACACGAATGAATTAATAATTGGGAAGTTTTAATTAGAGGATGTGAACCCGCATTTGCGTGGAGGGAGAGTGGGAAACCATTTAGGAAAAACCACCCCCGTTCACCCGACCGAGATTCGAACCTCGATCTCCCCGTCCTCGGCAGTCGAGCTCAACACGACAAGCGCGTTACCCAACTACGCCACTGAGGCGGGTAGATAAATCAAAATTTTACGTGAAACATAATTTACAAAAATAAATATGTACTTAAGAAATGTCTGTCTTCCCCCCCCCCCCCCCCTTATTCTGGTTCACTTGTGGCACGGAGCTCAAAACTTCAAATATGTACGGTATTTACACTATGAAAGACAATGTAAAACTGAAGGTAGAAAACTTCTACCTAAGAACAGAAACAGAAAATGCTGTTTCCAAAGATAATGATCACAAAAGAGGCTACAAAAGGAAAGGGGAAAGACTGTAAAATATTTGTGTTGAAGTCATTGTCTTGCTATAGGAATCATCGTCCCTGGTTTGAAGTAAATTCTTGGAAAACCCAATGTAGTACAAAATACAATACACTTTACAGAAGCGTGGTAGCATCTAGGTTCGTTCAAATTCTAAAACACTATAAAGACACGTACAGTAAGTAGCCCATGGCTTCTTTGGTGCTGACTTACAGCTGACAGCTTTGATAAGCTACCAGACCAAATTATGTATCACTACGCCGAACCATATTATCTGCAAAAATATGTGTTTAACAGCTGTCAATGCTGACGGTCAAAATTTAGGTACATACCTAAATGTTGACTGTCAGAAGTCAGCTGTGAGCTGTCAGTCAGCACCAAAGAAGCCATGGGGCTACTGTAGTAGTATCTGGGTTAGTTCAGACTAGAATAGAGATCCTTTTTGGTAAACGATAAGAATAACGAAGAAGTAGCGTTCTAGTGTGTAAGCGGAAGGCTTTAAACTTGTGTTGTATCAACCGGAACGCTCGTAATATACTTTCGTATCAACCGGAGCAGCATTCCGGTGCGTTCCGGCCCAATTTGACCACTGGTTACGATACTTCGGCTTATAACTAGCAACGCTCTCTATCAAACGTCACTTTAAACATAATAGATGACGTCCCTAGTAAGCTGACGCACAGCTGATAGTGTCATCGTAATTTTGTGTGTTTCTAACTTAAACGAAAGTCGTTTAATCAACGGTTTTATTTTCATTAGAAAAACCTGTTAGGTTTTAATCAGATTTTGAAATGTACACGTATGCGCCAAAAATTCATAATATTTAAGAACCATTTGGCTTATGCGGTTTTTAACTTGTACGTAAATCTTCGGTACAAACTAATTGCGTAAGTTAAGGACGTAGTGTAATACATTATTTAATTCTATTACTAGATTTTAGCAACACAATACAAACAACATTGAATGGAAAGTAATTGTGTGGTATGAAATTCTCAAAGCAAATTTGACTAATGTGGTATTGAGATCGAGTAGGTGGCCTACCCCCTCCTCCCAAACTTTTTTTTTATCATTTCACCATTTATACACCAACAAAAAACAAAACAAATAGTCACAATCAACTATGTAAGTTTTATTTTACTAAAATACTTTAAAATATTTAAATAGTATATTACCTCTCTGTCCAATGGCAGAAATGTATATATTTATTTGAGATATTTAAGCATCCACTTTCTGAACTGACTGATTATATCAGCACGCGAGAAATTCTATGAGCGAGAAAGAAAGGTCTTAACAATTTGGCCGGGTAAGGTATTGTCACATACTTCCCAGGGTTCTTTTACAAGCCCCCAATCAAAATGGGATCGGCGACTTTACTTCCACTCCTAAGAAAGTTTTGCAAATGATTTTCATCGCTCAAGAGAAAACAGTTGACCCCGGCTGGTTTCGAACCCACAAATATCAGGTCCTAAGGCGAGCACTTTACCCCAAGACCACCGAGGTCAACAGCAGAAATGTAAAAGGTGAACTGTGCCCTTTTAATTGAAAAAACCTTATTGGGTTCGTTCCTTTTATATGTTCTTATCCACCTATCCTGTAACTTCTTCCAAATATAGTCAATATTCTATTCCGTTATAATTTTATTTTTTTTAATCCATAATATACCTTAACTGACCATTATTGTTTTTACCTTTCCCTTTTACTGATAGTGATTAAGTGAACTTATTTAAGTTTGAGTTCTCGTTTTTTTTTACAACAAAAACCTCCGTTTAGTAACCAATATTCCAAAAATATAAAAATATATTTCAGATTCATCTTATCCTCCCGCCAGAAATCTCCTTGTTTCCAGCACTCTGGGAGAGGGCTCGCACCCCCAAACCCTCTTTTCATATATTTACCCCTCCTCCCCTACTAATTTATTTAAGACTACATCAGTGGATGAGGGTTGGCTATTTTGACATCACAGCATAAACACAAAACAAAATAACGCACTACTATAGGAAAAATACCCCACCACCCCCCACCCCCCCAAAAAAAATCCATTTCAACCTCTGAATGCTATTTTGAAATCTCCAGTGCGTCAGTTAATCAATGTGTACCAGGAGTAGGGGGTGGTGTAGCTATGTCGGCCATTGAAATAGAGGGGGAGCTTGTTACAAAATAAGGGCGGGAATCTCGATAGGGAAGGGGCTGTTTCTCAAGCAGATGTAAGGGGCGGTGCCAACCTTTGTTTTTTTTAATGATGAGAAGATTATGTCGGTAGCAACCATTATTTTTTGCAGGACGTCAGTTCAAATGGTAATGGGAATGTGGTAGGATAGTCAGGTGCGTATAATAAGGCTACCCTTCCACTGAGGAGCTACTACATCAGTGGGCATGCGGACAAGGGTGTCAAACTAATCTGGTCTGGTTTGCTGGTAGCAAGGAGATCGAGTTTCAAACTTGATGTACTCCGATATCTTTTTCCTGAGTTGTTTTACATTCTTCACACAAGGAAATGCTTGTACAATTTTTGTGAATTATACCTTACTCAGCCCTAAATTATTGGTATATATATATATATATATATATATATATGTTTAGGCCTATGAGGGTAACCAGGACTAATTGTTTGACGAGGTGTACTAAAATAAAAATCAAGGGCCAACTGGGGACTAAATTACACTCAAATTTTAATACAAAAAAGCTTTTAGAAAATAAACACCTATTTTATTCTAGTCTGCATTAATAACCTTTTAATATATTATTGTTATTTTTCACCCTTTTGTGGCCGTATGGTCAAGCGTGCTACTCTTGCGTTAGACTAGAGATCTAGGTTCTAATTTCAGTTGGGTGTATTGAGGGTGTTTTTTATAAATGGTTTTCAACTCGACCTTCACACAAATGTGGGTGCACTTACTCTAAATTAAACCTTACTAATCCCTAAAACATTAATGTAATTAGTACATAAGCGTATAACCCGGACGGTTAGTAATACATGATGCTAAAATAAGTTGTTTTATTGGTATTGATAATCAAAAGTGAGAACTGCATATTACATGGCTTGACGTATGAATACGTGAAAGTAAGTCTAGTAACCCTTCTAGCTTTCAGATAAGGCTCTTCGTATTAAAATCGGACTATATGTTTGAATTTCATGCAATTTTAATCTTTACAAGAAATATGGTAAAATACTCAACAAAAAAAAGATTATAAAACATCTATTCCAAATCTTGCTTGTTAACAGTAAAGAGGAGGTGATAAAACCAAAGAATAATTGGTTTATTAATTGGGGTATTTTCATAACATACAGCTATATAGGCTATAGGAGAGATGATTATCGGTCCATGGTTGTTTCTTTACCAATAGCGTATACACGGGGAGGTCTTGAGGGGGCTCAAGCCCCCCCCCCCCAACATAGTTTGGTGATGCCCCGAGATCTACGAAGATCCGAAGAGAAAATAAAATGGGGAGGGGGCGATGGCCAGTTAAACATTGTGAGCAAAGAAGATATCAAGAGCCACACATCCTTGTGTTGATCCTACCTAGTAGTCCTAATTGATGTTCTTGCAGTCTAGGAAGTGGCCTAAGTTCTTAAGATTACGGCAGCTTCCAAATCTCCCAGTTTCACACGTGGTTCCATCGAGGAGTTGCACAGTGGCCAGACATTTACCTATTATAAATAATCGGTGATTTTTGTAACGGTAGGTCTATGTGACGGGTAAGACAACATGGATTTAGGCCTATTTATTAATTATTTTGTTAGATTATCACGTTTATAATAGTAAAAAATAGACATGATCAAGTTAAAAAATACCAATTAAAAACCTTCATAAAAAAAGCTTCTATGTGCTTCTATGATAAAAAAAATTATCTCTGGAAGTTTGGGGTAAACCTCCCTTGAACCCACCCCCTACTTCGAAAATCGGCTTACGCTACCTTTCTTTACCCAAATATTCACCCTCTTATTCATGGACAGCTCACTTTAAAGGGATTAAATAAAGCAGCCAGCCCTAGCATTTATATTTTTCAAATGGGTAATAAAATTGACCCCAAGATTGTAACTTATTTATACGTCATATGGGAATGAACCAAGGCGCTTTAGGCCCGTACTTGACCTATCAAACCACTCTAGCACAAAGCATGGTTTCCCCATCTTTAGTGGCATCACCACAGGATGTTAGGTATAGTGGAAAAATGATAGGAAGGTAGGATTGGAATATAACTTTTTTTTTCAAGCATAAAACAATACAAATATAGTCGAACTCAGGTGCGGCTTTGAGTAAATTTAATACTAGCAATCCCGCACGGCGTTGCCCGTGACACACTGTGGTAAAATAATTATATAATCCCTCCCCCTCCCCTCCCCCCATGGTGCCCGATTGGCCATGAGAATTTAACTATCAGATTAACAATATTTTTTCAAAGATTTGTTAAAAATAGCCTGATTAAAAATTTAAAAATCTAACTTCGAGGTGCATTTGGACCCCCTTCCGTCCAACTATGTTAAAAATTTCATATCTCCAAGTGCCGTAGATTTGGCTGGGCAACGCATACAAACAAACAAGCAAAAAACACACAAAAACTTCCTTTTTTTATTATTATAGATAAGTTTACTAGACTCGATTTTGCTTCGAATCGAAAAAGGGGGCTCCCCTCTAATTCATGCGTAAACTCACATATTTTAATTATATCTCTCACTTTTGACAGACAAAAATTAAGAGGCGTATCTAAAAAAAAATGACATCTGTCGTGAACAAAAACTTTTGAGGGATGGCCGGAAGTATTGGTGACTAGGTGAGAAGGCAAGTATAGGGATATGTTATTGTTTGCAGTGTACTCACAATGTATTGCTATTAATAATCATATTACACTCCCTTTATCAATGGTACATTTTATGAATAATCCCTGAAACGCGACACGATTGTTTTAGAGGGGTACGTGCAGCCCCCTCATTCCCCCCATTTCCCCCGTACCCTCTGATAGACAATCCCCTGCATAATAGCAATGCCGATAAAATGATAATAAGGTTTTAGGTACAATTTGTTATTGTTGACAGCAAGAAATTAAATAGCATTGTTTCATGCTCTTAACTCACAGCTAGTGTACCAGATGTAAGGAATTTCCCTGTCATCATCTGCAACCAATATTACTTTCTTCGTTCGCGGGCTTGCCGCTCTCATAGGCGGAGCCGTTCACCAACAAGTAGCCTAAATCAATGTCAACCAGCATGCAGCCGTTTTCTTATAGCCTCGAATCTTAACGGCTTTTTATAATAAATGTTATAGTCCTGTTGCTTACAACTCACCAGTGTGATCTTTCGCATCTTAACACAATTCATCAGTGTGTTCTTTCGCATCTTAACACAACTCACCATTGTGTTCTTTCGCATCTTAACACAACTCATCGGTGTGATCTTTCGCATCTTAACACAAATCACCAGTGTGATCTTTCGCATATTAACACAACTCACCAGTGTGATCTTTCGCATCTTAACACAAACCACCAGTGTGTTCTTTCGTAACTTAACACAAATCACCAGTGTGATCTTTAAAATTTTAAAATATTTCACAAGTCACTTATATATTATTTTACACTTTAGTTACAACTCACAAATACCCTATTTATTATTTAACATTTCAATACATTTCATAAGTATTTTGTGTTTTCTTTAATATTTTATTATTCGACCTCTGTGATCTTGGGGTAAGGTACTCACTCACCACAGGATCCGATATTCGTGGGTTCAAACCCAGCCGGAGGTCGACGGGTTTTTCTTAAGCGATAAAAATCCGTAGTGCAATTTCCTTCGAGGTGGCGGGGTGGGGGGTTAAGTAAAGCCATCGGTCCCATGTCAATTGTGGCATGTAGAAGACTCCTGGAAATTATGTGAAAATAATTTTCTCAGCTAAATTGATTAGCCCTTTCGCTCTCATTCATAGAAAAAGTCGTATTCTGAGATAATCAGTCAGTTGAGAAAGGGCACGTTAAATACTTCAAATAAATTAATAAAAATTATTTCAATACATCTCGCAAGTCACATCTGTATTTTTAGATATTTTAATACATTTCAGAAGTAGCGCACGAGTGTTTTCTATCGCGTTTTAACACAACTCACAATTCAACATTGTTCTTTTTTTTAAATATTCATAAAGCTCACAAGTCAACAATGTGTATTCTTACATGCATTAACCCAGCTCGAAATATCCTATTTACGTCAACAAACAGCGCCATCACCGTCAAGCTCACGACAACGTAAAAAAAACTGTTTCCGGTGTTAAAACTTATTGAGAAATCCTTGTTGAAATTTATTCTCATCAAGTGACCATTGATATATTTCTCCCGAAATATGGACAGGATTTATCGATTCCTGGAATATCCAGGCCCTTCTATAAGTGACAACCCTGGTAGAAACCATCTCACAATCCCTGGGTTTTCTTAAATAAAATATATCCATGGAAGGGATTGCAGTTAGTCTACTTTGAAACAAATGTGCAAAGTTCCAAAAAGCTTCGTTACATGCTATCCTAAATAATCATTTATAATAAAGATTGGGTTTGTTTGAAATTAAGTTAAGACTTAGTAATTCTCGAAATACTAGCGTCCTCTTGTTATAAATTTATAGGAGCTCTAGAATGAGTCCAGCACTAAAGCTACGTTTTTTTTTATCTTACTTTCCAGAAAATAATAATATCGAAAAAACAATACGTATAGCCATACCCTGATTATGAAAGGAGGCCCGTTCTGGAAGGCCTTATTTCATACCAGAATCTTACTGTAAAGTAGTATTTTGGTAAGATAAAAGGCCTTCTAGAACGGGGCTCCTACCAAAACCAGGATATAACTTGTAGACCACTCCATCAGTGGGCAAGTGGTCTAAGGCATCCGCCTCATCTGGTTTGTCAATAATGGGAATCAAATACCAGCTGGTTATAATGAGTCTGTTTTTCCTTAAAATTTGTAATTCTCTCCATGTAAATTTGAATACATTTCCTCTAAATTCTACCTTACTTATTCCTCTCCCACTAGTGTGAATATTTTATACGTGGATTATCTTCAGAATGGACATTAGAAAATATAGGCTATATATATTTTTTTCTATGAGAAAATATATAAACTTATCTTGCATATATTTTTCTAAAAGGTGTTCCAAGTGTCCATATATATATTTGCGGTCAACATTGATAATTTTTTACTATAAATTATTATTATTGTTATTTTATAGGTATTAATTTTATCTATAAAATCACGAGGATGTGTATATATGTATATATATATATATGTATATATATATATATGTGTGTGTGTGTGTGTGTGAGCTACATCATTTATAGCCAAGTAGTGGAAAGATTATCCAGTACTAACGTACCGTTGTCCAGGAGATGACCGAATGTACTAATCGTACATCCTTTCCGTGGAGGCTCTTTCATGACCCGATGAGATGATGGTGATGGTGATGGTGAATGAGAAGGTGTGGAACCAGGGGAAATAATTAAAACCTAATTTAAGCCTAACTAACCTGACCTTGTTAACCTTTGGAATAAATCCCCTTATAGGAAAAATAATCATGGTACCAGCTGGAAATTGAACCCGGCATCCCTAAGATCGTGGCCAGGTGCTCAGATCACTATACTGTACAACGGGGCCGGTTAGCTAACGTATGAATACGTGAAAGTAGATCTAGTAACTTTTATTACACCCAATATCACTGCTGAGGGTACTAACTGCAGGTCTTATGGAGAAAAGCTTTATCTTTCTTCTCTCTCTCTCTCTCTCTCTCTCAGGTAACTTGCCAAATCTCGTCGCTCTCAGTTATGTCGGAAGGTGGTGTGTTGAGGTAAGAAGAAGCTACTGGCAACCTCGATGAACCAGCGTTGAGGAACTTGTCTTATATATGGGGGAGATTAACCACACGAAAACGCTTGAATGACAACGCTGTTTCCCAAGAATAACTACGCCTTTACCTCAGCGTAACATCATTTATAGCTGTTGCAAGCTATATAATAATAATATTTAGCACCGTCTTACTACCCGTTCGGGTTATACGCTTAAAGTACTAATTACGCTAATAGATTGGGAATTGGGAAGGTTGAATTAGATGAAGTGAACCCGCATTTGCGTGGAGGGAGAGTGGAAAACCATCCCCAGTTCACCCGACCGAGATTCGAACCTCGATTTCCCCGTCCTCAGCAGTCGAGCTCAACACGACAAGCGCGTTAGCCAACTACGCCACCGAGGCGGGTTGCAAGCTATATACATTCGTAAGTAAATTGTGGTATAGATAGTTCACTTCAGACAGGTAGCAAGACGCGTTTCACTTACAAAAAAAAAAAAGAATGAAGGTTTAAAAATAAGGTGAAGCAAACAACCCTCTACATGTGAAAGAGATAGAATACATGTGTATGAAGGAAAAAAAGGGGGTTTGGGGGGTGTATGCACTTTTCGAAAAATGGCTGTTGCTGTGTAACAACTGAGAAACTAAGCTAGAAAAAAATGTTAAAGAGGGTAGTTTTGAAAGAAGAATGGGGGAAAGGAAGGTGACCTTAGGAGCTTTGGTGGATACAAAAAACAACAAAAAACGAGTGCCTGTTGTATCTAATTATAGGTCTATGATGGAAGGGAGAAAGTATAGAATTCACCACGCCAGCCTTTCAAGGGATTCCTTTTGGCTCGTTTCTTGATACCTGGAAGAGAATGTGAATTTCTAGTAAGGGAAGATCAACCATTTGTCCCTGAAATAAGACATGTCCCAAACTGATTTTACCCCCAAATAAGTTGGTTTTTGAATATTTTTTTTTTATCAAGAAGTTTTGTTATAACTCGACCATTTGGAATTTCGTCTGTCCGTCCGGATGTTGGTTCCGGGATACCTATTATATGTGAGGAACTATTTTAACAAAATTTGGCCGGGACATTCTTCAAATCTAGGCCGATAGAAGTTCATACTAAAGTTTTTAAACCTGTTTATCCGTTTTAATATGGCGGCCACTCAATAGCCTTGTTGTGGGGGCTATGGTTATTCCCCATGAATGTAATGTATTATTATTATTATTATTATTATTATTAGCACCGCGTCTTACTAACCGTTCAGGTTATACGCACTTACGCTAATGTGTAATGGTAGGGTGATTGTGAGATGAAATGAAGGACCTACAGTTTAACGTGGAATCCGAACCACGGTGGAGGCCTGGCATTCCCCACATTCACAAGATGTCTTGTCAGAGGTGAAGGAAGGGTTTGGTAATCAGAAAAATCTGTGCCGGGACCGAGGATTGAACCCCGGCCGCCAGCACAGAAGTCCGACACCTTACCCCTAGACCGCCAGATCACCGATTAATGTACTATTGAATATAGTATTAATTGGTTTTCGCCCTAACTTGGTCAACAAGGAAATATATCTCACAACTAAGAAAGTTACCTACTAATTTAACTTTCACGTATTCAAATGCCAAGTAATGTGATCCACAGCTGTCTTTTTTGATATATATTATCAATACCTATGAGATAACACCTATATTATAATAAAATGTTAACAAATTTGATCGCAATAAAAATATATTTAAAAAAATAATAATGTAACTTAATTACAGAAACAAAACTATTACCAGTAAACCCATGTGAAACTTTCACACATTCAACCTTCCCCTTCTCTACCCCCCTCCCCCCCCCAAATTTTTTTTTGTCTTTTGTTGGGTTGTTGAAATTAAATACTCAGCGAAGTGTAAACACCAAATAATAGCAAAGAGAGTGTTTATTTTCGATAATTGATACAAAAATAATGTTAAATTTTTCTTTTAGCTTACAATTTTAAACAAACAATGTATTTTAACTTAAACTGAGTATGCTATGTCAGAAATCGGTTAAAAAAAATCCTATCCACTGATACCTTACTCATCGTAGGCTTTGTAATAGTTGAGAAAAAGGGGTGTTGACAACAGAAATAATATATAAGATATTTCTTTTCGTTTTCATTTAGGCCTACACTCCATTTACCCTGAAAGCTGAGTAGTTTTTCCTTGACTTGTTACACTATAGTTCTATCATTTTATGATACACTGAAGGTAAAACGGTTGAGGTAAGCTTGCTACCTTTCATTGTAAATGAAGTGCTGTAGACCATTATAGTTTATATTGATAAAAATTAATAGAGCACAAAAATTAAGCGAATGGTGTCAACTACTTGTAGGCAAATATCTTCACACTGTTGTATATCTTATGACAGGGGTCGACAATCTTTCTGGACTCCGATCGACTTTTACATTTATCAAAGGTCCTGCGATCACCATTTGTATCTTCACTCTACTTTTAAGTATTCTTTTTCTATACATCTTGTATTTATTCCTTAAATTAAATATTTCCTCCAATACTTAAGGTGGAAGTATCGGGACCGCAAGAATAGGTCAGTGCATTTGCAGTTTTTATATCAAAACTTTTTTTGGCCCAAAATAAATCAAATATTGCTCCAGTATAAGCATAGAATTTAATTTTCTTCACATGCTGAGCTCAAAATTTCTTGATTATTCGTAAAAGGTGTCCTGGAATTCCAAGACAACTTTTTCTCTTCATTTAAAATGTTTGTCATCTAATACCTCTATGCTCATGACAGATACTCAGGAACTGTTGATATGACCATGCAATAAAATTAAACTCTAAGTTTGTAGACCTACTGGAGCAATATTTATTTATTTATTTAGGTAATAAAAATTTTTGCCATAAAAACTGAAAAAACACCGCCCTTTTCTCGAGTCCTCTGTCAAACCACCTAAGTCCCTGCCTTTACAACAAATTGTTTAAACACTTTTTTGTCATTACTTTCTGGCAAGCAGCATCTGAACGACGAATCATTCGCGTCGTTGGTGTGTGTATTCACAGGGCACATATTTGTTTCCAGGAAGTTCCAGAAACTTACATTACGTCCAATATAATCATGGATGTAGTAATAGTAGGTGCTATTTTTGTTCTTGTAACCTTCGATAGAAAACGATGACGACGTGAACGTCACTTTTGGGTACATTCCATTTACAGTGAAAGACTTTCACTTGGAAAGTTTTATACAAGTTTTGAGCGTTATAGGAATAATTCCGATCTTTTTCTTACTATAGAATGAAAGTTTCCAGTTTTGATGGACTTTTGGCTCTAGTTTGACAATCAATTTCTCGGCAGGAAACCAATTGGAGAAGGAACGATAGATAGGCACTGTATGCGGTGTTTGTTCCAAAGCTAGACTGAAGTCTTGGACTGGTCCAAGCACAATCTGGTGAGCAATGACAAAAATGTTGCTGGTGTACACGACTCCAATTTGATTGCACTTAGGCGCATCCTAGTGGTAAGACAAAGAAGTCATCGCAATGTTGTGGAGCTCCACAACTCTTTTCACCTGCTGAAACACACTTTTGTCGGGGCGTTGCTTGTGTGCACTCTAACATTCACATTGTATGTATATTATTATAATATTAATATTTATTGTTAGTAAAACAAGATGTCATTTGCAATGCATATTGTAATTAGCTGTCTTTGTGCAAAATTTGAAGTTTATATTTAAACTATTTCTATGAGACAGTGAAAATTAGTGATTCAAGATGAGTTACTCAATCAATGAAAATGAAAAATTTCATAATTTTCTGTGTTTTCTTTTACCCTCCCCCCCTCGTAAATAAATACTGAAGGCCCCCTCCCACCAGCCCTCACCCCCCAAAAACCCTTACGTAATTCACATTGTAGCGACGAAAAAGTGTTTAGACAATTTGTTAACTCTGTACACATACCATAAACTGTACCATAGTGGAATAATGGAACGTAAGCTTACCTTTTCGTGACGATGTAGTTTTTTTTTTTACGCGACTGACTGAAAATTGCTGCGGGATTGACAGGTCAATCGCGATCTTCTTTTTAACGACCCCTGGTTTATGGTATTGGAGGTTCTAAAGCGTGAAAACCCCTAGAAAAATTCTCATATATCAATATTTTCTATTGTAACCGCAAAAAAAAATTACTATTCGTTTGAGGAAGGTTAGATCAATGTTGCCAATATTTTATTTGATCTCAAAACTATGACATTTCGCATGAAACGTCATTGAAAATTGGCTAATTTTATTTTATGTTATCATGAACTTTTTTTAAAATTATAATAGTTAAAATGTAAGGGTTTTATTACTTTTACGACATGTTAAATTCTCTTACCTCTATTTTGGTGTGAATCATATAATAAACCACTTCTTAGTTATACTGCGTTTTAAACTGCATTGGGATTGAGGTCAGCGCAGCCGGAGTGGGGAGTGGAGGCTCGTCACATGCTCAACCAATCCGCGAAGAGTAGTTGTCATAGCAACCGATGCACGTTGCCAGATTTCTTAACAGTCACTGAGTATGATTGCATAGTAGTAATGCGCAAACTCCCGCGATGTGGCAACTATGCTTCCCAGCCTACCCACCACGTGGATCCTAAAGCATTTTAAATAGCAGAAAAGCTCAGGATTTCTGGTCATATTCAACTCGTCCCAGCTTTCAGGTGGGCGGCTCCCTTATGAGGGACGCGTTCTGTTTAAGTTTGGACACTCCAGCCACAGCGAAAAGAACAACGAACATGTTCTTTTGAAATATTTGTGAACATGTTCTGTTCGTTAATTTGTTTAGTCTGGACCCGTGTTTTAGGGGTCGTCCTTAGATTACGCTAAGGCTTTTTCTTCATGGTTTTCAACCTCTCCTCACCACACGTAAGGGAGTTTCCCCCAACCTATCCTACGAAATGGTTTACGATTTGGTAAATTAGATTATTTTGATGATTTAGTTAATTTTTAAACATAAGGATTAGTAATAAAGTGAGTAATATGATTACGTCTGTGAAATACGGACACGTTTTACTTTCGACAGCGGATTTTTGTAAGCTATATTTTTTATTCAAACAAATTATTATAATATTAATAATAATTGTTAGTAAAACAAAATGTCAATTGCAATGTATATTGTAATTAGCTGTCTTTGTGCAAAATTTGATGTCTATATTTAAACTATTTCTATGAGACAGTGAAAATTAGTGATTCAAGTGGAGTTACTCACTCATCAATGAAAATGAAACATTTCATAATTTTCTTACAATTTTTTTCTGACCCCTTCCCCCTCGTAAAGAAATAGTGAAGGCCCCCTTCCACCTCCCCTCACCCACCCCCTCAAAACCCTTACGTAATTTAAGGACGGCCCCTTATTTATTATGTGTGATGGGAAGTCCCCAAAATTATATTGCTCAGAGCTCCCTTAATACTCTGGCAGTCTCTGCTTACTCCACTTCCGGCCTATCTTCATATTAACATTAATGAGGTAGAAATGAGGACGGTAGAGTTGAGATGAAATGTACCCTAATTGGCGTGAAGGACAAGTGGAAAACCATTAAGGAAATATAATCCTAGAACACATGGCCAAGATTCGAATCCTAACCTCTCCATTACCGACAAACCAGACTATATAATATACTGACATGTTTGTCCTCACGTCCATCGGTGTGGGGTTATTTCTTCTTTTTTTTAAAACACATCATTAATAAAACTCAACAAGGTAACGTCACGCTTAAAACAAAAATTTCACATTAAGATTCTAAATGGTGGACAGCCATTTTTTTTAGAAATATAAATAGGAAAATAAATAAATAAGACATATATTTCTACATTTATTTGGTACCTCGTGCATTTAACAGGGAGTAGGAAAATAGTATTTTAATCAATCTTACTACGATAATTTTAATTTAATAACTGTTCTTTCAGTGAAGTATAGAGAAGAAAGTCGTCAGTCGTGATCGACTAAATGAAATCAGGCAAGTGACCTTCAAGCTTGAGGATAATGTCACCATGGTCGGCTTCGTCTTTCTTTCCAGATCCCCCTCCAAGATTCACCCCTCATTATTCCTCCATAATTCCCCACCTTTGCGTACCCCACTTACTACGTCATAGCTTCCCCTCCAATCCCTAGAGCAGCGTGGCCACACGTGGGGTGGCCTCCCAGTCAACTATAGCGAGCCAACTAGTGGCGAACCAAGCGGTAACTATGTAAACCTTCACGTCCAGTATGTGGCGCCAGAATAATGTCTTTTTTTTCTCTCTCTTCTCTTTGAGGTATTTAATGTTCACTTTCTAAACACAAAGATTATATCACTGCTCGACTTATATATTGACTTAACCAAAGACAGAATGCCTGATGCTACACCCAACGCCAAAGATTTCAAATGTTTTTTTAATGGATAACAAAACTATTATTTTATTATTACTATTCCTACTTCAGTGATCATTATGGTCTTAGCCTAAGACATACCTACCGTACTAGACAAGACTACCAGTGATAGGATATCAATGCTCGAATCCCAGTCGGGTGTATTGAGGGTGTTTTTTCCTAAATGTTTCTCAATCTCTCTCCCTTGTAAAAAATGTGAATATATTTCTTTTAATTTTTACCTTCATCATCCCGAACCCATTATGATAACTTTAGCTGCAAGTGCTGGCTTTGCCCGGACGAATTTTGTGGTCTCGTGAAATTTCTTTGGATGAAAAGATGAAATTGATCTTTTGCAACTATCGAAAAATTATCGTCAATCACACTTACTATTAGTGAAACTCTGTTATTGTATAACTTACTATTAGTGAAACTCTGTTATTGTATAACTTACCTTCTTAGCAGCACAAACACTCGATTCAGTGGTTCGTGCAAGACTGATCTGCTGATGACGTGGAGATTGGGGTTCAAATCCAGATCGGGTATACTGAGGGTGATTTTACCTAAATGGTTTTCAAACTTCCTTCCATGCAAATATGGGTAGTAGATTAACTCTAAATGCTTCCTTACTCATCTCTAACCTTATTAGAGTAATTATCATATATGCGTATAGCCTGAACAGGTAGTAAGACGCCATGATAAAAAAAAAGTACAAACCTTCTGATCATGAGATTAAAACTAACAGGCTCGTAATTTATGAAAAGTTGAAACAAAACTGGGATGCACATTCCCAGATTTAGCTACTCTATGTGTTTGCCAAGTTTAAGGTGAGAATCTAGAAGACGTGAAAAAAAAAGGTCAGTGTTTCTGCAATTTTGATATTAAAACTTTTTTTGGTCAAAATAATTCAAATATTTAACAATGAGTTCAATTTTCTTCCTAAGGTGACGACAAATGTTTTTGAATATCTGTCGAGGCAGTCCTGGAATTTAATGACAACTTATTCTCTCCGTTTAAAATATGTATCATCTAATGCCACTATCCTCATGATAGATATTCAACAACCATCGATACCACTATGTGTAGAAAATTAAACTATTTATTTTTACTGGAGCAGTATTTGATTTATTTTTGTCTAAAAAAAATGTTTTGATATAAAAACTGAAAAATACTGCCCTTAACTCGCGTTACATACATCCCCACCATAAGAGTATAGTGATTTTTTTGTACCTCCCCACACCGGTGATAGAATACTATACGGAATCAGGCATGGATGTATGATTACAAATATTCCTGAGGGGTACATCCTAAAATTTTCCCAAGTTCATCATATATGACAATTTTAATATTTTCATGTGTCTTGTATTTAGTGTTATCTGAACCGATAGACGCACGGTTTAAAACAAAGACTCTCAATTTCATTGTAAGAGTGCAAATTCAGTTTACCTATTCTAAAAGGTAGTAAGTAATCCTATGTCAAGTTTCGTCTTTCTAAGTCTTATAATTTTGGAGTTCTAGTGTCTAGACTCTCTAAAGCAACAATTTTCAACCTTCTTCCACTCATGGAACACTGAACATGGCACTAAAATTGTTAAAGCACACTGTCAGTTTTTTTTAAATAAACACTTCTAACCATTTATAGCTGTAAAAAAGTTTCTTACAGATTTAATCGATTTGCTAGTGTTGAAAAAAACAGTTTTGAGGAATTTCAGCCGCATTAGTATGGATGGACAGATAGTCAAATAAATATTCCCAAATATTTCACTCGGCCAAGATTCAAATCTGGACCTTTACGCTCCCATAAATCTAGTACATTGTAAGGCTGACGCCTTAGACCAATTTACCACCGTTGTGGGGAAAATGGCTAAATTATGGTTTAAGGACTGCACGACTAAGGTTAAAGACAATTTAATGCCCGCATCGGTGGGTAGGCAGACAAAGTAGTCATGCTCTTCTATTTTACTTGGCCGGCAATGTGGAGGTTGGAGTTTGAATTCCATTTTAGAAATGTTTTGTTTCATTTATTATTTATAAAATTGGTCTAAAAAGATATCAAAAGCTTCCAATTATACTTATTTATGGATAGCTGTGTAATTTATATTCACACTTTTAACCAAACGGACAAAGAATGTAAATACAATTATTGTTTTTTATAATCTTGTAAAATTCTTTTCACGGCATTGTGGAAACATACATTTCCAGTTTTCAAATAATTGGATTCCTAAAAACATCAAACTTTACTGACTTTCATTGCTCTTCACAAATTAAAGTTGTCTCGTTCAATATTTTTTTTTTTATTCATGTTCTTAGTCATTCTCATGTTATAATAAATTCACAGCCTATTGATAACTTTCCATTATGTTTTAACTTACTCTCTTAACTATTATATTTCTCTAAATCTAATATCTTCCTTTTTATAAATTTTATAGTTTCCTGATGATGTCATTTAAATGTCGAAACGTGTAAATGATACTAAAACCCAATCGCATATCTAGCTTCTGGAATTTAAGGAGCAAGGGAACATTAAAAAATACACTCTAATTTCATTTTTTACTCTTTAATCAAACAACTACCAACCAATTCTACTTTATTCACTGCATAATATGTATTTGCATATCGGACTTATATTAACTCAAGTAATATAAATAGTTTTGCTATACTTCTACCAAGTTTCTGTACCATATATTAATCTTTTAATGTCAAAAATTAATAATTATACATCTTACCAACAAAACTTTTTATGGACAATTTTTCTATGTTCGATTTTAGACCTCACCTATTTGAACTAATAACATGTAGGCCTACTTAAATAATTTATTTATAGCCTCTTTCACTATCAAAACTTTTAATGTGTTTTCATGTCATTATTTTTTTAATCAGTTAAATGTCAACTCATTATCTAATATCTTATTTTGTAAAATGAATCATTCTTTCGCATACTTAAACCTATTAATTTATCAATAGTTTCTATCAATCTTTGACATTTCCCATTTCAGGTTCATTATAAACTTAAAAGAAATAAATCAACTTAGATTAATTCAATTAATTTTTATACCCTTTCAAATTGTATCTATAAATTGTAATAGTATGTTATTTCGCTGTGTCATTATCGTTTTATAACCTATTATTCTGTAGAATTCTTATCAATATTAGTAATTTGGTTTTTTATCACCTAACAAACATTACCTTGAAGTCCAAGTTTAATCTTATATTTACGTTTTTTTTTTTTTTGTTGACTGGTTTTTCACTCTCCCTTCAAACGAATAAAGGAACATTTCCTTTACATTCTACCTCCATCATCTCTAATCCATTTGTGTAAATACACAAATGGCCCGGATGAGACGTAAGATGTGATGTGACGCTAAATAAAAAAAAGTAATGGAAAAAAAAAGTTACTAGAATTCTAGTCTTTCCCTGTCACTTCTATTCAGTTGAAACAGTCCCAGAAGACCCTGAAGAAGGGATTGAGGGGGGGGAGGGGACACACATATAAATAACACGGCCATTCCGAGCTTTGGGTTTCGTTGAGAAATGATGTTGAAGTTTATTTCACTGACGCCATAAACTCTACGTGGAAGTTCTGTGGGCTGTTCTTTGTTCTTTTTACCTGTGCTGGGATCTTCTACCTGCTACAGGTCTAGGCTGTCTTCGGAGATAACAGATGAGTTGGGTGTGAGGAGATCTTTTTTTCCCTCATATTCAAACAAAAGTGAACCTTTTTTTTTTCTCATTGGGAGGGATGTAAGGGATATCTAGTTAAAAGCAACCTCCTTAGTCAGCTAGAACTTATCAATCGTTGTCAGACCACGCGGTTTTAAACACAATGTTCTGTGTCGTTTTCTGGAACTACAACTCTATTATAACTAAACCGATATTCCCCTTTCGTCCTTCGCCTACAAACACTTTTAGCAAGTCAATAAGAAATAGGGGGAGATAAAACTACCAAACTTCTTAGCTTAAGCTAAAAAGGAAAGCTCGCTGCTAGTTCTCAAATGTGGTGAGCCTATAAAAAAAAATTACTGTATTTGTTAGAGGAAGGCTAAAACTAGAGCCCTTTTTTCGTCAAGCCCAGTCCCATAGCTTCAAAAATATACTTATAAAGTACTATTAATGAGCTAATTTCACATTTTTACACTTTTTTCCCCCTTATTAATAAAACCTGTTGAACTTTGTCGACTTTAGTTGTTTTTGCGATAAACATATTTTGAAATAACGCATCGTAGAGTTAAATATTGCGTTATAGCTGAGTGTCTGTACGGCAATTTCTCTCTTACCACGTCAGCATGACTAAAAACTTGTCTTGGCAAAACAAATAAAGCTTCAGTAGATACGGTGTGGATTAATTATTTTTACACATCGCAATTCTAGATTATTTCAGAGTTTTCTTTAGTGACCCTACTAAAAGATTGTTACTTGATGTGTTCGAAGAAGGTTTGGTCAGTTTCTTTGTTCGTTAAAACTGGGACATTTCACGCGTAACGTTGTCGAAAATCATCTAAATTCACATTTTCATAATTTTTTTTTTAAAATAAAAAAATAAAATAAAAGTTTCGGATCCTTTAGGGACATGTTGGTTGAAACTTTTCAACTACATTTCGGCGTGAACCATTATTTATAACAACAAATCACTTCGTAAATAACGCGGAATTTTTGGGCGTCAGCAACGTGTGATCGATGCTAGTTTCCTCATTTTCACAAAATTAAATGAGATGTTTGGTTACTAATTGAAGCATAAATTCAGTAGGTGGATAGGATTTATAGAACTATGCTAAACAATGGCACTTTCTTTAAAATAAATGCTTTTCTAAATAAATTGTAGCCCAATTCATTATGTATATGTTTAAAATTCAAGTGTAATTTAAATACTAATTTTTATGAGACTATTATGGATCGAAAGCACTAATTTTACACTTTTTTTTTTTTTGCAATAGATTCCTAGTAAGACTAATGAATTGTTGCACCGATGGCTTCAGATTGTTGCACAAAAATGTTTCCAAAACAATTTTTTTTTATTGGGAAAAGTTCTATAGAATGAGATTTCCCTCGAATATTTAGTTTAAAAGCTTACTTGTCAAAATGTATCAACTTATATAGAGATTTTGCTTTCGGTGTTTAATTTGAAACAAAACGTATAGTTCCTTCACGATGATAACTTTAAAACTACACCTATCGAAGCTCTTTCAATCTTTGTTGCACGATTCCACTCAAAATAAATTGAGTTATAATTTTAACCAAATACAAATATCTTAGCTACCTGTCTACAATCATACACAAATCAGGCTTTCCATCGATAATTATAGCCCAGTTTGTGGAAATATTAGCCAGTACTAATGTACCGTTGTACAGGGCACGCCCAAGTGTACTATTCGAATATTCTTTCCTAAGAGACTTCCCTTGTCCCGATGAGATGATGATGATAATGAGTATGAGGGTGTGGAACCAGCGGAAACACTTAGATCTAACTTTAGCATAATTAACTAAACCCTGGTGACCGTTGGGGTAATTCTTCTTTCGAGAAAAATACTCAAGGTGCCAGACGGGAATCGAACCCGGGTTCGTAGCCAGGTGTACTCATCAATAAACCACGGAGCTTGTTCATTAGAACTGTTGAGATTACCATATGTAAAAAATTAAAACTAAATGTTACTACCGTTCAATTTTCATTGCAAGATCTTTTAGAAAATACAGGCATATATTTTACACCTAAACTGGATACATTAGTTTACTGTTTACTAATGTAATTTTATAGATATTGATAATATACACGTATATCAAAGTGACAGCTTTGGATACCGTGAGCTGACGTGTACACACGTGAAATCTAAATCTAATCTAGTTGTTAATTAGGCTCTTCCTATGACAATTGGACTGTTTTGAAGCAATATTTTATTTATTTTGTCTAAAAAAAATTTTTGTTACAAAGATTGCAAACATATGACCTCAACTAGCGTTCCTCTCCTTCCCAGGCCACCATTAAACATATTTTATTCAAACAAAGTGTAAATAATCTCTTATGTTAAGCGCATCTTCTCCCGATTTGTCTCCACTTTTATCCTCTTATTCCTATTCTTTACCTATACCCTGCCAACTTCTCCAAAATCTCCTTTCCACGATCCCCCCTCTAGCGCTTAGAAAGGCCGTATCCCCACCCCACTCCAAAACCCAACCCTACATTCCATACCCTCCGGGACTAGCTTGAATTTCTCCCGACCAAAAAAATAAATAAAAAAAAGTTAAAGGAAAAATGTTTTCCCCGTTCCTACGATATCTACTTCACTCCAGCGCTCTGTCGTAACAAGGTTGCGCGCGCAATTTCGCCAGGAAATCCGTTCAGTCAAGACATTTTTGGCGGGAAAACCTCGAATAGTGCTGTTATGACCGGTCGCCAGTTCATAGAGGATAGGAGCCATGCACACATTTAAATAATACGAGAGATGTTTTCTATATATACTAACTAGTTTAATAACATGAAATATAAAATATACAATTATTTACAAAAGATGATACTTGATACATGGTATCCGTCCCTGGGTAAACTACCCTAACTCGAATATATTCTTAGACCATTCAGAGGTCTTTAGTTTGACACCCGCCTCGGTGGCGTAGTTGGCTAACGCACTTGTCGTGTTGTGCTCGACTGCTGAGGACGGGGAGATCGAGGTTCGAATCTCGGTCGGGTGAACTGGGGTGGTTTTTCCTAAATGGTTTTCCACTCCCCCTCCACGCAAATGCGGGTTCACTTCCTCTAATTCAACCTTCCCAATTCCTAATCCATTAGCGTAATTAGTACTTAGAGCGTATAACCAGAACGGGTAGTAAGACGCAGTGCTAAAATATTATATTATTATTATTATTTGTTTAACAACATCCTGATGAGTCGGACTCAATCGTCTGAGTCAGTCATTTTGTCGCATGAATCCGGTCACCCTATTAACTGGAATTTACATGGTCAGCACAGAAGCCATTGTCTCAAGTCTAGGAACATAATCGAAAGCTAGGCTGCTGTCCTAATTTGTTACTATTCCTAGTTTTAACCATGCACTTCCGTAGCTGCACATTCTTAATTGTTTTGTACACTCACAGCTCTACAGGCCTTTGGCTCCCAACAGAGCCGTTGTTGAACCAGATAATATTTTAGCGAAATCATTTTGTCACTAAACAGCGGTATAAAATCTTTCATTTTTGTGCTTGACCAGGTTTAGGATTTGGTATTCAAAAAATACACCATAGCACAGACCAGTTATATTATTATTATTATAATTATTATTATTATTATTATTATTATTATTATTATTAGCACCGCGTCTTACTACCCGTTCGGGTTGTAGGCACTTACGCTAATGTGTAATGGTAGGGTGATTGTGATATGAAATGAAGGACTTACAGTTTAACGTGGAATCCGAACCACGGTGGAGGCCTGGCACTCCCTACATTCACAAGATGTCTTGTCAGAGGGTAAGGAAGGGTTTGGTAATCAGATAAATCTGTGCTGGGACCGAGGATTGAACCCTGGACCCCCAGCACGGAAGGCTGACACCTTACCCCTAGACCACCAGGTCACCGACCAGTTATACATCAGACCCTCAGCCACCAGGTTAAAATCGCTGTGATCCGTGGGAGAGCTTGGGTTAGAAAGAGGTAATAAGTGTGAACAAGTGTCCATAAGAGCCTTTATAGTAATTTAAGAATGAAATGACATATAAGGTATTCTTAAGGTTCCCAAAGGGGATTTTGAGGATTATACGTTCATCCCTAAAATTAAATGTAATTTATTTAAGTGTGAAAGGAGTAAAAATCGATTTTCTTAAATAACATACAAAGATTTTGATTAAAATTCGTATCGAGGCACTTATATCTTTTTTTAACAAAAGAGTTATCTAATTTTTCCGGGAAAATAACTTAAAAAGGGTAGCCCTACTTAACATCAGTAGATATCTCCAATGTTGATATATTTTTGGCGACTCTTTCAGGTTCTAAAAAACTTACTATTGCGTAGTTTTAATTTAACAATTAAAAATAAAAATAAGTTTTTACCTAAAATACTTCTTATAAAACCATTATTTTCTGAGTATTTTGCAAATATAATTTAAAATAGAGCTCTGTGAGATGGTAAAGTGAGTTTAGAAAGCCTGTGCAGTGCTGTGTACCATTTAATTAATCTCAAGAAGGCGGTGTTCTAGGTGCGAAGATACCTAAAGATGAATAAGTTGTTTATCCAAGAATGCGCTGAAGAACCTGTCTTAGTAGCTTGTATGCAGCAGGTGAAGAGGGGAGGGGGTGGGTTACACGAAAGAGGAAGGGGGAGAGTGGTTCCCTAAGCGAGCATAACAAAGTGAGCAAGTTTTCTGAATGGATCTTTTTCTTCTTGGGACGTGACCTTGAAACTCTCGAAGTCAACTCTACCACCTACTTTTAAGAACCTTCTTTATGTCTAGAGAACATGACGTCATTATAAATGTGATTAACGTTTTCACGCATCTTTGAGGTGGGTATGTAGGGGACGCGAGAAAAGGCCAGTCATATCTCTACCAATAGAAATATAAGAGTTTAATTTTCTTCACATGGTGACCTCAACAGTGTTGAATATGTCAAGGATGTCTTGGAATTTAATGACCACTTTTTCTCTTCATTTAAAAAGTTTGTCATCTAATGCCACTATGCTCATGACAAATATTCAACAACTGTTGATATCACCATGTGAAGAAAATTAAACTTTATGTTTGTACTGGAGAAATATTTTATTTATTTTGACCAAAACAATTTTTTTTTCTATAAAAAGTGCAAAAAAAAAGGGCCTAATTTCGCGTTCCTATCATCCTCCACCTTAAACCAATCAATTTTATTTTCAGGTTAGAATTTCAGATCATTGAATCAGAAAGGTAAGATATGTTTTTGTAAAGATCTTTGTTGATCCTCGGCAGCCCCAGATGTTGGTGAAAGGGTGAAATATTCAACCGCCAAACGCTGCAGTTGACACGCGAGGTTGAGAAGTCAAATGGAGTTTCTTTGGTTGCTTTTTTTTAATAAGCTTATATATAGCTTAGTCGATGTGTCCGGTTGTTAACGTCCTTATAATAAACTCGCTTTGCTCGTTGGGGGGCTACACCTCCCTAAACCCCAGTGAGTTTTCTTTACAAGTGGATGTAAGCTAATGTAATTCCAGAGCCGTTTTTTGACAAGTCTTCCACCGTTTAGTCACAAGATACCTCCAAAGAAAGATCCGCACTGACTTTAAAATTGCTCACCATTTTGAATTTTTTTTTCAGGGGCTAAAAATTAGAATTTTAACTTTTTGTGATTTTCCCATCAGTTACAAGCTAGAAGCTATAAGTTTGCCAAATTTCCAGTTTCTTGCTCATCTAGAAGTGGGTAAACATTAATGTCAGTGAGTGAGTCAGCCATGTGGCTTTATAGAAGTATAATAATTAAACTGAATGGTTACAAATATACATGTTGCAAATCATCGTAATCATGGTGCTGTTCGTATGAGGAGAAGAACATTTAATTTAATTTATTAATATTTAGCATCACTTCTTACCACCCGTTTGTGTTGTAAGCTTAAGTACTAATTATTCTAATGGGCTGGGAATTAGGAAGGTTGAATATAGGGAAGTGAACCCTTATTTGCGTGGAAATCAGTTTAGGAAAAATCACTCCCAGTTCACCCGAGTGGGATTTGAACCCTCGATATCCCCGTCCTTGGCAGTCTAGCTCAACACGAAACTAGCGCGTTAGCTAGCTACGCCAATGAGACGGGTGAATAATTTAATTTAAATTAGTTGAATAATGACACCTGGTCCCGGATTCGATTCCTTCATCCAGGTATAATTTTTCAACTAATATAAATTAGTTACATTAAAGATAAGTGAAAACTTGAGATAACTTAAAGAGATAATTATATAAAAGGTATTCGTTCCTTTAAAATAGTTTAAAAAAAATTACAAACAAAAATCAAGGATTAAAAACAAATGTATTCGTTGCTTTAGAATAGTTTAAAAAATTATAAACAAAATTCAAGGAATAAAAAAAAATGACGTATTACAAGGGGGATTGTTTCAGTAAGGTTCTGGCAAACAGAACTATATCGGACGGTTACAAAAGTTACTAAAACTACTTTAGTAGTTTAGTCGTCAAGCTATGTATTCTACAGTTGTTACTTTTGAAAGACACTAATAATATACCTTTTAAAATGTTTTAATCCCTACTACAGTAGCCCCATGACTTCTTTGGTTCTGACTGACAGCTGACGGCTTTGAAAAGCTACCAGACCAAATTATGTATCCCTACGTCGAACCATATGATCTACAAAACCATATGTTTAGCAGCTGTCACTTCCGACAGTCAAAATTGAGGTATATACCTAAATGTTGACTGTCAGAAGTCAGCTGTGAACTGTCAGTCAGCACCAAAGAAGCCATGGGCTAGTGTAGTTTGGGTTCTTGGTAAATATCTCTTACATTTTGTGCGATAGTATCCCTGGGAGATTTTAATTGAACTATTCACTTGGGACTTTATTATATCTATTGTTGTTTCAATGGTTAGCTAACGTGAATTTTTATGAATGACTTATATCTACACATGCCATTAACTTAACTCCAAAAGAGACAACGCATCCAGACACTAAACAGTTTTTTTAATTGCCGCGTCTTACTACCTGTTCAGGTTATACGCATATATATATTATTATAATGAGATAAGGATGAATATAGAAGCATTTCAGAGGTATTCTACCCGCATTTGCGTGGAAGGAGAGTGGGAAACTATTTTAGGAAAAACCATCCTCATTAGAACCGACCAGGATTCGAACCTTAATCTCCCCTTCTTAAGCATGCTGTCTAAAACTAAAATGACACTTAGACCATTCGGCCATTGAAGCGGGTTATAAAAATTGTTAATTTATTAACTATCATTGAGTAGCGTGGATGCCCTACCGAGGCAATTTGGCCTTTGACCCCGATTTGGAGAGTTCATTGACCCACATTCCACATCCGGTTGATTTACCGTTATTCCCCCAACCACATCCTCCTCCCCCGAGGTTATTTTCCGTGAGCAGTGTATTGTGATGTCGATTAACCTACTTTCCACATCTGTTTAATTCCTCCCCCCTCCCCCGAGACCATGCCCCCCGACAGAGGCCACCACAGTGGTTAATGGGATTATAGTTTTAATGTGTGCCCCAGGCCCATTAATTATTTAATACCTACCAATTTGGTTTTTTGCGTGAAAATAAAGCGAAAACTAGCAAATCTCCCTAATACATTTTGAGCTAGTTTTTTTCATCCACTTCCCAAAGCTTAGCCATTTAACATGGAGTTTAAATATATATATAAATATATATATATATATATATAATTTTATTTATTTGCACCGCGTCTTACTATCCAATCGGGCTATACGCCTATGTACTCATTACACTAATGGTTTTAGGGATTATAAAGGTTATATTTATGGGAAGTGTTCAAGCACTAGCGTGGAGGGAGAGTGGAAAACCATTTTAGAAAAACCACCCAGAGTACGCCAGGTTAAGATTCGAACCTCGATCTCTCCGTCATCGGCAGTCTAGTCTACGGCGAGAGCTTAGACCATACGGTCACTGATGCGGGTGCCACCAATATTATTAACCAAACTATAAAAACAATCGTTAGTAAAAATACTACACAAAACCATACATAATACAGATGAAAAATATATCATTAAAATGACATCTGCGATTTTTCAGCGAATAAGAGTAACTTATAAACCGAGCGGTTAGTAAGACACAATGCTATGAAAATATTTATATATATGTTACTGTCAAAATAATTAATAACCTCGGAACTAGAAATTTCTACATAACCAAGTTTGTATTCAATAATAAATTCCATGTGAAAGTTTGTGGTAAAACTTTTAAACAAGAAAGTTCCGACAGCTATCGCAATTTCTTCAAACTAATTAGGTTTTGCAATTCATTGTCATGATCTACAACAAGTTTATTTTATATGATATTTGTTTGACATTCATCATATGGGGGTTAATTTTGCTGTACCAAAATAACCTTAACAAGTGCAATGCAGGTTGCGTGTCTCGCAGGGTTTGATTCATGAGGAAAGTATTGCGTTATAAAGGAATATAGAGCGACAGCTATAATTTTTGGACTTGACTAACAAAAGAGTTTATATTTATTTTATTATTGAAGGGTATTTGAATTATACTCTCTAATAAAAGAGCTTTATTATCATACGACTTACAGACTAGCTCAAACTAGAACAACAACTAACTATGCATACTTGGCCCAAATGTCAATACATTAATTATAACAGCAATTTTCAGCCTTTTTTTTAAAACTCACGGCACACTGATAAGGCACTAAAGTTGTTAACACACACCATTAATTTATTTAAGGAAAGATTTTATCTTTGAAACAATGAGTACTAAGATTGTGTTTAAAAGTTCAATAGCTAGAATTCTAATAATTATGATATTTTTAAAATAATATTGGTCATGGATATAAAAAAGATGTATTCATACTCCTCAATTTATTTTTGTTGCTTCTTTTTTAATCTTTCCTGAAACTCTTGCGGCACACTTGCTGATCCTTTGCGGCATACCGCCTGAAAAACGCTTCATTATAGTACTAGCAATAGGACAAACACGTGACCAAATATTTAAATTATATTTGGTCGCACCTAATTGTACCTAAATGTATAATTATAACAGCACTAGGCCAGAAATTCACACGCCTGATTGTGGAACTAAAAGACTAATGCCGGAAAACAAACGAACTCAACGTTAACTTAACGTAACTTAATGTAACGTTCACTTAAAGTTAACTTAACTTATGTGTGATCACGATTCACTTAACTTAACGTATCAACTCGAGCCAAACATATGCATTCTCGAGTATGATCTGTGGTTTTGTACTATTTGTAAAGTAATGATCTCTGAATGTTTACAGTTTTCAATCAATATAATAAATATCTATTACTAAACTTTTTTGATAAATTTAGTTCCCTATTTTAGTTTAATTATTTTGTTTCAATGTCTGATCACTAGAACTTACGCTAAAGAGTAAACCTTGGTCATAATACCAACAAATGAATTACTAAATAGCCCTGTTGACGTCACTCGCATAATGATTGGCTGGCTAGATTGCGTGATAGGGTGACCTGGTGGTCTAGAGTAAGGTGTCAGACTTCTGTGCTGGCGTCCGGGGTTCAATCCTCGTTCCCGGCACAGATTTATCTGATTACCAAACCCTTCCTTCACCTCTGACAAGACATCTTGTGAATGTGTGGAATGCCAGGTCGCCACCGTGGTTCGGATTCCACGTTAAACTGTAGGTCCTTCATTTCATCTCACAATCACCCTACCATTACACATTAGCGTAAGTGCGTATAACCCGAACGGGTAGTAAGACGCGGTGCTAATAATAATAATAATAATAATAATAATAATAATAGATTGCGTGATACCCTTCAAGTAACGTAAAGTAAAGTAAAAGACCTCCCAAGACATCTTTTACGTTAAGCTAACTGCAAGTCAACGTTAAGTTAAGTGCCTCGTGATCGCTTCATTTAAATACACGAGGAGGTCCTTTACGTTTAGTTACTTTAAGTTACGTAAAATTAACGTTAAGTTGATCGTGATCCCGGCATAAAGCTTCACCTTGATGGGTTGAGTTAATTTATTTTTCATTTATTTTCTTCTGCTCGTGTAATTTATAAAATTAACATTCATCTTCCTTATTATTTCCATTAATGTTAATTAGCTTATTTTATTATTAGTGTTCTGTCTTACGACAGGTTTCATTTATTTTTTTATTAAACTTAGACCACAAATGCACTCTGTCCTCTGTCTTCTCCTTCACTCCCAGAATTTTTTCTTTCCTTCAAATCATCCAAGATTTGAATCCTCCATCTTCATGAACTCTTCTTTCCCTCAACCTCTCCTTCTATGATGTCTGCAGAAGACAGTTCCCCAATTTGCTTTGTACCAAAGAATCACATCCAAAATGGTTCTCCTGTCACCCACTCTAAATAGATTACGAGGCTTGTAGCCAATGCATTATAAAAACCAAGCAATAAAAAGTAAATGCGCATTTTGGCCAATATCTTAATTCCATTAGTTAAACAAAATTACGAATCTAGTTTCAATAAAATGAAAGTAGTTTTATTATTAAACTTACATAAACAATGAGTAAAATGAATACTCATCACATAGTAAAACATTTCAAATTATACCTAACTTAGTGGGATGAAGAAATTTAATTTTTAATTTTCTCTCTTTCTCTCTCTCTCTCACACACACACACACAACACACACACAACAAATATAAGCGTTAAAACTTATTTCATGTGGAATTTTCAATAAATTTGAAATTATTTCCTCTATAAACATTATATATAAGGTGCCCTAGGATAAGGGAAATCTTTATAAAGTTTGATTTAAATCTGTTCCTTGGTTCAAATTAATTTGAACACATTGGTGATTTTTTTTTACTTCAAATAAATAGAGAGAAGTTTAAACTTAATTTGGGGCACCCGAATTCTAGACTCTTCGAATTCCTCTTACCCTACCCTAATGCAATGTAGAAATTACAAATTAAAAACTCGCAAAAAATATATCTAAAATCTTAATCTAAAGTTCTTGATTTGAAATCCACAATTTCATAAGATCTATAGTTTCAATTATCTATAAGCTTGTATAGCTAAGAAAACAAGAAACTTTAGTTCATTTAGATACATTTCTTCACGAAGCTGTAATTCTCTTAGATCTAGATTACATTGCAGGTCTCAGGGGTGGATCCAAATGGAGGGCAGGAAGGGATGCGTACACCCCTCCCTAATCAAGAATTTATCTATTTGGTATTAACGATAGTAATTAAAAAATTAAACCAATTAAATCTATGTTATAGTCACTATTAGTTGTACTGTAGCGTAATATCCCACTAACTAGTTGTTTCAGTTGTCAATCACTGTCAATAATTGATTTACATTTTTGACACATAATTTAAATAACAAAATAATGTTAATAAAAAATATAAATAAACTATGAAGTTATATGCGTTTTTGCAGGTTTTTTCCTCAAATTTTCTAATTAGTTTCTAAATTACTTCTACTTCCAAATTTACTCTAAATTTTTAAGAATTTTTTCGTCAGAAATTCCCGAGGGGGGAACCTTCCCCAGGCTGATTCCTTGAGAGCGAAACCCCCCACCCCTCAAAAATCCTCGATCCACACCCGCAAAGTCTATCATCTTAAATAACAATTGAAGTTATCTCATTGATTTGTGTTGAATATAAATTATTGTATTTACTTTAATAAAAATATACTTTTTAATGTTGGTATTTTTTAGCAATCTTTCCCCCCCCCCCCTTTTTTTTCGTAGATAGCTTGAGGGCTACATAAAAATAAATAACGGGCAGTAATTTACCAAGGGTTGCCTTAGAACATTCGCTTAACCGTGTGGTTTAAATAAAACTGATGTTCTCTTATAGTCGGGGATGCTCGCGCATTAGTCACGTGATTTCCATTCCAATTACGTTCTCTCTTGTTGCCTCGAGACATATTGGGATTTTTTTTTTTTTTTAAGGAATGATGGGAAGTTGGTAGGTTAGCGCTGGTGAGCTGATTATTGCAAATTGATGAGAAGAGGCGGGGTAGCTCGAAGGGTAGACGATTACGGACAATTAGAACATGGTGGGCTTGAATAAGAACTGTAAAAAAAACAACCACTTGTAATTATAACGCCTAAGGCGAAGACCCTCCAATTTTTGTTTTAATTCTATAAACTTTTACAAATGCACTAAAGTTTCAGAAATGTATTTAAATGATTTGTTTTTCAAAATAAGAAAAAAATTACAAAGCTAAGCAGATAAATTCATTGTTTTAATATTATTACGAAGACAATAAACGCTTTTAATAGTAATCCAAAGCAATTTTTTTTAAATAGTATTGCGAAGCAACTTGACGTTTTTAAAAGTATTACGAATCAAATATACTATTTTAATATAATTGAGAAAAAAATAGAATATTTGAATAGTATTGTAAAGAAAAAATATGCTTTGATTGTATTCAAATTAAATAAATGTTGTTAATAGTATTACGAAGCAAATAAATTATTTTAATAGTGAACCTATTGTGAAACAAATAAATGATTTTAATATCAAAGCAAACAAAATATGCTTTTGATAGTATTATGAAGCAAATCAATGATTTTAATAGTATTATTATTATTAGCACCGCGTCTTACTACCCGTTCGGGTTATACGCACTTACGCTAATGTGTAATGGTAGGGTGATTGTGAGATGAAATGAAGGACCTACAGTTTAACGTGGAATCCGAACCACGGTGGAGGCCTGTTTAATAGTATTGCAAAGCAAATAAAGTTTTTTTTAATACTATTACAAAGCAAATAAATATAATAATTTTAATAGTATTGAGAAACAAATCGATGATTTTAATTGTATTGTGAAGCAAATAAATACTTTTAATAGTGAATCAAATTAATGCTTCTGATAGTATTCCGAAGCAAATCAATTATTTTAATAATGTATATATTCTGGTCCTGAAATTTGATGACCTAAAAATGACCAAATATGACTTTAAATTTAAAAAAAAGAAAGCACAAATCAATAATGAGTGCACATGATTAAATAAAACACGCACTTTACAAATGAAATTAATAAATAACTTAACTGAATATATCGATTTACAAAGATCTACTTCAATCTCCTAACGCAGCCCTCTCCAGGTTAGTCATAGTATTTGATCAGAAATGTATTTTTTTAACCATAAAAGCAAAGAGGATACAAGTTTAATTATTATTCTTTTAATATTGACCAGTTTAGAAAATTTAAATAAAGCATCGCTAGGAAAATCATTTGCTTCAAATTCAGACATTTATTTGTATACTTTTGGATCAAAAAGTCTACAAAAAAGTCCTTTTGGAACATATTTTTTTCAACAAAACTTTCTTAAACGCACTTCTTAGTGGGGACTAGAATTTTGTTGTTGTTGTTGTTGTTGTTGTTGTTGTGACACTGAAAATGTTCACAGTCTCATCTTTAGCTTTCCTATCTTTTTTTTTAAGCCATACAATTGACCATGTGTGAAGTCTCGCTCCTTCGTATGTGATTTCCACACTGTCATTATTTTATGAGAGATGCTTAAAAAAACCAAGGATTCTTAATTTCTCAATCCTCATTAGGTAAACTTAGGTAAGTTAGTGTAAGTTGCCTAACTTCACCTTCCTCATTCGGTAAACTTAAACTAAAGCAAGTTTACTATACCTATTAAGGTTATACATTTTTGTACTAATTACGCTAATGGTTTTAGGGATAAGAAAGGCTATATTTAGAAGTGTACCCACATTTGCGTGTAGGATGAGTGTAAAACAATTTTAGAAAAACCCTCAGTACACCCAACTGGAATTCGAACTAGTCTAGGATGAGAGTAGTATGCGGCCACTGAAACGAGTTAAAGTTGTTTAAATTCACCTCCCCTATTTGAAGAACTTAAGGTGTGGATGTAGGGAACGCGAGTTAAGGCCAGTTTTTCGCAGTTTTTATATAAAAACTTAATTTTAACATAAATAAATAAAATATTGCTCCGTTAAAAACAAAGAGTTTAATTTTCTTCACATTGTGATATTAATAGTTATTGAATATCTGTCATGAGCATAATGGTATTAGATGACAAACTTTTTAAATTAATATAAAAAATTGTCATTAAATTTCAGGACATCCTTGACAGATATTCAAGAACTGTTGATATCACAATTTGAAGGGGTTAAAAACTATATCTGTACCTAAGCAATATTTTACGTATATTGGCTAAAAAAAATTCAACAAAAAAACTACAAAAACACCTTTCGCCGCTGCATACCAACCTTAATATATGTTATCAATACATATAAAATAGAAAATTGTAATCATTGCTGCACACATTTTTTAAATTTTTATAAAAGGCTATTATTATTTAAATTGGATTGTATTATACTTTAAACCTTTTTTTTTCTAAGTATTTAATATTCAGGCATTTTTTTTTGCTATTTTGAAGACCAACTATTTCAATATATATTAATCATAATCCCACCTGATATCCCGGACTCAAAGCTAAGGACATGAAATTGAGAATCGGGTTAGTAATAACTACATGTAGCGTATAAACCGAACGGGTAGTAATACACGATGCTAAAAAAAAACCTATGCAATTAATATAAATTCTTTTAACTAGACACCTGGCTTTCTATCTCTATTCGGCTTTCTTAGTACCTCGTTTACGGGTACAAAAATACCATAAAATATTGTTAGATTTGTTATGACCGCATCTTACTACCTGTTCAGGCTATGAGTATAATAATTACACTTGCGGTGTATGGAAGAGGAAGGAAGCATTTGCATGAAAGGAATGTGGAAATTAATGTAGGAAAGACCACCCTAAGTAGACCCAGCCGATTAGTACCCGATATCTATACCAGCAGCTCAGTCTAACATGAGAGTGACGCCTTGGTCCATTCTGCCACTAAGGGGTATTTGGATATTTAAATATTTAAAAAAAACCTCAAGTATGTTGCCACACAAAGAAAGTATTTATACAGATGCTAATGAGCCTGCAAAATTCTTTTTAAATCTCAAATAAAGCACTTAATAAAATAAAGCTATTAATAATCTGATGAGAAACTATATCTTGGTAGGAAGTAATCAAATCTAGCGTGCAACGATTTTTTAATTTTTCTTTAACGTTTATGGCTCCAAGAACGTCTTTGTTGCAAAAATAAAAAAATAAGAATCAGTTTCTAAAACTATCTACAGAATTGTTTCATAGACGACAATTTACTCTGACTCTGGCCCTAAAAGCAGATATGTGTAACTTACGAGCTTGTGGCTCTAATAACACCAAAAATATACATAAATAGCAGTACCCTGGTTCAGTGCCACACCCACAAGGAGTTCAAGGGGGTTCAAGTCTCCCCAACCCCTAAAAATAAAGAAAAAAAGATCGACAATAAAACTTTTATCAAAATGTCGGTATAATATTAATTTGGAACGTGATCTTCAAACAATTTATTTTTAAATAGGCTTAGTTGAAATCGTGAATTTGTTGGTGATATGTCTCTTCTGTTTTCTCTAACTACGTATAGGCCCTACCAATGGTTATTGGTTTTATAACTATCTTAGCCAAATTAAATCAGTACAAACCATCAGGCTTGAAAAATATGATTTAAAAAATATACTTGAGGTTTGACAAATAATATGCCAAGTTTTCACTATCTATATTTCTTGGTTTTGGAGTTACATACCTATACGGTGATCTCATAATTTAAGTCGTCAATTTCTTGCAATATAGGCCTTAAAAAGGATGCTAAGGGTTTATATATAAATATATATATTTCCTTAAGAACTCTACGCCAAATTTAGTCTTCCTGTTTTTCTTAGTTTTTGGGCAGTGTTCTAGAGCGTGAGACCTACAGTATTTACAAATATTAGTAAATATAAAAATTTGGAGATGCACACCTTAGACTTCCATGGATAAGTACAGTGTTTAAGATTTTTTAGGTTCCTTGGTTTTGTAGCACTCGCATTGGATGGTGAAGTGGTCTAGGGCACTGGGGTTTGGAATTATATAAGTTCAGATGTCGATTGGCTATCCAGGAAGGTACTTCTACTTACCTATTTTTAAAAAAAATTGATGTTTAGATTCTATTGTAACTTTCTAAATATAATACAGAGTTTTCAAAAATTTTAAATAGTTTTCTAACACCATGGAACATTATCTCATGATTTTCATCTACATTACTCTCAAACATCTTTCAGCGTTCTCCTTTTTGGAACCCTCTCAAATCTCTCAATACCGTTTTTTGTTTACAACACACTCAAAACAACTAGAATTGTTTACAAACACCTTGCAGTGTTCTCAGATAATTCTGATTGTTCCCAAAATATTATTTAAAAAGTTATCAAATACCTTGGAGCATTTTCTAAGATCTTGAATAGTTCTCAAACAGCTTTCAGTATTATCAAATATTTTGGAGCTTCTCAAACATTTTTTCAGTGTTCTCAAACTTCTCAAATAATCATCAAACATCTCCCAGCATTCTCAAAACACCTAGTATGTTTGAGTGTTTTCACAAATCTTGCAGCGTTCTCAAATATAATGCAGGATTTTTAAACAATCTTGCAGTTTTCTAAATTATTTTGCCACTTTCTCAAATATGGTGGTGTTCTCAAAGCTCTGCTAGTATTTCCAAACATGTTGAAGCATTCACAAGCATCATAGAATGTTCTCAAACACTTGCGATGTTCTCGAAAATCTTGCAACAATTTAATATATCTTACGACGTTTTCAAACAATTGACAATGTTCTAAAACATGTTTCATTGTTATCAAACTGCCTTGCAATGTTTCCCGGCATAATGTAGTATTCTATAACCTGTGTGACAATCTCAAACACCGAATTACAGCATTTTACAAACCCCTTTTTGCGTTATGAAACATATCTAGGCATTCTAGATATATTTTATAACGCGCTAAAACACATTTTAACGTTATCGAACATTTTACAGTTTTAATAAACGTAAACTTAATTTGTATTGGAATATAATTTAAGTAGTTTACCGTGTAGCTATTGTGTCTGTGAATCAAATAGTCGAAGCTATTATATATGCTTTTTAGTGAGGAATTCTCCATTTAGATATCATATAAGGAAATTGAAAAATGACACCTGGACATGGAATCGAACCCGGGACCTTTGACTTAGTACGCCAATGCTCTAACCACTGAGCTATCCAGGAATCGTCCCGTACCCAGGGTAATTCTTCACTCATATTTTAAGGCAGAGTTTATGATGGACGTGCGGAAATCGTCGGCTACAAAGGGTGATTTTATTAAGATCACGAGCCATAGATAACGCAGCCACCGTCGACCTTACAATTATAATAATGTACAAATGGCGATAATAAGCCAACTACAGAGTCGAAGGTGGCTGCGTTATCTGATAGCTCATGATCTTAATAATAATATTAATATTTAGCACCGCGTCTTACTACCCGTTCGGGTTATACGCTTTAAGTACTAATTACGCTGATGAATTAAGAATTTGGAAGGTTGAATTAGAGGAAGTGAACCCGCATTTGAGTGGAGGGAGAGTGGAAAACCATGTAGGAAAAGCCACCCCCAGTTCACCCGACCGAGATTCGAACCTCGATCTCCCCGTCCTCAGCAGTCGAGTTCAAGACGACAAGCGCGTTAGCCAACTACGCCACCGAGGCGGGTGTGATCTTAATAAAATCACACATTTGTAGCCGACGATTTCCACACGTCCATCATAGACTGCCTTAAAATATGAGTGAAGAATGACCATGAGCACGGCAAGATTCCTGGATAGCTCAGTGGTAAGTGCATTGGCATAGTAAGCTAAAGGTCCCGGGTTCGATTCCCAAAGTTCTAAGTTTCATTTTTCAATTTTCAGAAATGTGTATCTGTGTTAACATTATTAGTGTGAATGCACTAATAGAAACTTTCTGTCTTTTTTTCGTTTTGTCTTAATATTATTACATCAACACATACGAGCATCGCCTTGATTTTATTAATACCTATGTAGTTATATAATTAGAGAGTGGAGTTTCGTGAGCATCTTCAGGGCAATTAGTTGTTTTTGTTCTGTGTCTTCTCCTGTTAACTTGGCAGCTTTACTACTGCTTTCGTGTTTTCTACCTTGTTCGTCCAAGGTCTTTTTTTCAATCCACGGCTTTTAATATTAGAGAGCAGGATGCCTTTCACAAAGTGACAGCGTTGCAACCTTTTATAATAGTGAATGGGTTGCTTTGGTATTTCTAGTCATTATAAGGAGTTAATTTATTGGTGTTGAGAATTTCAAGAAGAAGGCAGGAGAAAAGCGGGAAGGGGGAAGAGGGTGGGGGAGGTAAGGTGGGGAAAGAACAGTAAAATAACCAATGGAAATAATCGCATTTTAAGGCGGGTATGAAGGGAATGAGAGAAAAGGCCAGTTTTTTAGCAATTTTTATAGAAAAAAGTTTTTTGGCAAAAGTAAATAAAAAAACTCGAGTAGAAACATAGAATGTAATTTTCTTCACATGGTGTAACGATACTGATTTGTAAAAAGTCATGGATGAAGAGCATTTTTCTTTAAAGTATGGTATGTAAAATATCCTTTCAATACTTCATCCATGGAGAATCACGTGCTTTTCAGAACTTATGTCAACATATTGCACCATCAAAACAAAATCAACTCCGTAGTATTTACCAAAAAATCAAGTGCGCTACTCCCTATACCCAATCGGAAGCTAGCCTTCATAACATCTCTCGCCAAGACTTGTTGGTTCGACACTGGTCACAAGAGGTTTCCAAGGGCAAGGGGTAGGTCATATATAAGCTGCTTGTGCGTATGAAACCATTACAGTGAACACCACCACACGAAAAACTTTGTATCAAAGACAATAATTCACAGTGCCACTAACTGAATTCTGTAGTTCAAATAAGTTGTATCATATAAATTATATCTTCAGTGCCGAAGATAAAATAACATTTAATAAATCGTGTACAACATTAAAGGTCTTATTTATTAAATTAACATATCACACATAATTCCATATCAATATAATTGGCGCTCGATCACGGGGCTATAAATACCAATTATATCATCAAAATACCATACCGCTTTAATTAGTTCTCGATCACAGGGAAATTATCAGCTGATTAAACAATATCACTTCAATCGGCGCCCATCACCGACCCGTAACGTTTTAATCAACGCCCAACGTGGACCTATTAATTCAATAACCTAAGAATGGTGATATCAATAATTGTTGAATATCTGTCATAAATGAAGAGAAAAAGTTGTGATTAAATTCCAGGACATCCTTAACAGATATTCAAGAACTGTTGATATTACCATGTGAAGAAAATTAAACTATATGTTTTTACTGAAGAAATATATGATTTATTACAACAACAAGATGTTTTGCTACAAAAACTGCAAAAATACTGATCTTTTCTCACGTCCCCTACATTCCCACCTTAAGGTCCGTGTTTCTTAAGCCTAGTCCACACTGAATAACACTGTCAGCAAACAATGTTTCTTGATATTCCTCCTAAACACACGCTCACAAATGTAAGCACTGGGCAACTGCACTTGTGTTTACTAGTACCGCGAACAGATTTCCTCGCCAATTGTATGTGGGGTTGCATGGTGTCCAAAATTTTAAAAAAAACATAGTGCTTCCCCACCTCCGTCATTGTTACTCCAGCCTCCCCTAAATTCGTATTTGCAGCAGCAGGAAAATGAACTTTGGTATCTGACTAACAGTCCCCTGGTTTCCTGTTCTCAAAGTCGAACTGATTTTCTTTTTTCTGACTATTCTTATCTCTGAATAATTTTTCTCGTCTCCCGTTGGACTAACACAGTAAATAAATTTGGAAATACGTCTTCCTTCGCTCTGCTCTTGCAATCGACGCACTGCACATCCCACAAGCATGGCGGCCGTGCCAAATCTTCGATCAAGGTCAAGGTTTTTTTGAACTTCCCTCACGCCATAGCTCATGAGAAATCTAAAAACACACACAAAAAAATATCCTAGAGCTATGTTCACCACGGCCGTATACAAACTAGCGTGATTGGGGTAAATGTTGATTTTATATCCTCAATTGAATACAAATGCACGCTGTGATCTGACCACAAATACCGGGAAGATGCCCACAAACAGTTTTTATACACCTGCCCACCTTTTTGTGCGCGAAGTTTTGTAAACTAGGCTTTATAGTCATGAGAAATAAAGAGAAAAGTTTTGAAAAAATTCCAGGACAACCTTGATATATATTCAAGATCTGTTAATATTAGTATGTGCAGAAAACTAAACTCTATGTTGCTACTGGAGAAATATTAGATTTATTTTTGTCAAAAAATTTCAATTCTATAAAACTGTAAAAATACTTGCTGCTCCCTTCTGCCGCACCTTAAGATAGATTGTAAGGCTTATGAAATTACAAGAGGCCTAGCCAGATGGTAGTGAAAAATATATCGCTTGAATAAAAAACTTAGATCTTAGGCTGGAAACAGTAATAGTGTAAAAAAAAGTATATCCTTTTTTTTTTATCCTTAATGGTTTGCCATACAGTTCCTTAGCCACCCCTTTATCCTCTCAATGATCGACATTAACATTCCTCAACAACCTCTTCCTTCTTTTAACCCTCCGAAATTTGGGCGTGAATTTCCCTCAATCGCCCTTCTAACCTCAATATTTAACGCTAACATTCCTAAAAAAACATTTCCCATTATCATCATCATTAACTGTTTCCAGCCTGTGGCCAGCTCATTTAATAAAATACCTCCCATCTCCCTTCTCTCCTTTAATTGCTCCCATTATTATCCTTTAACTTGCATACTTTATATTATCTGCTCCTCCCATATCTTTATTGGTATTCATTGTGGTCTTTTCCCTACACACTTCATTCCATCATTCTCTTGAAATCCTCTGCTTTTCCATCCTAATTAAATGAACATACCATCTCAGTTTGCTTCCTATTCTATCTCATATACTTCCTCTATTACCACTATTTCCTGGATAACTTCATTCCTTACACTGGTTCTCCTTGTGACAGCTAACATGCTCCTCACAAACCCCCAAAATTATTGGCGCTAACATTCCCAAGTTCCTCTTCTCCCTCAATGGTTGGCGCTAACATTCCTAGGTCCCCTTCCTCTTCAATGGTTGGCGCTAACATTCTAGTCCCCTTCCCCTCAATGGTTGGCGCTAACATTCCTAGGTCCGCTTCCCCTCAATGGTTGGCGCTAACATTCCCAAGTTCCTCTTCTCCCTCAATGGTTGGCGCTAACATTCCAAGTTCCTCTTCTCCCTCAATGGTTGGCGCTAACATTCCTAGGTCCCCTTCCCCTTCAATGGTTGGCGCTAACATTCCTAGGTCCCCTTCCCCCTCAATGGTTGGCGCTAACATTCCTAGGTCCGCTTCCCCCTCAATGGTTGGCGCTAACATTCCTAGGTCCCCTTCCCCTCAATGGTTGGCGCTAACATTCCTAGGTCCCCTTCCCCTTCAATGGTTGGCGCTAACATTCCTAGGTCCCCTTCCCCTCAATGGTTGGCGCTAACATTCCTAGGTCCCCTTCCCCTTCAATGGTTGGCGCTAACATTCCTAGGTCCCCTTCCCCTCAATGGTTGGCGCTAACATTCCTAGTTCCCCTTCCCCTCAATGGTTGGCGCTAACATTCCTAGGTCCCCTTCCCCTCAATGGTTGGCGCTAACATTCCTAGGTCCCCTTCCCCTTCAATGGTTGGCGCTAACATTCCTAGGTCCCCTTCCCCTTCAATGGTTGGCGCTAACATTCCTAGGTCCCCTTCCCCTCAATGGTTGGCGCTAACATTCCTAGGTCCCCTTCCCCCTCAATGGTTGGCGCTAACATTCCCAAGTTCCCCTTCCTCCCTCAATGGTTGGCGCTAACATTCCTAGGTCCCCTTCCCCTCAATGGTTGGCGCTAACATTCCTAGGTCCCCTTCCCCCCAAATGGTTGGCGCTAACATTCCTAGGTCCCCTTCCCCTCAATGGTTGGCGCTAACATTCCAAGTCCCTTCCCCTCAATGGTTGGCGCTAACATTCCCAAGGTCCCTTCCCCCTCAATGGTTGCGCTAACATTCCCAAGTTCCCTCTCCCTCAATGGTTGGCGCTAACATTCCTAGGTCCCCTTCCCCTCAATGGTTGGCGCTAACATTCCTAGGTCCCCTCTCCCTCAATGGTTGGCGCTAACATTCCTAGTCCCCTTCCCCCAAATGGTTGGCGCTAACATTCCTAGGTCCCCTTCCCCCTCAATGGTTGGCGCTAACATTCCAAGTCCCTCTCCCTCAATGGTTGGCGCTAACATTCCTAGGTCCCCTTCCCCTCAATGGTTGGCGCTAACATTCCTAGGTCCTTTCCCCCCAATGGTTGCGCTAACATTCCTAGTCCCCTCAATGGTTGGCGCTAACATTCCAAGTCCCTTCCCCTCAATGGTTGCGCTACATAGCCTAGACTAAGGAAGACGAGCACTTTCGATTAAAACTAGTCAGGACATTATTTAGACATCCTCATCAATTAGGCCAATGAGCAATGTATGAAAATACAGCAATAATATATATATATATAATATAAGATGAAAAAAAAACACTATGAAACTGATCATAATACCAATGTAGAAAAATGAAAACTGTAGAATGTTCTAGCGTTATCTTTTTATATAATTTACCGATTAATCTGATATGAGATGGGCTCTTAAAACTCACCAGCATTCAATGTTCATCAATGTTGTAAGAGATTGAAGCCCGACAATAATATTCATGGGAAGGGTTGCAATGATTTTTTTTTTATGTCTCTGGAAACGTAACATAAAAACTACTCGGAATTTGAATAGGAAAAATAAAGAGAAAAAAGACGATAAGAATTAATAAAAGTAAGTGCTAAAATAAAACAAAAATGTTTATATATATTATGACAAGGGTTATTTAACGTCTTAGCTGCTTCGGTGGCCGCATGGTCTAAGTTGCTACTTTCACAGTCGAATATACTGAGGTTTGACTCTCGGTCTGGTATACTGGGGATGGTTTTCCAAAATGGGTTTCCAAAATTGTTTTCCATTCTCTTTCAATGCAATTATGGGTACACGTATTATAAATATAGCCTTCCTCATCCCTAAAACCATTAACATAAGTGTATAAGCGAACGGGCAGTAAAATACGGTGCTAAAAAAGAAGTCTTATTGCACATCCGGTCTATCTGAATATTTATAATCTACTAATGAGGAAGAGATAAATCTAGGATTAAGTTAAGCCATATTTTCGTGGAAGGAAAATGAAAAACCAAATGAGAAAAAACCCAACCTCATCAAAAAATCAGTCCATACGGGTTTGATACATTAGCCCACATGTCCTCAAATACAGGTAATGGCTTCATCTATGAGTTAAGGATGAAGAAGGTAGAATGAGGATATACACTTGCTTTATGGAGGAGAGATGCATTTACAATTATATAGAAAGAACACTAGCAGAAAACCACCCAAGTACATATGAGATCTGAACCACTAAATATTGTTTAAATATAATTATGGTTTAAGGCAGTGTGTCTTAAAACTGTTCCCAATACTCAACAACATATTGTTTAACAGGGTTAATGAGTTTAAATATTTAGCTACAATCTCAACCAGCAATAACAGTATTAGATCGGAAATTAGGAATAGAATACAGCAGTTAAATGCATGCTTTTAATTGGTTAGTAAGTTGTTGACTGACGTCTTCTATGCGGTCAAGGAATGTAAAACTCAGATTATACAAAACAATAGTTTTACCAGTTGTTCTCTATGGTTGTGAAACGTGATCTATTACCTTACATGACGAAAAACAAATTTAATGTATTTTTAAACAAGGTGCTTAGGAAGATATTTGGTCCAAAAAGGGACGAGGCTAATGAGGAATGGAGTAAGTTTCATAATGATGAGTTACACATACTGTAGGCCTACTCATCAGAAGACATTGTTAGTATAATAAAGTCTTGTAAACTACGGTGGGCAGAACATGCAGTGCGAATGGAAGACTCTAGAACCTTGTTCAGCGTATTGACTGGTAAAACCAATAGTAAGAGACCAGTGGGAAGACCTAGAAGCAGATGGGAAGATAACCTTATAATAGAAAGAAATAGGATGTAATGAGGTCGACTGGTTAGAACTAGCTAAATGTAAGTATAGGGTATAATGAGGTGGATTGGATAGAACTAGCTCAATATAGGTATAGGGTATAATGAGGTGGACTGGATAGAACTAGCTCAATATAGGTATAGGGTATAATGAGGTGGACTGGATAGAACTAGCTCAATATAGGTATAGGGTATAATGAGGTGGACTGGATAGAACTAGCTCAATATAGGTATAGGGTATAATGAGGTGGACTGTATAAAAGCACTAGCTGACGATAGGATAGGGTGTAATGAGGTGGACTGGATAGAGCTAGTTTAGGATAAGGATAGGGTGTAATGAAGTAGACTGGTTGGAAATAGCTCAAGAGAGGGATAGGGTGTAATGAGGTGGACTGGATAGAACTAGCTCAATATAGGTATAGGGTATAATGAGGTGGACTGGATAGAACTAGCTCAATATAGGTATAGGGTATAATGAGGTGGACTGGATAGAACTAGCTCAATATAGGTATAGGGTATAATGAGGTGGACTGGATAGAACTAGCTCAATATAGGTATAGGGTATAATGAGGTGGACTGGATAGAACTAGCTCAATATAGGTATAGGGTATAATGAGGTGGACTGGATAGAACTAGCTCAATATAGGTATAGGGTATAATGAGGTGGACTGGATAGAACTAGCTCAATATAGGTATAGGGTATAATGAGGTGGACTGGATAGAACTAGCTCAATATAGGTATAGGGTATAATGAGGTGGACTGGATAGAACTAGCTCAATATAGGTATAGGGTATAATGAGGTGGACTGGATAGAACTAGCTCAATATAGGTATAGGGTATAATGAGGTGGACTGGATAGAACTAGCTCAATATAGGTATAGGGTATAATGAGGTGGACTGGATAGAACTAGCTCAATATAGGTATAGGGTATAATGAGGTGGACTGGATAGAACTAGCTCAATATAGGTATAGGGTATAATGAGGTGGACTGGATAGAACTAGCTCAATATAGGTATAGGGTAAAATGAGGTGGACTGGATAGAACTAGCTCAATATAGGTATAGGGTATAATGAGGTGGACTGGATAGAACTAGCTCAATATAGGTATAGGGTATAATGAGGTGGACTGGATAGAACTAGCTCAATATAGGTATAGGGTATAATGAGGTGGACTGGATAGAACTAGCTCAATATAGGTATAGGGTATAATGAGGTGGACTGGATAGAACTAGCTCAATATAGGTATAGGGTATAATGAGGTGGACTGGATAGAACTAGCTCAATATAGGTATAGGGTATAATGAGGTGGACTGGATAGAACTAGCTCAATATAGGTATAGGGTATAATGAGGTGGACTGTATAAAAGTACTAGCTGACGATAGGATAGGGTATAATGAGGTGGACTGGATAGAACTAGCTCAATATAGGTATAGGGTATAATGAGGTGGACTGGATAGAACTAGCTCAATATAGGTATAGGGTATAATGAGGTGGACTGTATAAAAGCACTAGCTGACGATAGGATAGGGTGTAATGAGGTGGACTGGATAGAGCTAGTTTAGGATAAGGATAGGGTGTAATGAAGTAGACTGGTTAGAAATAGCTCAAGAGAGGGATAGGGTGTAATGAGGTGGACTGGATAGAACTAGCTCAATATAGGGATAAGGTGTAATGAGGGGACTGGATAGAACCAACTCACTATAGTTATAGGGTTTAATGAGGTAGACTGGATAGAAGAACTAGCTGACGATAGGATAGGGTGTAATGAGGTGGATTGGATAGAGCTAGCTCAGAATAGGGATAGGGTGTAATGAGGTGGACTGGATAGAACTAGCTCAAGGTAAGTACAGGTGAGGTACTTTTAAAGTGCGACAATAAACTTTCTTCGAGCTAGTTCCTATTGCCAAAGAATAAGTAAGAGCAACATGATAAGAGTTCGATGCTCACGTGGACCACCTACCTTAATATACTACTTACCTGTCACTATATGTCTAAACGGGAAATTTTCTAATGAAAGTTTTTATACAAGCAGTGGACGGCATATTATTTACAGTATCTTTGTTTAATAAACCCACATTTTTTGTTTGTTCAATTTTTATAGTAAGATAATCTGAGAGATAGATACGATACTAAATTTACTTTCAAGTCAAGTAATATTATCCGTCACTTATGATAACTAACTATTATTAATTATTATTATTATTATTATTATTATTATTAGCACCGCGTCTTACTACCCGTTCGGGTTATACGCACGTACGCTAATGTGTAATGGTAGGGTGATTGTGAGATGAAATGAAGGACCTACAGTATAACGTGGGATCCGAACCACGGTGGAGGCCTGGCATTCCCCACATTCACAAGATATCTTGTCAGAGGTGAAGGAAGGGTTTGGAAATCAGATAAATCTGTGCCGGGAGCTAGGATTGAACCCCGGCCGGCAGCACAGAAGTTTGACACCTTACCCCTAGACCACCAGGTCACCTAACTATTATTAATAAAACAACATTAATATTGTAGCAAGATTTTTATGAATATCATCTCTTCCTATGAAAATTGGACTGTACTTGTGGCACAAAGTAAAGTTGACTTATCGGAGTTATCCTATCAATATTGTACTATTTTGATTTATTTCAATTTTTACTTTCTAATAAAAAAAAATCATAAGTGTGAAAGATGTTTACCTCGAGATTATGATGAATCTATACGTTTTATGTGCCCCATAATCCAAATACAATTCTATCTATCCTCATTTTGTTGTTTTGATTTCGATTGAAGCCCTCAAATAAATAATAGTTTTAATGTTGGATAATTTTAGGAAATTGACATAAGGATTTTGTTTAAAATAAATATCTGGGAAATCTTTAAAAGATGGCAAATTAAAGATTTGAGGTTGAACTCTACAATTTACAAATAATAGGCATGGATAAATATAAATATTGCGAAAATTCATTCATTTCATGGGCTTATAAATAGAAGAGTTTAAGGTATTACGAAAAATACTAATAATTTGAATCGAAGTCAAAATATATAAATCTTTTGAAATGTGTCCTCATTTGCGTGGAGGGAGATTCAGAAAATATTTATGAAAACTCATCCTGACAACACCCAGCTGGGATTCCAGACCAGATTTCCCCATCAGCAGCAAAGCAGACTAACTGAACTTGACATTGAAACCACGTGCCAACAGTGTTTTTTTTCTCTTTCATATCAAATAATACAATAGTTAGAGAAGGTTTATACTATTTTTTTATGTTGTGTTTAGTCCAAAATTAAATCAAGAACGTTTGACTAAAGTAACTTAGGTTTACTACACTTTAAGTGTCAAAAAAAATTCTGAACATATTAAAATTCAAAAGATTTAGTTCCATTCGACCTCAGAAATAATGACTGTAGAAGGATTTTAATACATTTTCACATACAATTTTGATCGGAATCCGTCAATTGGTTCAAAAGTTAACAAGGGGAACATACGAATAATAAAATGCACCAATGGAAATATTTTGTTTTCTCATGGAACAAGAAAAAGTTTAATGACTATAACTTCATTTGTGAGCACGTGGTCTAAGGCGTCGAACTCGTTTAATCTGGTTTGCCAGTGATGAAGAGGTCGGGATTTGAATTTTTCGTAATGATTTTAACCCCTCTTTCTACGCAAGTGCGGGTGTATTTCCTCTAAGTTTTGTCTCCCACATTCCTAAAGGATTAGGGTAAATACGTGGAGCAACCGGATGGGTAGTAAGACACTGTGACCGCACATACACAGATAGTAATATGAAATTTGACGAAAGAGATGTTTGTTGAATTATGTTTTAGACCCGTTTCAGTGGCTGGATGGTCTAAGACGCAATAGACTAGATCGTCTTCGTAATAAGTAATAACACGAAGTGTTTCTCACAACGACTCAATTTCCATGAGTATGGTACCATAGTCTTCGTAATAACACATAGTGTTTCTCACAACGACTCAATTTCCATGAGTATGGTACCATAGTCTTCGTAATGACACATAGTGTTTCTCACAACGACTCAATTTCCATGAGTATGGTACCATAGTCTTCGTAATGACACATAGTGTTTCTCACAACGACTCCATTTCCATGAGTATGGTACCATAGTCTTCGTAATGACACATAGTGTTTCTCACAACGACTCAATTTCCATGAGTATGGTACCATAGTCTGCGTAATAACACATAGTGTTTCTCACAACGACTCAATTTCCATGAGTATGGTACCATAGTCTTCGTAATAGCACATAGTGTTATCTCACAACGACTCAATTTCCATGAGTATGGTACCATAGTCTTGTAATGACACATAGTGTTTCTCACAACGACTCAATTTCCATGAGTATGGTACCATAGTCTGCGTAATAACACATAGTGTTTCTCACAACGACTCAATTTCCATGAGTATGGTACCATAGTCTTCGTAATGACACATAGTGTTTCTCACAACGACACAATTTCCATGAGTATGGTACCATAGTCTGCGTAATAACACACAGTGTTTCTCACAACGACTCAATTTCCATGAGTATGGTACCATAGTCTTCGTAATAACACATAGTATTTCTCACAACGACTCAATTTCCATGAGTATGGTACCATAGTCTTCGTAATAACACATAGTATTTCTCACAACGACTCAATTTCCATGAGTATGGTACCATAAGTGCCAAAACATGTAGGAATGAAGTAATCCAGCATCTTTCCATTGCTTATTATCAAAAAGGAGTAATGGGACAAAGAAACAGATAAGACTTAGATTATTTCACATTACTTCTAATTTTATAATTTCTATTTCTCAACATATTTGGAATTAAAACATTGTTTTGTCCATACTATATTGTATTTCTCCGAGTCTTTGTAATAACAAGATTGTTTTGTTCTTACTTATTGTATATAATATGTAAGTTTTTGTAACACTTTTTTTAACGTGTAATACATTATTTTAGACTTTTCATCAACTTGTATTTAGTCCAGTTGATGATACATGATTAATTTTATGTTAAATATTCTTATCTGACAATATGTTTTTCACCTGAAATAAATCCTAATCATACTTTTTGACTTGTAATTTCACTTAATACATCTACATTTAGTAACGGTTTAATCTATTAGATTAAATTCTTTATATATATTTCTAGATCAATCTATCTATGCCTTAACTTTTAATTGACTAGACTGCTGATGACAAGGATATTAGGGTTTGAGCCTGGTTGGGTGTATCGATTTTTTTCCTAAATGGTTTTACACTATCCCTCCACCCAAATGTGGGTACGCCTAAAACTCCACGATGTGAGCCCGCAAGTAAGCTACATTGACCAAGCGGCCAACGCCGTTAACGCTGATAATGCCAACATTTGCTGATAGAGGGTGATATGATCATCACAATGAATGGGCCCAGCCATCAATCTCAGTTTTCTAAACCAGAGCTGCTACTTCTTTATTCAAGTAGCTGCTCATTTGTCCTCACATGACTTTGAGTTTGACCCGTTCCAGATCCACTGCTTTACAGATAAATTTTGGAAGCCCCAGGAATCGAACCAGGGACCTCTGGATGTGTAGCCAGGAACTCTGAACACTATACCACAGAGGTATACTAGTCCACTAGAGTAATTAGTACATAGGCGTATAACCCAAACGGGTGGTAAGACGCGGTGCTAAAAAAAAATCTAGTCGGCAGATTTATAATTGTCAGAGGACCCGCCTCGGTGGCGTAGTTGGCTAACGCGCTTGTCGTGTTGAGCTCGACTGCTGAGGACGGGGAGATCGAGGTTCGAATCTCGGTCGGGTGAACTGGGGGTGGTTTTTTCCTAAATGGTTTTCCACTCTTCCTCCACGCAAATGCGGGTTCACTTCCTCTAATTCAACCTTCCCAATTCCTAAATCCATTAACGTAATTAGTACTTAAAGCGTATAACCCTAACGGGTAGTAAGACGTGGTGCTAAAAATATTATTATATTATTATAATGGTCAGAGAGTTAAGGGGGGTTTATTTGTAAATACCCTGTAACTATCAACGTTTTTTCCATCTTCCTGTACACTCATCAAACAAGTCATTGGAAATAAAACGAAACTTTGTGATCTTCTTATACTTTTCATCAACATTCTTCCCTAGGCCTCTCAGAAAAGTTAGAAGAGAGAGAAAATCACAAAAAGATAAGGGAAGGAAAAAAGAACAACCATGTTGGCTCACTACCCCTCCTCGTTGAATACTTATGATTCCTAAAACCACCCTATCCTATTTTTTTTTCTGCCCCTCTTAAAAAAAATAGAAGAGGGCTGTCATATTAGCGTTCACCCTGTTTCAGTCAACCCCTACTTGGGCTGATGCTTATTGGTCGAAGGAATGGTCGGCCATCATTGGGAGGGGCGGGCGGAAAGGGAACAACATTTTAGGGTGACTTGCCCCCTCGGGCGTTTTTTTTAAGGGGCTCAGCATTCCCCTCCTCTTTCATCAACCACTCCTTCTTTGCCCTGCTTTAGTGGAAAAGAGATGATGCGCTTGGAATATAGGATATGATATATAGGCAACAGTAATCGTCATGAAATTATGAACTACGGGTGAGACCAGACTTGAATCCCTCAGGGGTGGGCATTCGCGAAACAGCATGTGATCAGCGCCGACCAAGTTATAGGTGAATAACAGTTGACTTGTTATTTTGAGGAGAAACAACTAAGCCCTTGGTGTCTATTGTCTGTCAAAGAAATTTCAGTTCTGTTTGTTCTGCTTTGTGAAAAAGTGGAAGAAAGTGATATAGGGCTATAGTAAATAGGCAAGGATTTACCAAATCCTCAGCCTTACGGAAATTTCTCTGCTCCTTGAGAAAGGTTTAGTCTATCAACACTGGGGTTCGCTAGTGTCAATGCTCACTTCCAAATGTGCAGTTGATAAACGGCTCACTTTTAAAATGTTTGTAATAAAGGGACCATTGTATCCGTTATGTTCAGTCTGAGTAAGCTCTTTGTGAAGTAGAATTAGATGAAGAGGGGGTTGGGTCGCTACCCGAACCTAGCTTTGTGAAAGCAGGCAGATTGACTTGAGATTGATATTTGTGTCCTATCTCCAGTTAAACCATGTTTAAAATGAGCTAATGTCCCTTGATGGTACCTTGTGATACCCGTTTTGAAGGACTCAATCTCTCCCACGAAGCTCAGCCATCTTAACCTGGAGGATATGAGTCTGGTGTATACCTTGTCTATGGCTAGTAATAAATATGTTTGTCTATGGTAGTAGTAGCAAAGAAAGTCTCATACCCAAAACAGAGAAAAATATACCCCTAAGCTTTTTTTACCTCTACTTACACTGCAGCACCCCCCTATCCCGCTTCCAGGCCTCAGCGCAGTCGAGTTTCATGTCCAACCCCACCAGCGGTAGGGCCTAAAGCTCGTTCTAAATACTTGCGCTACGGAAATAGATGGAATACAGAATATTATGCTGTATAATGTATAGGCTTCAGTAATTGTTAAGAAATTATTAACAAATGATTCTAGATACAGTACCCTACGGAAGTAAATGGCATAAATTGGAATATAAGATAGCAAGATAAGTGACCCGCATCGGTGGCCACGTGGACTAGATGTCAGGCTCATCTAGTTTGACAGTGACAGGGAGGTTGAGGGTGCTCTTTCCTAAATGGTGTCCCACTCTCATTTAACGTAAATACGAGTAACCCATATTTACAAGCAAATTAAGGTGCAATCACTCATACCTACTCCATTTATTAAGGATTTAAAGTCGACCTCTGAGGTCTTGAGGTAAAGTGCCCGCCAAAGGACCCTATGTTCATGGGTTCAAACCCAATCGGTTACGACCGATTTTTCTTGAGTGACAAAAATCCGTAGCACAACCTTCCTTCGTAGGGGATGTAATGCCGTCGGTTCTATGTTGATTGTGATATGTAAAAGAACCTGGAAGTATGTGTAAATATCTTTCCCGGAAAAATTGGTAAGCCCTTTTGCGCTCGCTCATATAGATTCTCGTGTGCTGATATGATCAGTTGGTTCAGAAGGTGCACGTTAGATATCTCAAATAAATAAATAATATATATATATATATATATAATATAATAAATAATGTTGGTTTATTAGAATAATGTGTTGTGTATGTATGTATGTATGTAATGTATATATGTATGTATGTACAGGTAATTTCCAGTATTTTCAATGAAATTTTTTGAAATTTTAGAGGAACCACTAAAGAGGTTCGCAAATTTTTCAAACTTAAAAATTGATCAAAAATACAAATTAAAACGTATATTAATTTAATAATTTTAATTCGTAGTCATGTTATTTGCATTTAAAATGCAAGGAGGACCTAGAATTTAAACTCAAATTTCAAATCCAAATCGAAATTTCATATTATAATAAAGTTACCTGTGTTTATAGTTTGGTTGATTTGTATTCATGTTAGACTAGCAAAAAGTTTTTCTTTTGTCAACGAAAATTTACATGTAACGTTAAACATGTTTATTTAATTTGCTCTTACATTTACATAGCCTAGATATTACGTATTCATACAAACTGGTTAGTACTCTAATTAATTGGCAGCTAACACTGCAGAGTAACAAATGAACATAGACCCTTAATATAAATAAAACTTATGATTAAATATTTGATTTGTGTTTGTGTTTTAACCCTAGAACTCCAAAACATAAACAGGAGATATTTCATTAGTTTTAAGCAACACGTTTTACAACCCACACTAATCCGTTAATGTGTTGATGAGGCATGTGAGTTTTAGAAGAATTGTACTCACGTTTACTTGGAGTAGGAGTGAAAAACCATTTAAAGAAAACCACTCTCGAACGCCTATCTTCCCGTAATCGGTAGTCCATCTATTGCAAGAGTGACGCCTTAGACTATGCGGCCACAGAATTTCGATTTGAAATCCATATAGAAATTACAGAAAATAGGCTTTACACGTCACCTAATTTTAGTTTAGCTAGATTGGGTTACACGCTTATATACTAATTACGCTAATGGTTTTAGGAATTAAAAAAGTTATATTTAAAGGAAGTTTACCCATATTTGCGTGGAGGGTTAGTGGAAAACCATTTTGGAAAAACCACCCTCAGTAGGTCTACACCCGACCGAGATTCGAACCTCGATCACCCCGTCATCGGCAGTCTAGTAAATGCGAGTTCACTTCTTATAAATTCTACTTTCCTCATTCCTAAGCCATTAGCGTAATTAATATTTAAAAGTCTAACCCTAACGGGTTGTACGGCGCGATACTAAATAAATGAAAATAAATAAATAAGTAGCGTGTTAGACTACACGTCCACCGCGGCGGGTCTAGTATTATATAGGTAAATACACGTTTTTTAAAATTAATACGATACTAAGTTTGTATAAGGTTTGTGTTTAATTAGGATGGTGGCAATATGTATATTCTTAAAGTGTGGCCCCCTCAGTATTCTTAATGTTCAATAATTGTCCCTTATATAATTAAATTAGTTGGCACGCCTATGAATCAACCTAAAACTTTCCATCTAATTTTACACTGACCTAAGACCGTGCTGTGTCATACTATCCATCACTTACTGTCTTTTCGTTCAGCCTGAGAAAACATTTACATCCATCCCTAGCGCAACGCCACAACAGATTGGCCTTAAGTCCAAAAACCTGTCTTCCAACCGCTCTAAACAGGGCCGAGTTAGTACACCAATACTGGGCCTAAATACAACCTAAAGTAGCCCCATGACTTCTTTGGTGCTGACATCTGACAGCTTTGAAAAGTTACCAGACCAAATTACGTATCCCTACGCCGAACCATATGATCTGCAAAAACATGTGTTTAGCAGTTGTCACTTCTGACAGTTAAAGTTTAGGTATATCCCTAAATTTTGACTGTCAGAAGTCAGCATTGAGCTGTCAGTCAGCACCAAAGAAGCCACGGGGCTACTGTACCTTCCCGACCACTATTAAGGTGGGTGATGAAAGAACGCGAGAAAAAAGTGGTTTTGCAGTTTTTATAAAAAAAGACTTTTTTTGTTAAAAAAATATATTTCTCCAGTATAAACATAGAGTTTAATTTTCTTCACATGGTGGTATCAACAGTTGTTAAATATCTGTTAAGGGTGTCCTGGAATTTAATGACAACTTTTTCCTTCATTTAGAAAGTTAGTCAACTAATGCCGCTATGCTCATGACAGATATTCAACAACTGTTCATATCACCACGTGAAGAAAATTAAACCCTATATTTCTACCGGAGTAATATATATAAAAAGTTTTAATATAAAACTATTAGCCTCGGTGGCCGCACGGTCTAACGCACTCTCTCGTGTTATATTAGAATGCCGAGGAATGGGAGATCGGGGTTCAATCGCTGTCGGGTGCACTGAAGTTATTTTTCCTAAATGATTTTCCCCAATATTTATCCACGCAAATGCGGATGAACTTGCAAAAAATTACACCTACCTCATTCATAGCTCACTATCGTAATTAATACATAGGCGTATAACCTGAACAGATGTACTGCACTCCATCCTTGACCAAGGCCGAGTGTTGTATGTATCTCTTTTGATATATTTATCAATCCTTTAAAATAATACCAATATTATCGTAAAATGTTTTCAATTTGGAGATAAAATGAAATTGTATTTTCTAAATGGCACTTCTTATACAAAACTGAACTGTGCTCGGTCAGTCGAGGGCCTTATTCACACCGATGACCGAGCAGTTTAGGGTGTTAAACCTCGTATTGCATGCACTTGATCGTATTTCAGACTTTAGAGGTTTGAGTCCAATTTGGTTTCACCTAGGTTATCACTTACAATGAGGGCATACATTTTGATAGCGTGTCTTTTTTTTTTTTTTTTTTACTTCGCAGACAATTCTCAAGTGCATATACATTTTGATAACGTGTCTTTTTTTTTTTACTTCACAGACAATTCTCAAGTGCATATACTCTTACTCTCTCCTGCCCCCCTCCCTTCGACGCCCATGTGAGTAAATAATGAGTAAGTTCAAAAAATGCAAGATAATTTAACAAACATAGAGGTCACCCTAGAATCCTCAGATAGTGAAATCCTTCACAAATGTGCCCCTCTATCTTATCTTATTCTAAGTTCTCAAGGTCATCTGACCACCCTCTTCAACTTCCGGTCTAGAGCAGATAAACAACCTTCTCATATGGCCAAATAAACCAATAACAAGACCCTGCTCCCTCTGGGTAAGTTGGTACAAACATTCAGACCAATTTTCATAGGAAGAACCATTATCACCCAAATCGGTGGCCGCGTGGTCTAAGGCGCAACTATTGCAATAGACCAGAGTAGCGTCTCCCAAGGTTTCACACTCGCAAACCACTTTCACAAACATCTGAGCTGCACGAACCCCCTGGTTAATATCCATAACCACTCACTTAATTTTATACCTAATTTTTACTAAGCTTAGTCGTTAATTGTAATTAAAATGTTTAATACCTTTAAATTAGCCTACTATAGCTCGGTAGGTACTTTGTGATACCCCACCAAATATAATGGAATAATATTGAAACTACTTAAGTACAAGTTAAAATAATTATACATTTGTTTTAAAAATTGAAAATGAAATTAAATAAGCAAAGTACTGTACTAACATTTTCTTACCTTTACTGTCACATTATTTATCAAATTTCACATGTTTTTTTAAAGTGGTACTGGAAATTTCTGCTTTGACATAACAGAAATACCCTCCTTTGATCACAGAATACCATGTCGATTTAAGATTCAAAATTGTTAACTAGTTCTACTAATGGAAATTTCAATGAGCTCTTTTTCACTCACACTTAATGTGGAGGATTCCAAAACTGCTATCTTTTTCACAGGATTGCGAATCCAATTGTTATTATTGGACATGGCTGGGAAATATTCTCTGAAGGTTTCTCCAAGTCCCTTCAAGTGTTCTTTATAACATTTACGTCCCAAGAAAGCTGATTTTCTACCATGAAGTCGTGAAGGGTATCAAAGCACTCCATTTGATTGCTAATTAAACACGTTTTCACTATTTTATTTTTATGAACGAGTCAATACGTTCTTTCACAGTAAAAATGTTATTATTTGACCTCTGAAGAGAGTTTATAAACTGTTCATTTTTGAGAAAATGTCTGCCAAATAGGCCAAAGCCTTGAGCCACATATGATCTTGCATGCACCTTGTTTTGTGAAAGGGATGTTTGGTGAGAAAAACTAAACTTCATGTTTAAGTTCAAAAATCTTGTAAAAGTTCTACCTCGAGCTAACTAACCATCTGACTTCAGTGTGAGACAATAAACAGTTTTAAATGCTTCCCATTTCCTCACAAAATGCTGCAAAAATCCGCCATTACATAAGTATTTTGGTGAACCCCTTGTAAGATTTTGCGAACCCCCATGGGGCTTGCGAACCACAGTTTGGGAACCGTGGGACTAGACTACCGATGAAAGGGAGATCGTGGTTCTATCCCAGCTGGGTGTACTGAGGGCAGTTTTTCCTAAATGGTTTCCCACCCCTATCTCTATACCAATGCGGGCACACTTCCTCTAAACTTAACCTTCCTCATCCGTAACCCATTAGCGTAATTAGTGTATAATCAAATAACCCAAATGGGTAGTAAGACAAAATGTTAAAAAAGGACAGGAAATTAAAATAAGTAACTTTTCTAGCTCTTTGATAAAGTTATTCCTAATAAAATTAGTATGTAGGTTCAATGACGAAATCGTGACCATAACCTAATCAAGGTTGACCGCTTCTAGTTCTAAGTTAGTTGAGCAGCGTACCACGTTTTATTAAACGGTACTGCATAAAAGTAACACAAGAATGACTGCTTCGAAGACGAACAACTTTTATTTAAATTTCTGATGTCTTTGTCCGAGGATCGAATTTAGACACATTATTGGTGCTCAGGAAGTGGGGAAGAGCCAATCTTTCAAAACAAAGGCCCCCTCCCCCCCAAAAAAACCCACAAAAAACATACACAGTGGCGTTTTAATTTTTTGTGAAAAGGGATGTGATGTGATCTGGGATAGGTCTATCGAGTTACCAGTTCAATGGCCGACATACCTTATGTGAGTTACTGTTGGCTTACTCGAGCGTTAACTTAGGGATTAGGCTACTGTTCGTCTCTTGTTTCGGTATACGAAATGGTCCAAAAGTAACTAATACACGTCTTGAGGTAAAGAGCGTGAGAACAGGGTAGCCTATGTGAACGGTGTCAATTTCTCAGTTTTTGAAACTTGGTTCGGTGGCTGCATGGTATAAGGTGTCACTCTCGTGTTGAACTAGGGTTCAAATCCCAATAGGGTGTACTGAGGTATTTTTGACTAAATGGCTTTCCATTCTCACTTCATCTAAATTTAACCTAATATATAAAAAGTTATCCTACTCCTTAACCACATTTACCACTCTTAAGACAAAAAATTGTCATTGTTTGACACCTTAGTTCATTCGGTAGTGTGCATTTACTGAGCTAAAGGTCCCAGGTTTGAATTTAAGCATGACAATATATTATTATTATTATTATTATATTATTATTAGCACGCGTCTTACTACCCGTTCGGGTTATACGCACTTACGCTAATGTGTAATGGTAGGTTGATTGTGAGATGAAATGAAGGACCTACAGTCTAACGTGGAATCCGAACCACGGTGGAGACCTGGCATTCCCCACTTTCACAAGATGTCTTGTCAAGCATGGACAAAAATTTATTTTTGGTAAAACGTTGATTTCTCCCGTTTACAGTTATGAAATGATGCCTGGTGGAAGGGGAGGGGGGGGGGCTGGGTATTGTGTTTGTTCTGAATTTAAGTTATTTTTATAAGTCGTGTACTGATATAATCGTTCTATTAAGAAAGTGCACGTTAAATAACAACATAATAAAATAAAACTAAGGGCCATTCTCTCGATTTAAAAGCTTTTGGATTCATAAAAAAGGAATAATTAAAGGTATTTTAATATAAAGTTAGTTATTAATAACTTATGTATATTATTTGGGGTATTTAACGTGCATTTTCTGAACTGACTTGATTGTTCAGAGGACAAGTAATAATACAGTTTTGCGTGAAGGAAGTGTGGGGGGAATATTTAGGAAAACGTAATCTCTGTATACACAGCCAGGATTCGATCCCAGTCTTTCTTGCCATTGGCAAACTTGACTAGATGGGCTTGACATCTTTATTGTATTCCCATCGCTGCATAGTTTAATAATTAAAATCTAAGTCGACCTCGTTAAATATTATTAATAGTGAATTTTTGCAAACTTTAAAAAAAAATTGTATAGGGATATCCTTAGAAAAAGATCTAATCAGAGGAATACATTATTATTAATATCCGTTTTGGTGTACGTATGGTATAAGGCTCTAATCTCACAATAGACTAGATTGCCGAAGATGGGAGGGTCGGGGTTAGATCCCGGTCAGGTGAACTGAGGGTGGTTTTCCCTAAATTGTTTTCCACTCTCACTCCACACGCAAATGTGGGTGTACTTCTGCTAATTAAAACCCTCCTAATCCCCAACACATTAGTGTAATTAGTACATAGGCGTATAATCCGAACGGGTAGTAAGACGTGGTACTAAAAAACGTATTAATGGTACATGGTCAGAGCCAATACATATTACAACACGGTATCACTATTTTTTTTTTTTAAAGACTTAAATAATATTGCTGTTTGTTGCTGTTATGGATGTTTTAAATTAAACAATTGCTGATTGTCAATTTAAAAAACTGCCAATAAAATGTTATTTTTTAACCCCCTTAAATAAGTCGGTTAGAGAATCAAATACATTGTTGTAGCAACTTAGGTTGCTACCCAGAGAGAGAGAGTATTTTGTCCATAATGTTTGAGACGAAGCTTCTATAATAGTAGATAGAGAGGGTGTAGACGTTAAAACGCAAAACATAACAGTTTTATAATATTTATTCCCACAACACTTAAACAAAAATATATATAACTTTTACACAAAAAAAATCACAAGTAATACACTTATGAGGATCTTGAAATTATGTTGTTACGTTTTAAATATGAAACTATATATGCTGACATAATATATAACATTTACGCTAAACAAATTTCCCGCTTCGAAAAAAATAATTGTAATATAATATATTTAACATATACAAAAACCCAGCTCAGTGGCGTAGTTGGTTAACGCGCTTGATGTATTGAGCTTGGCTTCTGAGGTCTGGGGATATCGAGGTTCGAATCTCGGTCGGGTGAACTGAGCGTGGTTTTTCCACTCGATGATCATGGTTTCTTCTTCAACAAGTTTATGAAGAAAGGTATCCACAACATTTTCACCGCTATAGACAACAGGAGGTTTCACACATTTACCTTCGGAATCGACTATTACATATGCAAATCCTGATGGCGTATGCTTCGTCATTTTTGTAGTTGATGAGTGATCAGGGTTTGCAGACTGCGCTTATAAGCTATGTGGGCTTGTATTTATAGGATAGGAGGGAGGTGTGGGTGTAGCCGTTAAAACACAGACATAACAGTTTTACAATATTTATTTAAATCGTGAAAAAGTATACACACAATGTAAAGTATACTGTGAATATTTACAATATATATTTATTGGCATAAACATAACAGTTTTACACACCGTTGAAAGTATACTGTGAATATTTACAATATTTATTTACACACAGTGAAAAGTATACTGTGAATATTTACAATATAGGGGGGAATAGTGGCCTCGGTACTAAATATGATATAAAGAGATGGTTTCAATTTAAAAGTATATAAATAAATAAATATATATATATATATATATATATATATATATATATATATATAATATATATATTATACAAGCAGTTTATTATATCTGAATAGATTTTAAAAATATATACAAACAGTTTATTATATTTGACTAGATTTAAAATATATATATATAATATATATATATACAAACAGTTGACTAGAATTAAAATATATACAAACAACTAATTGACTAGAAAAATATCAGGTAGGCGGAGGATTGTACTGGCAAATAAAAAAAAAAGTAACCTGGGTGCATAAAATAAATTTTTAAATATATGCTTGTTTTCATGCAGAAAAAAATATGAAAAAAATCTCAAATCTTTGAAAAATGGTATGTCAGTGGAACTGTCTAGAGTGAAAGAAAAAAAGATGATTATTCAGCCCGTCTAAATGATCACCTTTTAGTCGTGGCGAGTGCGTTTACAAGGACTCTGATAACTAAACAATAACGTATTAAAATATTATGAACCCCTTAAGTAGGCTTTCCTCGCAACATCTGTAAGCTAATCTAAAAGTCAAACAATTCCTATAGCTATAAGTTTTCGGTTGTAATGTTTTAACAACCCCAGGATAGCGTATCTGTCCACAGAGTCAAGGGTATCCCTTAGTAAATCTAGTTTATTAAACCTTAATTCCTTCATGTAGATATGTATACTCTAAATAGACAACATAAGTTTTTAATATTCGGGATAAGGTAATCAAATAAAGCACGATATAATATCGAGAGAGAGAGAGAGAGACAAGTCTTTGCTGCGCACCGTACCATTTAAATAACTTATAGTTACTTATTCATTAATGAGTGAGAAATTTTCTTCGTGTCAATCTTAGCAGACAGCTATTATAAATACAAACACTAAGAAAGTTTGGATTTTAGGCACCCATAATAGTTATTGGTTTTTTTTCAGAAAACCAAAAGACCTAAATAATATTGCTGCTTGTTGTTGTTTTAAATTAAACAATTGCTGATTGTCAATAAAAGAAAACTGTCAATAAAATGTTATTTTTTTAACACTTAAATAAGTCGGTTGGAGAATCAAAGACATGAAGGAGATGGCAACATTGTTGTAGCGACCTAAGTTACTACCCAGAGAGAGAGAAAGTATTTTGTCCATAATGTTTGAGACGGAACTTCTATGATAGGAGAGAGAGAGGGTGTAGACGTTAAAACGCAAACATAACAGTTTTATAATATTTATTCCCACAGCACTTAAAAAAAAATGAATATCTGCCAAAATATTTAACTTATACAAAAAAAAAATCACAAGTAATACACTTATGAGGATCTTGAAATTATTTTAAATTTATATGTTGTTCCTAGCTCTAATTTCATGTATTCATATGTCAAGACAAGTAGCCAATTAATAAGTACTGTGTTTAGTTCATAAACTTTAGATTGATACCCAGAGAGAAAGTAAATGTGCTGAATTGTTTCAACTTATCCATAATATTTGAGACAGAGCTCCTAAGTCAAATAAACTTGTATTCATAGGATAGGAGAGGGAGAGCAGAGGTATTTGGTTGTGGACGTTAAAACACAAACATGGCAGTTTTTTAAAATATTTATTTACACAAATAAATGTTTTTACAAATATGGCTCAATCATGAAAATGATACTAATAATGATATATATATAAACATTGTTTTAAATATTATTCATGTAATTATTTCTAATATATTTCAGTTTTTTTAATGTACCTGCTTGAGGAACTCCTGCCTAGTAACAATAATAACGTAATTTATAAGTCTAATTGCACCGTTTTAACGAAACAAACAAATTATGTTATTTAATTTAAATAAAATATATCCAAATGTGAAAAAAATAGTTATTATTCTATTATAATATTTCTGATTGATACAGTAGACTAAGTCAGACATGGTCATTGATCATGCAACAAGAGATCAAATTAGAGTGGCAGATAGCGCCTTTGTGAAAGGTTTCTTTATCTATCTTTGATGGTGAGTGTTGCCAACACCCTGCACCTTCGAAAAAAATGTCGAGGTGGCGCGTTCGATTCAAGCCCTGTTAGAAATATACGCAGTACAGTTGTCGGAGCAGCGTCGTCACGTGCAGTGTTGGTAGGATTTTTAGCAGTTGTTTGTTTTTATGTTGACCAATCTCGTTAAGAAGGGTGAAAAAAAAATAGAATGGTTTCTTGACCACATTATGGAATTTTATAAAAATTGCGTTTTCTATCTGGAACTGTGAGGAAAACAGTTTGATGAAACTAAACATTTTAATTGGCTTTGTTTGAAAAGTTCAGTGAAATGACGTTGAAAAAAACAATGGAACATGTATAACATATTGCAATACAAATGAGTCATCAGTGGAAAATGATATGTTCAATGAGACTTATTATCTCAAGTCCTATGTCACTGATTAGTGATGACACACTTAGAATGGAACAAAAGAAGCACTAAAATTGATTAGAAGTGGATTGAAATTTTCAAACATTTTTCAATCAAAGGTGTGTGCCTTTCAAGGACAAACGCAGCCACAGAAATATTTTTTTCCATAATTAATAATTTGCAGAGTGCAGAAAAAACACGACTGAGCGTCGAAACATTCAAAACAATGATTATAACAAAATGTAATTTAGTGTTCTCTTGTGAAGAGTTCAAAAACAAAATAAAAAATATGACAATTTAAAAAAAAAATCATCAGAAAAATATAATTAAAATATAGTGTTTTCATAAAATTTGTTTTTTTCAAATTAAGAATTATTCATGCTTATATTTTATACTGTATCTATATGACTTTTAGTACTGATTTTGGAGGTTCTTTCTTGGATTACTTACTTTGAATATTTATTGTAATTGTTGTGACAATAAAAACATATTTTAATGATGCTACTGTTATTATTATATGTCATAATTTTTGTCCCGGATTGGCATTGGTAGGAAATGGTCACTCTATACGAAATACAACACAACACCTACCTAAACCAAAATGGAATGGGCCAGTTTCACATCAGAATGAAATGTAAGTCTAGTGTGGTGTCATTTTAGGATATATTAATGTTAGTATCGAGCCGTACTTGAGACGTACTAAATCCAACTATGAAACTGGCTGGTTTATATTGGGACAGAATTTTGCTGGTGCTAATTTTTAAGCCTGGAATCATCCCTTTATCAATCAATTAACCTTTTTAATTGTCTCAAGAAAACCTACGACAGCCCTAGTGAAATCAACACTACTATTTGGGACAGCAATAACAAGAGTCTCCACAGAGACTAGCAACTAATAACAATAATGGTGGTCATCTCGACCAAGTGCACTCACATTATATCCCACCTCCCCCCCCCCCCCCCCCCCATCTCTCCATTCTACACTCTGCCAAGCACCTATTTATTAACTTCCGGTCCTCCTAAACATTAGACATTGTATTCAAGTAGTCTAGACACACAATTGACTCGATTAGGCGCTTCAAGATGGGCGACTTCACTCGGATTTAAATGGATGTCATCACGACAGATATCAAGGTCGAGATTATCGTATTAAGGTGGAAGTGTAAGGAACGCTAGATAAGGCCAGTGTTTTTGAATTTTTTATCGAAAAATAAAGTATTTGGCTAAAATAAATAAAATATTGCTCTAATAGAAACATAAAGTTTAAGATTCTTCAAATGGTGTTATCAACAGCTGTTGAATATCTGTCATGAGCATAGCGGCATTAGATGAGATTCATAGTCTTGGCCCTAAATAGTAAATACACACCTCTTAAATATGTAGGCAGACGTTATCTCACCTGAGCTAACGTGATGGAATAAGCTAAAGAGCAGTAAGAATGTATATTACAATTTATTATTATTATTATTATTTTCATAGTGTCAGCGGCGTAATCTGTCTTACTACATTCAATATTCCCCTGGTAGTTTGTGTCCTGAGGCTGGACGACCAAGATGACCCGGTGCTGCGGACGACCTTGTGTATTCTTGCTTGCATTCCCTCGCTTACCACAGGCATTTCCTCTCCACGTGTGCATACCAGCTATGTACACTCAGCCAACATTACGACCAACAATCAACCACGTGCACGGTGTATCACTACTTACTAGGCTCCCTCACAATCACAACATGCAGTATTTTCATCTTCGATAAAATACACTTGATTAACTCCACAACAATCACAACATGCAGTATTATCATCTTCGATAAAATACACTCCACAAAAATCATTCAATAAAGAAAAATATTATTAATTATGAGCAAGTACATTCGATATACTTTACAATCACCACACTGCCTTGTGAAATATGATTCTTTACTATGAGTAAGTATATCAATCCCAAGATGACGGATTGTGAGCAATCGGTCGCCTTTCGCTCGTGCAATTATTCTCTACTAAAACAGGTGTTGGGTGCAGTTTAATACCCTAAACACACTTAAAAGTCTAAAATAATTCATCCTAACTTAGATTTATTTTCAGTATGTGAATGCGTCTTTGTTTACTATTTAAGAAATAATTGAATACATTTTTTTTGTTTGCCGATACAACATGGCCAAGAAGACAAGCTTCGACCACATCTACATTTCTAGCTTAGTGCAAGAACGTGTCAAGGAAGCGCTACAATCGAAGGATATATTAAATACTCTAGAGGCTACTATCACTGAATCAGTGACCCGTGCAATAGTGAAAGAAATGAAGGATCTACTTGATTTTAAAATGTATGAAATCAAGAAGCCGAGAGAAAACATTAAGAAACAAAATGGATCATAATCAGCTAAAGCGTGAACTTGTCCTTTCGAAAGACGAATTGGAACAATACCAAAGACGATCCAACTGGAGATATTTTGGTACTGCTGAAAACACCTCAGAGAACACGGGCTCTTTGGTGCTGGATGTGATTAAGAATAAATTCAATGTACCACATGTGACTGTTGATGACATCGACCGTAGTCACAAAGTAGGCAAAAGCCCAGGCCTATAATTGTGAAATTTGTTTCATACAGGAAATGAAGTGAGGTCTACCGTGTGAAACGACAGTTTGGTGGGTCAGGAATAACTGTAATGGAAGACCTGACTGCTCGGAGTTTGATCATACTATATATAATTAGCTATACAGAAATGGGGTTGAAAAACATATGTACTTTAGATGGACGCATTGTTGTAAAGACAGAAACGCGCAAGTTACACATAAACTGCATGGAAGAGCTACCCAGGACACAGTGAATCATCTGTAAATAGAATTTATTACTTCTCTTTTTAAAAAAAATCTTTTTAATTTCGTAACTTTCACCATTTTATTTGTTTTTAGTGTGGTACTTGATTCATTGTTCTGGTTTTTACTCATTATTATTAATTTATTAAGTTCTAAAATCAATTTAATTTTTTTTCATGGCTTAATTTGTTTTTAGTGTGGTATTTGATATGTTATTCCGTGTGTTAATTATTGTTATTAATTTACTAAGTTCTAAAATGCGTGTATGCGGATGAGTATGTGAGCTAACAAGCTCAACTCAAGTCTCAAGATCTCTGGTAATGGTAAGTTTAATTATGTTTATATTTTTGTATGTGTGTGGATAATATTTTACAAGGGCGAGATATGCCAACTACAACATGTTTTAGTGAGCTATGTTCCATGTCTGTTGATGACCTTGACCAATCGCTTCATATCCTCCCTTCCTCAACAACTACTTCAACAGTTATGATGCTTCAAAATGTACTTGAAAGCCAGCTGCTATCGTTGCTGGTGGTCCACGTAAATGCACAGTCTTTACTAAGCCATTTCCAAGAATTCGACAGCTTATTTTCTTTTATGTCCTTTCATGCTATCCTTGTTTATGAATCCTGGTTAAAACCAGCCCTTACTTCTAGCTTAGTACCCCTGAGTGGTTAACAACTCATTAGAAATGACAGAACCATGAAGCGAAGTAGAGGTGTGTGTAAAGTCTGTTCAGCGTAAGAATGGTTTTCTGAAAGGCTTTTTTCCCTACATAAATCTAATATCTAGTAGGATATTGGTAGGAAAAAAGACCTTTCAGAGAGTAATTCCTACCGTCAATGAAGTATATGTACAGTACATCAGAGATGATTTTAAATATAAAGTATTATCTGCATCACAAAGTCCGTACTCAGCGCAGCCTGAATATATTATTGTTGAAATAAACAATTCACAACAAAGGCTTATGTTATCTGTAGTGTACCGGCCACCTCGAGTTGGTCAATAATGCCTTTGAGACTGTCTTGACTGAGCACATGCACGAATATGAACATAAATAATTGTAATGGGTGATTTAACGTGGACTTACTTAGTAGCAACAATGAAATCTCGCAATTACTGACTTTATTTTCTTCATACAATATGACGCCATGTCAATTACCGCAACCTCGCATACGTGGGTTGATCATATATATGCTTCGAACTCTAATAAAGTGAACTCTTCTGGACAAATGGCGGTGCACCTAAGGTAATCATATATCGTGACATTAAATCCATTGATCCAGACAAACTGAATGCTGACGCTCAATCCATGCCCTGGTTCCTGGTCAACACTAAGTTAAACGTTGATGACAGGTTACATCTTTTTAATGATATGATCCTTGAATTGTAAGATAAACATGCACCAGTAAAAACTCGACGTGTTAGTAGACCACCTGTGTCTTGGATGACTAAAGGCATTAGGTTGTTGATGAGACGTGACAAAGCATATGTGAAATTTAAACGAGAATCACAAATCAAGCCACTTACAGGCAACATACATTTTGAGGAGTATAAACGTATGCGTGATAAATATACCTAGGCCATTAGGAAAGTTAAAATTGATTTTTCCCTTTCACTCTCAAATACTAGCCCAGCACTCAAAAAACTATGGAGGGAGCAGTGGAGGATGGCAGTGGGACATACAATACCCAAAAGCACTCATATGCACATCAGTCCCAATAAATTAAATGCAGAGTTTCTTCACATTCCTAATTTAACTAACAAGATGGCTAGAATACAAACATAAACGACAGTTATGCCTCCAAAGCAAGTAATAATAATAGTGACTATAATGATGAGAGTACTTTTTACTTTGCACATATGGCTCATCGTGAGGTATACAATTCAATAATGAGAATAAAATCGAAAGCACGGGGTATAGACAAAATTCAATATTACTAATAAAACAATTTTAAGAAACTGTTATTCATCAATAACTGACCTATTCAACTTCTCACTCATGACCGGACAGTATCCCTTTCTGTGGAAATTTGAATTTATTACGCCAGTGCCTAAAAATGGACTAGCAGAAGATTTACATGAATTTAGACCTCTAAGTATACTTCCGTCTCTTTCTAAGGCACTAGAATTCCTAGTGCATCAACCAATTTACCGACAATTTACAAACATGATTTGTTAACTGCCTATCAATCAGGATTCAGATCACATCATATTACATGTATCGCGTTGATAAATATCACAGACTACATAAGACTAGCCATGGATAAGCGCGAGCTAACACTTCTTATATTATTAGATTTTTCAAAAGCTTTTAATACTGTGGATTTTAATATTCTATCAGCAAAATTGCATGTATTATTTAATTTCTCTCCAGGCAGTATACAGTGGATGAGACATATTTGCATGATCGCCAGCAAAGTGTTATGGTAGGCAACACGTTCTCAACATGGCGCCCAGTTGAGCTGGTGTTCCACAGGGCTCAGTTTTAGGATCATTGCTTTTTTCTCTATATGTGAACAATATCACTTCTTCAATGTCATACTGTAAATATCACATGTATGCAGACGACCTTCAAATATATATTTCCACTGACCGTTCTTCAATAAATACAGCCATACAACGAATACATATTGACATAGCTGCTTGGTCTGAAAGAAATGACTTAAATTGAACCCTAATAAAACTCAAGCCATTCTTATAGGAACAAGTAGATTACTACTGAATGTGGACCGTTTCCTACTGACTGACATACGATTAGGAGTAGCCACAGTAAAAACTGACAACAATTACTAAAACCTTGGTGTGATTATTGATGAAAATCTTAATTGGACAGATCAGGTAATTTCGATTTGCAAGAAAGTGTATGCCTGCTTACAATCACTGAGAAGACTAAAGAATTTTCTCCCAGAAAATGTATGAATTATCCTTTTCCAGAGCTTAATAATGCCGCTTTTTGACTACTGTGACGTAGTATACAATGACTTAAGAGACGATCTAGCAGAACGACTACAACGACTACAAAACACATGTGTTCGATACAAATTTAACTTAAAACGGCATGACCATATTCTAAGTATTTTAATAAATGGGTTGGTTAAGAATAAATCAAAGGGAAGGCTACATTTATTAGTATGTTTCACAAAATATTATCAATATCTCAGTCTCAATACCTCTCCTCAGGTTCCTATTTCTGAAAGATAAACACAGCCGAGCTACTAGATCAGAATCCACTCTACAGATGTCTATTCCCATACATATATTTCAAACAATGCTCGTTCTTTTACTGTCCTGGCATCACAGGCTTGGAACAAACTAGATAACTCTACTCGTCAACTAACATCTAGTCTCCCTTCAATCCTGCGGTTAGGCAATTTATATTGTTTTAGACCGATTCTACACTAGAGTTTAAAACGTGGTGGTTTTGCCGTTAGTTTACGCCCCCAAACTCTTGAATCTACACCTGGCTGTCAAAACGCAACTTTTGAACAGCTACCATAACGCTACTGATTCTACACTAGCTATTTAAATGCCGCGGTCGTTGCTTCCACTTGTGCAGAATGGTTTATAAATGGACATTGTACAGGTCGGCTGTATTGCAGTACTTAATTTGTTGGGGGAAACTCGGGGGGAAAAAATGGTCAAAAGAGACGTTAGTGGACTCACCCCACATTATCGGACCTATCTCTGAACAGGACAGTATCATATTATGTTTACGAATCACAGAATTTACCCAAATAAGTTTTTTGTACCATAAAATGTCTGTGGTTTCATTTGATGAACTACTTGGTTTAGTGAATGAAAATATTGCAATATGTGATACCATCTTGAGGAAGAATATTTATTATTCCTGCTGAAAGACTTGTGACATTGAGACACAATTGCCTGTTAACGCCTGCTGTAGTTTGATTCGCGTTTCTACCGCTAGGCGGTTTTAACGCCTCCAGAGGTGGCGGTCAAAACGCTGGTCTAGACGAAAACCTATTTTCTAACTTGATAACAAGGGTTTCATTCAAAGGCACTGTTGCTAGCGTTTTAAGCACTAGTGTAGAATAGGCCTTAGGGCTGGGCCAGACTGACAAGCGTGCGAGCGAGCGTGTGATAAGAATTAGAATTCGATAATTTTTTATGAGGATGCAAAGGTAGAATCTTGGCTCTGAACTGAAGGTGGTTTTTGACACGTGATTTATTGTTGTGGTTTTCCCATCCTCTCTCAACGCTAATTGTGATTCATATTTGTAAAGGACCACTTTGATTAAAATATTAGAATATTAGAATAATATTAAAATATTACTATTTTAAATTAGTCTTACATATATATAGGTATGGTTTATGATCTTATCAATTAAATTAGGCCGTTAGTAGCAAGTGTGCTAAGCCTATCTATATTAATAAAAATGTCAAATTGATAAGTTTTCCTACCACTCAATGAACCAACACAATACAATAATATTGCCTAGCGCCTGTAAGCTAGACTGTACTGGGTCGAGCGCGTGCTTGAGTCTGGCAACCTATCATTACAACCAATGTGTTCTATTTTATATTTTAGTCGCTTGCCCAGTCTGTGAGTTTTTGAAACTACTTGAGCTTTAAAAGAGTGTATGAATAAGCGTGAGAATTGTTTTCTACTTATTCGAATATTCCTTTATTAAGATTAGTTTGTATTTTAAATAAATGTGATAGTGTATGTTGTAGTCAACATTGGTTAAGTGGCTAGCACCTTAACGCTAACGCTTTAACTTCGCCAGATAAATAAAGGCAATTATTATTATTATATTAGATCAACTTTACAACCACTATGCAACCACACGAAAGATACTCGATCAACTTTGTATACCTACACACAGCTACGGGGCCCAATTTTATTATAAACTAGACATACTCACCCGTTTCAATAAACCACCACTTTAAAAAAATATACATAGGTCGAAATAGTGTCTACGTGTGTAACTTTATAACCAGCACTAAAAAAAATGTAAGCTTTGTTACACCTTCTCTCATTATATCTATTAGTAACTAGATAGCTGTTGCCCGTGGCTTTGCTCGCGTGGAAGTTGATTATATACAAATACGAAAATATACATATGTATTTACAGATTAATTATAAATATTACGTTACGTTGATGACCATAACTTGACCTCAGATCAAAAATAATGCAAGTCCGATACAAACTTTCACCCCCTTTTTCATCCCTTATTAAATAAAATTTCCAAAATTCCTGAAACACGTATTTATTTGTTTTACGTCAATAACCGAAATACAACATTTTGTTTATGTAACTTTCAAAATGACGTACATATTATCATACATATTATCATCCCCTATTTTGACCCATTTGGGGTGGAATTTTCTAAAATACTTTCTTAGTGGATGCCTACATAACAAAATGAATATACAGTCCGAATTTCATGCTTGTAGCCTTGATAGTTTGCGCTCGGCGATGAAGAATCAGTCAGTCAGTCAGTCAGTCAGGACATGTTATTTTATAAGTATAGAATTATATTAAAAGTTTTGAAACAAGTTCCTTAGCTCAACTTTACAATATGCAAACGGTTTAAAAGTTTGGGCACTCACTTAAAATGTTACAAACAACGCTTAGCATAACAGCACACTAGTTTTAAATCAGCTACATACACCTATCTTTACAACCAGTCTTCATTCACAAGTTACTTTTAAATCTATGTATACTAGTCCAACTTTACAACTAAACAATCCAACACAACACAAATCAGGTTTCAAAATATAAACACCTTTCAAATTAAAATAAAAAAATTGTTTAGGAATAAGATTTTTTTTCCAATATCTTGTATCATAGATGGGTTTTTTAAGTTTCAACAAAAATACTCCTGCTGTAAAATCATATTTAAAAAAAATATGCATACATTCTGACTCCCCACACACAATTCTTCCCTCACTGTTTCATTGTATTTATCTATTCTTAACCCCTTTCCAAAATTAATTTCCTTGATTAGCCCTCCTAAATGAGTTTAAAATGCGGGAAACTTTATTAAACGTTTGTACACTCTCACAAATTCAAAGATAAGTAAAATCAACGTTCCTTGTGTTCTTGCGTGTTTTTTTTCTCTTCGGGTTCTTTAAGAGGGTGCATCACATGCCAATCAACTCTGTGATACAGTCGGCTATAAATCATAAATTAACACCAACACTATTGCAGTGGATCATTTCTGATTAAACATTAATGGAGATAAAGAGTTAATAGAAGTTTCTATTACTGAACATGGTTGAAATATTAACTTATATTTGGATAAAAACTGCATTGAAAAGGACGATTTTGGCCATTTTAAAATGGCTTCACAGCTAAGCATTGTGAATGAACCTTAGGGACATACTGTAGTTATTAACAAGAAACTTTGTCTCTTTGTCCCCAATCGTCAACACAGAAAATTACTAGTTGTTTAAATATGGGTTTCGATGCTAATTTTTTCAAATAGTATCACAATACCACTAAGTTCAGTTATGTTTCCCAGTTAACATTTGATTATGAGTGAATAATATTTCAAAGTAATGTTTTGTGTCCACCATCTATCTTCTCTCACACACATACTTATTCTCACACTAACACACTCTTTCCTACACCTCTGACAAGACATCTTGTGAATGTGTGGAATGCCAGGTCGCCACCGTGGTTCGGATTCCACGTTAAACTGTAGGTCCTTCATTTCATCTCACAATCACCCTACCATTACACATTAGCGTAAGTGCGTATAACCCGAACGGGTAGTAAGACGCGGTGCTAATAATAATAATAACACACTCTTTCTTCTACATGCTTACTCTATCTACCTTACTGACTCTTACACACTTACTTTCTCTCTCACTTACACACACACACAAACACTCTCTCGCTTGCATAATATGGTTTTGCAGATCATATGGTTTGGCGAACGGATATGGTAACTTTTCCTAGCTGTTAGATACCACCTCTCCTGCCATGGATGTCCGGGCCTATTATTAAGACTACGATAAGTATATGGAGAGAGCGTGGTCTACTTGTACCGTGGCTACAAACTATCATCGCCATCAACCTCTGCCACCTTGAAAGAGTGTATACACACCTTACCCCATTTACGAGGAAGTCAGCGCCTAATCACGGACACTCCACGCATGTCAACACAGAACACTGCTTACGTTCGAGTTTGGCAAGAAAACAAGAATGAAGTCACGAAGTGGAATGTGACCCCTGTTCGCTTGTACGGTATCCCCGAGTTCAAGACGCTGCGCAGGCGCTAAAGTTTGGGGAAAGGAGCGAGAAGTGCTATCATGTGTGTCGCCATACCCCTTCAAGGTCATCCTCATGACGTTGTGCGCAGCGCTAAAGTTTGGGGAAAGGAGCGAGAAGTGCTATCATTTGTGTCTCCCTACCCCCTCAAGGTCATCCTCACGACGTTGTGCGCAGGCGTCGATGAGAGGGCCATTTCTGACTTGCTGTGAATTACTTCATTGGTCATGTGATATCTCCCTACTATTTTCCCCCGCTGTTCAAAATGAAATATAAACTAGTAACCATATTGGAACTTGACTTTTTGATGCTGATAGGAATTAGAGACTTATCAACAAGAGTAAATGATCGTTATTTTGGAATGCCAGGCCTCCACCGTGGTTCGGATTCCACGTTAAACTGTAGGTCCTCCATTTCATCTCACAATCACCTACCATTACACATTAGCGCAAGTGCGTATAACCCGAACGGGTAGTAAGGCGCGGTGCTAATAATAATTAATTATTATTTTGGAGAATACTTTTTTAATAATTATTTTTATTTGAAAACATGGCAACAACTAAACTCATTCTAAATTATGTAGGGTTTAATTTGAGTATGTTTCGACACACACACACACACACTAAATTAAATTTATTTTGTAATTATGGTCTTAAACCTTTTTGATCCGAGTTCGGATGATTTATTTACAAGTCAAACAATTTAATCTTCGAGCGTCCTCTCGCACTTTATTTCTTTTGCCATATACTTACAGTTGTAGTGAGTCCAAGCGTAACTAATAATGTTTGGTATCATATTTTCAAGTTTAATGCTATTGGGGAATACATTATATGTCACTAGTATGTTAGGAGTAAATTGTAAATTTAGTAGATAGGTTAGAAAGGAGATAAGTATTTTCGTGTCTAAGTTTCCCCGCCTCACGGGTCATTAGATGAGAATAGTGATGTTTCTAATAAACATTAGATCCAGGTTATAGTTACAGGCAAAACTCTACTATTATTATTATTATTTACTAGCACCGCGTCTTACTACCCGTTCGGGTTGTACGCACTTACGCCAATGTGCAATGGTAGGGTGATTGTGAGATGAAATGGAGGACCTACAGTTTAACGTGGAATCCGAACCACAGTGGAGGCCTGACAGTCCACACATTCACAAGTTGTGATTAATACCAAAACTCTACTAGTTTTATAAATACGCAAATGTGATAATTTATGTATAGACTTTTAAGACAAAATTAATATCATGTATTTATAGTTATCTTTTTGAACGGCTTAGACAAAATGTGTAGATGATAGGTTGTATTTATGCTTAAAATCTAATTTGCGAATTATTCACAATAATCAACTCTGTTTAATTTGGAACTGGTAATGTTTCTTAATGATGAAATAAATATTCTTTAATTTAGTTAAATGCGCTTTGAACGCTTTCATTCAATAATGTTTTGTATACTTAAGTACATATAGTGATAGTATCCTGAAGTGTTATTGAAATTATCTACTATTGCTCACTGTCCGCGATCTATAAATGTTATATTATTTACCTTTTGAGTCTTATTCTATACTCTGATAATCAAATGACCTTCAGGACAATGTTAATTTCATGTCATTCGTTATGCATTTACACTAAGCTAAATCCTAACTCCCTCAACGTCAATAATCGAATACATTATTTAACTGAAAGTTAAGATAACTAGTGATTTGGTTGGCATATTTGAATGTAGGTAAATAAAGATCCCTGGTGATTTTTTTTTTTAATTCTTTATGTCTTGCAACCCCTTAACAAGGGGTTGAGATGGTAGCAGAGCATGGTTCACATAACTACTAGTAGGACTGTAGTAACGATAAGAACACGGGGGGGGGGAGTTCAACTGTTCATAGAACTAGAAGAATTTAGGAAGGATGAAAGGTCTTTCAAATGTATATGTTACTGTAAAAGTCCGAAGACCGGTATATCCTAACATTTACCGATATCTGTTGGTAAAAGTACAAAATATCTTAAAAAATTTTTACATTTTGAGTTTAAACCATCTCTAGAGTAAGGTGGGAGGGATCCCCAGTTCTAGCTTTGACCAGTACTCAAAAGAAAACCAATAACCTAGCCTAATCCGACCTTTAGGTCAGGTTGGGTTGGAGTGCTGGTCAAAGCTAGAACTGGGGACCTCTATCCCACCTAACTACATACGGTTAAAACTCCAAATGTAAACATTTTCTAAGATATCTCGGACTTTTACCAACAGATATGGGAAATAAATGTTAGTATACACCGGTAAATTCTAAGATTTACCGGTCTTCGGACTATTTACAGTAATTGTTATATTCCTATAAGATGTGTGTATACTTGAACGTTCCCCTGAACTTCTTGGTGGTTCGACGGATGTGTGGAATGAATAGGTGGGGACTGATAGAGAGAGAGAGAGAGAGAGGAACAATCACGTCGTCTAAGAACTGCACCCGAATTAGAGACACAAGCGTATCTGCAGCACCTATATTTAAACCAGGCAGGCACGAGCGTCGAGACGAAGGGTGCAGCTCACTCCCTCCCCTTGTCTGGCGACGCCAGACGCCTTGCAAAGCGCAACGGTTTAAATTTAGATCGCGATACAGACGGGTTTACATTCCTTCAGTGAGAACAAGAGATAATCTGAATCTTTCGATCGGATAAATAATCGTTTGTTTGGATAGGATGATAAAAGATAAATTATGGATACTCTTTTTTTAATGAGATATGAGAACGAGGGTAGGTCTAGTTTGGAGGAAATGTACTCGTATTCTCGTGGAGGGAAGCCATTTAGGATAGACATATGAATCTAATACAATCACCCAGGGTTCAAATCCCGACTCTACCGTTACCGATAAACCAGACCAAACCGAATGAGAACGTCATACCTCGCGTTTTCCCCATGCGGGTTTGTGACCGTATACGCTATAATTTGGAAAAGAGTTAATATAGCCGTTGACCGAAAGATCAGATTTTGAATACTAATTTAGTGGACTATAAGTGAAGGGGGTTTTCAATCCTTTTCCCATGCAAATGTGGGTGTAATTTATACAATCTATCATTATTATTCCCTCACCTAAGGTTAAGTGAGTATAGTGACCATTCCTTCACTTAAGATTAAGTCACCATACTTACCATTCCTTCACCTAAGATTAAGTCACTATAGTGACCATTCCTTCACTTAAGATTAAGTCACTATACTTACCATTCCTTCACCTAAGATTAAGTCACTATAGTGACCATTCCTTCACTTAAGATTAAATCACCATATTGACCATTCCTTCACCTAAGATTAAGTCACTATAGTGACCATTCCTTCACTTAAGATTAAATCACCATATTAACCATTCCTTCACCTAAGATTAAGTGTCTATAGTGACCATTCCTTCACTTAAGATTAAGTCACCATACTTACCATTCCTTCACCTAAGATTAAGTCACTATAGTGACCATTCCTTCACTTAAGATTAAATCACCATATTGACCATTCCTTCACCTAAGATTAAGTCACTACACTGACCATTCCTTCACCTAAGATTAAGCCAGTATAGTGAGCATTACTTCACCTAAGATTAGGTCACTATATGACCATTCCTTCACTTAAGATTAAGTCACCATATTGACCATTCCTTCACCTAAGATTAAGTCACTATAGTGACCATTCCTTCACTTAAGATTAAGTCACTATACTGACCATTCCTTCACTTAAGATTAAGACACCATACTGACCATTCGTTCACCTAAGATTAAGTCATTATAGTGACCATTCCTTCATCTAAGTTTAAGCAGTATACTGACCATTCCTTCACTTAGATTAGGTCACCATATTGACCATTTCTTCACTTAAGATTAGGTCACCATACTGACCATTCCTTCGCCTGATTAAGTCACCATACTGATCATTCTTTCATCTAAGATTAAGTCATTATATACTGACCAGTCTTTCACCTAATCTTATGCCATTATTCTCTATATACCTTACCCTAATCATAAGTTAGTAATTATCTAACCAATATATTCCCTAAGATTTAAATCACTATCGTCATAATTTATACACCTTATATTTTGTCATAAATAACCCCCGTATTGAACATTATAATTTAAAAAGTTTGACGATTATATAAATTGGGGTCGTACCTATTTTAGTATTCTTTAGTATGTTGACAATTTGTCATTTATAAGATCTAATATTGAGATGTAACATTAGAATCCTCAATTTCTCAAATCCCCCTAACGCTTTTTTTTTTTCATTCTCAATCAAAAATTCAGCAGCTATAGTTTTGAGATACCCGCTAATACTTACACTAATGTGGTAGGGGAAAAAATGTTATCTTTGGAGGAAATTTACCCACATTTCCCTGGATAAAGTGAGAAACTATTTACTGAAACAACCCTTAATACAACCGACTGGGATTCGAACCGCTAATTCAGTATTAGCACGTGTGTGATGCGTTAGATCGAGACTACTTATGTCAGTCGTGCTGCTATTACACTAATAAAATATCTTATCACTAGGTCTTGATAGTACTAGACATTGTGACACAAATTAATTTAGTTTGTACCAGCCACAGTAGCGTAGTTGGCTAACGCGCTAATTTGGTGTTGAGCCAGACTGTTGAGGACGGGGAGATCGAGGTTCGAATATCACTCGGGTGAACTGGAGGTAGTTTTTCCTAAATGGTTTTCCACTCTCCTTCCACACAAATGCTGGCTTACTTCCTCTAAATTCAACTTTCCCAATTCCATTAGCGTAGTTATTACTCAAGTGTATAACCCGAATAAGAGAAAAATTTACATACTGATCAATGTATTATAAAAGGTTTCCAATAAAAAACTTCTTTACAATATTAAATATTAAATTTATAATCGTACAGAAAATATCAAAAGTTAGTTGGATATGTTTACTTCAAAACTAAGGAAAGCTTGTTATTTGAAGTTTGATAGTACTATGTTAGTTATCATGAGAAGCAACAAAATTAGGAATGAAGTTATCCATGAAAGAGTGAGTAGAGGAGGGCATGAGAAAGTTTAGGAAGCAAGAATGGGAAGAAAAATTAATTATTATTAGCATCACTTCTTACTACCCGTTCGGGTTATACGCACTTACGTTAATGTGTAATGGTAGGTGATTGTGAGATGAAATGGAGGACCTACAGTTTAACGTGGGATCCGAACCACGGTGGAGGCCTGGCATTTCACACATTCACAAGTTGTGATTAATACACGTCTTGTCAGAGGTGAAGGAAGGTTTTGGCAATCAGATAAATCTGTGCCTGGACCGAGGATTGAACCTCGGACCCCCAGCACCCAAGTCCGACACCTTACCCCTAGACCACCAGGTCACCGAAGACTGAGATGGTATGGGCTGAGAACGGAAAAAGAAATGATGCAATTTTTTTTTAAATGGAAATGAAGTGTGTAAAAAAAAAGGCCGAAAAGGAGATCAAGAAAGAGATAAGAGGTGCAAATAACAGAAAGTGTGCAAGTGAGAGAAGAAAAATGAAAGCAATTAGAGGAGGAAGAATAGTGTACAAATAGAGGAAGATGGAGGTATTTTACTTAACTGACCCCACCACTGGCTGGAGACAGTGGATGATGATGATGATAATTAAATTTGTTATTTAAGAAATTATATTTAATCAACAGCACACTTACGGGTATAAAAAGAACAGCCCGTCATGCCTCACCGCTCTCGATCGAAGCCGGCTCCTACTAGACGCCCGCAGGTAGATCGCCTCTTCTTGCAATGTGTGGGAGTGTGGTAGTGACGTGGGGAGCGTGCCGGTGATGTAAAGAGCGAGAGAGCAAGAAGAGAAGCACTTGATGTCTGGCCCCTGTGGGCGAGGAAGAGTACACAGCACCTGAACAGCTGCCGCTGCGTGCCCTATTCATCTCGTCATCTGTCCGGGGCACGGGGCACGGCAGGTGGGATTGAGAGTTCGTGAGAAGATGGCTGGAGCTATTGCGTGCACTTTCTAAACACAGATATAAGAATGACTATATATGGGGTGGTACAATGGGATTGAGAGTTCGTGAGAACGTGGATAGATCTATAGCGTGCACTTTCTAAACACAGATATAAGAATGACTATATATGGGGTGGTACAATGAGATTGAGAGCTCATGAGAACGTAGCTGGATCTATAGCGTGCACTTTCTAAACACAGATATAAGAATGACTATATATGGGGTGGTACCATAGGATTTAGAGTTCGTGACAATGTGGATGGATCTATAGCGTGCACTTTCTAAACACAGGGTCACAAGAATGACTAGCGTGTTGTAGAGCCTTGTGATGGATAATTCGTGCGAACAAAACGGGTGGGTATAGACGCACTCTTGACAAGCTAATTCAATAAAAAAAATTGTTCCTCACATCTAATGCCAATCTTATATTTTATACACGCGTTTAATGTCGCGTGACACAATATAGAAGATTGCTGAGCGTTTTGTAGGTTTATTGTATGCACGTTAACATTTGCCGTGTGTGAAAAAAAATAGTAGTGGCGGTTGAGCAGCTTGTATCAGTTCTGCCAGTGTTTTTTGAGCGTTGTACATTTCCATATAAGTTACAAGTTAATAAAATTAATTATGTAGTGCTTTCTTGCAGTATTCTTTCTTAGATTTCTGTTTTTATACTCCTTCTATGATGAATCCCAAATTGCATTTACTTCCCCTTGACGAGAGAGGTATTGTGATCGTAAAAAAAAAAATCTACTCAAGATTTTGATAAATGTCGCTGAAAGCGAAAAAGTTGTTTTTGTGATGTCGTCTATCTTTTATCTTAGACTAGAGCCGAAACCATCGTTTTTGTAAACAAATGTTCGAGGTTAAATGTCTGAGCGTTTTACAGATAAAGTCTTCACCCTGTCTTCCCGCCAGAGAACTCCAAAGATAGCTAGCTGTAAGATTCTGCATCAAGCTAAGCTAGCGGCTTCTAGGTAGAGTCAAAACTGACCATTCTTTCACCTAAGATTAAGTCACCATAGTGACTATTCCTTCACCTAATATTAGGTCACTACACTGGCCATTCTTTCACCTAAGATTAAGTCACCATAGTGACTATTCCTTCACCTAATATGAAGTCACTATATACTGACCATTCTTTCACCTAATCTTATGTCATTATTCTTTATATATCTTACCCTAATCATAAGTTAGTAAGTATCCTCACCAATATATTCCCTAAGATTTAAGTCACTATCGTCATAATTTATACACCTAATATTTTGCCATAAATAACCCCGTATTGAACATAATTAAAAATGTTGATTATATAAATTGGGGTCAGACCTATTTTAGTATTCATTAGTATGTTGATCATCTGTCATTTGTCTCGCAGAGCTTGATAACTTGCTAATCCACGCCACTTTCCACATTTTTGAAATGCTACTCGAGAAAGCTCGAAAGGTTGGTCAAAAACCGAGTATTCTCTGATCGGAAACGCCGTCAGTGTGCTGTCGGATTTGGTATATGTCACCAGAAATGTGTGTAATCCAGAATGCCAGAGCGGTTTTGGCAAAGAATGAAATAAACGAGTTATGCTGTTGTATTTCAAACTTATTTCCAAGTTCTTTGTCTTTTTAAAGTCCCGGAATATGTTATCAATCCCTTTATCCAGTTCTATGTAAGTCGTGCGCCGTTTTCTTTCAGGTTCACCTAATTCTTAGGATTTAAGTCGGTCAGGTTAGGTTATTTTAGAATCGAGTAGTTCGGTAAGGTTAGCTATTGTTCTCGGTAACATATAATGACAGGTTATTCTACGGATTTCCTACGAAACGTATGAAATACAACAGCAAAGCTAATTTATTTCATACTTTGCTAAAACCACTTTGGCATTATATAGAATGCCTGGAGGCCTCCATGCATATGCGGGTAAGCTTCCTATAAAATCAACCCTCATCCAAAACACCTTACTGTAATTAATACATAGGCGTATAACACAAATGAGTAGTAAGCATTAATTAAAAAAAAAGTATCCAAAATAATGTACACCCTAACGTTAACATTCAAGTGGACCCCCCCCCCCCCTTAGAAAAAATTTCTTTCTACGCCCTCACCTAGATTACACACGATACGAGTGAATGTGCTATTATCAACTTCCGAGTGAGCTCAGTTCAAGCGAACTCTGAACGTGAACACGTAGTTAAAGCCCGCTGTTTAGAAGATCTAAACAAATTCAACCCAAATGATGATAATCTTCATCATCTGTCTACTATATCAAGATGTAGTCAATGTTCTAATCAATCAGGTTTTTTTCTCTCAATATAGTGCTTACTTAGCCTATTTTACCTTAGTATTTTTCCCAACTTATAATATTTGATATCGTACATCATATGTTAATTAATGTACTTAGCAGTTGTTTTTTCCATATAGTATTGTAACAAGATTAGTGTTTAACAGCGGGACCAGCGTGCTCTCATAGAGGTGACAGAGTGAGGGTGGGAGACACGTCTGGAGGGGTCTGGATCCTTTTTATTCTGGCTTTTTAATTTTAGAAGTGAAGTATTCCAGACCCTTAGCTGGCACCAACCCTATATATACACGCTCAGCGATAGCCATGTTTTCTCAGTTCTTGGTTCTCAACCAGTGAGTCCGGAAGTGGACCAGCGAGTCCAGTGTTCGTGTGACGCGTTCCGGTGTAGTGTGTTTGATATTGGGACCTGTGGCTGGGTGCCATGAGTGTCTTTAACATTAAAGTAGGTTGTACCGTGAACGAACGTTTTAAGAAACTGATATTTGGATATCTAACTAGTTATTCAGTATTATTGTTAACAAGCTGTTTACTTAATTTGATGTAATTATATTTTATGTGCTTTCATTTGTGTATTGATTTACAAACAATTACCTATATTACCCGAGTCAGTGAACAGTTTAGTTATAATTAGTCCAGTGTAATTTTATTTTATGTGTTTTCATTTATTTATTAATTTAAAGACAATTACTAGTATAACTTAGCTCAGTGAACGACTTTGTTACAATTTTTTCAGCGTTATTCCATATATTATGTCCTTATTGGTTTATTAATTTACATAATTACTTTGACTATCTAATTTGTTGAATTGTTTTAGCTGTATGTTTAATTCTGTGAATGTTTTTGAGTGGTGTTTATAATAATAAAAACCTTGGGTGATCTGCGAGTATTTCAATTCATATTTAACCTGCAACAAACCCCAATATCCTCAAAAGAACTCGTGAGTTCGCATGGTGACGTGTGACTAGCCCCCGTGACCCTCCCAAGTCACGCAAGCCCAAAATTACATTGGCGTCAGAAGTGGGATATTGGTGGTGTGTTTGCTTGATGATAACAAGAAAAATTGTCGCAGATATCCAGGGTTTAAAAGCTATTATTCAAGCCATGACAGAACAAAACAATAACAGGTTGGACCAAATCGCGTCACAAACTACGTCATTGAACAATAAGCTGGTGGAACAGATGACATCATTGGAAAGTAAGATGGCGGAACAAACGACATCGTTAAACGCAATGAAAGAAGAATTAAAAACAGAGATTTCAACTATTGAGGGTAAATTTACGTCGTTGCAGAGAGAGACGGACACCGTCAAGAACGAAATGGAAACTAGATTTGGACGACTACGAGAAGAAATAATCAACGTTTCAGCAGCTTGTCAACTACAAGTGAGGGTAATGTCATTCAACTTCCACGCAGTTCCGAGCTTAGTGACTTAGAAGGATCTCGTACCGTAGTTAAACCATCTCCATATGATGGACAAGGTACCTGACGTGAGTATCAAACACAATTTGAAATTGTGGCCAAAATTAACGGCTGGAAGATTACACAAAAAGCCAAGTATTTGGCAGCAATGCTTCGGGGGCCTGCTTTGGCGGTGTTACAGAACCTCTCGGAGCCCACCCGATTGGACTACGATGCCTTGACGTCAGAACTTGAGCTACGTTCTGGTGACAAACACCTTCAGCATCTTTACCATACCCAGTTGAAAAAAAAACATATTTCAAAGACCCAGCTAGTCCCTTCGGCCAAAGTCGCTGCAAGGGCCACGCGGCGTGTGGTACGGAACGCATGTTTGGAAGCAGCATATGTGGGTGTCGGATCAGCAACACTTCCTGGATGAACTCAAAAGTATAGTAAAATAAGTTAAATCGATTTATAAGGTTCAGAACGCTCCACGCTGCCCCAATTCTAATAAGACGACCCAACTTGAAGTTGGAACTGTAATAAAGTTGTACATCTCCGCTCCCAATGTAGGAAAAAGAGGATCAGTGAGCAAAGTGGCTACTGGAACAAGAATAAACCGGAAAACTACTGAAAGCTAGTCTTAAGGAACGAAGACCAGTTGACTCCACGCAAAATGCTCCCACGGTTATCTTCAATGTGCGATCGCTTGGAGGAATGTTGGATGAAACAGCAGCCGAATGGTTGTAGACACGGGTGTCAACGTCACAATGGTCCGACCCAATTTCACCAAGTTATTTCATCGGAAACAACGAATAGATAACATTCTTCGAGGATGTGTAGTAAAGACGGTAACTGGTGATTCTGCACCAGTTTTGGCAAAGGCAAAAATGAAATTTAATTTAGGAAGCCTGCAAGTAGAACATCCTATGTAAGTTGCCAACATTAAGGACAAGTGTATTCTTGTTTTGGAGTTCCTGTGCAATTTTGGCTGCTGTATCGATTTAGGTTCGGGGGTTATAAGAACACCTGAAGTAGAGGTTGAAATTGTATCTCGACGGTGTGTGACCTCTACGAACGATTCCCAGTGGTCTGTAAGCGAACGACCAAACCTTCTGCGAACAGCGAAGTTCTTGTTCCAGCAAAGTGTAGGAAAGATTATGGTCACTTTGAACTAGTGGAGCCAGCGAACGGTACTAACAAGATTCATTAAGTGTGATAAGTGAAAGAACACTTTTTTTCAAACAACAATAAGAGCATTCCAGTCAAGATGATAAACCTATCTGACAAGCCATGAGAAATTAAGAAAGGAACTATTACTGGGAGATGTTACCAAGTATCTAAACTAACGTTGAGTGGAAGTTCGCAAGGTGACGTGTGACCAACCCCCGTGACCCTCCCAGGTCACGCAAGCCCAACGTTACATTATTTTCATAGCTTTAGTATCCCTTTACTCGATTTTTTTAAATGAATATGATAGAAATATACATAGGCTTAGTTATCTTTACCTATATATGGTATTCAACCTACCATAACGATGTGTGTATTTTATATCTTAATCATACATCATATTTTTCCGTTATATTGGGTAATTTCTTGGTTGAATGTACTTAACTGTTTTCTAATCCAAAGTCTGTTTTTAATATTGTGTATATAGCTTATTTTGAATTAATCTTTAGCTGAATAACTCTATCATTACCTACATACATTTTATAAACTTACCTTTAATAATCAACATATTAATACTTTTAAAATGACTATTGAAAAAACTATAAAATACGACTGAACTGACCTAATAATTCTTTATATATCATCATCCTAAAAGGTAAATGTACATACGTATTATTGTGCGTATTACATGTTTTTTTTCTAGTATAATAGTTAAAAAGCATTTACACCTCTTCACACTCCTTTTCTCATAAATGACTCCATGTCACAGCTCCTTCCTCTCTACATCATATGAGAAACTGTGCTCTTCTTTACTCCATCATGTCCATACCCTAAAGACTTACCTCAATTCTACCACACCACATGATGCGAGACTGTGCTCTTTCTTACTCCATCATGTCCATACCCTAAAGACTTACCTCAATCTAATTCTACCACACCGTATGATGCGATACTGTGCTCTTCCTTATTCTGCCATGTCCATGCATTAAGACTAAGATCAAGGTGTACACCCTTAGTACTTATGTACCTAAGTACTTATGTAAGTCTCTTGGTTTTGAAATTACATTTTTACACACAAATCTACATATATGAATCTATATATAGTACATGATTATTTCCTTTACTACTCTGGAGTTACCGCTGCCTCTTAATAATATAAATCATCTTGTAGCTATGTAACTTTTAAGATACAATCCAATAAAGAAGTGAAACGTTACCTAAGTATAATTTCTATTTTCCAAAGAAACATGATTTACCAACGAATCTGAAGACAAAACAATCAAACCATGCTAAATTTAATCTTTGGATTTAAGCTTTACATTTCTTCTTGGGTTTATCTTTGAATTATGAGGTAATTTAGTAATAAAGTTATATAAATAATAAATTATTACTATATTTAATTCATAGATAATAACCATTGTTTACACGGTTTAAGACATAATCTTTGAAAAATAACCCACCAATTTTGTTGGATTTTAACAGAAGAGAATATAAGAATACTACTGGTGACCAGGTGGTCTAGGGGTAAGGTGTCAAGACTTTCGTGCTGGAGGTCTGGGGTTCAATCCCCGGTTCATTTCACAGATTTATATAATTGCCAAACCCTTCCTTCACCTCTGACAAGACATGTATTAATTACAACTTGTGAATGTGGGGAATACCAGGCCCCCACCGTGGTTCGGATCCCACTTTAAACTGTAGGTCCTCCATTTCATCTCACAATCGCCCTATCATTACACATTAGCGTGTGTATAACCCGAACGGGTAGTAATACACGGTGATAATAATAATATACGTTTACTATCGGTGCCGACAGTAAAAGAAACATATTAGGGAAAATCTGTCTAAAATGGTTCAGCCATTTTGGAGTTTATCGAACATACAAAGAAGCAAGCAAATCTCATTATATAAGTGAGATGAGAGATGTGTTTCGTCACTGCGTCTTACTAATTGTTGTTTGTACGTATGTGAACAAACTACGCGAATGTGTTAAGGACGAGTGTGGTTGAATTTAAAGGAACTGTACCCGAATTCACCTGGGAAGTGCAAAACTATTTAAGAAAAAACACCCTTTTTACACACAGCCGGGTTTTGAATCCCAATCTCTCCATCATCAGCAGTCCAGTCTATTGCAATGCGAGAGAGGAGTCTTAGACCAGTGGTTGGCAACCTACGGCCCATGGGCCAAATCCGGTCCAATGACTGATTTTTTCTGGCCCATAAAGATTTAGTAAACTATTTAGAAATTATAAAAAAGACTGAGATATTTAAGTTGAAATTTTTAACTAGATTTTTTTATTTTATTTTTTAAACTAGCCCACAATTTTTTTTCAACCCATATGGTCTGTGATATCATGCGATATTCTTAAATTATTTTAACACACATTAGCGTCACTCGCTCAATAATCCAAACAACCAAATATATGCAAATATTTCTCCAGTAGATACATTTTTTAATACATGTCATTTTAACAGTTTTTGAATATTTGTCATGTGCACAGTTCTATTTGATGATAAAACTATTTTAATAAATTTAAAAAAAAGGCCTTGTCAAATTCAACAATTTCCATGAGGCCATGACAAATATTGAATACCTGTCGAGAATACATTATGTAGAAGATTAAACCAAACGTATCGACCGGGCGGTCACTATTCCTTTTATGTTGGTCCAAAAAGGTTTTGTTTTCTTTTAGATATAAAAAGTGCCAAAGTGTTGATCTCTACTTGTTTCCGGTTGAGATTTAGGAAAAGTGAGAAAAAATCAGTTTTTATATCAAAACTTTTGTGGCCAAAATAAATTAAATGTTTCTCCAATATAAACTTAAGGGTTAATTTTCTTCACATATTGAAATCCACAATTATTGTTGAATATCTACTATGAGCATAGCGGCATTAAATGAGAAACTTTTTAAATTAAGAGAAAAAGTTGTCATTAAATTCCAGGACACCCGTGACAAATAATCAAGAAATGTTGAGGTCACCCTGTGAAGAAAATTGAACTCATTTATGTTTGGCACTGAAGAAATATTTTATTTATTTTGACAAAAAAAAAGTTTTGCTATAAAATCTACAAACACACTTACCTTTTCTCTCGTCCCCTACATCATCACCTTAAGGACCTTGACTGGCCCTCTTTCGTCCTTGTAAGGTCAGCAGGGCAATCAACCGGAAGATAGAAAAAAGAAATGAAAACTACTACACCACCAACAAGGAAACAAGAATTCAACCAGCAGTAGAGCTACTCTCGACTGACTACCACTGTGGAGAAGATGGGTTATTGTCTCTTCAGAGGCGGACAACACGCGCCTCATTGTGTGCGTGCAACGAGAGTTGATCTGTATGAGAGGGGGGCGTGAGGTGGATAAAACATTTGTCTTCCTTCCAGGGAGATTGATGACGCGGTACCTTTGAACAAGAACCACCTGCACAGGAGAGGAACATCATTACCGGAGTGGTCAGTCAGCATCCTTGAGGGCAAGGTCGTGTCCAGGAAGATTCCTTCCTTGTCCTCTTTGCCCCATGCGTTCATGGTTGTTTCTAACACCTAGACTACAGACAAGGTATACATAGGGATGTGGTATTGAAAGAAATGTACCGATAATGTATTCATTAAAAGTATCCGAAGAAAAATATCGATACCATACTAGCAGGGGCGGCTCGTGTGTAGGCATTGCGGAACTGCAGCACCCCCTATTTCCATTTGATATTATCGATAACATTTAATATAATGAATCCTATTTTTTAATTCTTTATTTATTTTTGTAGTACAATATATATTCCTTAAGTTTAATGTCAGTACTTTAGTAGCCATCCCCAGTTTATGAAAAAGATACAAAAATCTTTGTATGGAACTGTGCGCTTCACAGTGCCAGTGACGTGGTGTTTGACTGTTGTGCGCATGCGCATATAGAAAGGGGGTGGGGAGGAAGGCAGGACTGCCAGTTAGAGAGAGAGTGAGAGAGAGCACTGTTGCTCTCACAGTGCGGGCTCTGGCGTGATGGTGAAAGGAAGTTTTTTTTTTTAACTCACAGCGTGTGTTGTACTTAAAAACCGTGTACCATATTCTTGAATGTGATAAAGTGTAGAATTAGATTATTATTCTGCTTCCAGCTATTCTTTTTGATTCTTTTTTTTTCGGTTATTTTATTTAACAGAAAGACTAAATGCGCTTGCAGTAGTTTCAATGGAGAAAAATTTCCTCAATTGTCATCCAGAGATCCAGGAGAAATTATTGAACTTTTTGCACAAATTAAAACAAGAAGAATGGATTTCATTTTTAAATGAATAGATCAAGCTTGAACTGTAACAATTTAAGTTAAAGTACGTAAAAAGTTTTATTTTTTTTGCTAAGATATTTTCAAGTTCCTTTTATACATGTTTTTTTTTTTTCCTTTTACACAATTTTAAAACAAAGGCTAAACATTTTCTGGAGCAGCACCCCCACTAATTTTAGCTACGAGCTGCCACTGCATACTAGTATCGATAACAGCAAGTATCGGTATCGAAACGCACATAAACTTATCTGCTTCGTCTGCTTGGAGGACTTTGAGTTGACTACAAAATCTTATTTTGTTTATTTGTGATTAGTGTGCTTAATGATCAAGGAAGGGGTGGTAGACTTTTCGTTACTCGCCCGTCAGGTATCAGGCTGTATTGATAAACAAATATGAAATAACCATTATGAATTAAGATGAGCTAAAAGCGATTGAATGCTAGAGCTGCAGAAAATGAGTGAGAATTGAGAAATAGTGTTGTTCTCCCTCCAAAGTCCACCCTAGTAAGCGTTTAATCCCAGAATGAGTGAAGATAACAAAAAAAAAACTTGTTTATGATACCGATCCGATACTGGAGTGTGAGTACTAATATTAGTAAAAGTGTCTAGTAAAAATAATATTATATCGATATTAGTAAAGTATAGATACTTTTTTTCACAACCCTAGGTATACATACACCAGATCCACCACAACCTTCAGGTTTAAAATGGCTGCGCTCATTATATCAATACTGTGTCTTGAGGAGCGAGGATATGATGTCTTGTCAATGAGGAGATTCTAACACTACTGGAAGGAATAGTTGTTTGCTGCTCTATCGTGGACTCCATCGATTGCGGTGACGAAAATAAAAGGGATAATTATCCAGGAGTTCCTCAACAGTATCAATCTCCCTCAGCCTATGCCTCCACATAAACTGAACCTAAAAACAGATGCAATAATGATCCTTGTGCTATGAACATTGCAGTTTTTTTTTATGAAAAGTCTATCGCAATGTTAACATAAATATATATATTCTTCAGTGGTCATGTGTTCTAACATGCTACTCTCGCAACAGATCAGACAGCCAATGACGGGGAGATCAAGGCTAGAATCTCAATCGGGTCTATTGAGGGAGGTTTTCGACTCTCCTCCACGCAATTGCGGGTATACTTCCTATAAATATATTCTCCTAAAACTATTAGCGTGATTAGTACGTAGGCGTACAACCCGAACGTTTAGTTAAGATGAGGTGCTGAAACAAAACTTTTAAATAAACATAGTTTATGATATTGAAAACGTGAATTTTACTGTTCATATTTTTTCATATTTGTAGGATTTTAAAGTTTATGCCATTTTGTGGATTTGTGCATTTTTTTCTTGTTTTTATTCTCATCGCCAATTTTAATATCAATTTCAGAATCGTTACATGAAAATTGTAACACACAACAGGTTTGCCGGTGACCATAACAAACTTAAAAAAGAAGTCTGTGTCTTACGCTAGTGATCTTATTACAACACTTTAGGATAACCTTGATAAAGCTTAAGGAAAATTGGAGAAGCAGTGTTTGCAAACTTCAAAAATGCTGATAAAAAAATTCGGGATTCAAAATAGCTTGTAAAATTGCCGACGTTATCACGGGTAAAATTACTCTTTAGAATACATTGAAGATGAAATATCGCCAGATGACATTCCATACTTCAAGTATAATCCAATAACACCTGTGGATGTAGAGCGCAGCTTCTCTGGATATAAAAATCTCTTGGCCGATAATTGCCAATCATTCACACCCGACAATCTGAAGATAACCTTGGTTGTGCATTGCAATGCCGAATAGGATAGATCTAAGATGTACTGCTTTCTCTCTCTCATGTACACAAATGTTTTGGCAAGTCTCTTAATTTTAAAAGATATAGGCCTATAGGTTGTACAATTATTTCTTTGCAAAATTTCCCAGCCATTACCATAAACGGACAAGAACATCATTTGGATTTTAAATGTATTATTTGATTTTTTAAGAGCATCTTTTGTATTTTTGAGTCTATAAAACTAGAAGTTTTTAAGTTCCATCTTTTTGTTGTATTTAAGGGGATTTATTTTTATTCACCATTCAAGTGCATTTTTTTGGTTTTCTTAAAGGCATCAACACCCGAGCCATGGTTATGAAATATGAACACCAAAAGAGGGTTTTGTGATGGAACTCACTAAGCGATTGATGATTTGATTTAAAATATAATTTCAAAAACTATCCTCACAGGTTCTTCCCAAGGTAACTCACCCTTTATACCTCGGATACATCTTGCACTTAACAATCCATACCAGCCTTTTGTACTCCGCTAGTAACAATTCTCATTATTGGTATTTTCTATGACAATACATCCCAGGAGCAGACACTTAGCAAAGTTGGTGTGTACCTCCCTACTCTGTTCAGCCATGGCCAGCTATATACATCCCAGGAGCAGACACTTAGCAAAGTTGGTGTGTACCTTCCGCGTCAAGTGTTCAGCCATGGCCAGCTATATACATCCCAGGAGCAGACACTTAGCAAAGTTGTTATGTACCTTCCTACTCAAGTGTTCAGCCATGGCCAGCTATATACATCCCAGGAGCAGACACTTAGCAAAGTTGTTATGTACCTTCCTACTCAAGTGTTCAGCCATGGCCAGCTATATACATCCCAGGAGCAGACACTTAGCAAAGTTGGTATGTACCTTCCTACTCAAGTGTTCAGCCATGGCCAGCTATATACATCCCAGGAGCAGACACTTAGCAAGTTGGTGAGTACCTTCCTACTCAAGTGTTCAGCCATGGCCGGTTATATACATCCCATGAGCAGACACTTAGCAAAGTTTGTGTGTACCTTCCTACTCAAGTGTTCAGCCATGGCCAGCTATATACATCCCAGGAGCAGACACTTAGCAAAGTTGGTGTGTACCTTCCTACTCAAGTGTTCAGCCATGGCCAGCTATATACATCCCAGGAGCAGACACTTAGCAAAGTTGGTGTGTACCTTCCGCGTCAAGTGTTCAGCCATGGCCAGCTATATACATCCCAGGAGCAGACACTTAGCAAAGTTGGTATGTACCTTCCTACTCAAGTGTTCAGCCATGGCCAGCTATATACATCCCAGGAGCAGACACTTAGCAAAGTTGTTATGTACCTTCCTACTCAAGTGTTCAGCCATGGCCAGCTATATACATCACAGGAGCAGACACTTAGCAAAGTTGTTATGTACCTTCCTACTCAAGTGTTCAGCCATGGCCGGTTATATACATCCCATGAGCAGACACTTAGCAAAGTTTGTGTGTACCTTCCTACTCAAGTGTTCAGCCATGGCCAGCTATATACATCCCAGGAGCAGACACTTAGCAAAGTTGGTGTGTACCTTCCTACTCAAGTGTTCAGCCATGGCCAGCTATATACATCCCAGGAGCAGACATTTAGCAAAGTTGGTATGTACCTTCCTACTCAAGTGTTCAGCCATGGCCAGCTATATACATCCCAGGAGCAGACACTTAGCAAAGTTGGTATGTACCTTCCTACTCAAGTGTTCAGCCATGGCCAGCTATATACATCCCAGGAGCAGACACTTAGCAAAGTTGGTGTGTACCTTCCTACTCAAGTGTTCAGCCATGGCCAGCTATATACATCCCAGGAGCATACACTTAGCAAAGTTGGTGTGTACCTTCCTACTCAAGTGTTCAGCCATGGCCGGTTATATACATCCCATGAGCAGACACTTAGCAAAGTTTGTGTGTACCTTCCTACTCAAGTGTTCAGCCATGGCCAGCTATATACATCCCAGGAGCAGACACTTAGCAAAGTTGGTGTGTACCTTCCTACTCAAGTGTTCAGCCATGGCCAGCTATATACATCCCAGGAGCAGACACTTAGCAAAGTTGGTATGTACCTTCCTACTCAAGTGTTCAGCCATGGCCAGCTATATACATCCCAGGAGCAGACACTTAGCAAAGTTGGTATGTACCTTTCTACTCAAGTGTTCAGCCATGGCCAGCTATATACATCCCAGGAGCAGACACTTAGCAAAGTTGGTGTGTACCTTCCTACTCAAGTGTTCAGCCATGGCCAGCTATATACATCCCAGGAGCATACACTTAGCAAAGTTGGTGTGTACCTTCCTACTCAAGTGTTCAGCCATGGCCAGCTATATACAGCCTTATCCAGAGTCCACTGCGCCGTATACATTAAAGTGTAGGCAATACAAAGTAATTGTCAAAGTATCCTTATAAAGAAAGAGCCTAAAATCTAAACCAATTTTTTTAAGCTAATACTTTATTTAATATGAATAAAGACAGCTTTTAATTTTGACCTCTCTCCTATCCTGCCGCAAGGCAAGATTAACACCTATAGCAAATAATTCGGTTAGAATAACACCAAATCCTTGAGCATAGTTAAATTGAAGGAAGATTAAGTCGTAAAATGTTGGCATCAATTCACACTACCCAAATTGTGTGTCTTTTGGGGCGTCTTTGAGTATTCGTCCCAGTAACCTGATATAGCCATTAACACAAATCCCGCTACCTCATGTTATGAAAAATTATAAAAATAAATCAAACCAGGAAACTGTCTTTGTGCGCCATCAGAAACTGAGTCTGTCGCTAACAAGCCTAACCCCTTGCGTAAAATAATCAAACAGTACCAATTAAGTGGGAGAGATAATTTAAGTTCACATATTAATCCGGTGGTGTCACCACCATTCAACTTCATAAAAACCTACATCGATGACAGTTGAACGTCTGTTCCGGGTAAACTACTTATGTTTACGTTTAGAGGTAAACTATAAACCTACTTGCAGTAACTCGTAATTTCACCCAAGAGAAAATGGCGATAGCGGAATATGGTATATTGGAATGGATAGAATAATGGAAATATCGTCCAAGATTTAATAGCGATAACGGTATATGGTATATTGGAATGGATAGAATAATGGGAATATCGTCCAAGATAAAATAGCGATAACGGTATATTGTATATTGGAATGGATAGAATAATGGGAATATCGTCCAATATAAAATAGCGATAACGGAACAAGGTATATTGAAATGGATAGAATAATGGGAATATCACAACATAAAATACCGATAACGGAACATGGTATGTTGGAATGGATAGAATAATGGAAATATCGTCCAAGATAAAATAGCGATAACGGAATATGGTATATTGGAATGGATAGAATAGTGGGAATATCGTCCAAGATAAAATAGCGATAACGGTATATTGTATATTGGAATGGATAGAATAATGGGAATATCGTCCAATATAAAATAGCGATAACGGAACAAGGTATATTGAAATGGATAGAATAATGGGAATATCACCCAAAAGAAAATAGCGATAATGGAATATGGTATATTGGAATGGATAAAATAATGGGAATATCACAACATAAAATACCGATAACGGAACATGGTATGTTGGAATGGATAAAATAATGGGAATATCACAACATAAAATACCGATAACGGAACATGGCATGTTGGAATGGATATAATAATGGGAATATCACAACATAAAATACCGATAACGGAACATGGCATGTTGGAATGGATATAATAATGGGAATATCACAACATAAAATACCGATAACGGAACAAGGTATATTGAAATTGATAGAATAATGGGAATTTCACCCAAGAGAAAATAGCGATAATGGAACATGGTATATTGGAATGGATAAAATAATGGGAATATCACAACATAAAATACCGATAACGGAACATGGTATGTTGGAATGGATAAAATAATGGGAATATCACAACATAAAATAGCGATAACGGAACAAGGTATATTGAAATTGATAGAATAATGGGAATATCACCCAAGAGAAAATAGCGATAATGGAACATGGTATATTGGAATGGATAAAATAATGGGAATATCACAACATAAAATACCGATAACGGAACATGGTATGTTGGAATGGATAAAATAATGGGAATATCACAACATAAAATACCGATAACGGTATATGGTATATTGGAATGGATAAAATAATGGGAATATCACAACATAAAATACCGATAACGGAACATGGTATGTTGGAATGGATAAAATAATGGGAATATCACAACATAAAATAGCGATAACGGAACATGGTATATTGGAATGGATAAAATAATGGGAATATCACAACATAAAATACCGATAACGGAACATGGTATGTTGGAATGGATAAAATAATGGGAATATCACAACATAAAATACCGATAACGGAACATGGTATGTTTGAAGGGATAAAATAATGGGAATATCACAACATAAAATAGCGATAACGGAACATGGTATATTGGAATGGATAAAATAATGGGAATATCACAAGATAAAATACCGATAACGGAACATGGTATATTGGAATGGATAAAATGGAAATATCGTCCAAGAGATTATGGTGATGACGGAATATGGTGTTTGGCATGAATAAAATAATGATTTAAAAATTTAAAAAAAATATAATTGGGGTTCGATTCTTGTAGGAAGTAACATTTCGAAAATCCAAACTTCTTTTTTAATATTTTACTTTCAGTGTTAACAATCAAAAGCGATAACTGATTTGATGTACACAAAATATATTAAATTAATTTTAGTATTATTGGGTCCTTTATATCAGAATCCTATACTATGAATGGTAGGCATTTTATAATATTCCAATAAACTAGGCATTGAGGAGGAAAACAAAAATACATTGTTGATGATGCTTTCTGGTTAGAAAATAGGATGTAGTGGAAAGGGGGGGGGGGGGAATTCCAACCAGAACCCATTCCTCCTTCCCCTTTGGTATGGATGGCCCTGTGATATAGCTATTGGCACATTTAAATCGAACCCAGTCAAGTATCAGGCCGTATCTACTAACTTTTGTATTGAGTAACAAAAATAAATATTGGCTTCTAGAACTACCTATAATATTTTTTTTTATATTATACTCATAAAGAACTATTCTAAAGTATTTTCAAATTGTGACTTACCCGTATTGATGGTCAAATGGTCTAATACGGCACTCTCTCAATGGACTGGATTTTTGGAGCTCGGCAGATCTGGGTTTTAATCCCTGCCCTCTAAAACGCTATCGCTCTCATTCCTTATCTACAAGTATAATTAATGTGTGTGTTTAACCTCAAACGGGTAACTTACTGAGATGTGAGGGGGGAAATAATATTTGTTGGACTTCTCTAGTAATATTTCTAGTAATATATAATTTATTTTTTTAAACACCCTGACGTAAGAAAATAATTCATGTCATGTTAATGTATACACATTTTATCAAATTTAATCAAACCCTTTGAATCACATTTACGAACTTTTTTTAAGCACGTCTCACCACCCGTTTGGTTTATTCATATATATATACCATTATTATTATTAGCACCGCGTCTTAATACCCGTTCGGGATTTACGCACTTACGCTAATGTGTAATGGTAGGGTGATTGTGAGATGAAATGAAGGACCTACAGTTTAACGTGGGATCTAAACCACGGTGGAAGTCTGGCATTCCACACATTCACAAGTTGTGAAAAATACACGTCTTGAATTAAATGTTAATGTTTCATACATACAGTAGCCCCATGGCTTCTTTGGTGCTGACTGACAGCTCACAGCTGTCTTCTGGCAGCCAACATTTAGGTATATACCTAAATTTTTACTGTCAAAACTGACAGCTGCTAGACACATGTTTTTGCAGATAATCTAGTTCGGGCGTAGGGATACGTAGTTTGGTCTGGTAACTTTTTAAAGCTATCAGAAGTCAGCTGTGATCTGTCAGTCAGCACCAAAGAAGCCATGGGGATACTGTAGTTCAAGTTTCTTCTATTTGTCCTTCACTAAGAATTGGTTGATGAGACTTGCTTTCTTTTTATTAAATTTAGTTTGAATCTTCTCAATCGCTTTCTTCTTTTCTTCCAAGTCTTTCTGCACCTTTTGCAGCCCCTAAAACATCCCTTGCGTTAAATGGGTTTTTCCTAGGTCATTGTGTTTAATGGCAGTTTTAATATGTTTAACTGCTTCTGTCAAAGTTCTTCTGCTTTCCCCTCCAAATTCCTTTTTCTTCTTTATTTTGAAGATTCTTCTCCATTTCTTGAATCCCAGTTTTTTTTTTTCCTTCAAGTCACTTCTTTGCTTGTTCTCTAGCCGGTTTCTCTTCATCCGCTTCCTGTTTTTAACTATTTCTTTTTTTCAACTGCCTCTTTCTTTTCCAAGTATGCCTTATAATTATGACAAGCACATCTTGCTTGTTTGAGGAGCTCGATGTTTATGGGTACCAACTCTGGTTTGTTCCCAGTATTTCTTCACATATGACAAGATGATGGTCAACTTGACATCTTGTCTTCTTGAACCCATTGCAGCACGCTCTTCTGCCAGTGAACGACAAGATAAAGAAAACCCTTACTCAACATCTGCACCACCTTGGTTTAAAAACATCTCATGCCTTCACTACTTTAGCCATGCTTTGGAAATTTTCGAAAAACTGTATCCAGTAGTGGTCGATATTGATCTTTTTTTAGTCCAGAGGTATTTTTTTCTTCTACCTGCATCAATTTCCATTCACCAAGCAATAGCTCGGGATTAACAATGATTGGTAAGAATTTACACAAATTTGTGATATACATGCTATTGTCACTTGAATACTGTCAGGATGAAGGCGAGTCAAGAAATTCAAATTATCTTTAGCTATTAGAGTGTAAGTGACAATATATTTGTAGGTGGCACTGTGAGGATCTTGAACGCCCTTCTTGAAGAAAAAGTTTTGCATATCTGATACATTTTTATAATTTAATTGTTTCCTGACCACATTCAACTTGTTAAAGTGTTAAGAAATTGCTGTTATCTTTTACAATTTTTTATCTGCAGACATAAAAAATATCTCAAGGAAACCTATATTGAAATGTATCCCTAATTTTTATCAGATGAAGAAGCCGAAAAATCTTATGTTAAAGCCTACACATTCCAAATTATCTCATCTCCACTATTGTTGCAGAATCTCTTACAATGTACAATGTTATAGTAACAGCGCTAAAGTAAGGCGAAGCTGATGCCACACAAGAAATAGGTGAAGGCTCACCATTATTCAAGTCTGACTATGTAGTAGATGTGCTGAAAGCAGGAGTTTCCTCTGCAGGACTGACGGCAATAAGGGTTAGTTGACGAGGTTCTAGCTTAGTTCGAGTGTTTTCCTTTGTGCCTACAAATTGCAGCATGATGAAACAAACTTTGAATTCTTTGGGGCTTACAAAAAGATATGAAATCACCAATTGCTCCAAAACATCTTCCTTCACCCATCTGGAGTAAAGAATACCATTACCATCTTTAGAAGCCACTCTTTCTTGAAATTGCGCTTCTTCATTGTTAAAGACAAAGCAAATAAGTCAACATGCAGTACTAAAACTACTGTATCAGAAGTCAACAATACCACAAATATGAGAGAATTAATACTGTATATATAACAAAGATGGCGAAAATTTTCAATTACACTCCCAAGTAGACCATTCCAAGATGAATCTTAAAAGAAAACACAATTAGAATTTTAGAAAAAAAAGTAATTATCTATAATTATCTTTAAAATATCATAGGATTTTAGTGTTTGGAACACAGGAAAAGTTTGAGGTTTTTTTTACGGCTATTAACTGTGTACCATATAGTTACCCGCTAACCTGTAAGATTCCTTCACCTCTGACAAGACATCTTGTGAATGTAAGGAATGCCAGGTCTCCACCGTGGTTCGGATTCCACGTTAAACTGTAGGTCCTTCATTTCATCTCACAATCACCCTACCATTACACATTAGCGTAAGTGCGTATAACCCGAACGGGTAGTAAGACGCGGTGCTAATATAATAATAATAATAATAATAATAATAATATAATAATAACCTGTAAGAGATAGGTAATATTCAACAGCCTGGTTTATCAGTTGACAGGCGCATATTATAGTCAAGACCCTTAGATGTGCTTAATAGGGACTCGGCAGTAAAATAAAATTATTACAATCAAATCTGGGCCTAGGAAAAAAAAACCCATTAGAACTTCAACTAATGAGAATTAAAAATTAGGGGAAAAGTGCCTCTTAGTGACTTGCTAAAAAAAATAATTAACCTTTATACCTAAGCCCAAAGTTTATTTTCCTTAACGCTTTTCTCATCCACCCGCCAAAAGTTTACCTTCCTCATTAATGTAAATATATACCTTATCTTAATTGTAAGGAAGACCTGGTGCAAGAAAATTAATCAAACCAATTTTAATTACGATCGTTAGTATCCTATGAGGTGTTAATTTAATTTATCCTTTATAGATAATAATTTATTATAAAATTAGGTATTGTGCTCAAATCAAAATTAATTTAATTTAAACGTATTTACGAGCTTCGTAGCAATAGGATGACAGATTTGGATAGCATTTACAAATATAAGCTACCTTTCCCTAAACAATTTTAAAATTATGGTAAAATTTAATCAATTAGGTTTATTACTAATACACTAGGGGTGCAATATGTTACAATGTAGTTTGAAAAATATCGCTAATCTGTGGGAAATTATTAATTTTGGATGTTCCAAAACTATCACTCCAGAATATTCAATGGTTTTTTTTTTTCATTTCTTAGCACAACCATTTATTTTATTCTTAGTGTAATGTGAAGAAATGTAAATAATATAGGGTTGTCATTTGTCAAAAAGCCAATGTTAATTTTTTTTTATCTGTACCGCCTATGACAACTTTTAAGATACTAGGCCAAAATTATTTATAGAAAGTACAGTACAGTGATATTAATGTTAAGTCTAAAATCTAAAGTTGATATTATACCTATATGTTTTAAATGCAATCCTAATTTGAATTAGTTTATAATAAGCCTTTGCCCATACAGGTTTAAAGTTGAATTTAAATTACTCCCGACAAATATTTATGAAGCCATAAACATATTATCTGAAAGATGGAGAAGAAAGTTTTTAAAACTTAGTTTTGAAAATTTGATTAAAATTCATATTGAATTATAAGATTTAGTAGAAGAATTATGATTTAAATGTATAAACATAAACTTTATCATAAGTATTTAATGTGCTGTGATTAAAACAAAAATATCCCTATGTAAACTATTAGTATGACCCCAAATATTTTGAATCTACTTTTTGCCTTTTAAATAAATATTTATCAAGACGCCCAGCTAAAAATTTAACAATGCACTCTGATAGTATTGTTTTTGCCTTTAATTTAAAGTTATATGCCTTGATAGCGTTATTCTATTCGTATTAGACATTAAATGTAGGCCAACCAGCTAATAGGCCCTGTATTATATTCACCATTTAACATAACTAATTTTTTTTTTAATATAACCTTGTTTTCATCTCGCTAGGTCTACTTTTAAATTAATACATTAAATTATTAAGTTACACTTTAAAATAAACCTTGATTAGACTATAACAAATTGATTACACGCCCGAATTGATTGTTGAAATATTTAGCATTATTATAGTCTGAAAAGATAGAATAATTATCATAAATGTATCATCACAACTAACATGGAACTATTTTAAGTAACACATTCAAAGCGTTAGTTGACTGACGTTCACCTGTAAAGTGATATTTTAGGGCCAACAAAAAAATTATTTAAAAAAACTGTTATTTTAGGACCAAAGAAAGATAATTTAAAAAAAAACTAACATAAGTTATTTAATAGAAATAAGCAATGTACTGTATTTGCTTCCTTATTATTTTGAAAAGTTGGCCAAAAAGTTTCTAGCATAAATTTTGACCGTGCGATTGGTTTTAAAATCACATCTTTTAGAATTACAACGGCTTGAGTAAAAACAAAAGTAAACAATTTGGTTATTTAAAAATAAAAGTATTATTGACAAAGTTTGGGTAGTCGTACATAGGATGTCTTATATTAGCACCAAGTTATTAAAATCTAATATAAATCATAAGTAAATTAACTCTCGTTAGAAAATGAGTGGTATGAAAGCCCTGATGAAGAGATTACAGCTTTGCTAAAAGAAAATGTACCAACATTTGTCGACAACTTGATCTTAATTTATACCCTGTTTCACGTAGTGGTTACTGAGAAACTATCACTGCTTCCGTTGTGATTTATTAAATCTTTATTTTCGTAAGGAAAAATAAGCGCTTTTAAAGACGTGTTGTAAAGTGGTATAATAGTTTCGGAAAAGTTAGTAGAGTGATTTCTTTATGTGGAGGGGAAAAATCGAATGTTTGCGTGGGGAGAGGTGATAAAAAAGAGAGTAGGGTGTGATGGAGGGGGAATAAGAGAAGGGATATTAAGGGGAAATTTATCATGGGCGCAGCTATGGTGGGGAGGGAAATGAGGGGAAGAGAAGGGGAAAGAAGAACATGACTGTACGTGGTGGTGCATTTTTTTAATCCTCAAAATGGCGGATTTCCCGCGCGCGGAAAAGATGAAATATTGTACAAACATGCCCATTTAAAACTTAAAAAGGAAATAGTTAATGTTCAAGAAAAAAAAAAAAAGCTATACCACATCAAATTCTTTGTTTCTTGAAAGCTGTAATGAATGAGGTTTACATTGGTAATATGATATTATGAATGATACCGATAGCATTGTAGTCTACGAACTATTTTCGGAAAGTTTAGTTTACTAATTTCCTTTTAAACTTAATTTAATGTGGTTTTTGAAATATGACTTTTAAACACGTTGTATAATCAATTTTCACTTAAAATATCGTTTATTTCATCATAACATCTAGGCCACGTGCAATGGTAAAACGGTATAATGATTCAAAAGCCGTACTGAGTGTGATTATGTTGGGGGTTCAAAACACCTCACCCCTGAAAATATTAATTATTTATTTTTGTATTCCTTCTCAATAGTCTATCTAAGTTAGAAACTTAGAAAATTCATAACACCAAGAAACCTTAATTAAGACGGAAGGAAAATTATTTCAAGAGCAATTCAAAAGTTCAAACAAATTCCTTGCAACCGCTTCGGTGGCCGCATGGTCTAAGGCGGTACCCTCACAGTGGGCTAGATTGCCGATGACGGGGAGACCAAAGTTCGAATCTCGGTCGGGTGTACTGTGGGTGGTTTTTCCGAAATTGTTTCTCACGCAAATGGGTGGGTACTCTTCCTAAAACTAATAGCGTAATTAATACATAAGCGTATATCCCGAATGGGTAGTAAGACACAGTGCTAAAAAAAACTTCATTATATTGACGTAATATAGATCTAAATATGAACAATTAAAATACAAATTATCACTTTAATTGATTTCAACAAAATATGGTGTTTTGACCTGTCATCAACTTAGTAAATAGATAATAAGTGTTTAACAGATAAAACAGAAAAGCAGATTCTCAATTAGATAGTCACAATATAATTTTTTGTTTAGTTAATATACATCGGTGATAGAGCGTGGTCTAGAAGCCGAGCCCACTTAGTCTGGTTTGCTAGTATCGGTGATAGAGCGTGGTCTAGAAGCCGAGCCCACTTAGTCTGGTTTGCTAGTATCGGTGATAGAGCGTGGTCTAGAAGCCGAGCCCACTTAGTCTGGTTTGCTAGTATCGGTGATAGAGCGTGGTCTAGAAGCCGAGCCCACTTAGTCTGGTTTGCTAGTATCGGTGATAGAGCGTGGTCTAGAAGCCGAGCCCACTTAGTCTGGTTTGCTAGTATCGGTGATAGAGCGTGGTCTAGAAGCCGAACCCACTTAGTCTGGTTTGCTAGTATCGGTGATAGAGCGTGGTCTAGAAGCCGAGCCCACTTAGTCTGGATTGCTAGTATCGGTGATAGAGCGTGGTCTAGAAGCCGAGCCCACTTAGTCTGGATTGCTAGTATCGGTGATAGAGCGTGGTCTAGAAGCCGAGCCCACTTAGTCTGGTTTGCTAGTATCGGTGATAGAGCGTGGTCTAGAAGCCGAGCCCACTTAGTCTGGATTGCTAGTATCGGTGATAGAGCGTGGTCTAGAAGCCGAGCCCACTTAGTCTGGTTTGCTAGTATCGGTGATAGAGCGTGGTCTAGAAGCCGAACCCACTTAGTCTGGTTTGCTAGTATCGGTGATAGAGCGTGGTCTAGAAGCCGAGTCCACTTAGTCTGGTTTGCTAGTATCGGTGATAGAGCGTGGTCTAGAAGCCGAGTCCACTTAGTCTGGTTTGCTAGTATCGGTGATAGAGCGTGGTCTAGAAGCCGAGCCCACTTAGTCTGGTTTGCTAGTATCGGTGATAGAGCGTGGTCTAGAAGCCGAGTCCACTTAGTCTGGTTTGCTAGTATCGGTGATAGAGCGTGGTCTAGAAGCCGAACCCACTTAGTCTGGTTTGCTAGTATCGGTGATAGAGCGTGGTCTAGAAGCCGAACCCACTTAGTCTGGTTTGCTAGTATCGGTGATAGAGCGTGGTCTAGAAGCCGAGTCCACTTAGTCTGGTTTGCTAGTATCGGTGATAGAGCGTGGTCTAGAAGCCGAACCCACTTAGTCTGGTTTGCTAGTATCGGTGATAGAGCGTGGTCTAGAAGCCGAGTCCACTTAGTCTGGTTTGCTAGTATCGGTGATAGAGCGTGGTCTAGAAGCCGAACCCACTTAGTCTGGTTTGCTAGTATCGGTGATAGAGCGTGGTCTAGAAGCCGAGCCCACTTAGTCTGGTTTGCTAGTATCGGTGATAGAGCGTGGTCTAGAAGCCGAACCCACTTAGTCTGGTTTGCTAGTATCGGTGATAGAGCGTGGTCTAGAAGCCGAACCCACTTAGTCTGGTTTGCTAGTATCGGTGATAGAGCGTGGTCTAGAAGCCGACCCCACTTAGTCTGGTTTGCTAGTATCGGTGAAGTCGGGGATCGAATCCTTGTGTATTTATATTATGTTTTATCCTAATTACTTTCCCAAACTTCCTATTCAAAAAATGGTGGTACATTTCCAATAAAATATACCTTCTTCATCTCTGTCCTAATTAGCGTAATTAATATATACATGACCCGCATCGGCTGCCGCATGGTCTAACGCGTCATTCTAGTTACGTTGACAGGGAGATTGGGGAGTTATAATTCTTGTCGGCCATTCACAAAGTTTATTTTATCCCAAGAAAATACGGGTACATTTACTCTAAAATTCTACCTTCTTCATCCCTATCCTACTGACGTCATTAATGAATGTGTATAGCCTGAAAGGATACTAAGTCACAGTCTTAAATGTTAATATTAAAAACAAAAAATTAAAAACATTAATTCATGTCATTCGTAAATATCAAAATTGAACTTATGTATTTTTATAACTAAGTTTGCATAAATTTTTATTTGGAAAAACTTCAAAATTGCTTAGCACTCAATTTTTCACAGTTATCGCGTAAAACTTAAATAATTTGTATAATCCGCAGTTAATAAAACATTATACCCAAGAAAGATTAAAAAATTTCACAAAAATTATACTTTTCCCCCCCCCCCCCCCTTTTAATTCCTAGGTTTACAAACTACTTCCACCGATAATCATACATTTTGTCACAACGAGATGAATGTTCAAATAATATATATAAAAAAGTTAAGTTGATCAACGCAACAAAAAATGACACAAAATAATACGTCACCACTTGCATCAACCCGATAGCAACTGATATTGTTGTTTCTGTGTTTGTTTTCTCCAAGACACCGATAAAAACTAAAAAGTCCAATCAAGAGTATTTGAACGCGAATGAATAAAATCGGATCGGAACTGTTTACCCCGTTGCCCCGTCATGACTATTTCTGGTGGCACTTTTGTTTCCACACAATCGCCTGACATTCCGAAGATGTTATTTATAAAGTCAGAGAGACTTCCAAGGAGAAAACGAGGAGCAGAATAAGTTATACTTACCCCCTCCCCCCTTGCCCTTTTCCAGTTCAGAATGGATCGTCCGTTGTCCGTTGCATCCGGTAGTGGCGCTGTTTAGACGGCCGTATTTTGTTTTCATGGCATTTGTGTTTTTTGTCAAGTTTTTTTCAAGTTTTTTTTTTTTTTTTTTTTTAAGTTTGTATACGTAAACAAGAGATGAAGAGAGTATGAAAACAAAAATTGTGTGGGTTTGGAAGATGAAAGAGAAACAATGGACACGCGAACTAAACGTCAAGCTCGTCAAGTAAGGTTTGCCGGTAACGTAGGGTTGGGGATTATTAGATACTCGAACAGGTTTAGTTACTTGGCGTTTTTTTTTCTTCTTAAATTTGTTTACCACTCCTTCTAGCAAATGAGGGTACATTTCCTCAAACACATTTCTCGTCCTTATCCATTAGTGTAATTAAATACGGATAGCTCAGACGTATAGTAAGAAGTCCTGGGGAAAAAACAAAAGCTGTTGCACAAAATTATTTCACTTGATGAGATGTTACAGTTTAATTCTATTAAGATAGCTTTCATAAATCGATATTAACAATCATTTGAAAAATGTTTGATGAACAGGGATTCAAACCTAATCTTTTTTCGTAGTGCCCCACTACTCTACCTACCGAGCTAGCCGGTTAGTATCGATGCATAAGACACTTTATGAACCAGAACGGCGTTGGTAGTGCAAACAAGGACAGGAAGAGGACACTATCCCCAAGGTCATTGAAAGTCACTGAAGATCATATCAATGTGCTTTTGTTGTCTTGGTTAATATAGTAAGATCGTCAAAAGAACATTCACTAACCAACGTCTTATAGTAGGATCGTCAAAAGAACACTCACTATCCAACGTCTTATAGTAGAATCGTCAAAAGAACACTCATAACCAACGTCTTATATTAGAATAGTCAAAAGAACACTCACTATCCAACGTCTTATATTAGAATCGTCAAAAGAACACTCACTATCCAACGTCTTATAGTAAGATCGTCAAAAGAACACTCATAACCAACGTCTTATATTAGAATCGTCAAAAGAACACTCACTATCAAATGTCTTATAGTAAGATCTTCAAAAGAACACTCACTATCCAACGTCTTATATTAGAATCATAAAAGAACACTCATAACCAACGTCTTATATTAGAATCGTCAAAAGAACACTCACTATCAAACGTCTTATAGTAAGATCGTCAAAAAACACTCATAACCAACGTCTTATATTAGAATAGTCAAAAGAACACTCACTATCAAACGTCTTATATTAGAATCGTCAAAAGAACACTCACTATCCAACGTCTTATAGTAGGATCGTCAAAAGAACACTCACTATCCAACGTCTTATATTAGAATCGTCAAAAGAACACTCACTATCAACGTCTTATAGTAGGATCGTCAAAAGAACACTTACTATCAACGTCTTATATTAGAATCGTCAAAAGAACACTCACTATCAAACGTCTTATAGTAGGATCTTCAAAAGAACACTCACTATCCAACGTCTTATATTAGAATAGTCAAAAGAACACTCACTATCCAACGTCTTATATTAGAATCGTCAAAAGAACACTCACTATCCAACGTCTTATAGTAAGATCGTCAAAAGAACACTCATAACCAACGTCTTATATTAGAATCGTCAAAAGAACACTCACTATCAAACGTCTTATAGTAGGATCTTCAAAAGAACACTCACTATCCAACGTCTTATATTAGAATAGTCAAAAGAACACTCACTATCCAACGTCTTATATTAGAATCGTCAAAAGAACACTCACTATCCAACGTATTATAGTAAGATCGTCAAAAGAACACTCATAACCAACGTCTTATATTAGAATAGTCAAAAGAACACTCACTATCAAACGTCTTATAATAGAATCGTCAAAAGAACACTCACTATCCAACGTCTTATAGTAGGATCGTCAAAAGAACACTCACTATCCAACGTCTTATATTAGAATCGTCAAAAGAACACTCACTATCAAACGTCTTATAGTAGGATCGTCAAAAGAACACTCACTATCCAACGTCTTATATTAGAATCGTCAAAAGAACACTCACTATCCAACGTCTTATAGTAAGATCGTCAAAAGAACACTCACTATCCAACGTCTTATATTAGAATCGTCAAAAGAACACTCACTATCAAATGTCTTATAGTAGGATCGTCAAAAGAACATTCACTAACCAACGTCTTATAGTAGGATCGTCAAAAGAACACTCACTATCCAACGTCTAATAGTAGAATCGTCAAAAGAACACTCATAACCAACGTCTTATATTAGAATAGTCAAAAGAACACTCACTATCCAACGTCTTATAGTAAGATCGTCAAAAGAACACTCATAACGAACGTCTTATAGAAGAATAGTCAAAAGAACACTCACTATCCAACGTCATATAGTAAGATCGTCAAAAGAACACTCATAACCAACGTCTTATATTAGAATCGTCAAAATAACACTCACTATCAAATGTCTTATAGTAGGATCGTCAAAATAATATTCGGTGGCTTTAAGTAGCTTAGTCAAAAGAAGAGTATCTTATATATTATAGTAGAATCTTAAAAATAGCATTATCCAACGTATATAGTAGGATCGTCAAGAAAGCCTTATATGACGTCTTATAGTAAGATCGTCAAAATAGGGGTTGGGGGGAGGTGGGGCCTAAAGCATAGCAAATACTCGAGCTAACCTTTTTTAAATTATTATTTTGGGTATTAAACGTGCACTATCTGAACCGACTGATATTAGCACAAGACATCTACTAGCTTAATTCTGGAATAAGCACATCATCCAGCCCCAGCCTTAGTTTATCACTGTGAAAGGGCAAACACTAATCTGACAAATTCTACATTTTTCAGCCATGCCAGTAATCAAACCGAGGACTCCTAGTTCAGTAAGCAGACATGTTAACAACTGAGCTAAGGTGCCGGATACAATTATTTTAACTATATTCTTTATGTCGACAAAGTGATCTTGGGGTAAAATTCTCACCTCATGATCCAATGTTCGTGAGTTCAAAGTTCAAGCTCAGTCAAAGTAGATGGATTTTCCCCCTATAAAAATCTGTAGCACAACTTCCTTCGGAGGGAAAGCTGTCTATCATGGCATGTAAAAGATATCTGGAAGGTAGATGAAAGTATTTTCCTTATCAGAAAAATGTGTAGGCTCTTTCTCGCTCGCTCGTAGAAACCCATGAGGTGGAGCTGAAATTAACCGACCACAGAAACTGCAATGAGGAATAGCTGGGGTAGTGAGGCTCCCTATGCTTTACATTGGATGCTAAAAGGAATTATTGATTATAATAGTTTTGATGATATACAGAATATAAAATCGAAACTAATAATATTAGAGTATCTGGGCTACGCTACATCCATCTATAGCCCATTTTGTGGAAATATTAGCCAGTACTAACGTAGCGTTGCCCAGAAGACACCAGAATGTACTAATCGTACATCCTTTCCGTGGAGGCTCTTTCCATGCCCCGATGAGATGATTATAATGATGATGATAGTATGACGGTATGAAATCAATGACCATTTTAACCTAACTTAAACCTAATTAACCATACCCTGGTAACCTTGGAAATTATTTCCCTTTCAAGACAAATCCCTTGATACCAGTCGGGAATCGAGCTGAGACTTCGGGACTTCTAGAAGAACAACCAGGGGCTCTGACCACTATACTCCCGAGGCTGGTTGAAACAAACAATGCCAAAGAGAGATCAAACTTTTTCTGATGATTGAATCCCAGAGGAAGGAAATGTGTTCGTGAATTGATGATGATAATAAAATGACTCACTCTAATGGTCAAATTTATACTCAAAATCCTTTCGGGGACGCCAAAGAGTTTCTCTGTAAGAACATCGACATATTGAAACCGTGCTTTCAAAGAGGTTCGCCCAAATGGGTCTAGCTAGATCTAAAGTATAATATTTAATTATTGCTCGAGACAGTATAATGATTCGAACTTTATGTACTAATAATGCCCCACGATTGAGAGCCAATTATGATGATTCGGTTCCGCGATTTTACATATTTATAGTGGTTTACTGTTTTTATTGATGTTGCGAATGTGCCCTAGTATGCACTTATCACGGTTATGTCATCTGATTAATTGTAATATTTATTCATATAAAATAAACAAGAATTTTGATTTTGCATACGATTTATTTTGATAATTCCACCTCCGGTACTGTGTTATATAATATATAAAAAATTTTTTTTATTAAATTCACAGATTTTTTTGTGTGTGATTTTTGTCTCTTGTATAATTAATACACTCTATGGATTTAAGTCATACGCACAAGTGGCTTATATATGACCTACCCCTTGCCTCTTGGACCCCTTGTCACCAGTGTTAAAACTAACCAATGGACAAACTCCTGCCAGTGGCGGACATGTAACTGCATATTTCTGATGTTGATCCCCCATATAGGTGCTGTTACCTCGGCCCAATGATATGATGTGATGTTGATGATGAAAATAATGTACAAGTAGTACATTCGGGCGTTCCCTGTGCAACGCTACATCAGTGCTGGCTAATCTTCCCGCACAATGACTTAAATGAGATAGCCCTGCTACGCCTTTTTTGAGCCTATGTATAATCGGTCAAATAGGAAATCTAATGGTTGAAAACATACATTATATCACCGGTGTGGGTTTTAACCAAGTGTGCTTCCACTGGCTGTATTCCACGACACACCACTGTCCGCTATGTCCTTCGATACGGGTTCTTGCCGTTGTGTATTGGTAGCGTCCCGTCCGCCACATAATTTCCCGGCAAGAATAGCAGGAAATATCACAACTGTTCAAATATGAAGATAAGAATGAGAGAATAGTAAGAAAGGGGTGGTTGCAGGTGCTTTCATCAGCTGTCACTCAACCACATAAAGCAGGTTCATGACCCCAATTCCTCCTTCAGGACAAGGTCAATGTGCTCTACCTCTACAACTGGCTGTATAGTAGGAACGACGTAAGAAGAGCGGGTTGGAAGACTCAGAAACTATTTTTTTTTTTAGATCAATGGTAAATTAGTGCACACGGCTGAATACTACATCTCACTGTAGTTCAAGAAGGGTGTGTTCTATTCTCACACCAATTTCACTGATTTGCTTCAATAAAATTATCATGCTTCGTGAAATAATATAAACTACTAATTACATCTACATAAATACATAATACAATATATAATATACTACTACAATACATACATACATACATATATACATACATACATTACATATCATTATACATACATACATACATACATAATACTTCTACATACATATACATACATATAATACATTAATACATACATACATTAATAATACATATTACATAATTACATATATACATACATACATACATACATTATATATACATACATACATATATACATACATTACATATTTACTTTACATACATACATACATACATACATTACATACATACATAATATACATACATACATAATATTACATACATACATACATATATACATACATTACATAATATTACATACATACTATACATATTACTACATACATATATTACATATAATTACATATATTACATACATACATATTTTACATACATACATACATACATTACCATATATACATACATACATACATATATTACATACATTACATATATTACATACATATACATTACATACATAATAATACATTATACATTACATATTACATACATACATACATACATATTTACTTAATATCATTACATACATTACATATATACAGATATCTACATACATACATACATACATACATTACATACATTACATATATTACATACATACATGACATTCATACTTTACAATATTAATACATACATAATTACATACATTAATATATTACATACATACATAATACATATATTATTATACATTATTACATACATTATATATTACATACTACATACATACTTACATCATTAATATTACATACATACATACATATATACATACATTACATATATTACTACATTCATACTATTACATACATAATACATACATTCATACATTACATAATTACATACATACATACATACATATATAGATTTACATATATTACATACATTACATATATACAGATATTACATACATACATACATACATACATACATTACATCATTAATATATTACATACTATAATTACATACATTACATATATTACATACATACATATATTACATACATATATTACATACATACATACATTACATACATTACATACATTACATACATTACATACATACATATATTACATACATACATATATTACATACATTACATATATTACATACATTACATACATTACATATATTACATACATACATACAACTTTTTTTTACCACAGTGTCATACTATCAGTTTGGGTTATACGCTTATGTATTAATTACGCTAATGGTTTATAGGGATTAGCGAGGTTATAATTATAGGAAGTGTACCCATATTAGCATGGTGGGAGAGTGGAAAATCAGTTTGGAAAACCGTGCCAGTGCACCAGATCGAGATTTGAACCTTGATACCCCTGTCATCGGCCGTTTAGTCTAATGCGAGAGTAGCGCGCTAGACACCGTGACCACCGAAGTGGGCCATATAACATTGGGCATCGATTGGACTGCACTTTGAAGATTTAAGAATATACAAAAAGTTTTTCCCTATGCAGTTAGTTAGTTGTAAGTTGGTTTGTGGGTTGTATGTACGTTTGGAAATACTCTTGGGAGTGTAGATGTTACAAATGGCCATACATTAAGCTCAATATATTTTATTTGCTTCTCTATTATCAGAATAGAATCCTATTGAAATTCATCCTAATCGGATAATCCAAAGTAGGATTTTTTTTCTCTCTCGAAAATGTAGATATGGACACAAATAAAAAGCAACAAAAAGAGGTGCCTTGGTTTGATAGCGTATTTTATCATATCACTAGCAGAAGTACCCATCGTTGCTGTGGGTAACACAATGGATTGCGTGGTTACCCCTACCAAAGCTTTTATTTGCTTCAAACAGACGGCAAAAAAAAAACTCTTTCATTTTGTTTCTTCCAAAGTTTCCGTCTTCGAGGTGCACATGTTTGTGCAGAGGGTCTACAAATTTTAAAATTCCAGGCCTCTTGAGTGTGATAGATATCACACAGGACACAAAGATACACAAACTCTTCATTTTAAAGGTTATTAGTACTATTATTTCTGTGAACAATAGACCTCGCTACCTTCAGGTTCTTATCGTTAACACAGCCTTAAGATTTCTCTTTGGATTAAAAATTGAAATTTTTCCTTGGATTTAAAATCTGTAAATCACAATTTTTTTAAAAACCTTTAAGGATTTCCAGTATCCTTGTATTGCGAGTGTATCCAAAATATGGTCTTGGTAACTTCTGATAGGTGATTGTACTGTGACCTTGATGGCTCTTGGGGTGGACCCTTTTATTTGGATTTTTGGGGGGTAAGATCTGGTCCGTTACCACATTCACACATCAACATTTTATTGCACTATCTTAACAAGAGTATTATTATTATTATTATTATTATTATTATTATTATTATTATTATTAAATGCCATAAAATGGTGATTTAATGATTTCAAATCATTTCAGTTCACGAGCGATAAGGGGTCAAATTTGCTATTTTATGCTTTTAATCTATGGGGCTAAAACTTAGTTTAACTAAACATTAATATAATATAATATAATGAATAATTTATAACATTAATATTATTAATATCTATTAATATTTTCCACTCTCCCTTTTAAGCAAATGCGTAATTAGCTCATATATGTATAGTCCGACGAGTATTAAGTTGGAGTGCTAAAAAAACCAACAACTAAACTCTTGCATTCTGCTGAATATAATATTGATTACAAATATCTGCTTACCCGCTTCGGTGGCCACATGGTCTAAGGCGTTACTCTTGCAGGTGACTAGACTGTCGATGACGGGGAGATCGAGGTTCAAATCTCGGTCGGGTTTACTAAAGGTGGTTTTTCCAAAATAATTTTTCCCTTTTCCTCCATGCAAATGCAGGCTCACTTCAACAAAATATAACCTTTCTAATCCCTAAAACCATTAGTGTAATTAGTACATATGTGTAAAAAAATCTTCATAACTAATTAGCTATTCCCTTCCAACGCAACCCTTTCCAGCTCAGTTGAAGTTTCTCAGCAGGCAAGTTTATTTTACAACCAGACAAGCAGAGAGGATACAAAGTTCAGTGACTACTTTATCTTGCAAAGAGGATACAAAGTTCAGTCACTACAAATCTTGCAAAGAGGATACAAAGTTCAGTGACTACTTTATCTTGCAAAGAGGATACAAAGTTCAGTAACTACTTTATCTTGCAAAGAGGATACAAAGTTCAATGACTACATTATCTTATCATTTCGACAACTACGAGATTAAATAAGTGATATGGTGGTGCACCAAACTGACTTTCTCTTTTATCTTAAAATAGAGTAATTACTAAAAATCTTGTGAAACTAAATAATAATAATATACATAGTTGTAGAATTAATCTACCAAAGCGCAACAATGACATAATATAAACTGTTGAACAACACTGAGAAAGAGGACTGACTATCTGTGTCCTCCAAAGAACCTATAAAAAATTCAATTTCTAAGTGCTCATAACAAACAATATGTTTGCTTGTAGTTTAGAAATTATTGGTTTTATAAAAATATATTTCAAATAAAATATATTTATTTTTAAAAGACCTACTACAACTTTACAATGATATATTATTTGGTATCTGAAATAGTTGTGGAGATATGATACAAATTGGAGATTTCCGTTATGTAAAGTACCCTTCAAATAATTTTTATGGAAAATGTTAGCCTTTTTTTTTGTTATGTTACACAATGCGTAGATACAAAATTTAATTAAATCATTCGAGTGGATTTTAAGAAAATTGATTTTATCCTTTTTGCCCTTCTATAAATTATCCTTAATTTTAAGGCTGTATATCTAACTCGCTTTGCTCGTTGGGGGGGGCTACACCCCCCAAATCCCAGTGAGTTTTCTTTGCAAGCGGTTGTAAACTAACGTAATTCCAGAGCGGTTTTTTGATAGTTCTTACAGTTTAGCCACAAGAGACCTACAAAGAAATGTCCGCACCGACTTTAAAGTTGCTCCAACGTTTTGAATTTTTTTTTCTTTCGGGAGTTGAAAATTAATTTTTGTAACCTTTTGGGATTTTCCCGTCGGTTACAGGCTAGAAGCTATAAGTTTGCCAAATTTCATGTTTATAGTTCATCTGGAAGTGGGTAAACATTAATGTCAATGAGTGAGTCAGCCATGTGGCTTTATATTAGTACTAGATAGCTGTTGCCCGCGGCTTTGCTCGCGTGGAAGTTGATTATATACAAATACGAAAATATACATATGTATTTACAGATTAATTATTATCTATACTTATAAAATAACATGTCCTGATTGATTGACTGACTGACTGATTCATCATCGCCGAGCGCAAACTATCAAGGCTACAAGCTTGGAATTCGGACTGTATATTCATTTTGTTATGTAGGCACCCACTAAGAAAGGATTTTAGAATATTCCAACCCAAGGGGGTCAAAATAGGGGATGATAATATGTATGATAATATGTATGAAAGTCCGTCATTTTGAAAGTTACATAAACAAAATTTTGTATTTCGTTATTGACGTAAAACAAATAAATACGTGTTTCAGGAATTTTGGAAATTTTATTTAATAAGGGATGAAAAAGGGGGTGAAAGTTTGTATCGGACTTGGATTATTTTTATCTGAGGTCAAGTTATGGTCATCAACGTAACGTAATATTTTAAATTAATCTGTAAATACATATGTATATTTTTGTATTTGTATATAATCAACCAGGCCTCCACCGTGGTTCGGATTCCACGTTAAACTGTAGGTCCTCCATTTCATCTCACAATCACCCTACCATTACACATTAGCGTAAGTGAGTATAACCCGAATGGGTAGTAAGACGTGGTAATAATATAATAATATAATAATAATAATATATAATAATAAATAATCAACTTCCACGCGAGCAAAGCCGCGGGCAACAGCTATCTAGTAGTTAATAAATACACCGATTTCCTTAAGAACGGACATATCTCACAGCTATTTCTATTTGTAATTGGATAAACGTAAGTGATTTTTAACGTCAAAGAAAAGTGCTATGTAAAAATACTAAGTTCGTCAAAGTAAATCGTTTTTAATTGTTTGACAGGCATTAGAAAAGAGCATTTTTTCCCACAACGCATGCGCCGAGAGTTTTATTCCCCCCACCCCACCAACCACCTTTTTTTCCCCCCCAAGGCACGAAGGGGATAAAATGATATAGTGGTTCTAAATGAGTCTACGAGATCGCACCACGTGTCTCTTAAGGGTGGTAGCCATTACTTTCTACCAATAACGCGCAAGCAGACGTATATTTTTTTTTAACCGTGGACATATCGAGTCTGTTCTCGGTCGCCCAGGGCGGCAAATTCCTGATGGATACAAAAAAAAAAAGAAGTGGAAACGCTCTAGGCACAAATTAATGAGTAGGAAGTGCCGGAGACCCTCGGAATCATACAAGGGCGTGATCGACGCTCTCGCCCTTAACTCAACGGTAGAGGGGGGGGGGGGGGGAAAGTGTATGAAAGGTGAGTTGTCCCCATAGCAAATACGGAAGATTAGGAAGGGGTTATAAAATAGAATCTGTGCCAGAAGGAAACACACGTGATTGGAAAGAGTGAGGTGGAGAGAATGGGATCTCCTCATGAGACTTAACGTTCCAGTTAGATGTGACTGTTTTCCCTAGTACATATTTGATATATCGCAAGGTACATATCGAAACATACTTTATATCGATCAATATATCGATAAATCGGTTGTTCTGGTATTTGGAATTGCATTGGCCTGGGCGAGCTGGAATGGTGGTTAATAATATAATTAATAATAATAATAATAATAATAATAATAATAATAATATTAGCACCGCGTCTTACTACCCGTTCGGGTTATACGCTTTAAGTACTAATTACTCTAATGGATTAGGCATTTTAGAAGGTTGAATTAGAGGAAGTGAACCCGCATTTGCGTGGAGGGAGAGTGGAAAAAATAATTTAGGAAAAACCAACCCCAGTTCACCCGACCGAGATTCGAACCTCGATCTCCCCGTCTCAGCAGTCGAGCAGCTCAACATGACAAGCGCGTTAGCCAACTACGCCACCGAGGTGGGTAACGGTGGTATTAAAATGGTTACTGCTGTGAAATGTTTTATTTGTCTATTGAAAAAGAGCAGACAAGTTTACTATACTCCATTCACGGTAGGAATTACTCTCTGAAAGGTCTTTTTTTCTACCAATATCCTACTATATAATAGATTTCTGGTAGGGAAAAAGGCCTTTCAGAAAACAATTCTTACAGTGAACGGACTTTATAAATAGGGGAAAATGCACTAATTTATTAAAAACAGAACTAAGAAATAATAATTTTGATTCAAAAGCCTTCAGGTATATTAAATATATCGATAAATTAGTCGGTATATCGGATATTAAAACTTCGATATACTTATATCTATGTTTTTATAAATATATCGATATATTTTTTCATCGTTAACATCCCTAATTCCAAATCCATTCATGACTGTTAATCAACGCTATTTTGATAGTCGATATAAAATAAATATTATAGGGGCCTTACACTAAAATATAGAGCTGTTTATGATTTTTTTTATTTAGACGTTTAAACAAAAGATTTTTTTATGGAGATAAGAATTCAAGGGCATGAATAGGAAAACCTAAAGGTAAGTCACATATTATGTAAAATCACCCTCAGGGAATGCAGGTGAGATTACCTTAAGCTTTCAGACACCAGTGGCTAGATTTATTAGTAGCGTACATCGTAGGATGTGTTGCCCCGACCACGAATATAGCAATGTGGGATGAGCCTTCGCGATATTCAAAAGAAGGTGATTTTACATCACTATCTTCAAAGTACAGGGGGTATTTATTCTACCCCATTTGTTTTAAGATCAGGCTCCCATTGGTCGAGTGGTTAGGATATTTCTATATTTGGCTATATTTTATTCTGCCCCATTATTTTAAAACCAGGCTCACATTGGTCGAGTGGTTAGGATATTTCTATATTTGGTTATATTTTATTCTGCCCCAAAAGACCCGAATGATTGCCCTCCTCCTACCACCTTCATCCCGTGGGCTTCCCACCTTCACTTCATCCTAAAGTTTACAACATTTTAACCTTTACAATCCTTAAAGCGAACGTTGTTTTAAAAAAAGCTACCTTTCAACTACTCATGTTAACATTCTAAAGATTCAAGAGGAATGAGTTAAAATAATATATAATTGAAATTGATTTATTAAAAAAAAATTATACGATATATGATACATAAATCTATGAATTTTGCAAGGGATTGAAACCCAGCCACTTGAAGCTTTATCTCCCTTTTATCTTAGAATATCTCCACAAGATATACGTCTGAATGTGATGTCTTTTATATATATATATATATATATATATATATATATATATATATACACACACACGTCTGGATGTGATGTTTTATTTATATATATTTCTGGATGATTTTTTTTTTTTTTTCAGATCTTGGGTGTAGAATCCTCCCAAAAGATAGGTTTACCATTATATCCTCTAGCAAGAACGTCCTAGGATTTATTAGGACGATCTTGCGTATTTTGAACGGTTCTGTAGACCAATTTTCTGCCATTTCCCTTAGTGAAAACATCCTTATGCTTGCTGACATAAATTATACCGTATCGCCAATTTTCAACCTTTTAAGGTTAGGATCTTCCGTTTTAAATCGTCTGTAAACGGTATGAAGACTAGTCTTATGAACCAGATCGGCCTGTAGTAGTTCGTTCAGTCCTCCTACACTGACGTGTCTTCTGGAAAATTGACGTCTTGCCGGAAAATATAGGTCACGTGCAATCTCTTGCTTGACACTCATGATTATGGTGAAAAAGGAGGATGGAATAGATACTTTATAGAATGAAACCGGCTTCGCGTAGTTCTTCAATTAATGAAACCATTTATTCTGTGCGTTCGTCACTTCAAGCATGGACTTGTGGATTTAAAGATCTTCCTTGGTGTATTGCATTTCTTCCTTTATGAAGAATATCTCCAATAGTCCTCGAATATTGATATTATTTAGAAGTATAGTCCCATCAGTTTCGTCAAAAAGGATATGAGTTCTCCTTATGTGACCAACATAGAACAACCAGTAAGTCTTGATCGAACGAACACGCGATGTATGAAGGTTAAGTCTCCAACAAATGTTTGTAAATCATTCTTGTAGACATACTAGTAACAATACATTATACAAACTGAGTAACAATAGTTTTAATCTCCGTAACAGTAACGGTAGATGAATTCCTGTTTAATGTATTAATTTTATCTCTGTAATATTTGATAATATAGGTATAATTGGAGATTGATAACTTATTTAAGTTCAATGGGTAGTTTATGGTAAAGAATTTTGAGCACTTATCAGTTATTTAGAGAAGTGAATCTCTCATATCAGTTCACTTCAAGTTAATTAATACCACACAGTTAAACTGTTATATTAAACACACACACACACACGGTTTACAGGTATTATATGTCAATTTTTGATACATAGCCTCTAGCGAAGTTATAAATAAGATCGTGCCATTGGATAAGCGATAGGGCGAGAAAAAAGATTTTCGCCTTGTCAGACAGTTTGAATTCGTTGAAACTCCGATGCTTCGGCCGGGTTCGCATCAAAGCGCAGTGCAATCTGTAAGCTATGATCTCTTGTTACAAAGCTTGGAGGAAATAGGTCAAAGGTTACAGGTTTACCTCTCGCGACAATCTCTCTTACAGGTAGGTACCTACTGGTCTACGCAAGCAGCCCCCGGGCCGATACTCAGCTGGGAGTTTGGATGAAGATGTATCGCCCCACGTGGCTTGAGAGGGGGACATTTTCCTTATTGCACCCTTACAAGTTAAAGATCACCCACTGCAGCGATGAGGAGATGATAGCGTGCAAACAATAAAAAGTTTCTCTAGAGACCGTCATTCACGTTAGGACCTTCCGCCATGATCTTAGCGTAGTGAATGAAGTGAAATAGTAGTAATGTAAATGGAGTTGGTCAAAGATGATGTTCTTTAAGTGTAGAAATAATTGAACTCTTTTAAGATGGTCTAACTTGTTCAGACAAGCAATCATTAGCTTCAGTGACCATCAAAACAAACTCCATGGTATGAGCCCACAAGCGATATACAATTTACGAATAGAGGGTGTCATGTGGTCAGCACAAGGAGCCATCCAGCCATTAATCTCACTTTTTCTAATTCAGAGCTACTACTTCTTTATTCAAGTGACTCTCTATTTGTCCTTACGAGGTTGGGTCAACCCCGTTTCAGACCACTGCTTCACAGAAAGATTCTGGAAGCGCCGGGAATCGAACCCGGGAACTCTGGAAAAAATATTAGGCTAACACGATTTCACTCCAGATTTATAAAACAATGTTTTATCTTAAATATATTTAATATAATATTGTTCGGCCAAATTCCTCAACATTTCCTGAAACGCTTCGACCCTTATCTTCAAAGTCAGATAAAATTAAATGTTAATAAATTGGGCTGGGTATGTTATTTATACTTTAGTTATTTAATACGAAGTTATCACGGCGTAAATAGTGGAAAAAAATGGTAGCCAACATGATGTGAACATGGTAAAATAATGGTATTTTCAGTCATAGCACAAATTATTTTATAATCAAATCCAAATATGTTAATGTATCTCTTTTATGTGCCAAATTTAATTTATAACCATCTGGAAGTGTTATCTTTGTTCAACTGTATATATATTATAAGTGGTTTACAAACAAAACCCAAGTGCTTATTAACATGAAAAGGATTATTTATTTTTAAAAAGTTTTTTTTCGTTCTATACAAAGTCAATCTTTATTTTATTTTAGGAAAGGTGGTAACACTAAGATGAGCTCTTACACGTAGTCTTGGCCTGAAAAAGAGTAAATTAATTTAAAATAGCATTAATGTAAATAATAGGCTTAACTTTTTTCCTGATTATATTTATATAATATTTAAAATATTTGTTGATTGTATAGGACAAGATAATTTTTTTAATGGGGCTCAGAGGCATCTCAACCCATATGATGTTTTATTTGGCTAAACAAATATAAGCCACTGGTTTGTTATAATAAATTACATTTAACATCTTACCTGTTACTAAAGTGGGATTGTCTTACGAATGGACCTTTTTTTAAATAAAATACAAACATTTTTTTTTGCGCTAATTATTGCTATGATGTTACTAAACTATTAATGTTATTTTATAACTATTGATACTATCTATAAATAGTGAGAGGGGACTTGACGTATGAACGAATACGTGAAAGTATATCTAGTGATTTTTTCTAGCTGTCAGTATGTTCATTCGTAAAAAAAAAATGGTGGTATAGTAATAATAAAAGGAAAAGTAAGTTTTATTATTATTATTTATTTTTATTATCACCACGTCTTACTACCCATTCGGGTTATACGCACGTACGCTAAAGAGTAATGGTAGGGTGATTGTGAGATGAAATAGAGGACCTACAGTTTAACGTGGAATCCGAACCACGGTGGAGGCCTGGCATTCCACACATTCACAAGTTTGTGATTAATACACGTCTTGTCAGAGGTTAAGAAAGGGTTTGGAAATCAGATAAATCTGTGCCGGAACTGAATTGAACTCGAACCCCCAGCACAGAAGTCTGACATGACACCTTACCTTACCCCTAGACCACCAGGTCATCAAGATTCAACATAATTTTTAGATCGATTTTTTTTCGCACTTACATTAATTCTCTATATATGAGAAAGTAAAATAAAAGTATACTTTTCAAATAAATAATCAATCAACTGATTAATGCCATAATTTATCTGTAGTTGATTACACATATTTTTTTTATCAACATTTGTAATAAAACTCCATTTAGACTAAATAACAAAAACAGATTTACAAATTATATGCTCAAAACAATTGTCATTTTCGAGGAAAACAGTGCATCAGAGGCGAACAATTGTCAAGTCAATACTTTATATATCTATTACCTAGCTTAGCTTGGGTCTATAACTTCTATAGCACGCCTTAGATGAAAGTTTCTTAAGAATTTCGTAATATTTTCTTAAGTGAACTTAGCTTGATAAGGATTTCGTATATTTTAACTCAAGGTAATCTAGCTTTATAACAACTCCCTAAGTGAATTTAACTTTAAAATAACTTCGTAGTAATTATTCCTTTATTTCCCTAATCAGCTTTATACATATTTTGAAGTTACTTATCCCTAGTTTAGCCTCGTAGCTATTCCAGAGGTTAATTTGGCTTTATAATAACTTCGTATATAATTATCAACTCCTCATTTTAACTTAACTATTGTAAGAATTGCTTAATTATCTACTCCTTATGTGAACTTAAGCTTTATAAGGACTTCGTAGTTAATGAATCCCCTAGGGAACATTCTAAAATATAAATATGAACCCAACTAGTTCCTAGGATAAATTAACGCTTCTGGAAGCTTTCGACAACAGCAATTTTTTTTTTTAAGTGTTACAACTTTCACGTAACCTATACAAAGTTACGACGCATCGATATTATTTACCATAACTAATGAAAGTTGTAAACAGTGTTACATTTTCTAATTTACGTGGTTTTAAATTAAAAATATTCATACACATTAATGCTTCCTCCGTAAATTCAAAAATCTTTTTTTTTCAGTATCGCGTCTTATTTATCCGTTCGGGTTATACGTTTTTTAAAAACCTTACAGGATTTGACATAACCTTTGATATACGACACCTTGATAAATTTAGTTTTCATTAAAAATAAGACAAAGCACATTATCATTCATTACTTAGAAAATTCTTCCTCTGAAAAAACACCAAAATGTTGTTGGTAGCTAATAAAAAAAAACGTGATACCAGCAGATGTTATTTAATTCCAAATTACCGGCAACTCTTATCAAAGTATGTATCCGAGGATAAAACAATAAGTAATTAGTGACGATATGAAAGATATGAAATAAAAACATACCTGTTATTTCCCTCCAAACAGGTTGCTCTGGGCGGCTGTGAATTCTCTCCATTTTTGACCCGCTAGGAAACGGCTGCTTTTCGACAACTGAAAGAAGAAACTCGTAGAAAGGCACACATTCTGCAGCTGACAAAAAGCAGTGGCAACATGTTGTGTTCACCCCCATAAAGGTTCTTTACCTGAAAACTACCCTTAGCTCAACAAAAACAACCCTGACAGGCTCCTAAAACTCAAACATTAGCAACTACAGCAAAAAAAAAAAAAAAAAAAGGGGGGGGAAAATAACAAATGGTGTCCTTCATGCTGATCTTCTTCCTCTGTAGTTTATTTGGTTTAGTCTGATATGGATTTTCCACATTTACCAACTGTGAAAGAAAAAAATATTCCGCTAACAAAACTGTGTAATATGTCTTTAAAATAAGGATCCTAGATCGAAAAGAAGAGTCTATTCTTAGATTTCTAAAAGAGGTTTCCTTGGAACCCTTTAGAGAAAGTATCTTGTAAGAATGATTCCTTTATTCTAAGACAGACATTTGTTGGAAAAGGAATTTTTTTCCTTAAAATTCAACAGGTATAAGGTAAGCTAGCAAAATGGGGGACCAAGTAATATTAGGACTTCACAAAAAAAAAACTCTATCGAAAAAATAATAAAGGTAGAAAATATAGTTTTTGTGAAATAGCTTTTTGTTGAGCGATAGATAGAATGGCAAACTAAGCTTTATTTAGAATTTTTTATTTTATGGCAATTTACTTCTTTTATATTAATTTTCAGAGCTAATATGATTAAATACTACAAAAAAAGTTAAAATCTGGAATTGAAACCTCTTGTATCCATACAAAATTTAATTTAAATTAATGATTTGAATATATATAAAGTTTATTATTTTAATTATTTAGTGTACACCCAGATTAATTGCGAAAATAAAAGAGATAAAATAATATCCTTTGGAGTGCATAGATTATTAAAAAAAGTATTTATTCAATGAGCCAACATTACCTTCCATTACCTGTGCCTATTTAAAAACAATACAAGTCTAGCTAACCCAAAAATACACAAATACTTTTCAATTGTTTTATTGTGGTTTTGGCACCTTACAACAAAAATCCAAACTCTTAAGAGAATTAAATTGAACCAGATTGCAGCCAAATTTATTGGTCGATGCTGCAAAGACAAAGTATAGGCTAGTAGTATTTAAAATAAATTGTACGACACAATTGTACACACTTTTTCATATTGTGTATTATGACTTTGAAGATAATTTTCAAAAATATCTTTTGAGTAAACTACCCTTAAGTATGTTTTCCTCAGAAAAACAAACACATCATCTTGTTAATACCAATAATATATTCAAAATAATATGTTATTATTGCTAAGAAAGAAAATAAAGTGAGAATTAACTTGTTGTTAAGTAATATATCTAGAACCATGATTTATTAAAACTTATAATTATAGATTAATTTTATATTTATATTATTATTATTATTATTATTATTATTATTATTATTATTATTATTATTATTAGCACCACGTCTTACTACCCGTTCGGGTTATATGCACTTACGCTAATGTGTAGTGGTAGGGTGATTGTGAGATGAAATGGAGGACCTACAGTTTAACGTGGGAAGGTTGAATTTAGACTAAGTGTACCCCATTTGCGTGGATGGAGAAAGAGAGAGAGAGAGTGAGTGGGAAATGATCTAGGGAAAAACCACCCTCTGTACACTTAACTGGGGTCAAACCACGTTCTCCTCGTCATTGGAAGTCTATTTTATCGCAAGAGTACCGCCTTAAGCCATGCGTCCACCAAACAAACATTTAAATGCGATACCTCTTTGAGATTTCAGAGTTACTTCACTGCCAGGGCACAGATTAGGTCAAGTTTATGGCTGGAGGATTTAATGATTTTGAAACCACAACATATTAGCTATTTAATTTTTTTAAATTTTTCATTGCTTTGTTTTGTGAGGGGTGAGGGCAGAAAGAGATAAAAAGAAATTGGAGAGGAGGAGCGGAACAGATAAAAAATAGAGAGGCACTTTGGTTAAGCCATGACCTCTGATCAATAAAGAAACTGGTGTTTAGAATTTGCTGCCGGAAATAAGAATTTGAAGGAATAATTATTGTTAAGCTTATATTCTCAAAATAGTAATAGTAAAAAAACAAATACAAACATGAAAGAAGAATATATATATATATATATACTTTTTTTTACTAAGCTTAATGGTGATCTGGCACCCGCTATTTGTTGAGCCCTAATCTAGTTTTGATAATTATATATTTATGATAACAAATAATAGATTTAATAGTGGTTCAACTAATTTTTTTTAAGAGCACAATATAGATTTTATAGAATTTTTAACAACTATTCTTCATCATCAGTACCAACCGGAGATGAGCAGGGCTCCTGGATTTGGGGTTGACTAAATTTAAATAAACGATGGTTAACATACCTTTTAATAATTTGGGACGCTCTTCGATGGGTGCGTGGAATAAATGTTAGGCTCGTCCAATGTGGTTTGCCGGTTACTATGGAGGTCAAGAGTTCAATTGCCGTTCGGGTGTATTGAGTTTTTTCCCCCCTCAAATGGAATTACAGTTTAATCTCATTCACTCAGATGCGTGTACATTTATGTTTAATGATAGCTCCCTCATTCCTACCCAATTAAGGTGGGGAGGAAGTGGCCACAAGAAAAGGTAAATGTTTTTGCCGTTTTATAGCAAAACTTCTTTTTTGTCAAAATAAATCAAATATTTTTCAGTAGAAACATAGAGTTTAAATCTCTTCACATGATGACCTCAACAGTTGTTGAATCTGTCAAGGGCGTCTTGGAATTTAATTACAACTCTTTATCTTCGTTTAAGAAGTTTATCATCTAATACCGCTATGCTCATGGCAGATATTCAATAATATTGTTGATATCAACATGTGAAGAAAATTAAACTCTCTGTTTGTATTGGAGCAGTATTTGATTTATTTTGGCCAAAAAAAAAAACAGTTTTTATATAAAAACTGCAAAAACACCTCAGAAGATGAAAAAACCGTTCTTAGTAAAGTAATATAAGAATTAAAGTTCAAGATTTCTAGGAAGAAATATTAAGATAGTTGGAGGACTCTGATAAATCGTAGGTTTTTCTTTATTTGTGGGTCTCTTGTTTGAGTCCTTGCTACAAATAGAGCAGAGGGAGAAAATGGGTGATTCAGTGTTCTTTTAATCCTCAGACCTCAACCTTAAAACCCCCTCGCTCTCCCCATTCCTTTTCTATGAAGCATGAAGATACTAAACCAACCCATCCAAGTAAGGAACTAGCTTAAAGAGATCACGGCCCTTGTGTTAAGAAATACTGAGGTGTGCAAAGCTTATCTTGATAAGAGGTGTGTTTGGAAGTATAGCCCCCCACACCATCAACCTCGTACTCCCCAATCCCTTTCTCCCGACCATCCATGAATCTCTTCCTTATGGCGTAACTCTGTTAGGGAAAGCGGGACTGGTCTCGGAAGTCAAAAGGCATATAATGTAATTTGAACCTTCTGGGCGGGTTTCTTGAAACGAAGGAAGAATTAGGGAGAGGGTGGCAGGCACATAACACTGAGTTGTTGGAAGGGTACTGACCCCTCTGAGATTTCATTTAACTTTTATGAATTAAAACTTAAGGTGAGGTAGAAGGGATAGCAAGTGTTTTTACAGTTTTTATAGAATTGAAAGTTTTTGGCCAAAATAAATCGAATATTTCTCCAGTAGCAACATAAAGTTTAGTTTTCTGCACATGCTAATATCGACAGATCTTGAATATCTGTCAAGGGTGTCCTGGAATTTTGTCAAAACTTTTGAAATAAAGAGAAAAAGTTTTGACAAAATTCCAGGACACTCTTGACAGATATTCAAGATCTGTTGATATTAGCATGTGCAGAAAACTAAACTATATGTTGCTACTGGAGAAATATTTGATTTATTTTGGCCAAAAACTTTCAATTCTATAAAAACTGTAAAATTACTCGCGCACCCTTCTGCCTCACCTTAAGGCTTACCTACTTAATTCAGGACCAGCGTGAAACATAAGAAAATCTGTTGAGATTCAATCGTGTTTTGGTGGGGCTTCATCGGTGTGCTATTTAAAGCTTTATTCACACATGTGTCAGAAATAATGGAGCAAAATATCTACTTTACGATGTTGCCTACTAGGATATATAGCACCGCGTCTTACTACCCGTTCGGTCTTTACGCTTAAGTACTAATTACGCTAATGGGCTAAGAATTGGGAAGGTTGAGTATAAAAGAAGTAAGCCCGCATTTGCGTAGAGGTAAAGTGGAAAAACATTCAGGAAAAACCATCCCCAGTGGACCTGAGTGATATTCGAGCCTCAATCTCCCCGTCCTCGGCGGTCTAGCTCAACACAAAACTAGCGTGATAGCCAACTACGCCTCCGAGGCTGGTGTTGCCTATTTGGAGATTTCGAAGCTTTATTTGTTTTTGCGAAGTGGGTTGCATCGTAGCTTGACGAACCGAAGCACGCAAGCATTGACCGGCCTCGTGGTGTAGGGGTCAGTTAGGCTTACCAGCTCTATAATATGCAATTCCGGGAGATCAAAAATACGGGTCCAAGAGAGTTAACAATCTTCTAATACAACTTGAACTTTAGTTTAAATATCAACGGAAATACAACTTAATGAATTACAAGGTACAAGCTTATCAAAAGTAGATTTATATCAAACTTTACTTTTTAAATTTATATTTCTGAACCTTACGAGCAGATGCCAAAAAAAATTATTTGACAAAATAAACTTGTGGAATTCAGAACATTATATCTGATAGTTATGTCAAACTTGAAGTTCGTTTTTCAAAAGTTAATGGCTTAGCTTACTGCTTCCTTTGGTCCACAATATACTCATCACATTGAATGTTCGTTCACAAATAGCATTTGAAACTGGAATTGATAACGAGAATGAAACAATATTTTTTTAACTCGATGCCACAGATCTTCTCTAAAAGTCGTTTAAAGTAAGCAACCCACCTCATAACCATTCATTCAATGGCAGTGAGAGTATTCTGAACTTCTCTAAGGATAAACAGTTGCTCGTGGTCCTCAACTTCTAGGTCAAGGGTTTCGGTAAGTTTTTGAAGATCATCCCATAAAATAGGGTTCTTTAAAGACAAAATAGACACGTCTTTGAAAGTAGAGCCTTCAAAATCAAATAACATATCCAACGTTACAAAAAGGTTTTTGGTATTTCTTGTGAAATCCGGAAGATATCTAACTCTCAAGATAGGGACTCCTGGGAGACGGGAGGATAGTCATGATTCCGGGAAACTCCCGCCCAGTCCGGGAGGGTTGGCAAGCCTAAGGTCAGTGCACCTGGCTACAAGCCCAAGGGTTCCGGGCTCGATTCCCGGCTGGTACCTTGGGTATTTTTTCCGAAAGGGGAACTGCCCCAATGGTCCCCAGGACTTGGTTGATTAGGCTTAAGTTGGGTCTAAGTTTTTAGACTGGTTATAAAACCTCATACTAACAACATCTCATCGAGACATGGAAAGAGCCTTCACGGAAAGGATGTACGATTATACTGCGTTTTAAGATGCTTTAGGATTGAGGTCAACGCAGCCAGAGTGGGAAGTGGAGGCTCGTCACATGCTCGACCAATCCGGGAAGAGTAGTTGTCATAGCAACCGATGCACGTTGCCAGATTTCTTGAGTCACTGAGTATGCTTGCATAGTAGTAACGCACACACTCCCGCGATGTAGCAACTACGCTCCTAGCCTACCCACCACCCGGAGGCCGGATCCTAAAAAGCAGTTAAATCACAGTATAGTGCATTCGGTTCGGACCTCCCTTGAGCAACGGTACATTAGTACTGGCTAATCTTTCCACATGATGTAACCCAGATTTGCAATTTTAATAGTATTATTATTATTTTAAAATAAATAAATTACTACAATGATCCCGATTTCACTGTTGAGAAGAGAGCAGTAAATCATACTTTGAATCTTTTTTATGCTTCGAAGATAGATCTTGTATCTAATTTTTCTGTTTAATTGTCCTTGAGATGAGCTCTTAAGACAAAAAATCAGACTATTATGTTTATTCGTATGATTGGTTTCTGTTTTACTACTAAAACAAATGTAGAGAACGTCCCAAAGAGATTCGAACCCAATTCGCCCTTATGGTATGTGACTTTTGTAAACTATTTGGATTGTTTGACAGGGTTTTGAGTCAACATGACAACAACGCAGTTTTGTAGTCAGCTAGATTAGGTTAGGTTGAATTATACTAACTTATATTATGTTAAGATGGATTAGGCAGGGTTAGATTAGGCTGGACTCGGCTGCAAGCAAAATAAATTTAAGACGAGGGTGAAGAGGGGGGTTGGGGGGGGGGGAGCGGGAATTAAGTGTAAGAAATTTTGAACTTTTTAGTTTGTTTAGCAAAAACATTTTTGGGCAAAATAAATAAAATATTTCCCCAGTAGATACATTTAATTGTTTTTGTTTATTTTTTCATTTCGTAATGTCAACAGTTCTTTAATATTTGTCATGGGCATATTTGACCATAAACATTTTAAATCAGTGATTCCCAATCTGTAATTAATGTATGGGGTTGAGATTTAGTATAGCTAGACATTTACATGAGGTGAACAAAATAAAATACAATAACTAACTTTTTAAATTACACAATTAGCAGGGGGGGAGGGGAGGATCATTTTACAAAGTTGTATCTTCGAAATAAAACCCTCAGTTATTGTTTAACAATTTAAAATCAATGTTGCTATTGTAGTAGAAAATATAAGATGTTTTAAGTGGACTGAATAAGGAAGTAAACATCGATGATAAAGCTGAAATGAACCCGGAATTACATTTAATAAAAATAAACTTTCACAGTGATGAATTAATGGCCGGAGGCTGTATGATGAGTCTGTTGTAGATTTAAGTTAGTTTATAATTAATGTGCTGATATAATAAGTCGGTTCATAAAGTACACGTTTAATAGCACAAATAAATGAAAACATAAATAATAAATATATAAAAAGACAGGACAGTTTCAGTGGTTTTATATGAATAAAGGAGTAGTAGCTCCGGTTTAGAAAACAGATATTAACGGCTGTAGGGCTCACTGTGTGTGACCACAAATGTTGGCATTGTCATCATTAATGGCGGGGGCCGCTCAGTCGGTATAGCTCACTTGTAGGCTCACACCATGGATTATGATAGGCCCATTATGTTTGTCCTCAGGGGTGGATTGGAACCTTTCAGTCCATCCCTGTTCGAAAGAAAGGTTGGTTCAAAGAAGAGTTTAATCTACTTTGACCCGATAGTTTGTTGTTGTTTTTTATGCACTGTGTGGCTCACTACCCTTTGGGGCTGACCTAGAAATACAGTTAGTGCAACCGGATGGGGATAGAGACAGCAGTTATTGGGTATCGGGTCAGTACAACAGTGTTCGTATGCTTTAAGGCGTCACTCTTGAAATAAACTGGACTGCAGGTGACGGAGAGACTGGTGTTCGAATCCAAGTTGAGTGTACTGAGATTTTTTTTTTTTTTGTTATATGGTTTCCCATGCTCCTTTCACATGTATGTGGGCTATATATTCTCTAAATTGTACCTACCTCATTTCAACCCCATATAGTAATGTTTTTAAATTCGTTCTACTGGATGGTTACAATAAATTAGGGCGTTACTCTCGCAATGGACTATACTGCCAATGACGATGACGGGGAGAACATTGTTTGATCCCGGTTGGTTGTAATGAGGGTTATTTTTCCTAAATGGTTTCCCACTCTCGCTTCGTGTAAATGCTGGTACACTTCCTCTAAAATCAATTTGTCATCCCTAAACAATTGTCGTAATTAGTATATAAGCGTATAAGCCGAATGGGTAGTAAAACGCGGCGATTAAAAAAAAGTATACGAAATGTATATAAAGGTGCGTTTACATCAGTTGAGCTGAGTTTGTACTGTAACATGTAATGTATTGCTCATCGATTTGGACGTGGAACGATCACGCCACGAGCAATCGACGTACTAATTATCTCAGTTCAATTCAGTATTTACGAGGGTGCACTCAATATACTTCAATTTAATTAGCTATCTTAACTCTACTAAATGTATGTTAACGAAGAAGCATTAGCCTTGATTATGCAGCGGTGCTATGCTAATTACGGCAAATATTTTTTTTTAATAACGAAAGCCTCGGTGATGGTAGCGTATGATTGTATAAAGAACGGGCTGGTTCGGAACTACTGCGAGATTTAAAGTTCCAGAACATTATTGGACAGTACAAAAGCTTTACCAGAATGTCTCCCACAGACTTTGAAAATTTGCTGAATAAAATAGGACAAAAACAAAATATTTTTCGTTTGTAAACATATTCTGCTTGTCCTGTTAATCCTTACAGGCATCTTCCTTCAAATTCTTTTTATAATAATTTTTGTCCTTAGGGTCCCATAAAACATTATGGTTTTTATAAGATTTTATCAACTGAAATACAAATATCAAAGACCAGTTCGCCATGCCTGCGAGCATGCAACAAATACGTCCCAACTAGACTGACAGCCAACAGCCGGCGGATCACTGCGAATGGTTGATAGCGTGCTCTAAGCGTGCTCGTAGTGCGCTCGTAGCGTGTTTGTAGCGTGCTCGTAACGTGCTCGTAGCGTGCTCGTAACGTGCTCGTAACGTGCTTGTAGCGTGCTCGTAGCGTGCTCGTAACGTGCTTGTAGCGTGCTCATAGCGTGCTCATAGCATACTCGTAGCGTGCTCGCAGGCCCGTCCCAATTAGCCAAATCTGTTAGGCTAAATTCCATTCACGGTAGGAATTACTCTCTGAAAGGTCTTTTTTCCTACCAATATCCTACTATTTAATAGATTTATGGTAGGGAAAAAGGCCTTTCAGAAGTCAATTCCTACCGTGAACAGACATTACATTACATCCTACACTACAAGCTCGACTCGTCTAATGTATAAGGGGTTTAAGGTAAACGTCCGATTCATGGACATATTAAGCGATGCAACGACAATATCTGAGTTTAATTGTCTTAAATAAAAAGTTACACAGTTTTACTCGACTTGTTATTAATATAATGCACTTCAACATACAATTTATTTTTACTATAAAATTTGAAAAGTCTTAAATATTTATAACCACTTGTTATATAATATAAATTTTTATAATAACTACATAACATTCTGATAATGAACACGTTGAAAAAAACAGATTGTACTAGTAATCGTCATATCGATGGGCCAACAATGTACAGTTAATCTTGATCACTTATTGCAAAGAATTAAATCATATTAATCAATACATTCTGCACAGTAATACTTTTTCAAACTAGGTGTTACATTTGCACAATCTTCATGTAGTCATGATTTACATGAAAAGCACTTAATCATACTATTTTCAATTGATTCTTGACATATATTGTAGAATTCGCTTTCATTGTTGATGGTTTTCTTAATTTTCTTGGTGTTCATTTTTTCTCTTTTCCTTACTCTTATATTCTCTTTTTCGGGTTCCTTCTTGAAGCTCTTATTCCTCTTTTTTTTTCAATAAGTTTTTTTATGATAATCATACCATTGTTGTGATAATAAGGTACTTTAACTCTTTTATTTGATTTTAAAGAAGCCTGTTTTGGCGTTTCCGGCCAAAAAATTATACTTTTAAATGGACTTGGAATACTTTTTAAACTGTCACATGAAGGTGATGTTTACGGTTGTGGCGTAACTATTTGAGAATTTGATGGAGGAGGCGTTTTATTGTTAATTTCGCTTCTGGCCAATGTTTTTGATGTAATATCTGTTCCTGAGATCTCACAATTCTATATTTGCAAATTACTTTCATTTTCAGTGTCTACTTCTTTGGTGATTGGACCATATGATTTGCCAGTAACCTCTTTATAATTTTCTCCTATATTTTCTTCAAAATTTACCTCAGTTTCATCTCTACACATTTCTTCTCTTTTGTCTTCGAGATTTTCCTCAGATTCATCTGTACGAATTTTGCATAGCTCGCTCCATGTAGTTGAGAACAGGAGCCATTTCACGTCTGTAACGTAAAAAATGAAACTATTCATGCACGAAATATTTAAGTAAATATTTAAAATGATAATAAGTCTTTAATTTTTAAGTTTTAGGTTTTAATTCCCTTAATTACTCCGGATGTGTAGTAAATATTAGTATACCAACTATGGACAAGTACAATTATCACTAATCGACACAATTTTAACAAATTATTTTATTTTTTGTGTTTAACTAAGCAGATGTCCATCACTGCTCCAAAAATATATAGAAAATTAACAAAGCCAATTCTTCATTGTGACTAATATTGCTTTCTTTCTTTAAGTCAAATTCAACTATGAGGTTTTAACTGCAATGTCTCAGTTATGCATACAAGTGTTCATTACCGGTCAGAGTTGTAAAATTTCGTGTACCAGTAAAGGGCATGGAGATAATTGTATGCTATTTTACTAACAAACAATTAATTATACTTTTTTCCTACAAAAAATATATTCTATTTCACCTACCTCAGTATAAAATGACTTATTGGGTAAAAAAGGTTTAAATCGTGATTAACATAGTCCAAGGTAGCTTAACGTTTACCACAAGAAACTCTGCACACCAGTGAAATACCCAGCACAGAAAATGACAATACCAACCACAGTGGTGGTCAATTTGTGAACTATTTCATAATACTTCAAAGTGACACATAACATTAATAGATAGCGTATGTGTGCAGTTTGAGGTTTGTATAAAACTAACAAATATGTCCATCACTGGAACACGGTCCATTACTAGGACGTTTACCTTATAGCTCGATTTTCTTACAAATAACCTTCTTTAAAGGCCTTTTGTACAGCAAGAATCCTTTTATTGATATAAGATTCTGGTAGGAAAAAGGGCCTTTTAGATGGGTATATGTAAGAAAATCCGGCTAAATTATAATAATGAGATTGATGGGAAACGATACATTATCGTAGTAAAATAGTCAACGCACAGTTAGAGCCAATTGTTAAGAAAAAATAATAATTGAGAAATATTCGCCGCTGATGTTATGAATATTGTTGCCAGATTTTACATTTAAACTTTCTACAAACTGATATGACAAAACATTTTGTATATATATAATATACAAATCGAATTGAATTGATGTATTTAAAGAATTTGGGATCAAATCAGATCAAGATATAATATAAATCTTATTTAGGAGACTATCCCAAAAAATCAGGGAAAATGGTCATCTAAAACTAGAACGACCTATTGTCAATTTTGTCAGACCAGCATTTATTTTTTTCTAGCACCACGTCTTACTACCCATTCGGGCTGTGCGCCAATCTATTAATTATTCTAATGTGTTAAGGATAAGTAAGGTTCAATTTAGGGGAAGTGTACCCGCACTAGTGTGGAGATAGAATGGAACACCATTTTGGAAAAACCACCCTCATTATACATTACCTAAATTCAAACTCTAACCTCCCCGTCATCGACTGTAAAATCTATTTCGAGAGTGAAGCCTTAAACCATGTAGTCACCGGAGCGGGTGATTTTCATTTGGTTTTGATATATTTTAAGGTGAAGGTGTAGGGGACGTGAAAATAAGTCAGGTTTTTTTTTATATAGCAAAACATTTCTTTGGTCAAAATAAATCAAATATTTCTTCAGTAGAAATATAGAATTTTACTTTCTTCACTTGGTGATATCAACAGTTCTTGATGATCTGTCATGAGCATAGTCCAGAAGGTCCTTAACAGATGGTCAAGAAATGTTGATGTGAACCTAATTAAACTTTATGTTTGTATAGAAATAATATTTGATTTATTTTGACCAAAATAATATTTTGCAAAAACACTGACCATTTCTTACATTCCCTACCTTAAAGAGATATGCTTGTGGAGTTATTACTATAACTGCGTGTATAGACCACTAAAGCCCTTAGAGTGGTGGATTTCTAACCCCTGTTTTAAGTAATTTGGTTTGTTTATCTCAATCAAAGTACAAGAGTCAAGAATATTCTCTCAGAACATCGTCAACAAACCTATCTACAAGGTTGATGACCGTCAAGGAATGTCAGGTTTCCCCTAAAACTTGTTCCTCCTGGCCAGTGTTTCTTGAAACTAAACTCAATGATAACCAAATCAAACCTTGGAATACATGTTTTGGATTTGTTCATAACTCACAAAGTTGGACATATGGACAAAGTAATCAGTATCATCTGGCCTTATTTGGTTTCGAATCTCGGTGAGGTGGATGTGTTTTCCTAAAAATGGTTTCGCCTTCTGCGTTCAAGGAAAATGTGATTTCTACCGAACCTTATCCCATAAGTATACATTTGCGGGAAAACTGGACGTATTGAGTAATATGTGGCGCACTATTAAAACATGATATTCATACTACTTTCTTAAGATCCATAGGTGTTCGTAACACTATCCGTAACCGTGAAGATGGTCGAGTGGTCTTTGGCATCACACATTGCACTTGGTCACCGCTGTTGGATGGACGGAGCTTGAATCCCCCGTTTGGTGTATTCTGTGTTGGATTTTATCATCCGCGCTCCACACCTAATGAGCTAATTTATCCTCCTCATTCGTATCCTTTATAATTAGCAGGGGCGCCAAATTGGGAAAATTATTGAGGGGGGGGGGAGACTGGGATCTGGCGTTAGGGGATACCCACAGGCGGACCTGCGGTGCGGGGGTTCTCTCCCAGATATTTTTTTTTTTAAAAAAAGCTTCAGAACTTAAGTATTGTGCCTTTTTGCTTCGTTACATCCAAGAACATTGGGGGGCAGCCCCCAGCCCCACGGAGTTGGCCCCAGTGATAATTAGTAGTTATTTTTTAATAACTCTAGTGATAAAAATACCCTTTAAAAAAATAAAGGTATACATTCCTAAAAGAGCAGCGTGAATATATTCTTATGACTGAGTGGTAAGGGGGAGGTTTATTAGGAGTCCTCAAGGGGTGTATAAAATAAATATTAATCGTATCTGGATAAATTACTGGCACCAAGGCTATGTGATTATTGTTACAATACAATTTTCATAGAAAGGTCCTTTTAGGAAATAAAAACCACAAACTTTTTTGTGTTAACTTTAATGACATTTTACTATTTTATTCGGGTCGACCTCAGAGATCTTGGGGTAGAGTGTTCACCTCAGGATCCAATGATCATTGGTTCAAACCCAGCCTGGATTGACGGATTTATTCGAGCGATGAAAATCCATAGCATAACTTCTTTCGGAGGGGAAGTAAAGCCGTCTGTCCCCATGTCGATTGTGACACGTAAAATAACCCTGGAAGGTATGGAAAAATATCTTCACTGTTAAAATTGGTAGGCCCTATCGCTCTCGCTCATAGAATTTCTTATGTGCTGATTCAATCAGTCTGTTCAGAAAGTGCACGTTAAATACCGCAAATAAAAAAACTGATACTATAATATTAGTGTTAGCTTATAGATATCGGTAATATCTATTAAAAGTGGCAGCTGAAGATCAGATGACTTGATGTATGAATACGTGAAAGTAGATCTAGCAACTTTTATAGATGTCAGATAAGGTCCTTCCCATGAAAATTGAACTTTAGGTATGCGGTCTCATTTTAAATAATTGCTAGGTCTTTAAGTTGAGAAAAACGTAAAAAGTCTTGAAACCCTGTTTAGGGCCGAGTATATCAACCCTTACCAGACCGGTAATCCACCCCATCTCCCGTCATTGTACAAGGATTCTCCCCCGCAAACTTGTAGAGGGTGGATTCTGCAGGAATACTCTGCTCAGATGAAAAATAAAGAATTAAAATTAATTTAGACATGTCAGATTTCCATAAATATGTCATTATCAATTTACTAAAACTACACAACAAGGTTAATACAATATTGGGGTAAAAAAATTAAGAAGTACAATGCAAAATGGCTTAAAGGGGATGTCCCGCATCAGTGGTCATATGGTCTAAGGCATTGTTCTTGTAATATACTAGATTTCTGGGGATGTATAGGTAGGGATTCGAATCCTGGCTGAGTGTACTTTAATATGTATCTTCTGAATAGTTTCCCACCCTTACTTCACACAAATGTGGGTGTATTCTCTCTACATTCTACCTTTCTTTTCTCTACCCAATTAATGAAATTATTCTAAAAGGTAGTAAGACGCGTAAACCAAACGTTTATTAAAGGTTATTTTCCTCGTTTTACATGTTAGAACATTTGATGATATATAATATTTACTTTCAGTCAAACTCTTTTTTTGTGCCTGCTTTTTAATTTAGGTAGCCTTCAGAATTGATTGGCTTTTCGGCAAAATAGTTTCAATCGTTTCTGTTTAGTTGGTTTTCCATATTTTATTTGGAATTACAAATTATTTTAAGAACAAAACAACTGGGAACGCTTTAACTACAATATATTCTCTAATTAAAATAAGTGGATGTTTTGGATTTTTTTTAGTGATGCGCTTAAGGTGAGATCGTAGGGAACGTGAGTTAAGAGAAGAGAGTTTGCAGTTTTTATATCAAAACAGTTGTTTTAACAAAACTAATTCAAATCCTTCTCCTTTAGAAACATAAAGTTTAACTTTCTTCACTTGGTGATACCAACCTTTCATAAATATATTTTATGGATGTCCTGGAATTTAATGAAAACTTGTTCTCTTCATTTAAAAAAGTTTCTCATCAAATTCCACCATGCTCATGACAGATATTCAACAACTGTTGACATCATCATGTGAAGAAAATTAAACTCTATATTTGTACTGGAGAAATATTTTAATTAGTTTGGTCAAAAAAAAAAAAGTGTTATGCTATAAAAACAACAAAAACACTGACCTTAAATCAGGCTTCTCACGTCCCCACCTTAACACATTATTCTTATTATCAGCAGTAGTACTTCATAACTGAGGTTATCAATTACTTAACTTAAGATAGTCTATAGGGTATCCTAGACGGGAATTATCCCGGTTTGAACAAACAGGGATATGGGAAGTTAGTAATGGTACGTGTATTATTATTATTATTATTATTATTATTATTATTATCAGCACCGTGTCCTACTACCCGTTCTGGTTATACGCACTTACGCTAATGTGTAATGGTAGGGTGATTGTGAGATGAAATGGAGGACCTAGAGTTTAACGTGGAATCCGAACCACGGTGGAGGCCTGGTATTCCACACATTCACAAGTTGAGACTAATACACACGTCTTGTCAGAGGCGAAGGAAGGGTTTGGCAATCAGTTAAATATGTGCTGGGACCAGGGATTGAACCTGGACCCCAGCACAGAATTCCGATGCCTTATCCCTATACCGCCAGGTCACCTACCTGGTACGTGTAGAACCAACCCCAATAAACCTGGTTGAGATCTGAATCATGACTTCACGGTAACCAGCAATATATTATTTTGCTGGCTTAACGCCTTGTACAGTATTCCCCTGGTCTGGCTGATGAGAAGGTAGGATATGAGGAAGTGGGCCAGCATTTCCATGGAGAAACCATGGAAAGCAACATAGAATTCCAGGATGGGATATGAACTCTGACCTTCCAAGTTAATCAAGCACTCCAGTGAACTTCTTGCCACTGCCATTGTAGGACCCACTGACACTCCCACCTCTCTCTGTTCCCAAATACTCAATTGAAGTTCTCCGCCAAAGAAAACAAACAAATGCTGCCATTTATGGATATGACTGAACCTTTGAATTGAATTTGACAGAGAAGAATGAAAGCAGAGTCCCAAAGCAAAAAGTTGGTCTCCTTTACCACTCTGCCATGGAGAAAGAAATATTCAAACCAGAGTCCCCAAAACACAAAGTTGTTCTCCTTTACCACTCTGCCATGGAGAAAAGAAATATTCAAACCAGAGTCCCCAAAACACAAAGTTGGTCTCCTTTACCACTCTGCCATGGAGAAAGAAATATTCAAACCAGAGTCTCCAAGACACAGAGTTGGTCTCCTTTACCACTCTGCCATGGAAAAAGAAATATTCAAACCAGAGTCCCCAAAACACAAAGTTGGTCTCCTTTACCACTCTGCCATGGAGAAAGAAATATTCAAACCAGAGTCTCCAAGACACAGAGTTGGTCTCCTTTACCACTCTGCCATGGAGAAAGAAATATTCAAACCAGAGTCCCCAAAACACAAAGTTGGTCTCCTTTACCACTCTGTCATGAAGAAAGAAATATTCAAACCAGAGTCCCCAAAAGACAAAGTTGGTCTCCTTTACCACTCTGCCATGAGAAAGAAATATTCAAACCAGAGTCCCCAAAACACAAAGTTGGTCTCCTTTACCACTCTGCCATGGAGAAAGAAATATTCAAACCAGAGTCTCCAAGACACAGAGTTGGTCTCCTTTACCACTCTGCCATGAGAAAGAAATATTCAAACCAGAGTCCCCAAAAGACAAAGTTGGTCTCCTTTACCACTCTGCTATGGAGAAAGAAATAACCAAACCAGAGTCTCCATAGCACTAAGTCGGTCTCACCCATCTTATGTCAGAGCTAGGAAACTTATAGTCAGACTTACTAACCACTTGTTCTTGGAAACAAGCTGGAATTTGCTCATAACTGGTTAATCGTAGTTCTGTGTTGGATGTTTACGCAAATGAACAAGCGAGGAATGTCAAAACATAAACTTCCGCATTCCTATTCTACATGTAAATAATCTGATATCCCATGATTCACCTGCATTTTCATCGCTTAGATCAATTTCTATGCAACAAGGACGTTACCTACATGTTTATCGAACACGATTAACAAGCCTGATTAGACTCAAGAGGCTGGTGTTCGATTCCAGACTAGGGTATCAGACATTTTACCCCACCCAGTTGTTTTCCAGCACCTCTACAAATGAATTCTGAGTAATTTCCTTAAAATCTACTTTTTTTTAACCCACATCGGTGGGCACTCGGACTAAACGTTTAAGTTCGTCTGATTTGTTGATATTTATAAGTGACGAGGAAGTTGGGGTTTGAATCCCGGCTTGGCTTACTGAGAGTGTATTTTCAATCAATATTTCCCATTCTGGCTCCCCTCCTCACTCAAATGCGGATACAACTTCTCCATATCATACCTTCCTTAAACCTACCCTAATAGAGCAATAAAATGCGGATAGCCAGAGAGGCTAATAAGTCAAAATTAAGCGTTCATTTCGAAAAGGTCATCTTCCCCAAATGTAAATTTACAGTAGTGACAAAAAATCTGTTTGAAAAGACCGAAGTTTCAGAAACATGATCTTAAGCTGTGGCAGAAGGGAGCGCGATTAATTTTAGTTTTTATTGCATTACATTTTTTCGGCCAAAATAGATAAAATATTTCTCCAGTAGCAACGTAGAGTTTAGTTTCCTGCACGTGCTAATATCAACAGATCTTGAATATATGTCAAGAGTGTCGTGGAATATTGTCAAAACTTTTTAAATAAAGAGAAAACTAAAATTTATGTTGCTACTGGAAATATATTTGATTTATTTTTGCCACAAAATTTATATTCTATAAAACTGTAAAAATACTCACGCTCCCTTCTGCCGCATATTAACGAAAGGAAGTAATGCTCATATATATAATATATGGAGTCTCATTGTTGTGGAGTATGTTAGTAACACCTCTGTAGCTTAGTAGCTTAGTGGTGAGAGTTCCTGGATGTAGATCCAAAAGTCCCGGGTACAATCCCCTTCACTTAAATTTTTTTTTTCTGTGAATCAGTGAATCCAGAACGGGGTAATAACTCAGCCTCATGAGGATAAATGAGGAGCTACTTGATTTAAAAAACTGAGAGTAAAGACTGGAGGGTTCGTTTTGCTGATCACATGACACCTTCTATCCCCATATGTTGGAACTATCATCGCTAACGGTGGCGGCCGCTCGGTCGGTATAGCTTTCTTGTGGACTCACAACGTGGATTATGTACCATCTATAGTAGTATTAATTGAATAAACTGGTTTACCCGACAGAGCTTCTGGTGGTTTCCAAATTTGACTGTTATCCCGGGACAAGGATGGATCGAGGGGCTGTGTTCGTGGGGGATTGCATTTCAGGCTGATTCAAGTATAAAAAAGACATTTTAATTAATAATAATTTAATAATAATGATACTACTAGTTTTTTTATCATCATGTCTTACTACCCGTTCAGGTTATATGCGTATGTATTAATTACACTAATGAGCTAGGGATTAAGAAGGCTTAATTTAGAGGAAGTGTACCTGAATTTGCGTTTTTTTTTTAAGATAAAACCTTTCAGTGCACCCGAGTAAGATCAAACTACGATCTCCCAGTCTTCCGCAGTCTAATCCAACACGAGATTAGCGCACTGGACCACGTGGCCACCGAAGTGGTTTATTTCTAGTTTATAAATATAATTTTAATTAATTATAACCCTTTTCGGTGATTTAAGTATCTTGCAATAGATTAGACTGCCGATGACGGGGATATCAGGGTTTGTATCCTGGTCAAATGTACCGAGATTTTCCCCCATAAATGATTTTTCCCTCATACGCCACGCAAATGCGGGTACACCTCCTCTAAATTTAGTCTTCCTCATCCTTAACACATGAACGTACTTTGTAGGTCACATATGTGTATAGCATGAACGGATAATAGGACATTGTGCTAAAATATAAATATATGTTAGTATAAAGATGACTTGTTGGAAGAAAAAAAACACAATTTTTATTAGCAAATTTGTAGTTTTAATAAAAGAAAAGATAAAACAAATATTTACCATCACATTAAAAGTAATAAATAACTACATCCTTAAATTGTTTTAATAGAAAAATAATTTAGTTTAATACAAATACTAGGTTATCATACTAAAGATAGTAATCTAATTTTTGCAAAATTTTAGTTTTACAACAAATTCGAATCTGCTATTATAATTGCTCGCAAAACGTTTAACAACCCCGTTTGCTTCTACCGAACATAATGATGGACCCAAACTGATAATAAGACGTCCGGAGCAAAAAAAAACACATCTTGAGTAAGCAGAATTCTAACATACAATTTTACAGATACAAAAAAAAAAAATTGGCCAAAGAATTTGTCCATGGGTGAAAGTGAAAGGGTCAATCCATTTTCCGGGAAAGTTATTTTCACTTAAGTTCCGGGGTTATTTTAAATGCCCCAATCGACACGGGACCGACGGCTTTACTTCTCCTCCGAAGGAAGTTGTGCTACGGATTTGTATCACTCAATAAAAATCCATCAACCCCTCCTAGGTTTGAACCCACAAATACCGGATCCTGAAGCGAGAACTTTACCCCAAGACCACTAGGGTTGGCTGAATTAAATTTATAATCTCTGATCTTAGTGACATATCACCTTTGGAAAACAGTTCCTAGACCCTAGAGTAACTGGCCGGGATTCAAATCTTGACTTCGACCATCAACAGCGATTAAGCCACAGCGCAGACAAGGTATACACCAGAACCACAACCTCTAGATTAAAAATGGCTGCGTTCATTGGGAAAGCTTGAGCCCTTCAACACAGGGATTGCCACGTGCCATAAAGGGGCACTTAAAAAACTCATTTTAATCATGGTTTCACTCCCAACCCCCTCTTCACATTATTCTACCTCACAAAGAGATTACTTATTTTGCAAATTACGATTACAACGGTCCCTTTATGATGAATATGTTAAAAGTGAGTCGTTTAACAACTGATCATTTGGTAGTGCTTTTATCACTGTTCATTGACACTAGCGAACCCAGTGTTGATGGACTCAACCTGGCTCAAGAAGTGAATCGAATCTTCGGTATGGCTGAGGATTTAATGCAGAGCAGGGCAACATATTTCTCAATGAAGCCACAGGTGTGACGAATGATAAGTGAAATTTACCACACGATTTGAAAATTGAGAAAATGTAATTCTCAAACGAATGTTAGAGCAAGTTTATTCAAGACGTGCACTTTAGATACTCAGTTACAACTGCCTAAGACGCAAATGATGAAAATTGTTTGTATTTAAATTGTAGGACAATTTAGTGTGAAATTTTACATATTTTTTTTCTAAATGCATAGAGGAAACGAATTGTCGGGAAAGGCAGTGGACGGGGGTATTGGATGGCAGTGTTGTGTCAATGATTCATTCAAAAAGCGGAATGCTTCCACGATATGCAGGAAATATCACGTTACAATCAGCCCAAACCACCAGGAATTTTTTTATTTTACTGTCAGAGCTGGCAAACTAAAATTCGGCACACTTTTATGGGCAATTCAACACGTGTGGCGATTGGCGAAAAGGTTGCCAGCCCTGGATCTGGTGTATACCTTGTCTATGGACTAGGCCTATAGAAAGTGAAGCAATTCATCGTGACCACACCTCGAGTCCAGAAACACAGGCAGGCAAGGGATTATCTACTCTTCGAGAGCGTTTGATCAGAGAGAGAACACGATCTGTGTGTGTGGTGGGAAGTATTCTAAGCTACGCTGTGATCCCGCTCATTTATTGATTATTGGACAGCTCCAATACTCGGCCAGGGACCGACCAACATAGACCTCTGAGATGAGAACTGGCCCTGCGGACAAAATTCACCGACCTCGACATAACGAAACGATGGTTCAATCAACTTGTTATAATCAAGAGTCATTATTCACTTAATTGGTTACATAAATTAGAATCTCGCTAAATAATTAGTTGCCGATGACGAGGAGATACAGGTTCGACTACTATTTGGATGAATTGAGGGCAGCTTTTCTTAAAATGTTTCACACTCTCCTTCCAGCAAATACAGGTACACTTTCTCTCAATTATACTTTACTCACACCCACTTCTATAGTGTAAATATGTGAATAGCTCCAATGGGAAATAATATATGGTGCACAAAAAGTATGAACAAATAGGCATCGGCTTTAACTGAGTTAAAACAATTAAATGCACACATTTTGTACTCATTTATGAGTTTACTTACTTACTCTATGGCATAACGAGCTCAAAATTTCATTGCCACATTTAAAAAGTACGCCACCTATCCCATGTTTGAGTTAATTCTATCCAGTCTATCCTGAAACACCCTATCCCTATTTGGAGCTAGCTCTATCCAATTCACCCCAATACACCCTATCTTTTTCGAATCCATTGTAACGTTATCCTATCATCTGCGTCTAGGACTTTCCAATGATCTCTCCCCATTGGGTTTGCCAGTGAGTGAGTATTTTTTGAGAAAGCCTATATGTATGTTCTATGTATCTACCTTGTTCTAAGAGTAGCGAATTTAACGTGAAACGTTGTGGAAAGATAGCTGATTTCCCCACTCCATTAATTTATCATAAAACTTAAAACGTAAAGCTGTTCATCAGAGAAATAGGCTTTACAATAGGTTTCATTTCACTCTTTGACTAAGCCATCTTTTGAAATATCAAATCACTTCAACGACGCGAGATATCTAGACGTCTGCAACTACAATGTGAAGATATTTACTTTCAATTAGGTGGTACCCGTAAGATTGTTTTTTTCTTAACGTACGCCACCAGATTTTTAGTATTAGACATTCCTGGTCTTTTAATACCAGTGGTGGATATGTAAGTCTTCCGAGTTTGGGGCATCATGAAGGTGCGATAAGACGATGTGATGCCAGTATAATTATTAAACCCAGCTTAGGCCTAATTAAACAGACCTGGTAACCAGAGGAACGATTCCTCTTCGGGAAAAAATATATACGGCACCAATGGGAACCAAATTCGGAACCTCTAGATGAGTACATAACCAGGATTGCTGTTCACTTGACCAAAAGGCTGTCCATCCCAAAGGTGGGAGGAATGTGAGAAAAGCTAACGGTTTTTGCAGTTTTTATGGTAAAACATTTTTTGTCCAAAGTAAATAAATAATTGCTCTAGTAGAAACATAGTTTAATTTTCTTCACATGGTGATATCAACATTTGTTGAATATCTGTCATGATCATAGCGGCATTAGATGACAAACTTTTTATATGAATAGAAAACGTTGTCATTAAATTTCAAGACACCCTAGACAAATATTTAAGAACTGTTGATGTCACCATGTGAAGAAAATTAAACTATATATTTCATCTAGAGTAATATTTTATTTATTTTGGCCCAAACAATGTTCTGATATAAAAACATCAAAATTACTGCCCTTAACTCATGTTATCTACACTACCACCTTAAAGACATTGCCTACTTGGAGATTTCAAAGCTATTTTGCAAAGCGGGTTGTCTCTTGACTTGACTCACTGTCACACTTTGACGTCACTATAAGAAATAGAAAGAAAGGAAATAAAATGAATAGGCTAGTTTATTCTAATTTACCTGCTGATAACACTTCCCCTCTTCCGTTTAGGAGTACAAGCACTAACTCTACTTGTTGTGCCTGGATAGCATTGACTTACATTTCAAAATTACCTTTTTATTGTTTCCTAATCTAGATCCTATTCTACATTCTGAAAGAAAAATTCCTACTGTCCATTTTCGTGAATAAATCAATCAACCTAATTTGTAAACGATTTTTTTATTGCGTTTACAAAAAAAAATCTACTTCAAGATCAAAAACCTTAATTGTATTACAGTATAAGAGTATATTTTTAGGATTATTTTTAAGAGTGTATGGGTTTGATTTCAATGTTATATTTTTTAAATTCGCCAAATAAAACGTAAATACATTAATATGAGATCATTACTAGTTGTGACGACACAAGTAGGCAATTCCTTAAAAACCCTCAATAAAAGAAAATACTCTCCGCTGATTGTTTGACTCAAACGGTGGTCTCTTTCCCTTACAAACCTGACGTCATCAATGGCTGAGATCATTCATGTTTGTTTACCCCTGAGAAATAAGGGAGGGAGATAAAATAAAGAGAAGAAAATAAATAAATGAGAAAGGGACGGAGAACAGCGAATAGAGGAGAGAGAGAGAGAGAGAGAGAGAGAGTCAGAACAGGATGGAAAGACAGACTGGAAAAACCTAAAAAAAAGGGTGCAAATAAAAAGAGAAAAATAAAACTGCTAAAAGAGAGAGATGTAGGCAGGTTGACAAGGAGGAATGGTGCGAAACGTAACGAAATGGAAATACTAGATATATTAGTAGTACACAATTATTCTAATGATAATAAATAATATATTAGGCACACTGTATGGAGTTAGGCATCTAACAGTTACATAAGTTATAAAACAACTTTTCGGGCCTTATTCCTGCGTCTCATCATGATATATTCAGCTGTTTTTTTTGGACAGATAGTAACAACTCCTGCAATATAATAATACAGTCATGTTTTATCACAAACAAATAATAATTATTATCTTAGAACAACCTTTCTACGATATTTCTCTTTTATAACTTTTACTAGAACATCATTTTTTAGTGGTAAGACTTCTTGCTTTTATTTACTCATTTATGTCTTTTGTTTTCGTGTTTCATAAAAATGTATCGCAGGAGAAGATTTGACGATATTCCTTATGAATGAAAGTTTCTGAATAAATGTTTTCAAACAAATTATTAATAGTATTTTTAATAGTAAAAAAAATATGTTTTAGTGCATGAATTAAATATTTAACCTTTCTTTCTTAACATATAAGTTTGTTGGTTTAAAAAAAGTACAAACTGTTTTAACAGAAAGTAAAAAAGTTTTAAAGACTTTATTTTTTTGTACACGAGAAGGTAGGAGTGTATGGAACGCGAGTTAACATCAGGGTTTTTGCAGTTTTTATAGCAAGAAAGTGACCTGTCGGTCTAGGGGTAAGGTGTCAGACTTCTATGTTGGGGTCCAGGGTTCAATCCTCGGTCCCGGCACAGATTTATCTGATTGCCAAACCCTTCCTTCCCCTCTGACAAGACGTGTATTAATAACAACTTGTGAATGTGTGGAATGCTAGGCCTCCACCGTGGTTTGGATCCCACGTTAAACTGTAGGTCCTCCATTTCATCTCACAATCACCCTACCATTACACATTAGCGTAAGTGCGTATAACCCGAATGGGTAGCAAGACGTGGTGTTAATAATAACAATTTATAGCAAGATTTTTTTTATCAAAATAAATAAAACACCACTTCATTAGAAACATTAAAGTTTAATTTTTGAATATTTGTCATTAACATATTAGCATTTGATGAGAAACTTTTTAAATGAAGAGAAAATGTTGTAATTAAATTTCAGGAGACCCTTGATAGATATTCAAGAACTGTTGATATCACCACGTGAAGATAATTTAACTCTATGTTTCTACTGGATAATTATTTTATTCATTCCATAAAAAAATGTTATAAATACTTTAAAAACATCCTCAGAATGCGTCCCTTCCTTCCAACTCACCTTAAGCTATTTGGTATATTTGTCAACCCCTGTTTTAAATAAGATAAAAAGGGAAAGGAAAAGAGAGGAAGAGAGGAACTGGTTGAGACAGAGATAAAAGGGTGGGACAAGATGGAGTCGGTCTGACTGTCGCCGGTGGAGGGTTGCAATCCCCCGCCCTTGTTACGCTCAACTATATATAAGCATTCTACAGTCTACTCACACATAGAAGGGCGGAAAAAAGGGATGATGGAGGGGAACGGGGAAGGGAAGGGGAATGGTGTACTAGAGTAAAAAAAAAGTTAGCGAAAGCGATTATTTAGGTTCGCTTACTGAAGTTTGCATCACGCACCAAAGGAGTTAAACTCCTCTTGTATGGGTTTTACGGAGTCAAGTGGATTGGGGTTCGAATCAAGGTTAGATGTACTGGGTGTAGTTTTTCCTAAATAGTTTATTTTTGTTTACCTACATTAAATTCGGGTATAATTACTATTAAATCTATCTTGTCACTACTCTTTTAGTGTACTGTACACATACATTATGAAGATTTACCAGATGGTTAGTAAAGTTATGAACAAGGATACGGTTTCAAACTACGGTATCCTACTACCCGTTCTCGCTAAACGCATTTGAATAACGCTGATCTAGTAGGCAAAGGTAGGTGAAATTTAAAAGAAAATATTTACGCATTTGTGGACAGAAACAGTGATTAAGGTCATTCGTTAGTGATTAGTCATTCATCAATAAAAAATTACTAAGATTTTTTTGAGTTAATAATATTTTGGAAATGAATTTAAGTAGGGCTGGGCCGATACGCCCTTTTGTAGATATTGCCGATGCCAATTTAGTTTTTTTTTAATGATAAATATATTAGCTCACAGTTAAATGACAAAATAACTAAACTATTTACAACAGCGGTAAATTTGTACTTTGACACTGCGCTTGAACGCACTCTAAGAACTGATCTCAGGGAGTGCTCAGTGAGTGATCGATAGAGCGGATCTCGGGGAGTGCTCAGTGAGTGATCGATAGAACGGATCTCGGGGAGTGCTCAGTGAGCGATCGATCGAGCGGATCTTGGGGCGCTCAGTAATCGGCACGCAGCCGACCTTACGCAGCAAAATATGATATATTTTTAATATTTTATAAAGCTACAACAAATAAACTCATACTGGCCCACCTAATATGGTTTTTGATAGTGTTTAACTTTGTTACTTGAGAAAATTCTTATCTCTAATATAATTATCAAGTATTTCATAAGTTGAAATAAGCCTTAAGGTAATAAAATTGAATTGTTTATTTTGTTTAGAATGTTGGTTTTGATGTTTATTATACAATAAAATATCTAGCACATAGTTAAAGAATTTGTGTTTACATGCAAGAGACTGTATTTAAATATTTTTGTTTGAACTATGAATTATATTTTCTTGACTTGAGAATTTAAAATATATCTATATATTTTGAATTATCGGCGTATAATATCTGCATGATGAAAAACGAACTATCCTTAACCGATTGTGCCAATATAGGCCGATAAATCGTATCGGTTATGGGCATCGGCCCAGCCCCAAATTTTACATATGAGGAGATAATGTAGGGGGTTTTCTTGGAAAAGTTATCGAATTGAAATGTCACAGCCCATTCCTGCGACATTGACTAGAAAAAGAAGCCGGTATCCACTTTATCTGGTTGTGTGTGTCATTATTTGGATTTATCTGACCCTCAGCCTCAGCCGGTTATATTATGTTCTTATAGTGTTTTCTGCTCAATCCGCAAAGTCAAAACAATAAATTTGATTAAATATACATTTCAAATCTATAATTGGGATGATCTATTCGAACAGATTAATTAAATTAACGAGTGGAGCTAAGTTTAAAAAAAATAGATAATTATATTGTGTAAGCCTAATGAGATAAAATCAAGTTATCGGAGCATATAAATAACAATAATTACATAAAATGATTAAAATTAATCATATCTTACCACGATTAGACTGCTTTTACATTAAAAAGATTAATTTTCCTCTACATATACCGTGTTGCTTGCATCTCATGTTAATGTCTAGTTATACTAAATCTTAGCCCCATAAATTAATTACTCTATCTTAACAATGGTAGGCTGCATAAAATCATAGAATAGCCAGTCTGACCCCTTATAGCTCGTGAACTGTAATAATTTGAAATAGGTGAATCACTATTTATGGCTTATAATTATATACTTACTAAACGTATTTAAAACTTCGCATGGACAACCGCGTTCCTTGAATCATGTATTTTTCTAATAATGATCCAAAGTATATCTCCCATATGTAGTATTCTTATAAAGAAAACATTTTAAGGAAATTTTATAAAATTCAAACCTACAATAAAGTCTACATGGTCACATTAAAATAAAAAATTGAATATTTATTAAGTATAGCATATTTTTAAGAAACATGATTGCGATTCTAAAATAAATCTCTTTTGAAGAATTACCTCCTTTTGACATACCTTACATTACTTACTTCACAGTTACTAAATAGATTTTTTTAAAATAAAATTACTTCATCTCAATTTTGCAACCTTTCCAAATCTGCTGCTTTAGTACAACCATCTCTACCCTGTGCCACCTCCCTTTCCCCCCTCCCCGCCTAGAGCCATCCCTGCCTGGGTTATAACCTCGAACTTTACACTAGAAAAGCTTGAAGTTTAGTCTACATGTTCACTGGTACTGGGTGTCTATACTAAATGGCTTAGCGACTTGCTACTGACCCGGTAGGTCAGCCATCATTAGAATGATTTAATTACCAGCTGGGTATATTAAGTGTGATTCTCACACCTTTTATCGACTGTTAATAACTACTTTGCTAAAAAAAAAACTCAATGGCGTTAGCTCACAAGCTTGTGGATGGAGTAAAAGAAATGCATCGATACTGGGCAAGTGTGCTGATCAAAACTTTGTCATACTTTTGCACTATTTATAAAATGAAAGAGAAATAAATTTCTAAGCTTTCTTTTTGCATTTATTTTGGACCATTCTGATAGGTCGGACTTTTAAAAATTCGCATCTCCTTTTTAAATTCTTCCTTTTCGTTTGTTTTTTTCTTTTTCGTTCTTTTTTATCTATCCTCTACGTACAAGAGGATAAAAAATACTACCCTTGTAGTACACATCACGTTCTAAATAAATGTGCGTAAAGGTTTCATAAATACGTTCGGGTGCCAAGAAAGTTTATTCAATAAATTATGTTCTTACAAACAAAATATTTGTTGAGTATAACGTTCTGTGTATTAGATAATTTAAACTCAAATTGTTTTGAAATGAAAAGTGTTATTTTAAGTCCGTTTCGGACATATTTATCTTTATCTGAGAGTTTTAAAAATGTATATATCTACTTTTAGTTTATTCACGATTGAACGCGAAATATTATTACATATAGAATTTTGTCTAAAGCTGCTAAAAAATCAAAAGTGGCATTACCAGGCGAAATGTTTGCACAAAAGTAGTTCTAGTGGCTTTTTAAAATTGTCAATTATGGTCTCAAAAATATAAACTTGTTGGATTTAGAATAAATTACTAGATAATAGGGTATCAGTCAATTTTAGAGACATGTACAAGTACAACATATGAATACAACCAGTTCGTATATTAATTATAAATTCCTGCACTCCAAGGGAAAAAATTGGGGATTGGAAGGTGAGATACGGAACCAATTTTTAAATCACGCTGAGAATTTAGGCTTGCATCCGTAATATTATGTTTACGATTTCTAAGAGCACATTTTCAATGGTATTGCTATGTTTGTTCATTAATCGTCAGTCGTCAATAAATAACCTCAGTGGTTATCAATATCACCCCATTATCGAAACTACGCGTTCCAGGATGTAGCGGTAATGAAAAATAGTTGGGATTCTTGAATATTCAGCCTCGTCATTATGTTGTTTTAGGTGACAATTCATCCATGGAATAAGACTTTTAGACCTTGTCCGTGATTTTGTCCCCTATTTATGATACATAAATTAGTGCAATTTGAAAGAAGATACAGGCCTACATTATCCAGATAAATACTATGGCATAGCAAGTTTCTCTTGAAAAAAAAAATGTTTTGTACAGTCAAAATAATTATGTCTTACATTTTACATTATTACATTTGTAGTTCTAGTAATTAGGCTCGTCCATTACTTTCATGTACCGTTTCCTGTCATTGTATGTGTATGTATATACAATATTAGGAAACGGTATGTTTATAGAGGCATACCGATTCAGTAAAATCGATTGCTGATACCAATTGTTTAAAATAATTGTTCATGCTACGGTTATTTACATCGATTAATCCCGATGATCAATTATTTGTTAATAACTATTGGGAAATATTCTTAAGATAATGATAACAGTTAATGTTATTAATACAAAAAGATTGTTTGTATACAAAAATATATTTTATGCCTAAGCGGTGAATGTTGGAACTAGATTGTTTTTATTATTATTATTAATATTATTATTATTATTATTATTATTATTTAGCACCCGTCTTACTACCCGTTCGGGTTATACGCTTTAAGTACTAATTACGCTAATGGATCAGGAATTGGGAAGGTTGAATTAGAGGAAGTGAACCCGCATTTGCGTGAAGGGAGAGTGGAAAACCGTTTAGAAAAATCACCCCCAGTTCACCCGACTGAGATTCGAACCTCGATCTCCCCGTCCTCAGCAGTCGAGCTCAACATGACTAGCGCAACTAGATTGTTAGTTTTATCAACGGTCTAAGCTTAGATTTGTTTATCTGTTTATGTAATCTTTACATAACCTGCAACCCAGATACAGTGTGTTTAAATTATTAGTGTTTTTTTTTTTGCGATTTTAATCACTAAGCTCCTACCCAGAAAATTTTGATTAATATTCTACTTTAAAAAACGATTAATTGACATAATAATCGGCGATAACGATTAAGTGCCGATGCAATAATAATCGCCCGGTAACGATTCATCGGTATCTGCATCGGTACACACCTAAATTATATACAATGACAGTAAATGGTACATGAAAGTAATGAACGAACCTAATTACTGAAACTATTCTATTTGGAAAAGTTAGCTGCCATTTAAATGGTAGTCTGCATCATACATTCTATAATCATTTATATTCGTGTATTAGACACTGTCAGTAAATTAGGTGTATGAAATGTATCTATATTAATGTAATATTTCTGTCATTTTATGTATATAGATATAGAGATATGTAACATTTCCTGTCATTTTATACATCCAGATACATTTCATACACCCAATTTAATGACACTTTCTAGTAACACGAATATAATATATAGGATGTAAAATGTAGCCTACCATTTAAATGACAACCAACCTCTCCAGTTCCCAGCAATGGTTTTAGAGTAGCTGTTCCTAAAAAATGTCAAGAAAAAAAGGGTCACTTTATTTTAGGTTAGATATTTTAGGTCACCAACAGCCAATGCTGGACTTTTTCGTCTAACATCCTGTTATACTGTGTATCTTGCCACACGTGGTAGCCATATGAAATAGTCCGACTCTGGCCTAACTTGATACGTCCTATGCTATACTACCAATATTGGCCCTTGTTGTGGAGATATAGGTTACATCTCGTATTATAGCACTTTGTATTGGAGGCCGAATGTTATGTCCCATGATTAGTGGTACTCGTGGCGGCGTTGTTTGCGGCGTGTCCTTCTTCCCATTTTTATCATTATTATAATTAAGGTTGAGTTTGGAATCTATATGATTAATGTTTTTGTCAGAAATAAGTTTATAAATGATTTATTCAATTCTAGACTTGCTACGTGGTTAGAAAAATGATCATGATTACTTTGCCAAATGTCGCACTTTTGTAAAAATATATTATTCAACACACCCGCACCTACTTGAATTATGTATATATTTAATGTTTAATATATTTAAACGCAGGATTACATTGGATTATTTCTATAATAAATCTTCATGTTCTTTTGTGAACGTGTTGTGCACCTAACACTCGCACATTTCAAAACACGTCCTATCAGACTGAAGGCTTGTATCATAGAGTACCATAGAGGATGCAAACTTCCCAGTCCAATAGATCATTAGAACAAAGCTCTAAGAGGTTCTAGAACCGGATGCCGCCTTTAAAACACTCCAAAGTATCAACCAACTGCGTCAACACACTGAAGTTAGTTACAACTAACAACTTCTAACTTCAGGGTGTTAACTTAACAACAAAAAACAACTAGTACCTTCTTAGCTAGAATCTGGTGACTACTATAAATTAATAATATAGAATAAGTCGTATTTTAGGCATGAATAATAGAATATAACATTTAAATAAAAACAAAATATGTTTAATATATAAAATTAAGAGGAGAATATTTTCAATGCTTTCAAATATTCTTTAGGGGTCAAATCAGGATCATTACAATCCTACATAAGATCTGGCTCTCTGGATCTTCATAATTGAAGTAGTTGGTAAGTGTTTTGTTTGAGCTGCACATTGTTTTTCAAAAATATTAATTAGCTACTAGCAAATATTTAAAAATCGGAATATTTCACACATAAAATTCCGTATCCGTCCATATCTTGAATACTCATATCATCTACCTAAAATAAGAAGCGTAAGACATTGCATGTGTTCCAATTATAAATTAAATAAATCGTACGGTGCATCGCACAGATTTTCGCCTCGAAAGATTTGTGAAACGAAATAATTGGTCTATACAGTGTTGTAGAAACACTAGATCTAAGATCATAAATTAAATAATATACACCGTGACTTACTCTATACCCTTAATAACTAGAAACATTATTACAAAAAAAGTGAGAAAAGATAAACATAATGGTCCATCAAAGAGCATAAGAGACAAATTCACCAGAATTAATAAGTATATATAGTCTATTTGCTTATAGCTAAGAAATTATTAGTTTTATAATAATATATTTCAAATAAAAGATTGTTATCCTTATTATTACTACAACTTTACAATGATAAGTCATTACATATCTCAAATAGTTTCGGAGAAATGATGGAAATTTTAAAATTCATTTTCATGCGAAAATGAGGGTTGCCATTTTGTTTATAATGATAAACAGTGTTTATATATACAACTAGCTTTTACCCGTCTCGGCTTCGCCCGCAATAATTGATAACATCTTTTAATTTTTAGCTAAACTGGTTTGGTCATAAATCAAAATTTATTTTTTTCAAATATCTATGTGTTTTTCTCAGTTCTAGCTGTAAATAATTTTGCCGTATTTTAATTTTCACTTTTAAATATTTTGTAATAAAAGAAATATATATTATTTAAGTTATCAATTATATATTTTTTTAAATTTTTACCTTCATAATTAGTAAGATAAATAAATAAATGAAATAATATTTTTTTCGAACTATATAGCTAAAAAAATCACATTTATTATTTATTAGTATGAAACTACGTCACATTAATTACTATTTACTTTAATTACAAAATATTAAATCACAAATTCTTAAATAACATCATTTCAATCACATTATAATCATATATTTATTATTAATGTAAAATCAAAGGTTGGGAATAGCCCTATATGTTATTCGAGGACATACTCTACCAACGTACAAAGTTTTATTCGAATCCGTTCCACAGTCTTGGCGTGATTGAGTAACAAACATCCAAACACACAAACTTTCGCATTTATAATATTAGTAAGATTTAATCAACATCGTTAGAGTGAATTTTGAGAAAAATGATTTTTTTCTCATTTTGATCGTCAGTAAACTACCCTCACATTTATGGTTGAACATCTAATTCCAAAAATCTCTTAAGGGGACCTTATGAAAACCCCAGATAACAAGTTTTATATAAATCGATCAAATAGTTTGGGTTTTAGGGGGTCATGTAACGTCTACCGTTATCAAAATTTCAGGTTTGATAAAAAAAAATTTACGATCACAATACATTCTGAGGTGTTAAGAGAAAGTAAGAAGGTCTAGCTTATTAATTATATTTTTCAATTTATAATTAAAAGCTTAAGCTCCATTCTCATTCGATATCTCTGTATTATGTTTTGTGCTTTTGCCATAGTTAAGTAAAAATAATGAATGTCTATTAGATTTGCTAATTTTTTTTTAACTCAACCAGCTTCACTCATTTATGTTATCTGCCCAACTCCAGTAAGTATTTGAATTTGAGACCCCTCACCCTGCGCTTTAAGATTAAAAAACAACTATGCGTATTTTAAATCTCTGATATATTTATCCCGACCTAGGTCAAAAGAATAACTGTTGTTCAACCTCATCTTCTCCTCTAATCCCAAAATAAAACAACTATATGTACCCCACCAACCAAATACCAATAATGAATCTTGTACTTCCCCCCCCCCCCCCCCCTTGCCCCGCAACCATTCTCGTCATCCTTTCAAACCTTTTATATACCAAGCAAGTCTTTGTCCTAGTACTACCCGATTTTGCCCTTAAAGTACCTGTGTCGAGTCCTTTATGTTAGAAAGACTTGTGAGTGTTGAACAGAGAAATGCAACGAGAAGTAACGATGCTAACACCAGCATACCCTGGGGCTCCTTTATAATAAGGATCCATCTACCGGATCCTACCCTGCTTCAACACATGACAACCCGCCATGATGGCTGCATGGTCTAACGCGCTACTCTCGTGTTGGACTGCCAAAGACGGGGAGATCGAGGTTCAATTCTGGTTGGGTGCACTTAAGGTTTTTACTAAATGGTTTTCCCACTCTCCATCCACACAAATAAAGGTTTATTTCTTCTAAATTTAACCTTTCTCACCCCTTGGTCCCAGCAAGGATTTATCTAATTATCAAACCCTTCCTTCACCTCTGACAAGACATCTTGTGAATGTGGGGAATGCCAGGCCACCACCGTGGTTCGGATTCCACGTTAAACTGTAGGTCCTCCATTTCATCTCAAATCACCCTACCATTACACATTAGCGTGAGTGCTAACCCGAACGGCTAGTAAGACGTGGTGCTAATAATATATAATAAACCTTTCTCATCCCTAAATATTAGAGCAATTAGTATGTAGGTTTATAATCCGGACGGGTAGAAAGACGTGGTGCTAAACAAAGACATGACCATTTATGGCAGCAGTTTTCAAACTTTGTATACCTATGGATATATTTATTGTTGTTTTTTGCTGCCAACTTTGGGCCATACTTTATTTTGTTAGAGAATGTTTTAATTTTTGTCACTGGAATTTTTGGATAGATCATTCAATAACATGGACCATCGTCGTTCTAGTCTTGATACATTAATTTGATGTTTAACTGTTCGTTTATTACAAAAAAAACAATAGTTTCCGTAGGGGGGTATTAAAGTACTTCATAAAACATTTTTGGACATTTTGAAAGCAAAATTAAGCAAACGTCCTCCGCTCAACCTCGCGTCTTGCTTACGTTGTATTTGTCGATTTTTTGTTTTCAATTTGTTCACAGGAATAACCATTATTTTTTATGAGATTTATAAATTGCTGCTAATTATTATCGAAGAGGTGTAAATTAATGGTGTGAAATAATTAACAGTAAATAAATCCTGTTGTAAACTTAATTTAAGTATTACTGTACTAAACTGGTAAAATTAAAAAAGTTTAATATTTTTTAAAATTAACTCACACTTGATTAAAATTATAAAAAAGTATTGTCTTTTTTTTAATACATGAATTAATATAGTATTAAAAAACTCCAAGCCACTTTTAAACTGATGACAAGGTCATTGAAGTGGCTGGATCACTGCATTATTCTTGCATGTCTCTTTCTGTTTTACGTAAGCATTGTTCAGAACCTCCCCCCCCCCTAAGGAGCTTCCGTATATGCAATAATTGAACACCCTCTAGTAGACGTATATTTTTCAAATTCTTGTTTTTCATTTGCCATACGTTTATATGTTTTGAAAAAATTTGTTTTGTTCTTTAAGCAGAAAAACAGAACGTAGGCCTATGTTAAATTGTGTAAGGCACTAAAATAAGATCAATCGTGACTCATTTGTGTAACTATATGCTCGACGGTATGTCTAGAATTATTTGCAGTGACCTTTCCGGTTTTTACGTGTTTAGAAAATTCCCGATCTGCATTTCCACGCATATGAAAAGGGCCAATCACCTTAAGACAGATATTCAAGAATTAATTATATTATTATTATTAGCACCGCGTCTTACTACCCATTCGGGTTATACGCACTTACGCTAATGTGTAATGGTAGGGTGATTGTGAGATGAAATGAAGGACCTACAGTTTAACGTGGGATCCGAACCACGGTGGAGGCCTAGCATTCCCCACATTCACAAGTTGTGATTAATACACGTCTTGTCAGAGTTGAAGAAGGGTTTGGCATTCAGATAAATCTGTGCCGGGACCGAGGATTGAACCCCGGCCGCCAGCACAGAAGTCTGACACCTTACCCCTAGACCACCAGGTCACCAATTCAAGAATTAATGAAATGTCAATGTGAACAAAACTAAACTCTCCTTTACTACTGAAGAGGGGTGACCCGGTGTTCTAGGGGTATAGTGTCGGACTTCTGTGCCGGGGTCCGGGGTTCAATCCTCGGTCCCAGCACAGATTTATCTGAATTTCCAAACCCTTCCTTCACCTCTGACAAGACATCTTGTGAGTGTGGGGAATGCCAGGCCTCCACCGTGGTTCGGATTCCACGTTAAACTGTAGGTCCTCTATTTTATCTCGTATCACCCTACCATTACACATTAGCCTAAATGCGTATAGCCCGAACGGGTAGTAAGACGTGGTGCTAATAATTATAAAAATAATAATCTACTGGAGAGAAAGATTTCATTTATTTATACCAAAAGATGTTTTGATTCGAAAACTGCCAAAACACCGATCTTTTCTCGCCTCTCCTTTCATCTCCAGCTTAAGGAAGTTGTAATCCGCTGCGACATATCGCGTGAAACGTTGTTGGAAATATGATCATTTCACCCTTTCATAACATTTTTTTAAAGCACCGCATCTTATTATCTGGTCGGACTAAACGTACTATAACTCTTACAAAAATAATATTAAATTTAACATGTAAGGTTTTTAACCCTAAAGGGACCTTCATCATCTGTTTCGGAGTGAAACATATTTAAAATGCATGATGGATGCTTTAAATAGCAATGCCATTATTTTTGTTATTTACGGTTCTAGCCGTATATAGGAATCATCCCGTGATCAAGGTCATTCTTCACTAATATTTTAAGGCAGAGTCTGTGATGGACGTGTGGACATCATCGGCTACAAATGTGTGATCAATTAATAATCACACCAGCCTCGGTGGAATAGTTAGCTAACGAACTAGTTTCGTATTGAGCTAGACTACCGAGGTCGGGGAGATCAAGGTTCGAATCTCACTCGAGTGAACTGGGGGTGTTTTTTTCTTAAGTGGTTTTCCACCCTCCCCTACTAAAATGCGGGTTCACTTCCTCTATATTCAACCTTCCCAATTCCTAACCCATTAGCGTAATTAGTACTTAAGCATATAACCCGAACGGGTAGTAAGACGCGGTGCTAAGTATAAGAATCACGATCTATCAGATAACGCAGTGAAGAATGAGCTTGGGAACAACTCAGTGGGCAGAAGATCATTGGCGTACTTAGTCAAAGGTCCCGGGCTCGATTCCCGTCCCGTGTCCAGGTGTCATTTTTTAATTCAAAGAACCTGATATTTAAAAATAACAAACCACTTCTTGAATAACGCACAATTTCTAGACGTCTCAAAGCTCAAGTTAGTGGGCTTTTAAAGTAGGCTACATTACTCATTTCTTTCCCTTTTATTAAAGTTATTAATCTGCATCAATAAAATATTGCTTCTCGTGGACCAAGTTTAAACTTAATAGGTGAAGACATTTTTAATTATTAATGGTTAGAGAGAATCCACTGATTGTTCAATGTAATTAATTAAAAATATATAAATCAAACGATTCATGAAGTTCTTCATATTAATTTGTACAAGTTGTAGTAACTAAGAAAGACAACTATGCAAGCTTACAATTTCGCTACATCATCAATTAAAAAAAAAAGATAATTAGTTAGTGGTTTTCTATCGCCCGTGGTTAACTAACACCATTGAGATAAATACAGAGTTGATAAATTGACTAACTGGTTTTGGGCGGCTCGCCGTCTGTCCGCCAGTGGTATGGCTAATTTCATATTTCCTCGCAGAGAAACAGGAAGGTATCAACTCGCAGGTGTTGGTTGACCAAGAGAGTCAAAAGAGATTGGTTGCTCCTGTGACTGGAATAAAACTGGTTCCTACCCCCCATAGTGCAAATCATTAACAGATATATTGTCACTTTCCCTACCTCTCCTCCTATTGGTTCATATCCTCGCCTATGGACGAACGCATACCAGAATATTCCAAGGTCCCCCAACACAATTTAATAACTTACTCAATAAAGTTACAAAAGTACGCCACCTATCTCTATCTTGAACTAGTTCTATATAATCTATCTCATCACACACTATCCCTATCTTGAGCTAGTCCTATCCAGTCCCCCTCATTACACCCTATCTTTATCTTGAGCTAGCTATATCCAGTCCATCTCATTACACCCTATCCCTATCTTGAGATAGTCCTATCCAGTCAACCTCATTACACTCTATCTCTATCTCTATCTTGAGCCAGCTCTATCCAGTCCACCTCATTACACCATATTCCTATCTTAAGCTAGCTATATCCAGTCCATCTCATTATACTCTATCCCTATCTTGAGCTAGTCCTATCCAGTCCACATCATTACACCCTATCCCTATCTTGAGCTAGTCCTGTCCAGTAAACCTCATTACACTCTATCTCTATCTTGAGCCAGCTCTATCCAGTCCACCTCATTACACCATATTCCTATCTTAAGCTAGCTATATCCAGTCCATCTCATTACACCCTATTTCTATCTTGAGCTAGTTCTATCCAGTCCCCCTCATTACATCCTATCTCTATCTTGAGCTAGTTCTATCCAGTCCACCTCATTATACCATATCCCTATCTCTAGCTAGTCCTATCCAGTCCCCCTCATTACACTCTATCCCTATCTTGAGCTAGTCCTATCCAATCCACCTCATTACACCTCTATCCCTATCTTGAGCCAGCTCTATCCAGTCCCCTCATTACATCCTATCTCTATCTTGAGCTAGTTCTATCCAGTCCACCTCATTATATCATATCCCTATCTCTAGCTAGTCCTATCCAGTCCCCCTCATTACACTCTATCCCTCTCTTGAGTTAGTTATATCCAGTCCCCCTCATTACACCCTATCCCTCTCTTGAGTTAGTTATATCCAGTCCCCCTCATTACATCCTATCTCTATCTTGAGCTAGTCCTATCCAGTCCACCTCATTACACCTCTATCCCTATCTTGAGCCAGCTCTATCCAGTCCCCCTCATTACATCCTATCTCTATCTTGAGCTAGTTCTATCCAGTCCACCTCACTACACCATATCCCTATATTGAGCTAGTTCTATACAGGCCACCTAATCATACCCTATCTCTTTCAGGTCCATTCTAATGTTATCATCCTATCTGCGTCTTCCTAATGGTCTCTTCCCATTGGGTTGGCCATTCAATACCCTGAACAAGGTTCTAGAATCTCTCATTCGTGCTGCATGTCCTGCCCACCGTAATCTACGCGACTTGACTATCCTAACAATGTCATGTGATAAGTATAGGGCATGTAACTCAACATTATATTAACTCTTCCACTCCACAGTATCTTTATAAAATGCAATTATTCGGTCTCGCTATTAAATGATGTGTATAGTACCCGTGCTGGTGAGCAAGTGGACAGAGAAGTCACTCTCATCTGGTTTGTTGGTGACGTAGGAGGTTGGGGTTTGAATCCTAAGACAGATGTTACTTTCTTTCAATTTCATAATATGCGGATGGTTTGTAAGAGTAATATAAGGCAGTGTATAACAGATGGATGATCATATTTTAGTTTTGTTCAAAAACTCACGTAATTTTTTTTTTAAATCAAAGAATGGTAATATCGGTACGTTTGGATGGAAGGTTTAAATTAAGATTATATTTACAAATAAAATAATAAAAGTTAAGCATTTAAAATGTTAAAATTGTGATTTTGACAAACATAAAAACAAATAGAAAATATTCACAACATTCACACTATAATAGGAATAAATATAATAGACTAACTAACATTTATAAGTTGAAATTAAATGGTTTTGTTTTTGTTTACATCCATAGCAAAAAAAAGTATTCATATATCATAAATACGAAGACGTCATTTTTCCAATAAATTGTATTGTCGATAACGGGGTGATCGGGGTTCTCTGTCGGGTATGCTAAGAGTAGTTTTTTATCCTAAATGGTTTTCTGCTCTCCCTCCGCGCTAATGTGGGTACATCTTTTATAATAATAATAATAATAATATTAGCACTACGTCTTACTACCCGTTCGGGTTATACGCTATAAGTACTAATTACGCTAATGTATTAGGAAATGGGAAGGTTGAATTAGAGGAATTGAACCCGCATTTGCGTGGAAGGAGAGTGGAAAACCATTTAGAAACACACACCCCCCCCCCCCAGTTCACCCAACCGAGATTCGAAGCTCGATCTACCCATCCTCAGCAGTCGAGCTCAACACGACTAGCGCGTTAGCCAACTACGCCACCGAGGCGGGTTACATCTTTTATAGATTTAAATTTATTTTCCCAAACACATTAGCGTAATTAATAAATATAATCCGAATGGGTAGACAATGAGTGAATGAGTGACAAAAAATAATAATATGTTTCTAGCTTTTCCTCTAGGCTAGGGGTGGTAATTTAGTGTGGTCAGAGGGGAATAAGTGACTAGAAGTGACTTGAAAAAAAAAATCGAAATCGCTACAAAGTAACAATATATATTTTCTCCGTGCAAGAAGCATATATGTCAGTTTTATAGCTTTTGGAGTGTTTTTTAAACTCAAAATAGAAGGTTTGCGGAGAGAGGGGTTAAAGGGGAGGGGTTGGGGTACTTTGTTTCATAGTCTACCCTAAGAGCGTATTTACACGGGGCTACTTTTAGTGGCTGACGCGTGATCACAATCACTGGCTACTTTTACTTATACATCGGATCAAATTGGTTCATTCAAACGGGGCCGCAGCAGCTGTAGATAATGCAGAAGCCCGCCCTCACTCCGGTAGCCCCATGACGCAATCTAGATACTACTATTCTACTAAGCAGACCGTAGTTTTGCATTGGTGCGTTTAGACGGATCCACGCCATATCGTTGGTGCTGCCACCTGGACGTGTATGAGCGAATAAGCTCCAGCCCCGGCGGCGGCATCTGGTGTCCTCCCCCTTTCCTATCTTCACACCAGTATTTACATAAAGTGGTGGCCTACAGGACAAATAATACACCTTGTGATGGTGATAATGATACGTTAGAGGACACGAAACACAGAATTACATCCGAGTGGCACGCTTCTCATTCGACTGTCATTGCTTCTCTTGGTTTTGTTAACATTTCCAAAAAAAAAAAAAAAAAAAACCTTGAGCAGACAAAACTCAGAATACCCTATAGCGATGGATTTGGAGGGGGGGGGGTGAGCTTATGTGTCACCACTTACGTTAGATGATTTGTTGCTAAATTCACTTTAAAGGGTGTTGTTGATTATGCTTAAATGAATTAAAGATTAATCAATGAATAAGAATGATTTCTTTATTTAAAGTACTCATTTTGTTGAAATTGTCCTATAAAATATCACTATCACTTTAAGAACACGTTTATTCTGAAAGTTTGGGAGAAAATAATATTGATTATTAAGTTTTTGTTTTATTTAAATTTTATTTATTTGAGGTATTTAACATGTACTTTCTAAACCGACTGATTATATTAGCAGACAAGAATTTCTAAGAGCGAGTGTGAAAGGCTCTATTAATTTTACTTGGAACGATATTTTCACATATTTTACAGGGATCTTTAACATGCCACAATCTACATGGGACCGATAGCTTTACTTTCCCTCCGAAGGACGTTGTGTTACGGATTTGTATCACTCTAGAAAAATCCGTCAACCCCGACAGGATTTGAGCCCACAAATATTGGGTACTAAGGCACAAGTCACTTCACCCTATGATCACTGAGGTCAACGATTACTGCGTTTAAAAATAGAATTCTTCACCGACATGACACACTTCTGGCCCGTATGAGATTTTGGAGGAGTGTGTTGATATTATCTAATTAAAATAAGATTCGTCATGGACATAGCGACACATTCTCACAGTATAATGTTTGTGAGGTGAGTCAGCCATATAGGTAGAGTTGTTTGTAACGAACCCTAAGCAGTAATGTTCCTTCTAGAAGTTTCTTTTTACAGTAGGTTACAACGTCATCCTTTTCTTTGAACGTAACTGTTTGTAGTCAGAGAGACAGCCCAATGTTGCATTAACTTGAAATAGTACCTTCTAGAAGGAAACATAGTAACATTACAACCCTCGTACACTCCCAGTGGCGAGGCGAGCTTGTATTCCATGAAGATGACCAGAACTGTCCCCTGTTTTTAATAGTTCACAAGGGTTTCCGTCAGTGGTGGCTCGGAGCTAGAATTAGTGAGGGTGCTGCTCTAGAAAATTGTTAGCTTTTGTTTTAAAATTGTGTAAAAGGAAAAAAATGTATAGAAAGAATTTTTATTCAGGAACTTGATAAAATCTTAACAAAAATAACCCAAACCTTTTTTACTGACTTTAACTTAAATTGTTACAGTTCAAGCTTGATCTATTCATTTAAAAATGAAATCCATTTTTCTTGTTTTAATTTGCGCAAAAAGTTCAATAATTTTCTCCTTGATCTCTGGATGACAATTGAGCACATTTTTCTCCGTTGAAAGTACTGCAAGCACATTTAGTCTTTCTGTTAAAAAAAGAACTGAAAAAAAATCAAATAGAATAGCTGGAAGCCGAATATTAATTTAACTCTTCACTCTTTTACACTTTATCACATTCAAGAATATGTACACTGTTTTTAAGCACAACACACGCTGAGTAAACAAAAACTTTCTTCCACCATCATGCTAGAGCCGGCATTGCGAGAGCAACAGTGCTCTCTCTCTACCTGGCAGTCCCGCCTTCATCCCCACCCCACTCCTATGTGTGCATGCGCACAACAGTAAAACGCCACGTCTCTGGCACTGCGAAGCGCACAGTTCCATAAAAAGATTTTTGTATATTTTTCATAAACTAGGAGATGGATACTGAAGTAATGACATTAAGCTTAAGGAATATATGTTGTACTAAAAAAATAAAGAAAGAATTAAAGAAAAAATTACTCATTATATTAAATATTATCGATAATATCAAGTGGAAATAGGGGGTGCTGCAGTTCCGCAGTGCCTATACACGAGCCGCCACTGGACTTTCCGTTCACTGAAATGAACAGGTCATGTATCTAGCTCAATATTTCAATCGTTCCTGAGCTACAGCTTGTAAAACAGTCGTTCACTGGTTTGAGATGAGTTTTCGGGAGAATTACCATTCGAGTTGGTTTTAAACTGTACAGTCCATTTTTTTACAACCTTTACTGTTTCCAGCCTGTAGAAGTTTTTTATTCAAGCCATGTATTTTCCACTACCGGCTGTCTAGGCCGGTCGTCGTTTCATATGATTTATAATCTAACTTAAGATTAGGACAGGCACAACAACCAGTCCCCAGCCGTTAATTAATCACTGTGAAAGGGTAAACCCACATTCAATCAATTATATATATTTCGGCATTTTCGGTAATCGAACCCGTGACCCTTAACTCAGTAGACCGGTAGACAAACACGCTACCGACTGTACTGTTCATTGCGTATAACCCGAACGGGTAGTAAGACGCGGTGCTAATAAAATAATAATAATAATAATAATAATAATAATAATTAGTAATAATAATGTACAGTTCATTACTAATTTCTAATACTGGAAATTAGTTTCCTGTAAAATCAACTTTTTTTTTTTGTGAATTCTTCACGTGATTACAGTGAAATTTTGAACATTAAATGTTCTTTTTCCTTTGAAATAATTATTTTTCAATTATTTTCTTTGTTTAAAAATGTTGGTAGAAATTGTTTCACTGGTCTCAATTCGGTTACTGTCCAAGGCTTCATAAATAACTCTGGACGTACGCAACACGTCTCGGCTCTCTAGTGGATGGCCTCTTTTAAGTGTAAGACTAGTAACTATTTTATTTAGTTTCAAAGGTAACTTTAAATTATGATTATAGAGTCCAATTTTCATAAGAAGGACCTTATATTTACTTTAGTTTTACGCGATCAGGCTCAGAGAGACCAAGTGCTTTTAGTCTTCTTCACTCTGCCCCAAGGCCGTAGTCACGGTGGTGAGGGTTTTGAGGGTTAAAACCCCCTCCAAACTTTTATCAACAAAATATATATGGCTTTATTTATTGTTCAAATGATTTCAAAATTAAGATAAAATTAAAAATTAGGGGGCTGTGTTACCATCAAAAGTACTTCAGATAGCTTCTAGAGATGTTTAAATATTTGGATTTTTCCTATCTTTCGTCAATTAGGGAGCTATTTTTCCTTAAAAAAATCACTTCGGATAGCTTCTAGAAATATTTATCATTTAGAATTTTTTTTCTAGCCTCAGGAAATTATTGAGGGATGTGGCCACCAACACCCCTCCCCCCGCCCCACCCAAAAAAAAAAAAATTATTGGGTGGCTAGTGGCTTAGGCCTTGCTCGATCCTGTATTTTGTTCTTTGCCTCTTATCGCCCCTTGTGCCGATATGCGCCAGGTCTTCGCGGAGACCATCGTTCCAACTTTTACCGGGTCTACCCGGTGGTCTGCTTCCACAAAAAACAAAATCCAGTTGCTTTACGGGCCACTGATAGGCGTTAATCCCCGTGACATGCCCTGCCTTATCAGACATCTAAACAAACTACTGGATCTACTTTCACATATCAATACGTCAGGTAATGTGATCTGCAGCTGTTACTTTTGATGGACATTATCAACACCTACTAAACAATACTAATATAATAGTAAAACTTTATCATTGTTGACAGAAAGAAAAGTCTGTATTTTCTAAAAGATACTTTCTAATGGAAATTGCACTTGTTAGTGATGTCACATTTCCTGGAGGATACCAAAGGGTTTAGATTATTTGGCGAGAAAAAATATATATACATATATATATATAATATATATAATATATACACATATATATATATAATTTATATATATAATATATATATATATACACACACATAAATGCACTGCCTAACCACTCTCTGATATCACCTATTTCAAAAACTAATCATCAGACGTTTGTTCTGGTTCATTTTCGACTTAGTTTTGTTTTAAGGAATCACGCTTTGAAAAGAAACTACCCGTATTTATAATATAAACACCCTATTTTTATCTCCAAATTCGATGAAAATAAAAAAAAAACTTTCTACTGGAAACCATTTATCAAACTTCATCCTCAAAGTATCATTTGTTCTAGACTTATCGAACGAATGCAAGGCAAAAGTAATTAAACATATGTAATTACGTACTGTGCACAGTCAATAATAGGTGTTAGATAAATGCGGCACGTCATCTAAAATGAAACTTAGCCACCTAAACACAATAACCATTTAAATAAAGTATTGTTACCAGAGTTTCGATTGTTTCCGGCCGGTGCTATGTGCGTGCGCTGATTGGACGCAGCTGCCAGGCCAGCCCCATAGTGCTTGCTATGCTCCATCTAAGGTATAGCTGTGTAGGGTAGGTTAGTTCAACACACATATTGGCGACGACCGTCAAAACTCAACGGTTACAAGGCCTAAGGTTCCTCTCTACCCCCTCTTGCCACCCCCCAGATTCGGGAAAAAAAAGGACGAACCCTTGGAGGTATGAGGAGAGGGAGATATAGCGAGGACGAAACCCTTCGGAGGGTATGAAGAGAGGGAGATATAGCGAGGACGACAGCATGAACTGAAGAGGAAAGATAAATGGAAACCGCCATCAATATCTTGGATTTAAGAAATAGGTTTCTCAATAGTTAAGATATCATGTTTTAAAACCAAATACCATGAGGACAACTAACCTCCTTTGAAATACTTTGGTTTAGGTCCTTTGTTGGTAAAGTAGTCTTTCTGTGGTGAAAGGGCAGAGTTTTGATTAAGTTATTGTCTTTAAGTCTATTCGTGGATAAGGTTTTTCTAAATATATTTTTATCACGCACCACTTCTCTTGGGATTCAATAAACATCTTCATCGAAATATTTTCATATCTAATTGACATTAATTGTTTGGATATAAGTTTCAGCACATCATCAATGAGATCATCATCATCATGAACAGCTTCCAACCACTGGCTGGGTCTGTTTGGAACATAAGCCTCTCCACAACCTTCTTTCCTCCCACCACCTTGTCTTCTCTCCTCCACATTCCTCCTTATTCCCTTCAGCCATCTGTCTCTTGGTCTTCCTCTCGGTATCCTAACCACATATCCATATCCCACATACTCCTGGGAATCCTTACCCCCTCTCCATTCTTCTCCATACCACCTTAGTCGTACCTTCTCTATCCAGTCCTAAACTGGATCTTCCTTTACTATTCCTTTTAGTCTCTCATTTCTCATCCAGTCAGATTTTTTCACGCCGATCATCAATAAGATAATTAACATAATCTTAATGTTGTCTTAAGTATTTGCAAATAACTTCTGACCCTCCACCCATTCTCCTACTTATCCCCTAAAACCCCGTATTTTGACGTTATGTGCATAATATGTCATGGCTCTATGTACCAACTCACCCAAATCAGCCCCTTACCGTACTTGGTAGAACACAACAAGCCGCCGGTGTTTGGACATATCCGGACGAACAATTTTCATCTATATTTATAAAAGAGCTTCAAAATATATTGGTTTCGTTCTTCTCCAACATTATATCCTCCTTGTGAGACTCTGTGTCGTTTTGAGACGTTTCCATGGGCTTGTTCTCCAAAGAATGATAGAAACCAACCTCTCTCCATGACTTGACGTGGGTCTGTCGTATTCTGGTGGAGCCATTCTTGGATTCATTCAATGTTGACGGCTCTATGAGGGGAAAGAAGAGGTGGAAGGGGAAGTATACGGAACATTACCTAGCACAACGTTATTATTGACAAAAAAGGCGGCGAAGAGCTTTGTCCCTCAAACTTAATTCGGGCCGGAAGGGCATGCCAGTATTTTTTGCATTTTCCTTTAATGGCAAAAAAATTATTTGGTTAACCTTTTCGATCACTGTGTATACAATAAGTACACAACACTCTAACACCGTCCCCTAGCAATAATTAATGTTTGATTGTTTTTCATCATTTAAGTCATTTAAGTCAAGTTTGTAGACTTTAGAAATGGCTATTGCTGCGATTTAGCGATTGGTATTGGAACTACTGGACTTATATTTCAAGAAAGCAAGTTTTGACAAAGAAAATTCATGACCAAATAAAATAAAATATTGCTTCAATAAATGGATTTAATTTATTTTCAACACCATAGTCATATCGACATATCTTGATACTGAATCTGATGGTTGATGGAATTAGATAAGCAGAATTTTAAATTACGAGAAAACGCTATCATCAAATTTAAGAATATCTATGATAAATTTTCCAAAACTGCATTTTATTTGTAAAGAATCTACCTAAATGAATATATTGAAGTAATATTTTTTATTTTGGCAAAAAAAAAAAGTTAGGTGCACAAATATCGGCCCCCGACCCCTTTCCTTACAAATAGCTGCGAATGTTTGTCGTTGAAAAGAGAACGCAGTGGCTTTTGAATATTCGAAATATTAATACAAAGCTATTTTTAAATTATAGGGGTACCTACCTAAAAGTTTAATTTGAAATAAATAATTTTGAATCATAGAAGTGTGAGAATTTGAATAAAATGTCGTTAAAAATGTGTGCGAGTGGGCGTGTGTGTGTGCGTGTGTGTGCGTGCGTGTTTGGTGTAAGAATGTTTACTAATTTTATTTTATTTTATCTCTCTGTTTCCACTACTGATCTAGAGATATTTTGTTCAAGTTGAATACTGTTTTGACTGCTGGATATGTACGCGTTTCTCTCATTGCAATGTTTTATGTTCATGTGTATGTTTTCCTCAAATACTTGTCCCCTGTGTGTTATTTAATGATAATAATTGATAAATTCAGTGTAATGTTAACTTAAGACATGGTTAAATGTAAGAAGAAAGCTTGTGCCTTAATTTTGCCATGTAAATAAAGACAATAATAATAGTAGTAGTTATAATAATAACAACAATAATAATAATAGTAATATTTAACATTAGCCAAGCTTAAGTTTTCTCATATATTTCTCCGTTTATTTCGTTTAAGTTGTAAGGTTGTTCGTAGTGTAAAATTATGTTGGTTTTTTTTAACTTAAATTTTATGTGAACCATAGTTTTAAATATCAAAACCATGATTGAAATATTGCGAGACAAATGAACATCTGCAATGCGTTTTTATGTTTCAGAAGAGGGCCACCTCAAGATGGTCTAGGACAACTGGGGTCGCTACGAGCGGCCAACAGGCCTGAAAGATGGGTGCCAAGACAACTGGGCGTCAGTGTAGTAACGTAGTAATTGGTTTTTATTAAATATTCATTTTTGGAGTTGTTTTATGAAAAAATTATTAACAGAAGAAACTAAATTTGTGTATATTTATAAAGTTAGACTAGTTGATATTATACAATTTTGAAAAAATTTATAAGACAAAATACCACTAAAAATAAAAACTCTGCTTAAAATAAACCACTTATAGATGAATTAAACTAAACTAACCTTACCTAACCTAACTGGGGCCTAGTTGTTTGTTTTAATCTTTTACAACTATATCATTTTAAAAGATGGACTCTGGCACCCAGTTGTCTCGGCGCCCAGTTCACAAGCACCCAGTTGGCCACGTCCGTTTGGTGGTGCCCAGTTGTCCGGATCTGACCTCAAGAACCCATCTCCCCCCACGATAACACCTAACTTAATAGGTAGGTGGTCGGTGACCTGGCGGGTCTAGGGGTAAGGTGTCGGACTTCTGTGATGGGGTCCGGGGTTCAATCCTCGGTCCAGGCACAGATTTATCTGATTACCAAACCCTTCCTTCACCTCTGACAAGACGTGTATTAATCACAACTTGTGAATGTGTGGAGTGCCAGGCCTCCACCGTGGTTCAGATTCCACGTTAAACTGTAGGTCCTTCCCATTTCATCTCACAATCACCCTACCATTACACATTAGCGTAGTGCGTATAACCCGAACGGGTAGTAAGACGGGTGTAGTAATAATTATAATAATAATAATAATAGGTAATACAGCTCTATCCAATACGTCATATCATGGTACTTTTTTCATCTTTTTTTCTTTCATTACAGACAATGTTCACGTTCACATAAATTATGTCCATGACCCCTTGGTTATGGAGACTTTTTTTTAGAGTTTGATCAATTTTTTTCTAATTTTTTAAAATCAATTTTTTATGTTTAGGTAATATTTTCTTCTTGGTTTGCGTTATTTTTGGGCATTTATGTTGCAGTATATTATATTTAAACCAAACGTATGTTCTTACTTACGCTATGGCACTAGGAACTAAAAAGTTCACTGCCGCACTTACAAAAGAACGCCGCCTATCTCTATCATGAGGAGTTATATCTAGTCAAACTCATTACATCCTTATCCCTATCTTGAGCAAGTTCTATCCTGTCTACCTCATCACACCCTATCCCTATCTTGAACTAGTTCTAACCAGTACACCTCAATACACCCTATCCCTATTTTGAGCTTGTTTATCCAGTACACCTCATTACAGCCTATTATTATTTCTATGTCCATATCTAATGTTATAACCTTCCCATCTGCGTCTAAGTCCCTCAATGGTCTCTTCCCAATGGGTTTTGCCCCAGTCAGTATCCTGAACAAGGTTCTAGATTCTCCCATTCACACTGCATATCCAGCCCACCGTAATCTAGAGATTTTATTATCCTAATTATGTAACTCATCATTATGTAGCCTTCTCCACTCCCCATAACCTCATCCTCTTTTGGACCAAATATCTTCCTGAGCCCCTTGTTTTTGAACATCCTAAAATTTTTTTCGTCATTTAAGATAAGAGACCCCATGGTGAACAACCGGTAAAGCTATATCTTTGTATATTTTGACCCTCAATTACAAATTTAGGATTCAGAGCATAGTTAGAAGTAAAAGTTTGAATCGGGACTATTTAAAAATAAGAAAAAAAAAAAGACAAATCTGATCGTACAACGAGTGTAAATAAAGTAGTTTTGAGGTAGTAAGTAATCAGTGAATGTGGTTTATCGTCTCGTCAGTCACTCAAGTGGCTCCACGCGGTAAGTAACGGCGAGGAAAGGAACCTGTTTCCTTGCCAGATCCCCCCTATCTGAGGCGGAATAGCGAGGAGATCAGTTGTAATTAGGGTGAAGGCACACGGCACGCTTCTTAAATTACCGGCTAGTTGCGAGTCATTAGTGATAAACGCCCTGGTCAAGACACTGAGCTCATTACAGCTATATTACTTACTTTACTCGGACAAGCTATTTGTGTCTGTCTTACTCAAGGCGGATACATGTGAAGTAATTAGGATGACGTATTCTTAAAACGTTTGAGGGGATGTACGAACATACAAAATAAAATTAAAAAATCAACTCAGTTTTTATTTTGTTAGCCAACACTAGAGTGGACTGATGGTATCATAAAAGGTTAAGGTAGGGATGAAAGATGATTATTATTATTTAGCACCGCGTCTTACTACCCGTTCGGGTTAAGTACTAATTACGCTAATGGATTAGGAATTGGGAAGGTTGAATTTAGAGTAAGTGAACCCGCATTTGCGTGGAGGGAGAGTGGAAAACCATTTAGGAAAAATCACTCCCAGTTCACCCGACTGAGATTCTAACCTCGATCTCCCCGTCCTCAGCAGTCGGTCTCAACACGAAACTAGCGCGTTAGCCAACTACGCCACCGAGGCGGGTGGGATGAAAGAGGACTCGAGAAAAAGGCAATATTTTGGCAGTTTTCATAGTAAACAGGTTTGGTTTGGTCAGAATAAATAAAAATATTGCTCAAGTAGAAACATAAAGTTTAATTTTCTTCACATGGTGATATCAACAGTTGCTCACTATCCGTGATGAGCATATGTGACATATGAGAAACCTTTTAAATGAAGAAAAAAGTGGTCATTACATTCCAGGACATCTTTTACAGATATTCAAGAATTATTGATATCACCACGTGAAGAAAATTAAATTCTTTGTTTCTACTAAGGAATTATTTGATTTATTTTGTCCAAAAAAGTTTTGCTGTAAAATATTTAAAAACACCACTTTTTTCTCGCGTACCTTATTATTATGACCAAAATTGGGAAAAGTGCTCGAAATAATACTTGGTGTCTGCCAATGATTTCGTCCCCAGTTATTTTTAAAGATAAATTAATACAATTTGAAATCGATGTGAATTGAATAAAAATGGTTTAATCACTTGGTTTCTAAAAAGCTCAAATTTTAATTTGGCAACATACTTTTATAAAGGATAATTATGAAGAAAATGAGTTGGCCGCCATATTGTTATATTAGGAAGAGTTTTAAATACCATCATTGTTCCTTACCCTTTGATTTTGAGTGTAATTTCTTTTTATAAATCAAAAAGGTCAGATTTTTTTTAAAATTTAACCTGAGTTAAATGTGTTCAAATTTTTATTATTCCCATTAATTTTAAAATTAAAAATATAGTCGAGAATAGCAAAGATAAGCGTGACAAGTCTCTATGGCATCTCAAAAAACAGTCACACATTACAAGTAATGTTTCACTAAAAAAATTTGTTGTATTTATTTTAAAATCGCAGGACTTCTCAACAGTTCCTATGACATTTAGTGTTAATTAATTCAACCAACCCACCTCGGTGGCTTAGTTAGCTAACGCGTTAGACGTGTTGAGCTAAACTACCGAGGACGTGGAGATCGAGGTTCGAATCTTGGTTGGGTCAACCGGGAGTGGTTTTCCTAAACAGTTTTCCACTCTCCTTCCACGCAAATGCGGGATCTTTTGCTCTAAGTTAAACCTTCTCAATTCATAATCCACTAGCGTAATTAGTACTTAAGCGTATACCCTGAACGGGTAGTAAAACACTGTTCTATATATAGAAAAAATAATTCAACAAAATAATGTATTCAATTAATTAAAATATCAAGTGGATAATCCGAACGAATACATAAATACGCTGTGCAACAAGAACAAAAATAACACATGCAACTTAAAGTTTTTAAAATCTTGTAGGAATAATTTTTAATAAAAATTAATGCTAATATTGACTTATTTATAACCAATCCATCAAACACGTTAATTTAATTAAAAAACTTAGCATCGCGTTTTACTACACGTTCGAGTTAAATGCCTATGTACTAATTACGATCATGGTTATAGGGATTATATTTATAGGAAGTACACCCGCATTTGCGTGAGTGGAGAGTAGAAAACAATTCTGTAAAAAATTACCCTCAGTACACCCGATCGAGATTCGAACCTCAATCTCCCCGTCTTCGGAAGTCTAGTCTACTGCGAGAGTAGCGCGTTAGGGGACGGTCAGAATGGGCGAGCGACTAAAAATAAAATAGAACACATCGGTTGTAATGCGAGGTTGCCAGACTGGAGCGAGCGAGCGCGCTTGAAAGATGGAACAGGTTCTATTTTTCAAGCGCGCGCGCTCGACCCGGTACAGAATAGTTTACAATAATAATAATAATATTTAGCACCGCGTCTTACTACCCGTTCGGGTTATACGCTGACTAGTTTACAGGCGCTAGACAATATTATTGTATGTTGGTTATATAAGTGCTAGGAAAACTTCTCATTTTTACACTTTTATTATCATCGATAGGTTTAGCACACTTGCTACTAACTAAACCTATCGATAGTAATAAAAATGTCTAAATAAGAAGTTTTTCCAGCACTCAATGAACCAACATACAACAATATTGTATAGCGCCTGTAAACTAGACTGTACCGGGTCGAGCGCACGCGATTGAAAAATAAAACCAGTTCTATCTTTATAAATATACATTTGTGTGTGTATCTGTGGCTTTATAGTAGTACAATGTAAAACTGATATGTTAAAATACTTAAATATTATAATCAAAGTAGGCCTTTACAAATAAGAATCAGCACTAGCGTGGAGAGAGGATAAGAAAATCACAACAATAAGACACTTGCCAAAAACCACCCTCACTTAACTGAGCAAAGATTCGGAGCCTCCTCGTCAACAACAGTCTGACTAAACCCTTAAGCTTAGTACGCACTTGGAAACATTGTTGGCTAACTGTTGCCCAACTGTCGCCCAACTGTCACCCAACTGTTACCCAACTGTTGCCCAACTGATGGCTAGCTGTTCCCCAACTGTCGCCCAACTGATGGCTAGCTGTTCCCCAACTGTTGCCCAACTGATGGCTAGCTGTTCCCCAACTGTCGCCCAACTGATGGCTAGCTGTTCCCCAACTGTTACCCAACTGATGGCTAGCTGTTCCCCAACTGTCGCCCAACTGATGGCTAGCTGTTCCCCAACTGTCACCCAACTGTCACCCAACTGTTGCCCAACTGTCACCCAACTGTTGCCCAACTGTCACCCAACTGTTACCCAACTGTTACCCAACTGATGGCTAGCTGTTCCCCAACTGTCCTCCAACTGTTGGCTAGCTGTTCCCCAACTCTTCTCCAACTCTTCTCCAACTATTCCCCAACTGTTACCCAACTCTTCTCCAACTGTTACCCAACTCTTCTCCAACTGTTCCCCAACTGTTGGCCAACATAGGAAACAAATTGTTGGCAAACATTAAAGAAACTTTGTGTCACGTCCAGACTACAATGATGAAACATTGTTTCCCGTACAGAGTTCAGTTGAGTGAAAGCTGTCTGTTGAAAAGGATGCTGCTGCTATGGTTTGTGCTTTCTTTGTATACAGCTATGAGCTGTTCAAGAAGACAGAGAAGAAGAAAACGGTGGTGGGTTCGTGTTTATTTACACTAACAGAAAACTGTCAATCATACTGTTTTCACAAGATTTTTACAGTCCTAATTGTCACATCCCACAACAATGTATTTGTTTGAAATATTTCAATCAGTTCCAGAGTTTTTTTCGGCTGACCACGATATGACCAAAGGTGATTTCAGTAATGTTGGCCAACAGTTGGGAAACAGCTGGAACATGGAAACAATATTTCCGGGTAAATGTTTCCTAGTGCGTACTAGGCTCTAAACTGTATCACACGACATAGCTCTACTGAAACCAGTATGCTACACTAGCTAGTACGTCATCTATAGCATCGTGTGAATCAGAAAAAGTATACTTGTTCTGCACTGTATGACTACCATACTAGTTGTGAAGATAGAACAGCACTATTTCGTACTAGTTTCAAGACTAGCTAATGATGATTCTATTTGAAAGGCCTACTTTGATTATAATATTGAAGTATTTTAACATATCAGTTTACATATATATATATATATATTATATATTATATAAATATTATATATATATACAATATAGGCATAATTATGATTTAAATCGTTTATTAATGACACAATAATACTTAATTATTTTAGGGCAACACATGAAATTGAATCAAGGACAGTTTAAAAATAAAAATATACTTTCATTATCACCGGTCGCGGGCATTGGGAACAATTAGTTTAGGGAAAGATCCTTTTATTTTTACAATATAAATCTGCAAATAGTATTTATACATATATACACATTTACATTATTTGCAAAATATATATATAAATATAATGTATGTATATAATATCTATAAAATAAGTATACATTTCAGTATTAATTGGGGCACTAGGTCGTCTTAACTAAACTTCATTACGTAAAATTTTAGCTTATTTATCTATTGGGCATTTAAAGTGAATTTTAATTGCTATAATGGAAAGATAATATTCTTCGTCATTCTACTAATTTATTTATATTATGTTAACACCAACTACTGTAGCAATATTATATAACTATTCAATAATATTCTATAACTCATACTAATAAAATTTACATAAGATTTAGTCAGTCTACACTTAACAAAATTATTTATAAATTTGCAGTTTTGTTATGTTTGTCACCACGACTGACTATACGACAGTGGTTTGTTTTAGGAATAGTTGAGAGAATATTTATTCTCAGTATATCAAAGACACGTGTCTCTAAGCTTAGTTTTATTCCACTTCTTTTTTCAAAAGTGTTTGAGCTTGAAGTTCATTTCATAATCATCTGTCTCACTTTCCAGAGGGAATAAAATGAATTATTGAATGATTATAAAACCAGTTGTAAACACATATGTTTGTTTTGCGTTTATTATTATTATTACTCGCTGGTCAGCGCGTGGAGGCAAATGACACAATATTCCCCTCTCCCCTCTTGTTTCTCCCTCCCCTCACCTAAAGTGTTATATTTGTAATATCTGACCGGAGTAATTCAATGGACTGAATACAATGCAGTCAATAAAGTCAATTTGCATAGAAGGGCCTCTTAGAAAATACAAACATTTTGTGGCCAACATTTATAAGATTTTATTTTATTATTCCTCTGTGACCTTGGGGTAAATTAATCGCCTCATGACCCGATGTTCGTGGGCCTAAACAAGTCGAGGTTGACCGATTTTTCTTGAGCGACAAAAATCCGTAACACAATTTCCTTCGGAAAGAAAGTAAAGCCGTCAGTCACGTGTTGATTGTGGCATGTAAAACATCTCTGGAAGGTATGTGAAAATACCTTTCCTTGCAAAATGTGTGGATACCTTAACTATAGCTCATAGACATTCTCATGAGCTGATATAATCAATCGGTTCAGAAAGTACTCATTAAATACCACAAATAAATAAAAAATAAAACAGTGCCAAGATGGCGTCAAAGAATTTTTGTGAGCATGTTTATAATTACAAGCTATCCCAACCTAACAAAACATTGCCTTTTCGTCAACAAATAAAAGCTTCGTTGGGATGGTTAATATTGAGAACATAAGCTATTTAATGTTTTCGTAAATATTTTTGATGTGTAAGTCCGGCCCTAGCTCAGTCGGCAGTGCGTTTGTCTACTGAGCTAGAGGTACTGGGTTCTATTCCTGGTATGGCCAAACAAATTATCATTGTTGAAATGTGTGTTTTTCCTTTCACAGTGATGAATTAATGGCTGAGGGATGACTTATCTGTTATAGATTTAAGTTAGTTTATAAGTCTTGTGCTGATATAATCAGTCAGGTCAGAAAGTGCACGTTAAACACTTCAATTAAATAAATACATGAAAAATATAATGTGTAGGAACACGATATAATCGAGAAGGACCAAGATCAAGATGGCGGAATAACGAATACAGTATTTCGGTGCAAAGCAAAATCTAGTTCAGTATTGGAGAGAAAATGAGCGTTTATATTTGTACGTCCGTATTTTTGATGTGTCAATACGTAGTTTAAAAGAGTGCATTTTGGCAATATTGAATAGTAAAGAAAATACACGTTTCTAACATACAACAAGCGTACTATAGCCAAATAATTTTTTTAAATATGTTTTAATGGGGTAATCATACCTCAATTCAGATGCGTCTTATTTCCTCTTGTTCTTTCTTGCGATTGAAACTTCTCTCACGTGCGATGATTCAACTTGACTCCTGATTCCTTTCAGACGCCACAGCCACAAGTCACCATTCACCCTTACGGATCACATGTATGTGATTATCCATAGGTTAATTATCTGAGACCACTTTAGAGTAAGCCCTAAGCTAATATCATCCCATAAAGCCTTGGAACATAGTCACTGTAATAGATTAATTGCATAAATGACTATTAATCCTAATATATTGTTAGCACTAAGCCTGTAGAATGGGATCACACAAGAAGATTCACTAAAATAATTTATAGTAAGACCTACCGGTAATTAGTGAAATCCTTCTAGAAAAAAAGAAAACATCAAAAACTGTTTTCAAAGTTGATTTGATTTATCCTTTTTTTTAATTTTTTTTTTTTTTGTAAATTCACGCTACCACCGATTTTCCAAATTTGTATAAATCATTTTTTTTAATCCTTTAAAAAAGGAAACATAAAACACTTGCGTTAAAAAGTCTACAAATAATAACTTTTCTATTAAGATTTCGTTACATTTTTGTAGTCACACTAGGCTTAACCTAAATTTAAAATATCATTAAACTACTTGTTTTTAAAACTCCTTCTAGAATTAACGATAGCTGCCCACAAACATGTTCACAAATATAATTTTGAAGTTTTTATTCCGTTACTTTTTGAAGAAAAAATTTGCTTGTATTGTTATTATAAACAACGCAAAAGCCACTCGTTTTCAAGATCAATAAATTAATAACGCAAACAAATTTATTATTTTGAGGTTTCATTTATCATTTAGCTACTTGCGTATTTTATTATAAAACATACATCACACATTTTTTAGTTTAAAGTGTCTTTAAATCCAATAACCAATTTTTTTTTCGGACCAAATCAATAAAAGATGACGGTTATGAATCGTGAAACACGTCCTATTGGTCTCTTCATTGAAACCACTAATCAAACAGGACTAACAATTTCCGTTACATATTTTATTGGTTTTTTTTTTCAAAAGACGCTCAACTGCTGTCCTTTATGTCTTTTGGTAAGAGCCACCTCTTTCTTCGGAAATAAGTACGACTGGAGTCCAGATAATGAGATCAAAACAACTCAACAATTGCCGGACAAGTCCTGAATTGGATTTATTCGACAGAAGACGTTACCGGTGCTCACTTTTCTACGTCTATGGGAACGTTACATTAGAATGATGTTTTCACTGTGTCAGAAGAACAAGGGTCACAACCAGTGCTAAGGTCCGCAACCACCCCAGAAAGTTCAACAGAGGTCGTATCCCAAACGGGAATGTCCCGCGGCGAGTTTGGGAACTTGTAAACACCTCCCCTTTCTTCTAAGGACCGTTATAAGAGAATATACGATAGAACTAGAAATCGATTTACAAGCAATAGCTTTAAAGATAACTTGAATGTTTTTTTTTTAAACAGGCCTATTATTTACTAGTTTTGTGAAAAATGTATGTTTCCGTGTGATTATTTTAATACCCGAAAAGTAAAGAATATGTTTGAAATGTATATTCAAACTCCTTTTACTGTTCATAATCTGTTCTAATATGTTTGTCGATGCACTATAGTTCTTCATGTCGTGTGTATATAACTGTGAACAAGTCAGTTAGGTATGTAAACCGTTAGGTTACTATCTTATTCAGCGTGTAGCTCAGACCCAACGTAGCTAGAGAGTGACATTGTCTGCAGTAGAATGTGAGAGACAAACCAGCGCAGCTTGCGTTGCGTCTTTTTGCCACGTGATCTGTTTATACTGTATTGTGGGTTCTTCAGGTAGTTAAGTGTGGCTCTCTTTGACATGGCTTGGAATTGAAAAGAGCTTTAAACCAAACGTCCCAGAGAGAAAAAAAAAGATACTGGTCGAAATCGTAATCTTTATGTTTCAAATTTGAATGGTGCCCATATGTACGTCTAGTTTGGTTTGGTGTGTTGTGCGCGCTTACTCCATCCAGCTGTCATTAACAATTAATAAGGACGAGATATAGGATTTAGAGGAAATATAGCCAGAATTTGCGTGGAGAAAGAATGGGAAATAATTTTTAAAAAACTCACCTCAGTACACTAAGCCGGGATTCAAGACCAGGACCTCTCGCGTCACCAGCAAATCAGACCAGATGGTCAGACGCCTTTGTCCGATTAGCACTCGCAGTTGCAGCTAGATGGTCTAAGGCGTTAGACTCACATTGAACTGGGTCAATATTAAAAATGAGATCTGGGTCAGTATTCATTGAGGTTGGTTGGCTTTACTAACTGGCAGTTTTATTACTGTACATACTCTCTCTCTACGCCTGATGTGACACATTTTATCTAAGATGCCCTCCTCACTCCTGTTCCTTAAATCAAAACGCAAATAACCTTTGGTTTTTTTTAATACCACGTCATAGTATCCATTCGGGTCGTACGCTTATGTGTTAGGGATTTGTGTGATTAAATCTAGAGAAAGTGTACCCACATTTGCTTGGAGGGAGAGTGGAAACACATCTAGGAAAATCCATCCTCAGTACACAAGACTGGGATTTGAACCCTGATCTCCCCGTCATTAGTAGTCCAGTGTATTGCGAGACACTGAAGTGGGTAGCCCTTGCGTTGAGAGAACAGTTAAAAAATTACAATAATTTTGAACGAAATAATAATGCTCTAATATTGAATATTGTGAGCTACAATGAGTCTATCTACTTTATTAGGGGTTTTAGATTCAATTTCTGAAATGCCCCAAAAAAGGTATAACCGGTTGGCTTGGGGACTCTATGTTGTGTACTATATATTTTAATATTTGGTTTGTTTGTAAGCCGTCCGTTAAAATAGTAAGTCGATTCAGAAATTGTGCGTTAAAAACCTCGTTAAAGCAAAACATTCCTTCAATTAAGAGCAGTAAATTTATCAAAATGGGTATAAAAAGTGTTCAGGAGCTTCAGGTAAATAAAAACTAGTCTTTTAAAGAAAATGTACCCGATTCAGTGATAGAATGATCTAGAAGGCGTCACTCGAGGTTATAAGGACTCGAATCCCAATCTGGTCTTATGAGGGTGGATTTTCCTCAATTGTTTTCCCACTTTCCTTCTACGCAAATATGGGTAGATAGCCTCTGAAATTTTTCCTTCCTCATCCCTAATACATTAGCATTATTAATGCATATGCGCATAGCCTGAACGGGTAGTAAGATGCGATGCTAAATAAATTAAAAATACAAATTTGCTATCTATTATTAGCACCGCGTCTTACTACCCGTTCGGGTTACACGCACTTACGCTAATGTGTAATGGTAGGGTGATTGTGAGATGAAATGAAGGAACTACAGTTTAACGTGGAATCCGAACCACGGTGGAGGCCTGGCATTCCCCACATTCACAAGTTGTGATTAATACACGTCTTGCCGGCCGGGGTTCAATCCTCGGTCCCGGCACAGATTTATCTGATTTCCAAACCCTTCCTTCACCTCTGACAAGACATCTTGTGAATGTGTGGAATGCCAGGTCGCCTCCGTGGTTCGGATTCCACGTTAAACTGTAGGTCCTTCATTTCATCTCACAATCACCCTACCATTACACATTAGGGTAAGTGCGTATAAACCGAACGGGTAGTAAGACGTGGTGCTAATAATAATAAAATACACGTCTTATCAGAGGTGAAGGAAGGGTTTGGTAATCAGATAGATCTGTGTCGGGACCGAGGATTGAACTCCGGACCCTCAGTACAGAAGTCGTGACACCTTACCTCTGGACCACCAGGTCATCAAATTTGCTATGATGAGGTAATCGCGTGGATTTGAAGAAAGTTGGGAACTAATGATTCGGATCTCACTATAAAAAGCATGCCACCCAAGTGTTACCCCCAATTGAGTTACTCGCCTTTTAAAGTAAGATGTAAGGAAACATTACTCAAGGTAAGTTTTTATAACAAATAACTCTTTTAATATTTCTTTTTATCTCACCGCATCCTAGTACCCGTCCAGGATTCACGGATACATTAATCACGCTTATGATAGGGATGAAGAAGAAATTACCCCGCATTTGCGTGAAGGGAGAGTGGGAAGCCATTTAGCTAAAAACCTCTTCGGTTTAAACCTTCACTGGGTTCGAACCCCGATATCCCTGTTTTAGGCAATCCAATTACACTCCAGAGTGATACGTTGTTAGATGTGTTATCACCCATACGGATCTCATGTATATTAGAAACTTAATCTAGAGTAAAGGGATGAGCAGGGAGTATAAGATGAAGTGCAACCATATTAGCGTGAGGGAAGATGGGAAGACCAAAGTAATAAACAAAAGACCCGCCTCGGTGGCGTAGTTGGCTAACGCGCTTGTCGTGTTGAGCACGACCGCTGAGGACGGGGAGATCGAGGTTCGAATCTCGGTCGGGTGAACTGGGGGTGGTTTTTCCTGAATGGTTTTCCACTCTCCCACACAAATGCAGGTTCACTTCCTCTAATTCAACCTTCCAAATTCCTAAATCCATTAACGTAATTAGTACTTAAAGCGTATAACCCGAACGGGTGGTAAGACGTGGTGCTAAATATTAAATAGTATTATTAAACTAAAGGGGGGAACCACTCCTAATTCATCCAGCTGGGATTTGAACCCTGATCTATTCTTCACCAGCAGTCCACTAAATTGTGAGCTTGACACCTTAGGTCGCATGACCCCCAGTGCAAGTAGTACGAGATCCGTAGGATAGAAAGATTCTGGTTAGAACAAAATTCCTTTTTATCAATCCTTAAATTAACAACAACCATTAAGTAGAGTAAATTAAATCTTTTTTTAATCTTGTTTACATCGTAATTACTGTCCAAGAAACATATAAAGCTAAATAAATGATTGTTATGTATAAATTAACTATTTAGTTTCCAACAAACCCACGATGCTCGTTTTTATTTCATTTAGTACCTTTAGTACACACCTGTGTAGACCTTAGGTTTTTTTTTCGTTCCTAAGAAACATCTTCTAACGGTTTTCAATTCGGACCAAAAAAATTTAAATGTGCTTTTTATTCTACAAGAACCTTAAGGGCTCATTTGTCTCCCTGTCATTCACTTCTTGTCTAAAAGGGATCAAATACCCGAGACAACCATCTGTTCAAATAGTTTCAAGAAAGGTTTTGCAAAGACATTAATAAAAAAAATTAAAATTAAGAGCCTCACTGTAGATTGACGGCAAGCGCTCTATTTTTTTTGTTAATTAAATGCTTCTTTATTTTTATGTTTTTAAATGTCTTTTACAAACCATTCGATTTATATTAGAATACGTCTTACAGCTTGCATTATAAAAAACATCAGTTCAGCGGTGGAATGGTCTAAGCTAAGGCATCCATCTTTCAATAGCCTGGGTACCCGCTTCGGTGGCGTAGTTGGCTAACGCGCTAGTCGTGTTGAGCTCGACTGCTGAGAACGGGGAGATCGAGGTTCGAATCTCGGTCGGATGAACTGGGAGTGGTTTTTCATAAATGGTTTTCCACTCTCCCTCCACGCAAATGCGGATTCACTTCCTCTAATTCAACCTTCCCAATTCCTAATCCATTAGCGTAATTAATACTTAAAGCGTATAACTCGAACGGGTAGTAAGACGCGGTGCTAAATTATTATTATTATTATTATTATTTATTATTATTATTATTAAGGTGACCTGTTGTTCTAGGGGTAAGGTGTCAGACTTGTGTGCTGGGGGTCCGTGTATTAATCACAACTTGTGAATGTGGGGAATTCCAGGCCTCCGCCGTGGTTCGGATCCCACGTTAAACTGTAGGTCCTCCATTTCATCTCACAGTCACCCTACCATTACACATTAGCTTAAGTGCGTATAACCCTAACGGGTAGTAAGACGCGGTGCTATAATATAATAATAATAATAATAATAATAATAATATATAATAATATAATAATATTATAAAAAATGACCACGCTGGATATTATCTGTGAGGGTTCTGCATGGTTACAAAATTAATGGGAAACAGCGTCAACATTTTCTTGTTTTCGTTTGTTCAGTCTTCTCTTAAATATAGGAACATTTTGAAACGCTGGACCATAGGGTGTTGCCAGTAGTGGCTTCTTCTTGCCCCAGAACACCAGCTTCCGACATAACGGAAAGCGAGGAGATTTGCAACAGTTAACCGAGAGAGTGAAAATAATATTTCATCTATAATGCCAGTGAAGCATAAGATATATTTCATGCTAACTTAACAGGATTGATGAGTTTTAATGGAGGACGTACTGGAGTGCCATTTGGTCTCACTTTATAAAATAAGGGTATAATACAAACTGTCTTTTTTAGTATTTACGATACTTAAAAACTAGTAGTAAATAACAGTACAAATTGTAAAAGATCTCCCCGTCTTGAGGTGCAGATTTAAATGATAGTGAAAGCGACATTGTCAGATTTCCTTCTTTCAAGGGAAATCCCCCAAGGAGAGTGGATGATCTCTTGGACCACGTGAGGGTGGGAAGTAGGGATGCGAAAAAAAAGTATCGATACTCTATTAATATCTATATTTTCCTTTCGATACTAGTACTTTTAACCAATACTTTGACTGATATTAGTATTCACACTCCGGTATCGGATCGGTATCGAAACAAACAACTTTTATGTTATCTTCACTCATACTTGGATTAAATTTTTACTATGGTTAGAGAAAGTTAAAAATAGATTGAAAAAATATATTTCTAATCATATTTAGCTATAAAATAACTTTCCATCAGCTACATTTTCATAAACATTTTAATAGCTGGTATGGTAAACATTTTATAATATCCATTATACAATATTATCTAGATCATACCTTCCAAGTTCCAACACATAACATAGACGCGATATACCTAAATATACTGTAACATGGTTAGATCATTGTAGTTTTCATTGTTTAGATAAATATGAAAATACCAATATTATTATACAAAAGTTTAAGTTATTACTTAATAAAAAAGATATGTTTCTAAATTAAAATTTCTATACCAATATTTATTGTTATCGATAATTTTCTTTCGATATTAGTACGTATCGATATTTTTCTTCCAATACTTTAAATGAGTACAGTATCGATACTTTTCTTTCGATACCACGTCCTTGTTGGGAAGGAGACCTCGCGGCAGCCATTAGAGAGAGACTCATGATCAAACCATCTTTCAGTTCAAACGTCTTTTACACACTCGTGGAGTCACTCCAACTTAACTCCCATTATTAAATGTGCCTTAAAATATGAGTGAAGAATGACCCTGGGCACGGGACGATTCCTGAATAGCTCAGTGGTTAAAGCATTGGCGTACTAAGACAAAGGTCCCGGGTTCGATTCCCGTGTCCAGGTGTCATTTTTCAATTTTTAGAATATATCTAGATGGAGTGATCCTCCCTAAAAAAACATAAATAATAGCTTTGGCTATTTAATAATAATAATATTTAGCACCACGTCTTACTACCTGTTCGGGTTATACCTTTAAATACTAATTACGCTAATGGATTAGGAATTGGGAAGGTTGAATTAGAGGAAGTGAACCCGCATTTGCGTGGAGGGAGAGTGGAAAACCATTTAGGAAAAACTACCCCCAGTTCACCCGACCGAGATTCGAACCTCGATCTCCCCGTCCTCAGCAGTCGAGCTCAACACGACTAGCGCGTTAGCCGACTACGCCACCGAGGCGGGGTCTTTGGCTATTTGATTCATTAAATGTATTATTTTATAAATAGAACCAATGTTTATCCTAGAGATTAATTTGTGATTTTTAATTTAGGTTAACTTTCATTTAAATCAAACCCAGTCTAATCGTTGACAGGGAACGTGAAATTGCCTTACGCCCGAACACAATATGTTTAAATATTTAGATCTAGTGATGAGATATAAACAAACTCACGTGTGTCTAGGGCGTATACTAACCCGGTCATGATCCGAACTAAGGACGCCGGAACGAATACGACCGCGTGGCGTTAGACCTGTAGTTCCATCAGCGGTGATATTGGGTGTAGTGTGAATTAATATCATTGGTTTATAAAAAAGGATGACTTGACCTTGATGTGGAGATTATAATCGTTACACAATCTAATATTTCCCGGAGGATGTCTGGATGTGATAAGACACATGTTTAAATAAGGATTCATAGTTCTTTACTTTACCTCTTCTATGCAAAGACCTACTTTTTAACGTTTACATATAAATATTCCAAATACTTTTTGGAACTATATTTACCGTCTGATTTAAATAGGAATACACTTATTTTATAGTTTTATATAAACTTTATGAAACGTTATTCACAGAGGTATACGACAATCAAATATTTTTTTTTCTAAGTGCAACTTTTTTTAACACCATTTCTTACTATCCGTTCGGGTTATACGCTTATGTACTAATTACATAATGGTTTATAGGGATTAGGAAGGTTTTATTAATTAGGAAGTGTACTCATATTTTCATGGAGGGAGATTGGAATATTTTTTTTAAACCTCAATACACCCGACCGAGATTCGAACCTCGATTTCCCCGTCATCTGCAGTCTAGTCTGCTGCGAGACTAACGCCTGAGACCATGCGGCCACATAAGTGGCTCTAAGCATATTAATAATATAGTGAAAATGTTATCAAATGTTTACCAAAACAAAAAATGTTTGTATTTTTACCAAAACTCTACCAAACCTGACGAAAATTAATTTGTATATAAGACTTTATTTTACTTTATTACGAGGAAATGGCAATATTATGTGTTCTTAATCTTGTGTACGTCTTAATACTAAAATTATATTTCATGCAAATGAATTTTTTTTAAACACATTAAATCAAATGGAGAGAGCGTTTCCTTTAAAAGTATTTTTTTTTTCATCATAACAACCCTCATCATACAATATATATATATATCACGATTTTATGTTTCAAAAATAAAAACCTCTCTAGAACTACATTTGTAAGTATTCAGACAATAGTTGATCACTATAATCTATTGTAAGTCCCTTCCTTTGTTGCTTCAATAAATCAGTCTACCAAACTCGAGGGGTATTGTAATCAGGGATTAAATTATGGGAGAATAGTATTCAACGATAGTTAGAGTTGAGACTGTACACTGGAATGTTACGTGGAAAATTAATGATACCTGGTTATTTAAATAGGTACTATTGCAGCCTTATTATTTAAAATGGTGGAATGGAAAGCGTATCACCTCTAGACTAAATCCTACCTTCACGCGAAAACCAAACAATATCAATAATAATAATAATAATAATAATAATAATATTATTTAGCACCGCGTCTTACTACCCGTTCGGCTTATACGTTTTAAGTACTAATTACGCTAATGGATTAGGAATTGGGAAGGTTGAATTAGAGGAAGTGAACCCGCATTTGCGTGGAGGGAGATTGGAAAACCATTTAGGAAAAACCACCCCAGTTCACCCGACCGAGATTCCAACCTCGATCTCCCCGTCCTCAGCAGTCAAGCTCAACACGACTAGCGCGTTAGCCAACTACGCCACCAAGGCGGGTGCCAAACGCTATCATTCACATAGATTAATTTTCACCAATTTATTAAACAAATCAATATTAAACACAAATATAATTTACTTACATCCGAATTTCACTAGTTTCATTTCACAGATTTAACAAATCATAGCGGTGACCTGGTGGTCTAGGGTAAGGTGTCAGACTTCTGTGTTGGGGGTCCGGGGTTCAATCCTCGGTCCCGACATAGATTTATCTGATTGCCAAACCCTTCCTTCACCTCTGACAAGACGTGTATTAATCACATCTTGTGAATGTGTGGAATGTCAGGACCCCATCGTGGTTCGGATCCCACGTTAAACTGTAGATCCTCCATTTCATCTCACAATCACCCTACACATTAGCGTAATTGCGTATAATCCGAACGGGTAGTAAGACTTGGTGCTAATAATAATAATAATAATAATAATAATAATAAATAATAACAACAATAACAAATCATAACAATAGGTTAAGAGTCACGAATTTGACTCGGTATTCAAACAGAAAATCAGCCCTATATTCCATTACTAACCAAACGGCATTCCTGCTCTGGTAGGTTCGGAATGGACAACAGCCGAAAGGATATTCTCTAGAGCAGTGTGTCTATACCTTTCCACCAGGAAGACAACCTTTGATACATCATCCCCTATATTTCGTGGAAACCTTGGTATGAAAGGTCCTTCTGTCCAGATGCTATAAGGCAGGAATGGCGAAACTTTTCCAGCCATTGTTATACTTAAAGGCTATCTGAATTTTGAATTAATTTAGTGTGCCACTTTTCATTTAGACTTTTTTTTATTATTTAAAAATCAAAACTTGTTGACGTACTAGGACTATTATGAAATGTATTGAATAACTATAATCGAATTGAAAATATATAAAAACGCCTGAATATTAAAGAAAGAAAATTTATAAATTTGCCTAAGTGAGTGTTTTATTAGATATTAACTCCAATAACGTAAGTAAAAACATTAAAAATAACACCTTTGTGGCTGTAGATATATTATTGACTTCAATAAAATATAAGACGTTGGAAAACGTTTTATTTTATGTTTATTTGTTCTATGTCGGCTTTTCATATATTTTATTCTGAAAATTGAAATATGACACCGGGACACGGGATTTGAACACGGGACCTTTGGCTTAGCACGCCAATACTCTCTCTAACCACTGAGCTATCCAGGAGTTGTCTTATGTATGAAGTTATTTTAGTCAGTCATATTTTAAGGTATAATCTATGATGGACGTGCAGAAATTGTTGACTACGATTCCTAGATAGCTCAGTTGTTAGAGCATTGGCGTACTATCACAAAGGTCCCGGGTTCGATTCCCGTGCTCAGGTGTCATTTTTAAATTTTGAGAATATGATATTTAGATGGCATAATCTTCACTAAAAGCATAAATAATAGCCTGTCAAAATCATGTCAAATTGGGTTCTGGTTGGAAAAAAGATATAGGTAAAATGGATCCCGTCTTCTGGGTCCCATCTTTAGCCATCCCATTAGCGTTACCCAACAGACACCACGTGGAGGTTGAATTGAATATTGAATTCAATACTTGAGAGGTTTGTGATATCTAATATTATATCCATGAAATATGAATATTTTAAAAAAATTGTCCTAGCTTCCATTGAACTGGATGGACTGCTCTGCACTATGTAACTGAGCTCTGATGTTATGTAAGCCAACAGCGTGAAAAAAAAAAAATACTGCGCTGCACTGTTTAACTGCCAACAGTGCAAACAAAAAGGCACTATGTAAATTTGAAATTGAATTATTATCGTAGATAATGCTTAGATTGAGAATGTATAGTAATACTTTTTAAGCTACGGTCAGGTATCAGTTTCAAAATATTGGGACCCATTTTAGGTATCCATTTCAAGTAGTGGACCATTTTACGTAGGCTATTGTTGAAAGGGGGCACAACTCTTGGGACCCAATTTACGTAGCCCCGTATTTTTAAACCATTTATGGGCGGGAAGAAGGAAGCGTGGTGAAAGAGGGGAAAGGCATCGATTTCCTTAAAATTCAGAACAGGAATTAAATACCTAAAATAACCTTTCAATAAGCGTTCAAAGTAGAGGAAACGAATTTAGTTTGTCCTTTGGTTTGTGAAATTACCTCGATGTGCTAGTTACTTACTCTTCGATTATTTTTTAACACCCGTATTACTACCTGTTATACGCATATGTACTAATTATGCTGTGTGTTAGGGATGAAGAAGGCTGAATTTAGATTAAATGTACCCGTATTTTCGTGGAAGGAGATAGGAAAAACCACCCTCAGTACACCCGACCGGGATTCCCGTCATTGTCAGTCTAGTCTATGGCAAGAGTGACGTCTTAAAACATGAGGCCACCGAAGCGGGTTACCCTTAAGTTTTTGCTGCTATTAAATTACTTACAGCTTATTCTGAAGGGTAGAGATTTAGAGGGCAGTCTTAAAGGGAATGCACCCTCATTATTGTGAAGAGTGTTTGGTGTAACCACAATGATGTGAATTCACCTAATTCAAGTTGTGCACCGTTGGAGACGCGGATTAAATGTAAAGCTCATATAGTCTGATTTATCGGGGACATGGTGTTCTGTGTTTGTATCTCATCCGGGTGAACAAATGATGTTTTTTTCCTAAATCATTTCCCACTATAACCCGCACGCAAATGTGGGTATCTTATCTCAAAATTATTTCCTCATCCATTACGAGTTATTTTAAATAAATGGATATAGTCTGGATAGTTAGTAAGATGCAGAAAACAAAATGCTGTTCTTTACAAGATGGTAGGTGTATTTATTTTATTTGTGTAATGTTGACTATATCACCCTACCTCGATGAAAGTCTCTTGAAGCAAATAAATGGCAACCCATGGTAACAAACAAACCCGCTTCAGGGGTCGAATGGTTTAAGGCAGGGATTAAGACATGCGACCTTTTGAATTGTTTGGTGCAGCAGCCGTATTTGTGTGGAGGAAGAGTGGAAAACCATTTTGGAAAAAAACTCGGTACATACGACCGAACTAGTTTAGATTCTCGATCTTCTGTCATCAGCAGTCTATTCTATTGCGAGAGTAGCACCTTAGTCCATGCAACCACCGAAGAAGATAATTATGTATCTTCATAGTTTATAAATTATACAGTACATTCTCAAAAGGCGTGTATCTTAATGAATAAAAAAAAAAATATTGCTATTTTTAAAGCACAGTGTTAAAAATATAACCGACTCTTATTGATATATCTATCTATGTTTGGCGCATTATCATAATTTGGAATTTGTTAGCAAATATTATGTACATGAAGGGTGCGGCCTCATAGGAATCCGTTAACTGACACCTCCCAATGACAAAAGGTTCCCCACCCATGGTCTAGCCCTTCATGCTCACAATTAACTGGACCGCCGATGGCTTAAATATAGATAGGGTGGCGTACAGTAGCCCCATAGCTTCTTTGGTGCTGACTGACAGCTCACAGCTGACAGCTAAATATTTTGAAAAGCTACCAGACCAAATTATGTATCCCTACGCCGAACCATATTATCTGCAAAAACATGTGTTTAGCAGCTGTCACTTCTGACAGTCAACATTTAGGTATATACCTAAATATTGACTGTCAGAAGTAAGCGGTGAGTTGTCAGTCAGCACTAAAGAAGCTATGGGGCTACTGTAGGTAGCAAAATGTCCAAGGTCCGCACCCAAAATGGGGCCTATCACGAAGGCCCATTTGCCCAAAATTAATTTAAATTTCAATGTTTATTTAGCCTCTTTAAGTGTCAATATTGCTTTTAATTTTGTTTATAATATTTGTTAATATAGTCTTATTCAATCCAGATCAAGTTTATATCCATTAAGTAGCTAGTTTCTTCTTTTCAGTAACACTTTCATTAAACAATTTTTTTTCTTCCTAAAATGGAGACCTGCACTACGTAAGTTATAAAAAAAATTCCAATAATAAATGCAAATGTCATTTATTAAAATTTATAATTACATATACGTTTTTTAGGGGGTTTACTTTTTTTTTCTTGGGGAAGAGTAGGTTTGGGGGGGGGGGGGGCGTGCAGAATGAAAGTCTTGTCACGGGCCTATTACTGTCTAGTTACGTCTCTACTTCCCTTCCACGCCAATTTTGGTATATTTTCTTTAAATCCAACTTGCCTCATCGCTAACCCGATATTTTGAATACGAAGATAACCTGAAAAGGTAGTAGAATGCGGTTCAGAAACCAAAATTATATATACAAAAAAAAATAGCAACCAAGAAAAATGGCTGCTCCAAGTCTTCAAACATGTGCAGAAGTAGTTTCTTGTACATTCAAACAAGTTTATTGGCCAGACCTCTCTCTCTCGCAACCTCATTGGCTAACACGTTCACTGGCAGGCGTGAAATAATGTAAGCGTGAATAAAGTTGAACCAATTTTATGTTGCGTGTGTTCAAAGAGCGTGAATTGGGTAAGTAACGCTAAGATTGAAAGTAAGCTATGGCGTATGGGTGGCCGGGTGGTGTGAGGCGTTAGATTCACCTTTTATTTTATTCTTTACTCCGTTGACTGGAAGGTAACGCTTTGAATTCTGGACCGTCACACTGAAGATTGCAATCTGAGTGCGGCTTTCTTTTTGTTTCTCCCACTATCTTTTTTTTTTTTTACCCAAGTTACGTTTTTCATCCCCCAACTTCTCAGATTAAATAGTTTTAGTAAGAAGAGCAGTCTCAAGAAGTTACAAAAACAACTTTCACATAATCATACGCCAAGTCTTATAAACTGTAGCTGTCACTTTTGATAAATATTATTACCATAACAATAGTATAATTACATTTTATCAATGTTTACAACAACTATATATGTTTGTATTTTATAAAAGGCTCTTTATATGAAAATTGGGCTGCATATCTGTTTTAAAGAAATCTAACTAACCCAAATAGATGTACTTCCTACTAAATAAATAACTTAGGCTACTAATTATCGTTATGGTCGGGATGTAGGGGACGCGAGAAAAGGTGAATGTTTTTGCAGTTTTTATAGCTAAACTTTTTTTAGCCAAATAAATCAAATATTGTTCCAGTAGAAACAAAGAGTTTAATTTTCTTTAGATGTTGATATCAAAAGTTGTTGAATATCATTCATGAACATAATGGCATTAAACGAGAGATTTTTTTTAATTGCGAGAAAAAGTTGTAATTAAATTCCACGACACCCTTAACGATATTCAAGAACCGCATTCGCGTGGAAGGAAAATGGAAAAACATTTAGGAAAAACCATCTTCAGTAGACCCAAATGGGACTCACAGCCCGATCTCCCGTCTTCGGAGCAGGTAAGTCCAACACGAAAGTGACGTCATTAACCATTTGGACCACTTAAACAGGTAATATAATAATAATTAAGCTATTAAAAATAACCCTCGTGTTGAAATATAATAGTTAAAAAGAAACTAACAAATGACTTATTTTTATTTCGCGATGTACTGTACATTTTTAAATTTACAAAGCTTCCATAGCGTATTCACCCAAAAAAAACTCGTTATTTTAAAAGATATATTATGACAGTTTACAATAATTATTTACAAAATAAAGCGAAATTTTTTTTGGATTAATATTAATTAACGCAGACAGTTTTAAGATATCTAATAAAATAACGAATTTATTAGCATTCTGTCTAATTTTCTTAAGCTTTTAATAGATGTTTTAAAAACTTAAGGTTTTTATAGTCACGTCTCAGGAGTCGACCACTCTTACGATGTAAGAATAACATGCATTTCAGGTCAAATAGGATATTGATTGACGTCGGAATATCGACTGTATAATTTGGTCACTACTGAAAGCATCATTCCTCTTTTTGAGTTTTTTATATTATTTATTTATTTATTTAAGGTGCATTTTCTGAACCGACTGATGAGAAAATGAGAATTTCTATAAGGGAGAGCGAAAGGGCCTACCAATTTGCCGGAAAAATATGTTCACATAACTTTCAAGGTTATTTTACATGCCAAAATCGACATGAAACAGATGGTTTTATTTCCTCTCAAAAAAAAGTTGTGATACATATTTTTATCGCTCAAAAAAAAAAATCATTCGACCCTGGAGTTATATTACATGAGCTAATAATAAATATATTGGTTTCGCTCTAGATAGTAGCTTAAGATATTTGATGTGCCCTGTTACCTATAACTCACCTAGGTGGACACGTGGTCTAATCGCTAAGCTCGTTTGGTCTGGTTTTCTGGTGTTGGAGAATCCCGGCTGGGTGTTTTGATGTTTATTTTCCTAAATTATTTCTAGCTCACCCTCCACATTTCCTCTAAAATTGTATTTCCCTCATACCTAACCCCCAAGTGTAATTAAATGCGGATAACCCGGATGGGTATTAAGACACTTTGCTAGTAAAAAAAATGTAGAATTTATTGGTGATAATATAGGTTAAGGTGGTAATGAAGATAACTCAAATTGAGGCAATTATGTTTACAACTTTTATACAAAAACCTTTTTGAGATTAAAAATATATTTGGTCATTTAATCTTAGTTTAATTGTTTTGTACACAAATCAATATCAACCAATCTTGAATATGGATACTTGCTATGGGCATATACGAAATTGAAAAGGAAGGTTTCTTTTCATTAAAAAAATTTCGTTTCAAATGTCATAATACTCGTGACTGATATTCAAGATTTTGTTGATATCACCTTGTGAATTATTATTATTATATTATTATTATTATTAGCACCCGTCTTACTACCCGTTCGGGTTATACGCACTTACGCTAATGTGTAATGGTAGGGTGATTGTGAAATGAAATGAAGGACCTACAGTTTAACGTGGAATCCGAACCACGGTGGAGACATGGCATTCCTAACATTCACAAGATGTCTTGTCAGAGGTGAAGGAAGGGTTTGGTAATCAGATAAATCTTTGCCGGGACCGAGGATTGAACTCCATCCGCCAGCATAGAAGTCTGACACCTTACCCCTAGACCACCAGGTCACCGACCACCTTGTGAAGAAAATTAAATTATATATTATTATTATTATTATTATTATTATTATTATTATTTAGCACCGCGTTTTACTACCCGTTCGGGCTATACGCTTTAAGTACTAATTACGCTAATGGATTAGGAATTGGGAAGGTTTAATTAAAGGAAGTGAACCCGCATTTGCGTGGAGGGAGAGTGGAAAACCATTTAGGAAAAACCCCTCCCAGTTCACCCAACCGAGATTCGAACCTCGATCTCCCCGTCCTCAGCAGTCAAGCTCAACACAACTAGCGCATTAGCCAACTACGCCACTGAGGCGGGTGTGAAGAAAATTAAACTCTCTGTTTCTACTGGAACAATATTTTATTTATTTTGGCAACATTAAAAAGTTTTGCTATAAAAACTACAAAAACACCTACCCTTTCTCTCGTCCCCTACATTTCCACCTTAAATTATTTTTAAAATCCTGTTGTGATAGATATAATTCTTCATTCGGAAATCGAATGTTGAATAACCCAAATCAAACTAAAATGTATTGAATGCTGTCGAACAGAATCAGTTTCGCTCACTAATTGTGTAATGAAATGAATTTGTATTTGAAGCTGAAATTTAAATTCCCAAAATGAACATGTCTAGCGATCCTCTAAGCGCTATTATAACGAACTCTCTGTTCTAAGTCCAGTATTCTCCGTACCGTGAGAAGCCCTGGGCTGCTCCAGCAATCATGTCCTGCGGACAAGAAGGCTGTGATTAGGAAAAAAAACATGTTCTAGATACAATCTCGTTAGTTCCCCCGATGGGCCTGTCCTGCTGCCCCTGGGTCAAGAGGTCAGCGGTGACCAGATATTGGGGTTTCCTGAGCGGGACAGTTACCCTTCAAACCAGTAGCTTGATCGGAGTAAACGGGTATCAACCTCATGTTCTTGAATGGGACGATGGGTTTGAGTGCGTGGGAACATTTCGAGGGACTGGCGAATAGATGTTGAGGTCAAGGTCACTTCTGAATATATATTTAAAAAAAGCTTGCAAATGTAGACACTTAACGGTTCTATATGATAAAAGCCATGTGATGTTGGTTTGTCTGTCCAGAATTTTTACCAAAATTTTCGATAAGGTACAAAGCTGAAATTCCCACACAGATTACTCAAGGTAGGGTGAAAGGGAACGCAAAACTTTGTTAGCCAAAATACATCAAATATTTCTTCAGTATAAACATAGAGATTAATTTTCCTCGTGTGGTGACATCAGCAGCTGTTGAATATCTGTCATGAGCAAAACAGCATCAAATGATAACTTTTTTAATTCGTCATTAAATTCTAGGACAGCCTACGACGTATATTCAAGAACTGTTGATATTACCATATGGATAAAAATAAACTCTCCTATGTTTCTAATGAAAAATTGTTTAGTTTATTTTGACCAAACAAATGTTTTGATATAAAAGCTGAAAAAAAACAGCCAAAAACCGGAGTTCCCTGCACTAATTTTTCAGAAAATTTAATTACTTACAATCAAAACGTTGAGTGATTAGTAAGAATCTTGTAGTTTCTTACACAAAAGTTCAATTCGCGTTCGAATAGAGGACAAACACAAGCATTTCTTATTCAATTTAAATAAGTTTCTGTGCGCATGCGTTTGCCCGACTCTACCGCGGTGTTCAAAGAGCCACGAGAAATCACAACAAATAAAATAGTGTGCCGTGAGCAGAAAAAGTTTGAGAACCACTGCTTTAGAGTCTATAATCAGGAACACTATCCGTGAATCATTAAAAGAAAGAGCTGATTTATTGTTTGAGCACCAAGTCACTGTCGTGACTCTTAACCTCGTGAATGATTAATTAATTACCTGATGAGTGAAACCAATGAGATGAAGCTGTAAGAAAATTACACAAGTATTAATACATTTTACACTATAAGGTGATAAATGGTGATTGTGAGAGATTGCACTGGGTCTAGGGTATAGGAAGGATTTTGTTGTTGTTGGGATAAGGTAGGTTGGTATAGTAGGAATGATCGCTTGTGGGTGATAGCGTAACGTGATTCCGGGAATGGAATTGGAAGGATTTTCTTCTTGGGATTTGGCCCGGAGGTGATACATTTCCATTCCCCATCTGGGGCCGACCCCAGCGCCAGTATTATTCTCTGACTCGTAAAAAACCTAGTCGGTTTCCCAGTGGCGTCCGGCCGTGACAAGGGTAGTGATGGCATGGAATGAGCGATTTGTGTGTGAAGGTCGGGTTTAGGTTTGGAACGAGGATAGGGGTAGGTTGGATCGAGTATAGGGTAGGTTGGAACGAGTAGGTAGTCGAACGAGATAGGTAGTGAGAGGATAGAGATTGACGAGGATAGGGTAGGTTGGACGGATGGTGTTGGAACGAGGATAGTATTGGGAGGATAGGTAGGTTGGACGATGGTAGTGGAGGATAGAGTTGGAACGAGGATAAGGTAGATTGGGACAGTAGGTAGTGGACGAGGATAGGTAGTGGATCGAGGTTGGTCGGACGAGATAAGGTAGATTGACGAGAGAGGGTAGGTTGGATCGAGGATAGGTAGTTGGACGAGGTTAGGGTAGTTGATCGAGGATAGGTAGTGGATCGAGGATGGGTAGTCGGAACGAGGATAAGGTAGATTGGAACGAGGAGAGTAGTGATCGAGGATAAGGTAGATTGGACGAGGTTAGGTAGTTGGATCGAGATAGTAGTTGATCGAGATGGAGGTGAAAGAGGATGGGTAGGTTGAACGAGGGTAGGGAGATTGAACGAGGGTAGTGAAGAGTCGTAAGACTGCTCCATACTGTCTGGCTTAGTTTATTGTTGCTAACATTATTATTATTACATATGTATGTGTGTATATATGTATGTCACTCCCTGTGCAATACGCCCATCTTCACCCGTGATACTATCCCAGAATGAACGTCGGACGTCAGGCACAAGGCACTAGGAGACGGGACCCTTACTCCGACTCTCCAGTCCTACCTTTCCCTCGCTATGGCCGAAACTTTCCCAAAATAGGCTCTTCCCTCTCTCTCTAAGTTTGCAAGCAGGCACAATACAAATTCACCATAGTAACAATAAATTATAACGTTTGCGCGTGACTGCTGGTATGTATAGTAACTGCTGACACCCGCTTCAGTGGCCGCGTGCGGTCTAGGACAACCGGGCGTGGCCAATTGGGCGCTGGTAAGACTAGGTGCCCAGACAACTGGGTGCCAATATAAGAATGTAATAATTTTTACTAAATATTCATTTTTGGAGTTGTTTAAAAAAAATAACAGAAGAAACTAAATATGTGTATATTTATAAAGTTGGACTATTTGAAAGTATAAACTTTTGAAATTTTTTCTATAACTCAAAAAAAACCCATGAAATATAAGAATTTTGCGTAAAATAAACCAAGTATGAATTAACCTAACCTAACTTAACTCAACTGGAGCCTAGTCGTTAGTTTTCATTTTTCACAACTATAACATTTTTTTTAAAATTGACTCTGGCACCCAGTTGTCTTGACGCTCAGTCTTCCCAGTGCCCAGTTCACAAGCACCCAGTTTGTTGCACCCGTTTGGCGGTGCCCAGTTATCCGGATCCGGGCCACGTGGTCTAACGTGCTACTCTCACAGTAAAGCTAGACTGTCGATAACGGGTAGATAAAGGTTCGAATCTCTGTCGGGTGTAATGAGGGTGGTATTTACAAACTGGTCTTCAACTCTTCTTCTACGCAAATCAAGGTACACTTCCTATAAATATGACCTAATCCCTAAAACCATTAGCGTAGTTATTATAATTATAAGCGTACAAGCCGAATGGTTAGTAAGACTCGTTGCTTGGGAAAGAGTAACTGTTCCAGTAGCGGGGAAGGATTACGTCGGTCTTGTACGAATTTAGTAAAACGAAATATTGCCAAGCTCTGACAGATTTTATAAGTTATTAAATATTATTAGTAACTTTCTGGAGTTCTGTATGGCATTATAGTTGAAATATTAACGGCCATGTCAATTCCATTGCTTAATTTTCAATAGGCCCCTATCTCTTGACATAGTAAGTTATTTATATAATAAATAAGAAAAAACTGACTATGCATAAGTGTTCAAACACTTCAATTTTATAGACTTTACTGATAATCGCTTTTCATAACATGATAATATTTAATCTCGGTAATATTTTACCAACCCAAATACTGGGATGATATAGTTCAAGGTCACTCACTCTATAAACGATTTAATATTAGTCTGATGTGGAGGGTCCGTTTTTAATATACCCGTTTCAACCACGTTTGTGGTCACATGGCATATGACGTGATTCGCTGAATTAGCTGAATTACCCTCGACAGGGAGTTCAGGCAGGGTTCGATTCCCGATTGGGAGTATAGAGGGACCCACTTCAGTGGCCTAATGGTCTAAGGCATCACTCACGAATTAGACTGGCATGCGGATGAAGGGGAGATTGGAGTTTGAATCCCGGTCGGATATATTGAGGGTGCTTTTTCTCTAAATGGTGTTTCACTCTTCTTTCGTGTAGATGCGGGTATATTACCTCAAAAATGTTTCCTTCCTCATCGTTACCCCATTAGATTAATTATAATATGCGCATAACCTGAACACGTAGTTAGACGTGGTGATAAAAAATAACCGTGCACTTTCTAAATACACAGATTATATCAATGCCTATCATTGTAAACGAACACCTGTCCCTCGGGCCGGAGTCAAACACGTGAGCACTGAGCTGAACCTCTTTGTCATCCTTACGGGTGAGATACATCAACCTGTTCATCCTGTTCGTCCTTAGTGTCACAAAGTGCACGTAAAAAAAATGGAGGAAGGGGGCATGAGAAGGGCATCGTACGTCATCTGATTTGACAAGTGAATTGTGAATAATTCAGTGAGTAGCAGCATGCAGACGTCACCTTGACGTGTCAGACAGAGGTTCTGACAGAAGTGGGATGGACCAGTCCACCTTGCAGACGGAGGGCATCATTCAAGACGAAATATATTCAGGGACAAACTCCGTCTGGCACAGTGTGGGATTTAGGGAAACGATTGGGAGAAGCCCGCCCTAATATAAAATAGTAAAAGATATTAAAACCACTGCCTTGATGTTATAAAGTATGACTAATACCTCCCTCGCCCTATCTCCTACATGACCTAATCAATAACTCTTTCAATTTAGCTATAATGTGCAGAAAAGCAAATAGCCTAAATTGGAATCTCGTTTATTTAAAATTATTGAATTTATACTTGAAACCCGTCTCGGTGGCGTAGTTGGCTAACGCGCTTGTCGTGTTGAGCTCGACTGCTGAGGACGGGGAGGTCGAGGTTTGAATCTCGGTCGGGTGAACTGGGGGTGGTTTTCCCTAAATGGTTTTCCACTCTCCCTCCACGCAAATGCGAGTTAACTTCCTCTAATTCAACCTTCCCAATTCCTAATCCATTAGCGTAATTAGTACTTAAAGCGTATAACCCGAACGGGTAGTAAGACGCGGTGCTAAATATTATTATTATTATTATTATGCTTGAAGGAGCCTTATGAAAATCCCCCATACTTCTCCCTCCCCCCCCCCCTCGCCCCACTGAACAGGATCATGGATCCGTCCTTGGTCTGGCAAGGTACAATCACGCTTTGCGATGGACTTCTGACTGATAAATAATTACGACTGTGACAAATTGATCACCAGAATGTACGTATCTTTTCACTACCCATTCTTGTAAACAGTTTGTTTCTTTCGACAAAATGATTGGGAAAAAAAAGAAGGAAATAGTTATTGTCATAAATAATTATCTAAAGCAGGGATGTGCAAACTTACTACAGTAGGGCCAAATTTAAAAAAAAAGTTTGGTGGGACAAAGATTTGTATTGTATAATTATTTTTCAAATTACTTTTTTTTTTAATGATAAACTTACATAATAGACTGCCATGAATAAATTTAAATACATAGATAATGTAGGGCCTATAACAATCATAAATACCTAAGTTATTATTATGTTTTAAGTTCGTTCAGAAGATGTATGATGAGTAAAACTGTAAGAGAGAAGACGGATGCTCATCAATAAATCGATTTCTAAGATCACTTTTCCTAAGTTTCGTGGTTAAAAACACTTGTTCGCATGAATACGAGAATACAAACATTACCATATTTATATGGCCAAAATTTACCAATTTTGGAAATCTTAAGGGTCAGGGCGATAACTATTATTATTATTATTATTATTATTTATTATCACCACCTCTTACTACCCGTTCGGGTTATACGCTCTTACGCTAATGTGTAATGGTAGGGTGATTGTGAGATGAAATGGAGGACCTACAGTTTAACGTGGAATCCGAACCACGGTGGAGGCCTGGCATTCCTCACATTCACAGGTTGTGATTAATACACGTCTTGTCAGAGGTGAAGGAAGGGTTTGGTAATCAGATAAATCTGTGTCGGGACCAAGGATTGAACCCCAGCTATCATTACACATTTGCGTAAGTGCGTATAACCCGAACGCGTAGTAAAACGCAGTTCTAATAATAATAATAATAATAATAATATCTTATGTTATGTTATGTTATGTTATATGTTATGTTTTTCTACGATGGAGGAAGGAATCAGAATCATCTTACGTAAGGTTTTTTCACCAATGTTTATGATAATAAAAAAAAAAATTGTCAAAAAATAAATATATTAATAATAAAACTTCACGTCACTCACTTTATTACCAATCCTCATGTCTAAAAATAACTAAACCACTAAAATAATATAGTTTACCAAATAGTAAACAATTACGTAAGGTAGAAGGAGAGGGAACGTGAGGTAAAATCTTACGATCCCTTACGTTGGGGGAGAGAGGTAGAAAATGATTTTAGAAAAAAACCTTACGAAATTTAAAGACGGCTCCTTAAGGTAGGTTGGAAGGGAATACGCGTTAAGGACTGTATTTTTTGCAGTTTATGTAACAAAAGCCTTTATGGATGAAATAAATAAAATATTGCTTCAATAGATACATTTAGTTTAATTTTCTACACATAGTAATCTCGACAGTTCTTGGAATAATTGTCGTGGGCAGGGGTGCATTGTCAGACTCCAACTGTCCCGGGACAACAAAAATAATGGACTCATGAGCATCTATCAATATCTACTACAGAAGACATGTTCCAATGTAAGATGAAGGGCTGAGGTGAAGTATTTATATGTCTTTATTATTAGTTAACTTAATCTTGAGGCCATTTCAGCCACATTATCGATGGTCCTTTCTAATAGTATAAGAAAATATGCTTCTAAATTATTAGATAGTAGTTGTGTCTCTTTGTTGATATATTTAAATTGGTAAAATGATCTTTGATTCTCCACTTGTGTAGATCACTAAGCATATGAGTTTAGGTTTGTTTATAAACACCAAGAAACATCAAATGGGATAGTTTTAAATTTAATGGAATTATATATGTTACCAAATGACGTATTCTGAACATCTTAGACTTAAATCACTATCACTTTTTTTTATTAAAATTAAATTTAAAAAAAAATCTAGAATTGAATGCATTTATATTTATTTTAGTTTAAAGAAGGTGAATCAACCCAAATCAAACACGGTCCAGTCCACACGCCTGGTCATTAGTATCGTGGTCTTTGATCAGAAATTTATTTGAAATAAAGAGAAAATTTCTTGTCAAATGCCATCATATCTATGACAGATATTCAAGAATTGTCGAGATTACTATGTGTAGATAATTAAACTAAAGGTATCTATCGAAGCAAAGTTATTTCAGAAAGTACATGTCAAATTTTCTCAATAAAGTGTGTGTGGGGGGGGGGGAGGGGAGGGGGGGAGGTTTGTAAAAATGCAGCTTCGGATTAATTAAGAATTATTGCACGGGTAATACATATTTATTACTATATATCACATGAAATATGTTTTAAATATTTAAATTATGATTTTAAAATATCGCTAAAGTCACCTTACTCTGTCCGTATAATCTAATCTTTCATATCTATCTCCGGCATGTAAATATCACATGACAGATTTGCTATAGAAATGAGAGAAGGTAACTTATGTGTTATTATTTCATAAAGAGATCACCTCTTTTCTTCTGTGCTACGCTAACACGTCTTTTTTTATCAGTCGAAACAAGAAGATAGTTTTTAATAAAACATTACACCACGTCCTGCTCTCCATTCGTGATAGCTCAAGTTAACTACACGAATTTGGTAGGGATGATAAAAAATATAAGCTATGCTGAATATACCTGAATTTCTTTGGAAGAAGAGTGGGAACACTTTTAGGGGGAAAAACACTCTTAAAGATTCGACCTGGATTCAAGCCCGTTCACTATAAAACCAGATTATATAAGCTTGACGTTCAATACGCATATTCACCGAGTTTTTTTAAAGTTTTTTTTATCACCGTGTCTTACTACCTGCAGTGGCGGCTCGTGTATAGGCCCTGCAGAACTGCAGCACCACCTATTTCCACTTGATATTATCGATAACATTTAATATAATAAGTCCTTTTTTCTTTAATTCTTTATTTATTTTTTTAGTACAATATATATTCCTTAAGATTAATGTCAGTACTTCAGTAGCCTTCCCCCAGTTTATGAAAAAGATACAAAAATCTTTGTATGGAACTGTGTGTCAAGGAGAAAATTATTGAACTTTTTGCGCAAATTAAAACAAGAATAATGGATTTCATTTTTAATGAATAGATCAAGCTTGAACTGTAACAATTTAAGTTTAAGTAAGTAAAAAAAGGTTTTTTTTACGATTGTATCAAGTTCTTAAATACATTTTCTTTTTATACATTTTTTTTTTCCTTTTACACAATTTTAAAACAAAGGCTAAAAATTTTTCTAGAGAAGCACCCCCACTAATTTTGGCTACGAGCCGCCACTGACTACCTGCTCAGTTTATACGCATATATGATAATATAATGGGGTAAGGATGAGGAAGGAAGCCTTTTAAAGGTAATATACCAGTATTTGAATGGGAGGAGAGTTGTAAGCAATTTAGTTAAAACCACCATCGGTAGACCCATGCGGGATCCGAAACCCAATCTTCCGGTCTTCAGCAGGCCAGTCTAACACGAGAGTGAAGCATTAAGGTGGGATGGAAGAGGACACGAGAAAAGACCAGTGTTTTTTGTAGTTTTTATAGCAAAACTTTTTTTGGCCAAAATAAAATAAATATGTCTCTAGTATAAACATAGAGTTTAATTTTCTTCACATAGTGACCTCGAAATTTCTTGAATATCTGTCAAAGGTATCCTGGGATTTAGTTACAACTTTTTCTCTTAATTTAAAAAATTTGTTAGATAATGCCACCATGTTCATGGCAGATATTCAGAAACTGTTGACATCAACATGGGAGGAAAATTATACTCTCCAATGTTTTTACTTGAGAAATATTGTATTTATTTTGACTAGAGAAATGTTTCGTCATAAAAACTGCAAAAACAATGCCTTTTTTTCACATCTCCTTCCATCCCACCTTAAATCAGTGGTTCTTAAAATTCCGTTCCGTTGACCCCTGGTAGTATGTGGTGTTGTGCTAGGAGGTCTGCAAATAGGATCACAGGAAAATGAATGCTACGACACATTTGTATTTGTTTTTTTCTCAAATAGTCTATTAGACCCTAAGGTTTTCAGCCCAAGTTTTCTAAAATTAGTAATCAGTAATTTAACCTCAAATGATATTTATATTACACTCATGTAAACACTTCCCAGATATCCATTTTAAACCAAATCGTTATTTAAAATTTCTAAAATGTCATGGCCTATAACCCAATTTTCATATAAAAAGTCGACATTATTAATGCTATTTTATTAATAATGTATATAAAAAATGACAGGTCATAATACTTGATTTGATAGTAGATTTAGTATGGTTTTTAGCTATCAGATAATAATAATTATTATTATTAGCACCGCGTCTTACTACCCGTTCGGGTTATACGCACTTACGCTCATGTGTAATGGTAGTGTGATTGTGAGATGAAATGAAGGACCTACAGTTTAACGTGGAATCCGAACCACGGTGGAGGCCTGGCATTCCCCACATTCACAAGATGTCTTGTCAGAGGTGAAGGAAGGGTTTGGTAATCAGATTAATCTTTGCCGGGACCGAGGATTGAACCCCGGCCGCCAGCATAGAAGTCTGACACCTTACCCCCTAGACCGCCAGGTCACCTACTATCAGATAAGGTTCTTCCCTTGAAAATTGGATTGTAAATGTGTATATGAAACAAGGTTACATACATATGTTGTCTTCACTGCTTGATAAACACTTTCATTAGATAGTTGCCTACTTCAACAAGTGACAGGTAAATAGTATATTAAGGTGGGTGGTCCACGTGGGCATCGAACGGTTATAAAGTTGTTCACAGTTGGAAAAAGTTTGAAAAGTACTCAAGCGGGTAAAAGGTAGTTCTAATATTCAAGGTTAGACTCATTCGTGGTTAGTAATAAATGAGTTGTATATTTGGGAGTGATTTACGATTATTTAACAGTCTTTATACTTTTAAAATAATTTTCACTTTCCATTGATGCATCCCCTAAAGTGTAAAATCATCTCATTAGGACCCTACAATAACTAGACGATCCTCGGTGCATACCAAAAGAGTCTTTCAAAAGACACGAAATGAAAAATTATTATTTTTCTTGGAGCTGAGGAAAACCTGTTTAAATGACTCTTTTTTTTTAATCTCTCATTTTCCAATCCTATGCACCTACCAAAAAGAATGCTTAGGATCTGGGTGTAAAAATAAGGTCAGGCTGTCGAATGCTGCAGGTGGTTCAACTTCTACTTAATATTTTTAATTACTTTCTCACCTCATTTCATTATCCGTTCGGGTTAGGGATCATAAGGATGATGAATGTTGAATTTCAAGAATTGTACACGCATTTCCTAGAGGGTAGAGGAGAACCATTTAGAATAAAATTATTATTAGCACCGCGTCTTACTACCCGTTTCCTAGAAGGTGGTAGTAGTGAGAAAAACCTACGTTTAAGTGAATAAAGGTGGGTGATTACCTTCTCGGTGCACCGACCTATATTTGAACCCAATCTCCCCGTCATGATCATTCCAGTCTAATGCAACACTTAAGGTGCCACCCACGTACGAGTTTGGGTAATTTGAAACTGAGCCAAACCGGGTTCACGAGCCAGACTCGTACGTGGTAATAACGCCTTAGATCACGTGGCAAATGAAGAAATTCTTAATCATATTTATGGATCAATTTGTTTTTGGCTTCACCGTAAGAATATTCTGAAAATAAAACCTGTTTTAGTTTGACATGTTTATTAAATTAATTTTGTTACCCTCTCCCAACAACACAAGTCTATAGCGTTGACTGATTGTTTTAAAGCCATAAATTGTATTTGAAATTACATATATTATATGTCAACAAAAATATAGTTGAGACCATATTTAAAAATAAAACTTCTTTGTTTGTAATTTATATTAACTCATTATCAGCAAAGATAACACATTATTAGTGAATTAATTTGGATACTCTTCCAACAGGCAAACTAACTTGTCATATGTAGGTTGCTACTCCTTCCCAGTATTTGAATATCCTGGAATTTACGACTGGGCTTGTATTCTACTATAACAACAGGTACAATTGTTAAATAAGAATTAAGTTAGATCTTGTGCGTTAATTTGCTATTTAAACCTCAAAATTAGTTCCTTTTTACTTTCTCGTAGTATGATTCTGCTAGGAAGAGCAGACAACATTGATCGTATGCAGATCATATGACTTGACGTATGAGTCCTTTTTCAACCGTCAGTATCTATAAATCACTGACTTGACCTATGAATATATTTAATTTGTTTGGGATCATTTCTATTACATCATAATCAGCAAAGATAACACTTTATTAGTGAATTAATTTTTATACTTTTCCAACAAGCAAACTAGCTTGTCAGGATTGTAAGTAGATATTATTACTTGGTGGTCCTGTTGGTAGCTTTCTCTCCAGGTGAAATGCTGGGACATTTTTTTAATAATTCCTACCCCCATCATAATTAATATATAAACGTTTAGCCATAAAAGGTTCGTGTAGCTCATCTAGTGATGGCGGTGGAGGTCGGGTGTTGAGGCTAATTTTTTGGTGCCAACTGAGGCTACATTTTTTCTGCTGACTGTAGTAGGGGTATTATGGTAACATTACCACAAAGATCCGTGTCTTCAGGATGTATACACTGCGTGATAATTAGCGAGCTAGCAAGTATTTTCATGATTGAACATGTTTAGTATAATCATCAGCGAGTAATGAATGCCCTGGAGCCCCGGCAAAATAGCCGTAAATGCTCTATTTGAACTTGGAGGGGGGATCTGTGTGCCCTAATGCCCAGGCAATGTCACATGCCAAGGTTGTGGTCTCGAGTGTTTCATCACTCATTAGTAATCAGCTCCGAATTGACAACATTATGATCTCCACTGATCTAAGTCTGTGGATTCCAAGAGGTGAGCTCCAAACACTGGTTTAATTAAGGTCGCTAACCCATGGGGTGGGCAATTTCTCGGGTTGAACCCTCTGCCCACCACTGCCTAGACTAAACAGAATTGCCGACACGTCACGGGAGGAGTGCCCGACGCCCAAGACCGCACGCTTTCCCACCCAAAACTCTGGGGCATACATTAAAAACTATTGAACACATATTAAAAACTAGTAAGCACACATTAAAATCTAATGGGTCAAAAATCTAATGGGGCTGGGGCACACATTAAAATATAATGAGCACACATAACAATCAAATGCCCCAGTGGGCTAAACCCATGAGCCCTGGCTGGTGGGTAGGATACATTGTAATGTGGTGACCCTCCCCCCTTCTAATGATGCCAGGATTGGTTCGGAGATATGGTCTTGGGGGAGGGGGATGACACACCACCAACAACCCTAGAATGTGGGCGGGGATATAACGGTAAATCAACTCGATGTGAAAAGTAGGTCAAATGATAGCCTCGGGGGTGTTCCGAGGTCCAGGCCTTTCTACTATTCACTTCCTCTAGCTGTCGATTTCCGCACATCCATCACAGACTCTGCCTTAAAATATGAGTGAAGAATGAACCTGGGCACGGGACGATTCCTGGATAGCTCAATGGTTAGAGCATTGGCGTACTAAGCCAAAGCTCTCAGGTTCAATTACCGTGTCCAGGTGCCATTTTTCAATTTAAAGAGCTTGATATTTAGATGTGGCTATAACCATAACTAACAAATATAATAGCCTTGCTATTTAATCCATCATGATATATGGATCATAATCCTGTCTTATAATATTGTCACGCATCACATTTTAATAAAGAATGATCCCGAATTAAGTTGAGATCAAGAAATCACAAAAATGGCTTTTTCAAATTGGTGACACGAAAGAACAATAAATAGGCCGCTATCCACATCGTTGGGTTCGGACGTCACAGAAGAGGTTTCCGCAACGTGTAGACACGAATCATTTTCATTACGCTAAATGTGTTAAAGATGAAGAAGGTTGAATTTATAGGTGGTTTACCCTCATTTACGGAGAGGAAGAGTGTAAAATAATTTAGAAAAAACCACTCTCAGTACACCCAGTCCGGATTTGAACTTCAATCTCCCCGTCATCGGCAGTCTAATCTATTGTGAGAGTGACGCCTTAAGAGTAGACCATTCGACTTCCGAAACGGTTTCGGGAGACCTCAAATCGTTCCCGGTTCAAGGTCAGGACCTGCATTTGCACGGGGCGGCAAGTTTTGAAGGGTAGCGAAAACGTGGGAAATTGAAAAATAATTTGATTAATTTGATATAACATAATTAACAACATTTTTTAATTCATATTTCCATACTTACGAGCCAAGGCGCTCGCATAATTTTTCTCCAGGGGGTGGCAATCTGGGAGGGTATGGGGGTATGGAATATCCATCCCCCAGTATGGTGGAGGTTCCGGTGGTCCTTACCCGGGAGAATTTATTAATTTGAAACCTCAAAATACGCTTATTAAAAATAAGATACAACATAAGAAACATGTTTCAAACTTTTAATATTTATGCAACCTTAGAATTTCAGGGGGAGATTGCCCCCCTGCCCCCACCATGTGGGCACCACTGTTTTCAGAGATAATGAGCTGAAAAGGGAAGTTGATTTTAGGTGGTGTTAGAGTGATTAGGGTTTTTGTTTCTTGTTTTGCTTGTTTTAAGCAAATACATGTGCTCCAGTGATTATTAAATTATACATTTTATTGTTTCTTTGGATTATTAAATTATACATTTTATTGTTTCTTTAGATTATTAAATTATACATTTTATTGTTTCTTTGGATTATTAAATTATACATTTTATTGTTTCTTTGGATTATTAAATTATACATTTTATTGTTTCTTTGGATTATTAAATTATACATTTTATTGTTTCTTTGGATTATTAAATTATACATTTTATTGTTTCTTTGGATTATTAAATTATACATTTTATTGTTTCTTTGGATTATTAAATTATACATTTTATTGTTTCTTTGGATTATTAAATTATACATTTTATTGTTTCTTTGGATTATTAAATTATACATTTTATTGTTTTCTTTGGATTATTAAGTTTTAAAACAAGTTTTATCATTTAAAACGTTATCATGTCCTATAAAAGAAACTAATTATCAGGATCCAAGTATCTCAAATGAGAATTGGAAAGGAAGGCCATAATCAAAAACAAAGCGGAGCTTTGGCAAATATCTAGAAATGGTCTAAGGTGCTACTCTTGCAATAGACGATACTGCTGATGACGGGGAGATCGTCTTTCGGTCCCGGTCGGGTGTACTGAGAGTGTATTTTTCCTAAATGGATTCCCACCGTCTCTCTACACAAATGTGGTTACACTTCCTCTGAATTCAATCTTCCTCATCTCTAACAAACTAGCGTAATTAGTAGATAGCCTACATGAGGTTGACCACGGTGTTCTTGGGGTAAAGGGCTTACCTCAGGACCCAAAATTTGTAGGTTCAAAGCCAGCTTGGGTCAACGGATTTTTTTTAAACGATACAAATTTGTAGCACAACTTCCTGCGAAGTGTAAGTAAAGCCGTTGGTCCCATGTCGATTGTGGCATGGAAAGGAACCCTGGAAGGTTTGTGAAAATACTTTTTCCAACAAAATTGGTAGGTTATCTCGTTCTCGCCCATAGAAATTCTCGTGTACTGATGTATTATTATTATTATTAGCACCGCGTCTTACTACCCGTTCGGGTTATACGCACTTACGCTAATGTGTAATGGTAGGGTGATAGTGAGATGAAATGAAGGACCTACAGTTTAACGTGGAATCCGAACCACGGTGGAGGCCTGGCATTCCTCACATTCACAAGATGTCTTGTCAGAGGTGTACTGATGTAATCAGTTAATTCATAATACCTCACATAAAGGAAAATGAAGATAAAAAATACGCTAATAGCTCGAATGGGCAGTAAAACGTCGTGCTATATATATATATATATATATATATATGAATTGTTATTAATGATACTACCTAAGACTAATGGTCATTGATCATATATGTTGAAGCTTACTTAACATAATTACTTTTAAAATAATAAGTGTTGATCTCAGGATGGGGTGTGGAGGTAAGTGTCGGAATAATTCTTATGGCTGGCCCTGTCCGTCGTCTCTGGTTATTCCACCAAGGGCTTGTCTAGGAAGTAAGGAACCGGTCTTGCAAGTGGAGGAAGCCTGTTTGTAAGACTCGCACTGACCACTCGTTGGCCGATGATTGTAAGGGGTGTAGTAGTAGCCCCGGTAGCCAATTATTGCCACTCACAGAATAACACCCCGTTATGTGGGTCTTCCTCTTACCTCTGTACTTGACATTAGCGCAAATATGTTGGGGATGGCGATGGAAATGATATATCAATTAAAAAAAAAACTTATGAGTAGTTACAATTATCTGAATTAAACGGGACCGACAAGTGATGTTTACTTTAATTTACAACCATTACTGTTTACAGCTATTGGCCTGGGTTATTTTTTTTTTATTCAAGTCGTAATTTTTCCACTGCTGGCTTGGTAGGCCTGTCGTACCTAATATACCTTATAATCTAACGTAAGACTGGGTACAACATCCAGTCCCTGGCCGTTAATTTAGCAGTGTGAAAGTATAAATCCACATTTCACCAATGATAAATTTTCGGTCTTGCGGAGAATTGAGCCCAGGACCCTTAAATCAGTAGGCAGACACGCTACCGACTGAGCTAAAGCGACAGGTTAACAAATGTCCGAAATGTCGGATAGTACGAAAACAGGGGAAGGAATCCAAACAAATCCAAATTTAATGTAAGTGTAGAATAATATGAAAGAAGGTGCATTATTATTTATTATACAATATAAATAATGGAATAAATTACAGAATTATTATTTTATTCATGTTAAAAGAACAATGGATTTTAACTTAATTAAATGCAGTTTTTATAAATATTATGTTGAATAAAACAGAATGTTGGTTAACCGACGGCTTGATTTGACACGAACTAAGAGCAGTATTTTTGTAGTTTTTTATATAAAATTATGTTTTTTGTCAAAATAAATCAAATATCGCTTCAGTAGAAACATAGTTTGATATCAAGAGTTCTTGAATATCTTTCAAGGGGTGTACTGGAATTTCTGACAACTTTTTCTCTTCATTTAAAAAGTGTGTCATCTAATGCCGCTATGCTCATGATATATTTAAAAATTGTTGAGGTCATCATGTAAAGAAAATTAAACTCTATGTTACTACTGAAGCAATATTTGATTTATTTTTGACAAAAAATGTTTTGCTATGAAAACTATAAAAAAAAACGCTGCCTTTTTCTCACGTTATCTACACCTCCACCTTAATACCGCCATTGCAGTTCGCCCCGACTAATGCAACTCAATATATCGGACACAATCGATATTCTGATACAATTTGATCGATACATCATAGCGTTCCACATGGTTTACATAAAATGATGAATATATAGGTATATCTAAAGGAAAATCACCAACTCTAGGTGTGTGTAAGCTCTCTTCTCTAAAGAGAAATTGCATCAACCTTGAAGATCTGGTCCTATACTGGTGTGCACGTGGATGCGGGCTTAGTATGCAGCTGCTTGAAAGAAGAACACATGTGGCACAGACCGTCCACAAAAACAAGAAACCACACATAAAATACATTGCAGTTGGTGTGAAGACAACATGTCTCATTTTAATGATGCAAGGCTAGAAATGGCTTTATTTTCATTGGGAGACATTTAACAAACACTTCTTAAACAACCACTATCGGTGAATGACTGGTGAACTAATTTAACTCTAGAATCGATACAATCATAAAGCAGTTCCAATTCGATACAATGAGGGTTTTCCTCTAAATGTCTTCTCTTATTCCTACACGAATATTAGGGTATATACCCTTTCAATTCTATTATCCCCATCAAGAGGAACCTCATATCATCGATTATCAATGTTTCAACTTTGTTGGGAATCAAACCCATGATCCTTAGCTCAATATACTAAAGCACTTCGAACTTAGTTAGGGGTAAGCAACTTAGTAAATAGCCTGTTTCAAGGTCGATTGATTAGGAAATTAAATACGGGATGACACTCGACCAAGAAATCGCATAATGGTGGGATTCTGTGTTTGACAACGAAATTGGAATCAGTTTAATTCTGACGAGCCTTTGTGACAGGGAAGTGGGGCCAAAATTGATACAGTAGGTAATGCAACCTTAGCAGTCTTGTTAGTTGCTCGCTTACCCATAGGGCGAAAATTTGTGCAGATATTCATTCACGTACCCAAATAGATTTTTGAATCTTAAAATGGATTAATGAAACTTCTCATCATGATTAGGTATTCTTATTCTGAAGATGTCATCACAACCTGAAGGTTGGTTTGATGTGATTTTTATCCATCCAGCTGGTTAGTGCTGCCTGCACCATCTGGTATAAATTTCATGTAATAGGAGAGGGCGAAAGGGTTTACCAATTTTGCAGGGAAAGATGTTTTCACGTACCTTCAAGGGATCTTTTACATGCTACAATCGACATAGGACCGATGTCTTTAATTCCCCACCAAAGGAAATTGTGCTGGATTATTATCGCTTAAGAAAAATCCGTCGACCCCGGCTAGGTTTGAACACACGAACTTCGGGACCTGAGGTGAGTACTTTAACCCAAGACTTTGAAATTGAATATGTTCTTATAGTTTTTATAATTGGTTAATTATAATAATTTAATTAGTTACTACACATTTATATTCTATTATATATTACTGTAGATGTTATTAAAAATATAGGATTTTCATGTAAAATGGTTCATTTCTTCTACATCATCTCCGCCTTATTAATTAATGTAAATAGTCGGATAGCACAAATGGAATAGACTTGGTGAAGGAAAAAAATTAAAAAAGGGGTATTAGAAAAAGTAGATGTGTTGAACAACTTTTATTATTGAGCTATTTTACTTTACTCAAAGGGGGAAACTCAGGCACATCATTCGCGTCCTACTGGTGTCATGATGTAGTAAATGCTGTTGATAACGTCACCAAATGTATTATTAGTTGCTACTATAATTTACCCATCCACTCATTTCTTATTATTTACTAGACTTGACATTTAAAAATAATATAATAATAATAATAATACTCAGCACCGCGTCTTACTACCCGTTCAGTTTAACTCTATGTTTTACTGGAGCAGGGTGACCTGGTGGTCTAGGGGTAAGGTGTCAGACTTCTGTGCTGGCAGCCGGGGTTCAATCCTCGGTCCCGGCACAGATTTATCTGATTGACAAACCCTTCCTCCACCTTGACAATACATCTTGTGAATGTGGGGGATGCCAGGCCTCCACCGTGGTTCGGATTCCACGTTAAACTGTAGGTCCTCCATTTCATCTCACAATCACCCCTACCATTACACATTAGCGTAAGTGCGTATAACCCGAATGGGTAGTAAGACGCGGTGCTAATAATAATATACTGGAGCAATATTTGATTTATTTTGGCAAAAAAAAAAAGAAGAAAGTTTTGCCTTAAAACGGCAAAAACCCTCTCCTTTTCTCGCGTCCTCTTTCATCCCTCCTTGGTGTTCTCTACCCTCTCGACCCAATTCTACATCCCTGATGACCGTCGCTCGTGTCGAGGCTGAAGGGGAAATGTTCAACCGCTCAGACGACGGTAAGTATTGACCTGGCAACGATGCACTTGGTCATTCACCTCTTCTCCTACCTTTAGACCCGGGCTAATGAATGCACATTCTTCAAATTGTTGTGGAGACCGGTCAATGTGCGCCCGTCCGTCTTCCAGCTCTGAGGAGCACTAATCACACCGCTCTGGATGATGGGAGGGACCACGTGTCCCATCATGCATCGGAACAGGAAGAGGTGGGCACTTTGAGCTACAAGTGCTGCGCTCTCTTTCTCGTTTATATAGATATAAAATTAATTACGCCCAACTATTTATTATCTTACCTGAAATACATGGCGTTCCACTGGATAAATATTTTCAGTTTAAGGCCCTTGGCCCTGTCGAGAGCCAGTCTGAAACCTATTTTGTGGGGATGGTGGGTGGGAGGGTGAAAGGCTACACAACCAACCAAAGTATCCTTCCGCATCAACAATAACAGATGGATCACGGAAACCATAGATGGCGCTATCTACCAGACAGGTCTTGCGGAGAAATCATACGTTTGGAAATATCAGTTTTATGTTAATATTTTCAACACCCCTTTTAAGATCATTTATTGATGTTTATTAATTTGTTGCTTTTCTTATTCTTTGTTACCAAACCGGCAGTTTTCTATTGAAAAGTCTCAATGTTATCGACATTTGATCACTGTTAAAATTATAGAAGAGGTGTGTATACAAAAAGTATAACTTCAACATGCTTCTATTATTGAACAAACCGTTTCCGAAAAGAAAATTGCAAAACAATAAAAAAAAATCTTGAAGATTACCGTTTGTTTCCATGGCTCTGCATTTCCACGCCGAATGAAAAGGGCCAATCGCCTTAACGATTGTACGTAGAAGGTAACTAGCTGGCAGGTAGAGGACGCTATAAAAGATGAGTGTTTTTGCAGTTTTTATATCATAATTTTTTTTGTCTAAACTAAGTAAAATATTGCTCCAATAGAACCATAAAGATTGATTTCCTTCACATGGTGACGTCAAGAGTTCTAAAATATTTGTCAAGGATGTCCTGGAATTTAATGAAGAAAGTTAACCTGTTTGTTTCGATTGGAGAAATATTTGATTTATTTTAACCAAAAAAAAGTTTTACTTTAAAAACTGCAAAAACACTGCCCTTTTCTGGCATCCCCTAGACTCTCACGAGTGTTTGTTACTTTTTCATAAGAGGAAACAACTGTTCACACATTTATATGCTGCCAAAAATTGCATATATTATGTGCGCAAATATAAACATATTTGGGGATCAATCATTGGCAAGTAAAGAGTACTTACTAGATTTCCCCAAATAATCCACCATTTCAAAATATCATAATCTCAACTAGCATATTTATACAACGTTTACAAAAAAAGAGAAATTGGTCCAAACTTGTACGGTCTTAGCGCCCTTTTATACAGGCATTGCGTGACGTTTGTTTTCATACAATCAACATATGTCGCGCGTCATGACTCATGGAAAGGGTGGGAGGAAATGAAAAACCGTGACCAGGGTTGCCAGTCTCTTCTATTCTACTACTCGTGCGTTATCTTCCTCATATTGTCGTCATTTCAGGAACAAATAAAGCGGTAGACAATAAATACCAAACCACAAATAAGAAACTCGGTACGTGTTACAAAAGAACACTGACAATGGTGCCGAGATACAATGTGGTTCCGACACAAGTGGTGTAGAGGTTGGTTGCCCTGCAGTCTCACCAATACAGCGACACCAAAGGTTGACGCCTGTATAAAATTTCCCATTGGAAATAATGTATCTTGGATCGTAGTGCGTCATCTTTGAAGCGGCGTTCTCCAGCTTACGACGATACACTTTTCAAATCGTGACGACATAAGTGACGCGTGACAGAGTCTAAGGCCCGGTCCCCATGAGCGACGTGCTTCATCTTTGCAGTCGCGTCATGTGACGCTGCGTCTCAGTATTACTTTGATTCGAATGATGGAGTTCACACGGAACGTGAGGTCTGGCGTCGAGTTGGCGTCATTGCTTCGTCAAAACTAGTGACGCAGGTTTCTGCAAAACGTGGTGGCGACGCTACCGCTCAGCGTTCTGTCGACTGTCAGTCCCTGTGAAGACCTACGGCAGTGCATACGAACTGCGAGCGTCATTGTGACAGTAATCAGTGTACAGTCAGAATGGCGGACGATATAAACACATCACTTTTTATCAATGAGGTGCGGGATACACCTATCATTTGGAAGTTGACCCTAGAAGAATACCACGACAGAAATAAAAAGAAAACAAACAACATAGATGGAGATATGCAAGACGTTTTATCCAAACACTGATAAAATGGAAGCCATAATGCTAAAGCAACTTGGCGAATTCTCTCTAAATTTTTGTTTCTATTTTTTTTATGAATTGAGAAAACATATTTTCTTTATACAGTGGAACTCCGTTTATAAGGACTAACTGGGACCATGTGTCATCTGAATTACCGGATTACCGGAAATTATAATCAAAGTGTATTAAAGCTATATACATGACTACCAACCATTTATTTTCACAATAACAATCTATAAAATACTTGGAACATGTTACAACCATTGATCACTTATAAAATAATGAGTATAGCCCGGTTGTTAGGCAAAATGCCCATACATTATTACTACAAATATAATAAATATGACCTATGAGTTGGGTTGTGTATAGCAAAGATAAGTTTGTATATTTTTTTCCGCTCCCGAAGTGTACTTATCACAGCCATGGCTTCAAACCGACTGAGGCCGAGAGTTGCGTCCAAATAGACGCAAGTCACTTGTGTGATCTGCTCCGGGTGCTGTGACGTGGCGTCAACTTAGCGTCACCAGATGCAGGTCACTTGTGTGAACTGCTCCGGGTGCTGTGACGTGGCGTCAACTTAACGTCACCAGAGACACTGCTCCGGGTGCTGTGACGTGGCGTCAACTTAAGCGTCACCAGACTCAGGTCGCCTTGTGAACTGCTTTTAGCGGTGACGCAGCAAAGATGACACACGCCGCTCGTGGGTACCGGGCCTAAAAGCACTCATTGTCACCTGTGTATTAAGAGAACGCGCGTAACTCTGTCGTCACTCAACGCGTGTCATAAAACTACTGTATAAAAGGGCCCTAAAGTGTCTCTTTCGCAATAGATTTAACTGTCATAGATGGGTATATTGGGGCCCTAGTCGCAGTTGGGTGCATTGAAGGTGTTGTTACCTAGATAGTTTTCAACTCTCCCGCAACACACAGAGTACTCTTCCTCTAAACCCGCCTCGGTGGCGTAGTTAGCTAACGCGCTAGTCGTGTTGAGCTCGACCGCCGAGGACGGGGAGATCGAGGTTTGAATCTCGGTCGGGTGAACTGGGGGTGGTTTTTCCTAAATGGTTTTCCACTTCCTCTAATTCAACCTTCCCAATTCCCAATCAAATAGCGTATTAGTACTTAAAGCGTATAACCCGAACGGGTAGTAAGACGCGGTGCTAAATAATAAAATCTTCCTCTAAATTTAACCTCCTCATCTTTATCACATTAGCGTAATTAGTGCACATGCTACCCACTCCGGTGCCACGTGGTCTAACGTGCTATTGTTTTATAAGGCTAAACTGCCGATGAATGGGAGATCGAGGTTCGAATCTCGGTCGGGTATACTGAGGGTAGTTTTTCCAAAATGGTTTTCCACTCTCTCTCCAAGCAAATGCGGGTACACTTCTTATTAATATACCCGGCTGATCCCTAAAACCATTATCGTAATTAGCACATAAGCGTTTAATCCGAAAGGGTAGTAAAATGCGGTGCTAAATAAATAAATAAAACATAATAATAAAGTAGATATGCCCGTAAACCGAACAGGGCCTACGTTAAATTTCCAATAACATGATCCCTTGCCGTTTCTCCATTCATTGTGTCGGCAGGAAGACGTGTGTTATTGCAGAAAAAACCTTAGCTATTTCAGTAATATCAGTGGAGCTCCTAGATTATTAGAATCCTTGTGATCAGTCGAGTAACGTTCCAAAGAATACAATAATTATGATACAACTCAATTAGTTTAACTGTATTTGCTTTGTTCCACTCCATTAGCACAAAACTATGTAAACCAAGATCTGAAAAAAAACATCGTGCGTCGAAGGCTAAACACTGGCTCGGCTCGATTGCGCATGCGCAGAACCTCCCAAGTCAACCAACATGTTGTGGTGACTATTTATAATCTACAACAATTGAGCCGACACAGCATAGATATTAAAGAACATATAATTCAGTTATAATTTGAATAAATTAAGTTTGATAGTATAATTGAAAATAATAATGTAAAATGTGTACAATATATACAGCAGTCATAACATTTTAGGAAATACAGTATGGGCCAAATAAAACCAGCCCCAAGAAATTTGGAGCCCAGTTGATTTCAGCAAAGAACAATCAGTAAGGACTTGTGGCCACCCAGACTTATCTCCGTGCGAGTTTTATCTCTGGGGCCCACTAAAAGCGAGATTCTAGCAGAACAACCCACATACTTTGGAAGACTTGAAGAATAACAAACGACAAGAGGGAGCATTCCAGTTGATTCACCGGTGCAACTGTGCATGACAGCTGGTGGCAAGCATTTTGAACAGATACTTTGAAATCCCAGTGCAACACTTTACACACACACACACCCTCCCCGTGTAGTGCTAGTGTAGCTTGCTACGATGAGAAGAGTAACTCACGGTTGGTTGTTTAGTTTTATATTGGGGGTTGGCGTCTGAATGGTGGAGACCTTGAAGGGGGTGTAGTCTTCAAGTTGGTTGTCTTCTTCGTCTATGCAGTGGAGTTCCTTTCGGCATTGGCCATGAGCTCATCGAAGATCGGGTCTAGGTGTTGGATGGCCTTGAGGACTAGTCTTTTGTCCAGTGGGTATCCCCGTGGGGTAAATGGGAGGGAAGTCTGGGAGAAGGTGTATGTGACGGGAGGTGTGTATAACGGGTGCAGGAGGTACTTTTGATCTGGGCTGAGAGGTGAAATGTAATCAGGAGGGGCCCGAGTGGTGGGGGAATCCTGTAAATGGCTTGATAGGAAAAACGGGGAGGATCTAGAGTTTGGAATCCTTAGGCTTGACGTCGCAGTTGCTGTTGAGCAGGCGGGATTCTCGTGGGCTGATGTCCCATCAGGCTGAGAAAAGGGCCACTGGATCAAGTAGCCTCTAGCGGGGGCTGGTCTGGTGGCCTCGTCTCCTTGTTGACGTCCGCGGGCTAGTTTCTCTTTCTGTCGTCGCCCGTTTCGATGGCTTAATCCCATGCCGCGATGTGAGTGGCCGTGGGATGCTGAGAGATGAGATTATGATAAGAAAGTGTCCCCTTCGGCAGTGGATAACACTGTGAAGGGGTGTGGAGGGGGGTTGGGGGCAAGAATAAGGATGGGTAGGGTGCACTCCGGCAACTAGGGGTGTCGTTGTGGAGGGCTGGTAGGGTTTTGTGGTCCTCGGCGACTAGGGATGTCACTACAAGGGAGGGGGAGGAGGGGAGGTAGGTTGAAGTCTTCTCTTGTCGGGGTGGTTTTGAGAGGTCCCGTGTCTCTATACCGCTAACACGTAGGTTTGGTGGATGCGGGCCGCGGTAGTGTGTGTTGGGTTCTGTTTCTGAGTGGGAGCCCCCTCTGTGGTTGGTTGAGGGGACTATGTCTCAACGATGGAAAACTGCTAGATGAGGCCTGGTGAGTGGAGGAGGTTGTCATGGCTGTGTGGTCTGTCTTGTGACTTGCTTGTTTTCTTGCGTGGTTTTTCTCTTTTCGAGTGATTCCACGTAGACGGGGCACTTGCTGTATTTAGCCGTGTGGCTTCCTCTACAGTTTATGCATCGAGTGGGGGTGGTGTTATCTTTTTTCAGGCAGTCCTTTGTATCATGTAGATTCATGCACGTAGGGATGGTTTTGACAGTTGTTCTTGGTGTGGCTTGTTGCACTGCTCTATGATGTTTACGAGTGGATGTATGGTACAAATTCTAACTCTAGTGTGGTTTAAGTAATCAATTTTGTAGATGTTGAATGTTTATGTGTTGGCAGTGGTGTGACTGTTTGTGTGGTGTTATCTGCTTGTGTCTTTTTTGAGAACTGTATCACATCTGTGATAGGGTATCCTTGCCCCATGAGCTTTTGTTGGATGTCCTCGGTGGCCATATTGGAAGAGAACCCCTTAATTACCACTTTGACTGGTTTGTCCCTAGCTAACGCATATGTATGAAATTCTTGTTTCAGGTCCTTGAGTAAGGTTGCATTAATTCGTTGTCTTGTTTGTTTGCGGTGTGAATTTTAAGTCCATTTAAAATGTATGCGATTTTGATGTAATTTTTCATCTCTTTGGCTATTTTAGTGATGCGGTTGTAGTTTTGTATGCCTAGTGATATTATTGGTGGGTTTCTTGTCTTGGGTATTATTTTATTTATTTTATGTATACAACAAACAGATAGTGAAAAGAAATCAAGATGTTCCTTTGTTCAGTCCAGAGTATTTATGAAAAACGGCCCTTTTGAGGACCAACACTTTTATGAAATCGGCCCTTCTTAGGGCCAACTGTTTATAGAATCGGCCCTTTTGAAGGTTAACGCTTTAATTAAATCGGCCGTTTTGAGGGCTAACACTTTAATGAAATCGGCTTTTTTGGGGCTAACACTTTATGGAATCGGCCCTTTTTTGGTTTAACACTTTTATGAAATGGCTTTTTTGGGGCTAACACTTTATGGAATCGGCCCTTTTGAGGGTAACACTTTAATGAAATCGGCTTTTTTGGGGGCTAACACTTTATGGAATCGGCCCTTTTGAGGGGGCTAACACTTTTATGAAATCGGCCCTTTTTAGGGCCAACGCTTTTATGAAATCGGCCCTTTAGAGAGGGCCAAAACTTTTATGAATTGAGAGAAGAGGTTGCCTCCTCTAAACGCGACCTTGTCCGATGCTGCTTAACTTTTATGCACAAGATTATAACATCCGATACGAAAACAAGACAAGATAGATAATACTTATTTTAGGGTGAGTGCAAGAGCGTTGTCCTTACCAAAAGGGCAGCTTAGCAGGGGACAACACTCTGAAAATTTCAAAATCTAAATATTATAATAAATTATAAACGAGGAACCAATACAATTAAGTGTACTTTTAATATTAACATTTATTTATTTAGAACATATTAAAATGTGCATTGACACTATTTAATACAGTTTTATTTCTTGGGGCCGGTTTTATTTAGCCCACTCTGTATTACGAGTATAATAATTAATAACTCATGTATGAAAAACATTGCAAGACGAAAGAGAAATATTTATGAAAAATATGAACTGTATCAATTGAGACTTGGCAATTAAGAAATGTTAAAATGCACCATTTAAATTAATATATAGTTTTGAAATTGTAATAACATTTGGTGTTATAATGTATATTCATAATATGAACACATTGTAACTGGTTTTTTTCATAATTTTCAAGCTTTACTTTTAAAGTTAATCATTTTTATGCACAGCCCTTTTTTTATATTTTGTCTTGCCAATGTTTTTCAACATGAATGAAATTATTTATTATAATAATTCTTAATATGTTATGACAGTTTTATATACTGTAGGCTTACACATTATACATGCTACTTTTCAATTATATCAAACTTTATTTATTCAAACTAAAACTGAATTATATTTTCTTAAATATCACATCATTACGTTCCTTATTATTATTATTATTATTATTATTATTATTATTATTATTATTATTATTACTATTATTATTAGCACCGTGTCTTACTACCCGTTCGGGTTATACACACAACGCTAATTTGTAATGGTAGGGTGATTGTGAGATGAAATGGAGGACCTACAGTTAACGTGGAATCCGACCACGATGAAGGCTTGAAATTCCACACATTCACAAGTTGTGATTAATACACGTTTTGTAAGATGTGAAGGAAGGGTTTGGCAATCAGATAGATCTGTGTCGGGACCGAGAATTGAACCCCGGCTCTCGCGGCACAAAAATCTGACACTTTATATCTAGACCACTAGGCCACCACATTCCTTATTAAAATATTAAAGTGCTATATATTTTTTTAACATGTTGGCATTGACTGGCCCGTCCGTGACACGACTTGTTGGGATCGTGTTGGCCAACATGCAGTGTTTTAAAGATAAACGAGACTTCAGTGAACGTGAAACTATGTCCCTCACAATCTTTCTATCTAGACCGCACGCCCTTTCTTATCACGGCTGTGTTTGACTTACGTTTTATCGCAGAGTCCAACGACCAATCAGGAGGTGGCACTACAAACCAAGCTTTCCACTAATCAGTAGAACACTCTTACCCTATTTCCCGCCTGGCACAGTGTTTCCAACAAAACTTGTTTTCCACTAGATCCACATATTTTCAAAAGGCGGCTAAGGTCCACTTTTTATTAAAAGGGCGTTTTAGAAAGCACATACTTTTTGTAGGCAGATTTGATAACATTTTAAAATTTTATTAGTGTTTTTTTGTAGGTATTTATAATATCCATCTAAGGTGAAAGTATTATTATTATTAGCACCGCGTCTTACTACCCGTTCGGGTTATACGCACTTACGCTAATGTGTAACGGTAGGGTGATTGTGAGATGAAATGCAAGACCTACAGTTTAACGTGGAATCCGAACCACGGTGGAGCCTGGCATTCCCCACATTCACAAGATGTCTTGTCAGAGGTGAAGGAAGGGATTTGGTAATCAGATAAATCTATGCCGGGACCGAGGATTGAACCCCGGCCGCCACACAGAAGTCTGACACCTTACCCCTAGATCACCAGGTCACCGAGGTGAAAGTAGATCTAGTAGATTTTCTGGATGTCAGATATGTATGTACATGTACAGGAAATTCCTATAAAAATAGGCCAGGCTACTAGATTCTATTAAATTCAAGATCTTTTTTCTAGTGGGAAAAAATGTATTGGGTGGTTTTTGTGTATTGTCCTTGAATATTAAGTAATCTAGGTGCTAGGTTGGTAAATGACAACTTACGTATGTATTACTCATTAAAACACCAATTGATCAAGTCTTAAAGGAAATAGAGCCTACATTTCCCACATGAGCTAGTGCAGAAACTTAATAGAGTAGGGATGGGGAGGCACGTATTTTAGATGTTATCTACCCGCATTTGCGTGCAAGAAGAATGGAAAACCAATCATGGAAAACCATCCTTATTAGACCCAACCAGGATTCTAACCCAAATCTTTCCGTCAGCAGCAGTTAAATCTATTGCGAGAGTTGATCATTGTTTTGCAACAATATGTAAGGGATTTGACAGATTACTATATTTTGAACATGTATTGACGATCGTAAATTATTAGAGTCCGCCTCATTACACCCTATCCCTATCTTGAGCTAGTTCTATCCAGTCCACCTCACTACACCCTATCCCTATCTTGAGCTAGTTCTATCCAGTCCACCTCACTACACCCTATCCCTATCTTGAGCTAGTTCTATTCAGTATATATTATTACACCCTATCCCTATCTTGAGCTAGTTCTATTCAGTATATATTATTACACCCTATCCCTATCTTGAGCTAGTTCTATTCAGTACATATTATTACACCCTATCCCAATCTTGAGCTAGTTCTATTCATTATATATTATTACACCCTATCCCTATCTTGAGCTAGTTCTATTCAGTATATATTATTACACCCTATCCCAATCTTGAGCTAGTTCTATTCAGTATATATTATTACACCCTATCCCAATCTTGAGCTAGTTCTATTCAGTATATATTATTACACCCTATCCCTATCTTGAGCTAGTTCTACCCATTCCACCTCATTACACCTTATCCCTATCTTGAGCTAGTTCTATTCAGTATATATTATTACACCCTATCCCTATCTTGAGCTAGTTCTATTCAGTCCACCTCACTACACCCTATCCCTATCTTGAGCTAGTTCTATTCAGTATATATTATTACACCCTATCCCAATCTTGAGCTAGTTCTATTCAGTATATATTATTACACCCTATCCCAATCTTGAGCTAGTTCTATTCAGTATATATTATTACACCCTATCCCTATCTTGAGCTAGTTCTACCCATTCCACCTCATTACACCCTATCCCTATCTTGAGCTAGTTCTATTCAGTATATATTATTACACCCTATCCCAATCTTGAGCTAGTTCTATTCAGTATATATTATTACACCCTATCCCTATCTTGAGCTAGTTCTATTCAGTATATATTATTACACCCTATCCCAATCTTGAGCTAGTTCTATTCAGTATATATTATTACACCCTATCCCTATCTTGAGCTAGTTCTATTCAGTATATATTATTACACCCTATCCCAATCTTGAGCTAGTTCTATTCAGTATATATTATTACACCCTATCCCAATCTTGAGCTAGTTCTATTCAGTATATATTATTACACCCTATCCCTATCTTGAGCTAGTTCTACCCATTCCACCTCATTACACCCTATCCCTATCTTGAGCTAGTTCTATTCAGTATATATTATTACACCCTATCCCAATCTTGAGCTAGTTCTATTCAGTATATATTATTACACCCTATCCCTATCTTGAGCTAGTTCTATTCAGTATATATTATTACACCCTATCCCAATCTTGAGCTAGTTCTATTCAGTATATATTATTACACCCTATCCCTATCTTTAGCTAGTTCTATCCAGTCCACCTCACTACACCCTATCCCTATCTTGAGCTAGTTCTATCCAGTCCACCTCACTACACGCTATCCCTATCTTGAGCTAGTTCTATCCAGTCCACCTCACTACAACCCTATCCCTATCTTGAGCTAGTTCTATTCAGTATATATTATTACACCCTATCCCAATCTTGAGCTAGTTCTATTCAGTATATATTATTACACCCTATCCCTATCTTGAGCTAGTTCTATTCAGTATATATTATTACACCCTATCCCAATCTTGAGCTAGTTCTATTCAGTATATATTATTACACCCTATCCCTATCTTGAGCTAGTTCTACCCATTCCACCTCATTACACCCTATCCCTATCTTGAGCTAGTTCTATTCAGTATATATTATTACACCCTATCCCAATCTTGAGCTAGTTCTATTCAGTATATATTATTACACCCTATCCCTATCTTGAGCTAGTTCTATTCAGTATATATTATTACACCCTATCCCAATCTTGAGCTAGTTCTATTCAGTATATATTATTACACCCTATCCCTATCTTTAGCTAGTTCTATCCAGTCCACCTCACTACACCCTATCCCTATCTTGAGCTAGTTCTATCCAGTCCACCTCACTACACGCTATCCCTATCTTGAGCTAGTTCTATCCAGTCCACCTCACTACACCCTATCCCTATCTTGAGCTAGTTCTATTCAGTATATATTATTACACCCTATCCCAATCTTGAGCTAGTTCTATTCAGTATATATTATTACACCCTATCCCAATATTGAGCTAGTTCTATCCTGTCCACCTAATCACACCCTATCCCTATCTTGAGCAAGTTCTATCCTGTCCACCTCATCACACCCTATCCCTATCTTGAGCTAGTTCTATCCTGTCCACTTCATCACACCCTATCCCTATCTTGAGCTAGTTCTATCCTGTCCACTTCATTACAGCCTATCCCTATCTTGAACTTGTTCTATTCAATTACCATAGGGTTTCCAGTCAATACTCTGCACGTGGTTCTAGATTCTCCCATTCGCGCTGCATGTCCTGCCAACCGTAATCGACGAGATTTGACTATCATAAAAATGTATTGTAATGAGTACATAACTTTTTTTTTGTCGTTTAAAAAAAATTGAGCATTATTAAATCTAGCCTCATTTTGATCAACTCTAGATAAGAGGGAGAAAGATCATTTTGATCATTTCCGGTAGGATTTTGTTATTTAAGGTAGCGGCACTGCATTGCTAGACATATGCATTCTCAGAAATCAGCCCTCTAGGCTGAGTCGTCCTTTCTTACAGATTACGTAACTACAGCTTCGATAACTCCCAGTCAAAGACGAGTGTGTGGTATCGCGTGTAAACAACCAGATCAGGGGTTCCCAAACTCCGGCCCGCGGCCATCGGCGGACCCAGACACATTGTACGGGAACATTTCTTTTAAAAGTTGTGAGCACCATATTTAACTATCCATCCGGGATAACCACAATTAATTATACGAATGGGTTAAAGAAAAATAATGTGGAATTGAAAGAAAATGTGCCATATTTTCATGCAGGAAGAGTGGAAAGCAAATTAGTGAACAAACTCTCAGTGGAGCACCTAGCCAGGATTTGAATCTACAACCTTTTCATCGTTGGCAAACCGTTCAGGCTGAGTCTGCCACATAGTCCGCGTGACCATCGAGGAAGGAGCCGTGTCTTACTACCTGGTCCTGGCCGTTTGCACAAAGGGTCTAGGGACGAGGAAGTTATTTTTAAAGAAAGTGTATCTAAATTCACTTGATAGTAGAGCTGGAAAGCATTTAGGGGTAAAAAACTTAGTACCACATCCTGATGATCTTCCCTTCTACAGTATATCAGACAAGATGAGACTGACGCCTTTGCCCTCGTGGCCACCGGTGCTGGTGACAAACATAAATTTAATAATGACCTCTCTCCACGGGAATCAAATCCTGACCTTTGGCTTGGCCTACCACTGAGATATCTAGGAATGGTCCCGTAATCAAAGTCATTCTTCCCTCATAGCTTATGGCAAAGACTGTGATGGACATGTGGGAGGTTATTATGAGATTTAATTGATACCAAAGCAACCAGTGACTCTAAGGTTGGCCTAATACTACCATTAGTAAGCTACAATGTAAATTGAACAGTACAAGCTGACCTGCTGGTCTAGGGGTAAGATGTCAGACTTCTGTGCTGAGGATCCGGGTTCAATTCTCGGTCCCGGCACAGATTTATCTGATTGCCAAACCCTTCCTTCACCTCTGACAAGACGTGTATTAATCACAACTAGTGAATGTGTGGAATGCCAGGCCTCCACCGTGGTTCGGATCCCACGTTAAACTGTAGGTCCTCTATTTCATATCACAATCACCCTACCATTACACTTTAGCGTAAGTTCGTATAGCCTGAACGGGTAGTAAGACGTGGTGCTAATAACAATAATAATGTACTGTACACAAAAGCAAATGATATGGAAGGAAGAAAGCTAACTCTTGTTATAGAGCATAGGCAGGCACGCCAAGCCAAGAGTCCCGGGCTAGATTCCTGTGTCCATGTGCCATTTTTAAATTAACGAATATGATTAGTTACGTGATGTGACTAAATAAGTATTCTTCTTCGTCTGTGAATCTGTCCTGAGAAAGGTATCAACTGGACATCTACCATTTTCCTCGATCCTGAGTGTCTCCTTTCATCCTTTTGTAACTTCTTCCTTTCTTGATATACGTTAGCATTCCAAACATTCTTCTTCCTCTTTTCCCCTCTATCTTCATCCTCCATTAAACAATCCCTGAGAAGTATGTGGCCCTGCCAACTTGGATTTATAATAATAATAATAATAATAATAATAATAATATGCGTCTGGACGACATCACTCGTAGTCCAGTAGTGTAAAGAGTATCCCGTACTAAATTACCATTGTCCAGGGTACACCCAAATGTACTAATCGTACATCCTTCCCGTTGAGGCTCTTACAATGTCCTGATGGGATGAGATGATGTGATAGTGTGTCCCCTCGGGGAAGATACCTCAGGTACCAGCCGGGAATTGAACCCGGAATCCCTAAGCTCGTAGCCAGGTGCACTGACCACTACACCACGCGGCCGGTTAATTTTAGATAATTCCAATATTTTAACAAATATAATATTGTTAATTTGTCTTAGCTATGAGGATGTTAAATGTTAATTTTGGAAGAAAAAAAAAAAGTATACGACAATGAGTATAGGCTTGTGTAGCTACTTATATTTTATTTAAACTATCCTATTTTGATAAAATTAATTTATTTTATCGTCATTGCAACTATAGATATATAATATTAAAAAGTATATGTATATAATTTAAATGTTCCAAATGAATACTAGCTATTGCTCGTGGCAAACAAAGCCATTCAAACATGCCTTTACCTTCCACCGTTTGTCTTTACGAGTAAAGTCACTCGGTAATGACCAATAAAAAAGTTGTAAAACTCTCGAAACTTTGACGTTGAAATATAGTCATCTATTTCCTAACGAGAGGTTGGGTAAAGCTAGGAAAACCACTATTCTCGATAAGAATCTTTTATTTTTAATTTACTTGCAGTCTTTGGAATATAACAAGCACCATATTTCAGTGGCAGCTGGCGGTAGGTTGGCAGGGGAACCTTGACCTTGCCAGAGTATCTTTTATTCGCGCGTTTTACTGTTACGATATACATGTATCCGAATTATTATGCTTATGGACTAGGGCCTAATAAGGTAGAATTTAGAGAAAATATACCTGCATTTTTGTAAGGGTGTGTTAGGAAACTATTTGATTAAAATCACCCTAAGTACACCCGAGTGGAATTCGAGCCCCGGTCTTCCCATTATCATCAAACCAAATTATGTGAGTCAAAAATTTAGTCTAAGTGACAACCTATACCATCGATATAAAAAAAAGTGTTTCTGTCTTGTAAGTTCTCTTCATTTCCCTCCAATTTAGTTCTAAGTGACTAGTATTAAATTAAAATAATTTGTTGGAGTATAAGCTTAAGTTGGGACGGAAGGGGACGCGAAAAAATGTAAGTGTTTTTGCAGTTTTTTTTACGGCAAAACATTTTTTTGTCAAAATAAATAAAATATTGCTCCAGTAGAAACACATAGTTTAATTTTTTCACATGTTGATATCAACAATATTATTGAATATCTGCCATGAGCATACCGGTATTAGATGACAAACTTTTTAAATGAAGATAAAACGTTGTCATTAAATTTCAAAACAACTTTGACAAATATTTAAGAAATTTTAAGGTTACCATGGGAAGAAAATTAAGTTATGTTTCTACTGGAGTGATATTTGATTTCTTTTGTTCAAAAAACTGTTCTGCCATAAGAGCCGTGAAAACACTGGCTTTTTCCCCAAGTCGCCTTTCATCCCACCTTACGTAACATATCTAAGAGAAAAAACTGTATGTAACGAAGGTTTGAACAAAAATCTAATTTCGAATTTAAAAAAATCTCTGTACTTCGAGTCCATCCGGACTATCTGATTTTTTTAAAATAATGATTTAGGGATGAGGAAGGTAAAATTCGGTGAAAGTGTTCTTACATTTGCGGAAATGAGAATGGAAAACCACTAAGTAAAATCGCCTATGTAAGCTTACTTCAGACCGATATTTGAACTGGACTCCATCGTCACCATAAAATCAGACAATACGATACTGACGCTTTTGACCTTTGGATCAAGAACCAGGCTCTCTGACCACAAGACCACAGAGGCGGTCGTAACGTTCAGTTGCGTTTCTTAAAAGCGTGCATCACATGCCAATCAACTCTGTGATACAGTCGGCTCAAAACGTAAGCTTACATCAATCCTATTGGACGTGGATCATTTCTTATGAAACATTAATGGAGATAAAGAGTTAATAGAAGTTTTCTAATGAAGAACATTGTTGAAATATTAAATTGATATTTGGATAAAAACTGCATTGAAAGATCGTTTTTGACCATTTTAGATTGACTTAACAGATAGGGTCTGTACACAAATCTTCATTCTGTCACAATAGGTACTTATTGTATTTATTAACCAAAAACATTGTCGCTTTGTCCCTCATTGTCACCACGGAAAATTGGAGTAATAATCATTCAAGTACAAATGCACTGCACACATTTTTGGCCTATTACAGGTCTTTTCTTTTCCCTTTAACTCCCATACCTCGTGCGAGCCGATGTGGTAGGACATATTTAGACTAGGAAATGTTTAGGTAGTGGTTATTTGTTAATGTGCCCTTAGGATTTGTATTTGTATGTCAGTGTGTGTGTGTGTGTGTGTGTGTGTGTGTGTGTGTGTGGGGACAAAAGTCAGACCTCAGAACAAATCGGAACTCATTTGTTAGTGGGTTTTTTCGAATGTTTATTAATTTGAGCGCATATATTAGGTTAGTCAGGTTAGGTTAGGTGACAAATATTAAGGTAGGCCACTGCTCAAGCCAGTATTAAATATAGGCCCATCCAAATATTCAAAGACTTTTGACATAATAATATGCTAATTAATTGTATTTTTCCTTTTTAAGATAGGATTAAAAAACACTGGTGGGGAGGCGGTCAAGGCTTTGTTAAATAACTGAGGTGTGAGAAGTTAATAAAGTAGCACTAATATCGTTGAACACGAATTCCTAGTCATCATTGAGAGTATTAGACCACTGTTGCTGTCGAAGAGATGCCGCTTTTTTGAGTGTGTGTGTGCCGATGTTGTACTTGAGTCCTTCTTGCATCCAGACTAATATATCCTTGAATAATGTTTTCCTCTTACACCAAGAGCTGAGTTTGGCCTGCTATGGTGAACGTTCTTAAATTTTACAAGTATAAAACTGTAAAATTAAACGGAAAATATCTCATACATATTCTTGGTGTATGTTTGGCAAATTACCTTTATTCAGATTCAAAAACGTTGGCAATCCTATTTAATGATGCTATTTAATAATGTGAAAAACAAATGAAGAATATTATATAATCCGTGAGTGGAACATGAGACAACAATGGCGGGCCCCAAGGGTTTCATGGAACACAGTTTAAAAAAGGTTGCCTTCAACCACTCGATCAACGAAACGAATTAGTAAATTATTAGTTTAATATTAATTCGAAGGGGACTAAACCCACAAATTATCCTACTCCCCCCTAAGTACGACTCTGAACGTAGGAATAAAACAAAGAAGTTACTTCCTTGTCCCCCCGCGTTGTGAATCGACCTAGACTTGTCACACACGTCACGAGTAGCGGATGAATCAGCGCTCGCCAACTTCACTCTGAGTGACGTCACGAGAGCTATCACGAGGTTGACGGGCGGGGCTTTTAGCTTATTCGCGGTGTAGTTTTCGCCTTGCGAATTTCTTCTGAAACCGTTTCTGCAAAACGGCATACACGTTGGTCCTCCTGGATGCCTCACTTCCAGGGGAGACCAACAATTGCAGCAATTGAAACTTTTTTTAAAAAAAAAGAAAAGAGATTGTCTTATTCTTTGTGTGTGCTTTTTTTTCATGCAGTGGTCATTGGAGTGGCCACATGAAAAGGTTGTTCGACCAGTTGTTGGTGTTGCCTTGTCGGTTTCTTTGACGCAATCAAGGAGACGAAGGATTGGATCGGTTCAAGAAGTGCGTTTGTCTGATTCAGTAGAACACCAAAAGGGGGGGGGGGGGGGTCGGGTATTTCCCTCCCTTCCACCCCAATATCACGAACATATTTTAATACAGTTTAATTTTCATAAGAAAAGCCTCTTAGCATTCAGAATACGCAAGCAAACATTATTTTGCTGCCAAAATAGAAAACATTTTACAATCTAAAAAATGTTATTTTATAGATATGGATAGTATTTATCAAAAGTAATCGGCCCTATGGTATAGCGGTCGGTGTACCTGGCTACTAGCCTAGGGGTCTTGGGTTCAATTCCCGGCCGTTACCTTGGGTGTTTTTCCCTAGGAGAATTACCCCAGCGGTCACCAAGATCTGGTTAGTTAGGTTAAAGTTAGGTTTGTTTCCCTCTCCAGTTCCCCGCCCTCATACTCACTATTACCCTCATCTCATCGGGACATGGAAAGTGTCTTCAAGGAAAGGATGTACGGTTAGTACATTGGGACGTGCCCTGTACAATGGTATATTAGTACGGGCTAATATTTCCACTACTGGGCCCAGGCGCGTAGTATTATAGTCTATATATATTATCAAAATTGGCATATGCTGATCACATGACTTGACGTATGAATTCATAAAAGTAGAACAATTAGATTTTATAGTTGTCAAATAAGACTCCTCCTATGACAATATAACTGTAACAAGTTAAAATACATTAAGTGCAAATGTAATACAAAATATTAAAGAGGTATCGAATGCATAAGCTACATTTTAAGATCAGGCTTACGACTAAATATTTAAGAGTTGTTTAGCCTTATACATCAAAATGGTACTTAAATTCAACAAAAGGATATTACATCATATATTTAATGCCATCTCCTCCTCCTCCTTCCCCTCCCACAACCCTTCCCCTTCTCTAGCACTTTTTCCACACAAACACAACATTTATATTAATGGGTGTGTCACTTGATCTGATAGCTGTTTTTTTTGTTTAAACATAAGCCTTCAAATCCCAACAACTTTCTTTCTTAGCTATTTCGGTGACCTGGTAGTCTAGGGGTAAGATGTCGGACTTCTGTGCTGGAGGTCCGGGGTTCAATCCTCGGTCCGGTCACAGATTTATCTGATTACCAAACCCTTCCTTCACCTCTGACAAACATCTTGTGAATGTGGGAATGCCAGGTCTCCACCGTGGTTTCGGATCCCACGTTAAACTGTGGTCCTCCATTTCATCTCACAACCACCTACTATTACACAATAGCGTAAGAGCGTATAACCCGAACGGGTAGTAAGATGCGGTGCTAATAATAATAACAATTTGGTAAATTATATTATTTTAATTATTTAGTTAGGTTTGGTAATGAAGCGAGTGATTTAAAATTTTATAATACTTTATTTGCAGTAAGATTAGGTGGAACACATAAGTAAACTAAATATAAGTGACATTTTATAATTAACAGGTTTATTTCCTTACAATTTCTTTAAAATACAATTGTTTCTCTATAAACATTGATAAAAAAAACTTACGTAAGATGTATTCGGATTCCTCCTCCCACCTCGTAAGAAAATCCTGAACCCCTCTTCCCCCTCCAATCCTTACCTGATTTAAGGAGGTTCCTATAAAAAAAAACACTGCTTACAGCTTGCTCTCTGTAACAAAACTCTGTGAACGTCGAGATTTGAGTGACGGACAAGATTTATTGATTACTACAACCCCTGTTGACATCGGGAGGCTAGCGGAGGGATGAAGGGAGGAGGGGGGAAGGGATGCGGATGAGGGGTGGCATCGGAGCAGATACGGTGCACAACGGAATCGATAGGTCTAAACTTGAATAATGTGAAATTTTACTTTAGAGCTTTAGCCCTTTTTTCTTCTTTTTTAAAAAGTTGTTGGCTGCAAAATATTATTCCAAATCTTTTTCGGTATCCACACCAGTGGTCACGTGGACTAGGCTATCAGTCTATATTGGTGTGTCTTGCATTGATGAGGAGGTCGAGGTTCTAATCCCGGTGGTGTACACTGGGATTGTTTTTCCCTCAAATAGTTTCTCACTGGGCACTACACTTAGCGTGTCCGACATCTTGACTCAGTCGGCAGCGTGTCTGTCTGGTGAGCTAAAGATGCCTGTTTCGATTCCTGACATGGCCGAAAACTGTATCATTTATTATTATTATTATTATTATTATTATTATATTATTATTATTAGCACCGCGTCTTACTACCCGTTCAGGTTGTACACACTTTACGCTAATGTGTAATGGTAGGGTGATTGTGAGATGAAATGGAGGACCTACAGTTTAACGTGGGATCCGAACCACGTGGAGGCCTGGCATTTCCCACATTCACAAGTTGTGATTAATACACGTCTTGTCATAGGTGAAGGAAGGGTTTGGCAATCAGACAAATCTGTGCCGGGACCGAGGATTGACCCCGGCCGCCAGCACATAAGTCCGACACCTTACCCCTAGACCACCAGATCACCCACCAAATTGTTAAAAATTATTAAAGATATAGGGAGAGGAGGGGAAACCTCTTACAATCTCTTATGTGGGTTCAGGGGGGATAAGAGGGGGATCTAAAATCTTGGGGGAAAAGTTCTTACGTAGTTTAAGAACGGCCCCATATCCTCTTGTGGCTTTCATAGCCATTTACCCCCTAAACTCGTCCTGTCTATCAAAGATCGACGTTCATCAAGTTTTGTTACAGCTGTAAGGTGTATTTTCATCGTTCTGATGTCAACTTGGTAACTACCTTAACCGTCTACCCCCTAAACAAGTCTTAAGCAAATTTACAAGAAAGCGCATGTCTCTCACATTAATACTGTAAAGATTATATTTACACATCAATTTTGCTCAAGTAATAGAGGTAATCAGATCTAATCCCATATATTATTCAAAATTTATATAATTTACACTAAATTTCGCAGGAAATAACTACGTTATGCAACATCCTTCTGTCTCTCTCTATCAGTCACCCAGGAAAAATAATTTCGAAGAACAAGGGGGGAGAATGGACGTATACATCCCGTCATTCAAATATTCTCCAAGCCAAATCTTTGTAAATAACCTTATTGGCAAGCGGAAGGACACTCTTAATAGTCGCCGAGCATTCAGGACCTGCGTTTGTCAAGAGAAAACATTTTTTATTAATCACGTAATCAGAACCAGGACCGTAAAATTAATCCACACCGGTCACTATATTGGATCGATTTTAATCCATTCCCACTTTAATCATCCTAGTTCCTTAAGAAGTGAAATAGCAGCACGTGTGATATAATAACACATATTCACCCTGTTCAATACAGCAAATGACGCTGAATAAATAATCCATTACATTTCCATACTGTTAAGTGATTTCAGTTATAGCCTGATATAAAATTGTCCATAGTGAACTATCACCGCATGTAGTGAGTCTATGCCATTACTAAATATAGTGGCATTCACGAACCATGAGCTGTGAATTGTATCATCAAAAAGTGGTTTCCAGCGAGTAGGTACAAGAGAACATTACAATTTCATGTAGATATATAGTCGTATAAATACAGGTATTTAGGTTAAGGAGGGACTAAGGAAATTATTAATCTACTTAATAATTGGGTATTATGTTTCCTTAATAGCTAACTAATAACTCAATGGCGTGACCGAGTGGTCGCCCGTGTTGGCAAATAAAGTGCCAACATTTGCGGATAGAGAGTGTCATGTGGTCAACACAATGAAACCTCCGGCCATTATTCTCAGTTTTATATATCAGAGTTGCTAGTTTTTCATTCAAGTAGCTCCTCGTTAATTGTTAATATGAATGCACTGCACACATTTCTGTCATATCGTAGGTCTTTTCTTTTCCCTTTTACTCCCATACCTCGCGCGAGCCGGGAGCTGAGTTGGGCCTGTTATGATGAACGATCTTAAATAGCTCTCCGAGTTTTGCTTTTTCTTAATGATAGAAGTCTAATTCGGCAAACTCTAAAGTTTGCGTTATGGATACAACGGTTAAGAGGGCAGATATTGTTAGAATTACTGAGAAAAATAATAATTTTAATTTCAAGAGGCCCAAGAAGGGACATGAATACTTGCATGTTCAACCGTAAAATTACATGAAATGTTGCTATAAGAAATATTCAAAGAAACAAAAGGGGCATCACAATAAAGTCTACGTGAGAAGAGAGCTTGGAGACCCGAATGGTTTCGAATTTTGTCAATAATAATAATAATAATAATAAAAAAACTAATAACTATTCTGTCTGAACATCCTTCGGTTATGTATCATAAAATACTATTTTTGTTTACGAATGTAACAAAAGCCATGACTAGGAAGAAGAATGATGCGTGCATTGCTGTCCCAACCCTGTGTAAAAAGGGTGGGGGAGGTGGGGCAGTGTTCCCTCACATGGTCCCCATAAGAAAGAGGAACAGGATGACATATTTTACCAAGGAGACACGTGTCTTCCGGTAGCCGACCGCATCTCCCTAGCAAGTCTGTGACGCATCTCGCTTTCCGACTTGCAGTCCTGCGATGCCTGAATCCGCTTCTAAAAGGCGGTCCTCTGTCCTTTTGGCGTCATGATACGACAAGACAAATAACGACACTTTGTTTTACAAGACGAACTCCCTGCCTAAAATTGGATCACCGATGAAACAAACTTTTGAGAAAATTTATAACAGACGTGTCAAACCCGTTTAAGGTGGGGTAGATGAATTAAGGGCAATATTGTTTGGATTTTATAGCAACTTTTTTTTTTGTCAAAATAAATAAAATATTGCTCTCGTTTAAACATAAAGTTTAAAAAATTTTCACATGGAGATGTCGACAGTTGTTAAATATCTGTCATGAGTATAGCAGCGTTTGATGATAAATTTTCAACGGGTCCCAATCGGGTGCACTGAGGTTTTTTTTTTCTAAATAGTTTTCCCACTTTCCCTCCAAGCAAATACAAGTGCATTTCATTTCAATTAAGCCTTCCTAATCCCAAACTTATTAGTGTAATTAGTGCATAAGCCTATAACGCGAACGGGTAGTAAGACGCGGTGCTAATATATATATACACCAAGATGACGAAACTTTAGTTTTAACATCAGGTAAATTCGGATGACATTGTTCCAGGATGGGAAATTCACCCCATTTGTATGAAAATCTTAAAAATTTAACGAAAGAGTTACTTCTTATCGATATAATAATTGCAGGCTACAGGGGGAAAAGGGAAAGTCATATTATCCACATTTTTCAGGATGACTTTAATATTTCAAGCCCCATAAAGACCCCCCAAAAATACTATTTTTTACATACGCTTCAGTGGCAGAATGGTCTAAGGCGTCACTCCTTGTTAGATTGGCATGCTGAAGATGAGGAGAACGGGGTTAGAATCTAGCTCGGGTCTACTGAGAGTGTATTTTATTAAATGGTTTCCAAATCTCCTTCCAAGTAAGTGTGGTTAGATTACTTTAAACTGTTTCCTTCGCCCATTCCGACCCCTTTACGTGAGTTATTATTAAATGGGCCTAGCGTATAGCCTGAATAGGTATAAAGAAGCTATATATATATATATTGCTTCTTTATACCTCCTTTATACCTTTATATATATAATTGCGTACACAAAACTACATTATTGGTCACGCTGTCTACAGTTAGGCTCTCAATGAACTTGATTGCCTTGATAGAGAGGTCCAGGTTCGAATTTTGGCCAAGTGCACTTGGAATGTAATTTCTCAATAGGTATAAATCGTTTTTTTTAAATCCTCTCCTTACGTAAATGCGGGTGCAGTTCCTTTTCCTACTCTCCTCATTCTTGCATCTGATATTAAGTCGTTAGTCATCATCTACTAACGAAAAAATTAATTTCTTGACATTACGCATGAACTAAGATGTAAAATCAAATTGTAATTATTTTTTTTTAAATCATGATTTGATTTACTAGAATTATAAATTAATTAGTTTTATTTATTGTTTTAACTTACACAGTACAGCACACAAAAAGTGCGCTATAATGGATATGATAGAAAACTTAAGAACCGACCATTTTTAATTAACGAAGTTATGATAACTGTATTAATAAGGTAATTTTTACTTATTGTAATAGTATACAACTTCCCAAAGTCAAAATGTATTGTTGTTTTTTTTGTCACCAACCCTCACTCACTACCCGTTTGGGTTATACGCTTATATACTAATTACGCTAGAGTGTTAAAGACAAGGAAGGTTTAATTTAGAATAAGTATACACTCATATGTGTGGTTGGTGAGTGGAAAACTATTTAGGAAAAAATAAACACCCTAATTACACCCAACTGAGATTCAATCCCTGATCTCCCTGTCATCGGCAGGCAAGTATATTACAAGAGTGACGCCTTATACTATTCCGCTACTGAAAAAAAAAGTCACCTCACCGTATTTTGAAGCGTTTAACTAAAAAAAAACCTTGCAATGTAAAAACAAGAAGACGCTAGCGTAGCAACCAGTGTTACCTTCGAAATAAATTATGCATGAAGAGAGAGAATTCATTCGAACAGCATTAGTAATCGAATTTAAAATTCATCTCAGGATGTAAGAGTTCCACTGTCTGAGGCAAGGAAAATAGTCGTAGAAAAAAAATTGTTTCGTGCTTAAGCAATTTTTTTAAAATTTAATACAAATACTAGCAGTTTGACCTGTTCTCCGCACGGTTAAGTAGCACCAAAATTATATCAAATTAGAACGGTCTACATCCGGCTGCCGCCTTTTTGGTAGTTCCTAGTTGTACCGTATTAAAATAACTATGAAAATCACAAAATATTTATGGTGATTATTCAATTAAAATTTAAATATTTTAGACAAAAAATACCTTGTCCACAAACTGAGTGTACAAACAAACGCAAACCATTAACAATGCAACCTTTACCTAAGCACGCTCATAAAATAAGATTAATGAACTAATAGAAATTGTTACAGAAATATGTTGGGATAAAAGCACATCATAGTTCATCAAATAGCATGAATAAATAATATACTCTGTTACAGAAACGTATCGAATGATAAGCATCATGTTTTTCCAAAAAGCATCACGGTTCACCGAGCTATTTAACCAGAATTTGTTTATTTTAATTGTTAAATCTCTGCTAGATAAGTGCTAATTTATTCTTCGGTTTTTAGCTTTGATACTCCAACACTAAAGGATATTCTTTAAGATATTCTTTATTTTTTGTAATAGTTTATTTTTAGATTTTTCATCCGCCTGTACAGAATTCAAATGTTCTACCACATAGAGAACTTATTTTTCTATTAGTCATTTCCCTCTCCCAGTTTTTCAATTCTCAAACTTTCCAGCTTTTATATTTATTATGGGGTAGTCCTTTTACAAACTTGGGAAATTTAAATTTTATTCCATGCCAAAAATAAGATTTTATAATAATTTTGGAAATATTTTAAGCTATTTACCTCTTACCCCCACCTTTTTGAGTTCTCCAAATTCCATTTTAAAATTTTAAAATTTATTTGATTAAATTGTATAGTTTATTTACGTGCTACTTGTCAAATTTCAATTTTAAACCACAGCGTAAAGTAGTGATCTCTATTATCTATTAGTTGCATCAATTTCTAACTCTTCAATTTCCCAGGCCTCAAATTTTGAAATTCGTAATTCAGACGTCATTCGGCTATCTGAAAGTTTCTTTTGACTTAAATGTTGAACTTTAATTTTACATCGCACTAAAATGGTTTTTTATATTAGTTTTAGGAATCTTGAGGGGACCGCCATTCCCTATATACTTCTTCTTCATTTTGAAATTTAAGGATCGGATATAATCTTAATGCTTTTTCGGGGTGATTCTTATACTCGCCCGAAAAATTTAAATCTTCCACCTTACTACAAAGTAATTTATTATTTTAGTTTAGGATATTTTGAGACCACCAATTTCACGAAACCCCCTTTCTAAATAATAAATATTTAATACTTATTTTTTTATGGGAGTAATCACTCTACATTCTTGGCAGATTTTAATTGTATGCCTTCACACCCTATTTTATCCATTTAAAATCTTCACTATTTTATGATTATTTAGAGTGGTCTTTATACCTCCTCACCAAATTTAAGTTTTTTACCACACTATAAAGTACAGTACATAGATACTTGCTATTATTTTTTGAAATTTTGAAACCCTCCTCCCTTTCAACCTCCTTTACTTTCCAATTCACTCTTAGAAATTTCAAATCTTAAGATTTAGTTGGCTAACCGGAGTTAGTCTCTCTCTACCTGTCTGCCAAATTTTAATTTTTTACCCTATTTAAAAACTTGTATTGAAATATACCAACTATATATTTTTTTTAGTTATATGGGGACTAGCAAAGTTTCAAATTTACAGGCCCAGGGTTTAGGAAAATAAGGTGATGAGTGAGTCAGTGAGTCCCACACATTTCTTCCCCTTTCCATCGCCATTTTGTTTGCTTATACCGTGAGCGTGAGTCATTTTTTATAAGCTTTTTTTTCCATACACAGTACCTGTTTAGCTTTAATTGTTCTTTGAAACTTGCATAGTGTCAAATATACATCGTCATATTAAGCATCATTCAACACACACGGTTTTTCAACTTGGCGTGGAAACCATCGAAATAAATTAACAGCTTAAGTCCAGGACTTAATGTATCAGGAAGTATAAACCTAGAGTTCTTATTCGTACAAGGCATGTGAATTCAGGAAGACGCTAATATTAACAATAACAGTGTCTGTCAGAAGCTATAATTATTTACCCGCCTCGGTGGCGTAGTTGGCTAACGCGCTTGTCGTGTTGAGCTCGACTGCCGAGGACGGGGAGATCGAGGTACGAATCTCGGTCGGGTGAACTGGGGGTGGTTTGGCCTGAATGGTTTTCCACTCTCCCTCCACGCAAATGCGGGTTCACTTCCTCTAATTCAACCTTCCCAATTCCTAATCCATTTGCGTAATTAGTACTTAAAGCGTACAACCCGAACGGGTAGTAAGACGCGGTGCTATTATTATTATTATTATTATTATTATTATTATAAGTACTTAGTTATTTATATGAAAATTTTAAGAAGGGTCTAAAACCCTCTTCGGTGGCCGCCTGATCTAACGTATTACTATTATTATTATCGCGTCTTACTACCCGTTCGGGCTATACGCACTTACACTTACGCGGGTGATTTTGAGATAAAATGGAGGACATGCAGTTTAACGTGAAATCCGAACCATGGTGGAGACCTGTCATTCCAAACATTCTCAAGTTGTGACTAATACAAGTCTTGTCAGAGGTGAAGGAAGGGTTTGGTAATCAGATAAATCTGTGCCGGGACCGAGGATTGAACCCCGGACCTCAGCACAGAAGTCTGACACCTTACCCCTAGACCACCAGATCACCCATCTAACGTGCTACTCTCGACTTAGACTAGACTGCTGGTGACGGGAGATTGAGGTTCTAATCTCAGTCTGATGTACTTAGGATGGTTTAAAAAAAAACATGTTTTCCTACTCTTCTCCCTCCACGCGGGTGCCCCTCCTATAAATATAACCTTCCTAATCCCTAAAATAAATAGCGTAATTAGTATATCCCGAAAGGGCATTAAAATGCGGTGCTAAAAAAAAAGCTACGTCTAAATTATTATTATTAGCACCGCGTCTTACTACCCGTTCGGGTTATACGCACTTACGCTAATGTGTAATGGTATGATGATTGTGAGATGAAATGGAGGACCTACAGTTTAACGTGGGATCCGACCCACGGTGGAGGCCTCTCATTCCCAATTATATATAGATTTTAGATTCATGAATGAAAGTTTGATTTGGCAATCCTCAAAATAAATTATTTTCATTTAAAAAATAGAAAACTGAATTCGGTTTTGTATAGCTTAGCAAATTGCTGTCGAAAGCAAGGTTGTCTACACTTACCCGCAATGAGGTGATATGTTGTTATTATTATTAGCGCCGCGTCTTAATACCCGTTCGGGTTATACGCACTTACGCTAATGTGTAATGGTATGGTGATTGTGAGATGAAATGAAGGACCTACAATTTAACGTGGAATCCGAACCACGGTGGTGGCCTGGTATTCCCCACATTCAGCTACGTCTAAAGTTTTAGTAATATCCAATTTTTTTTAGTGACACCGAGAAACATATTTTCTACACCCCTGTGCTAGAAGCACTTTGCAGACATCTTTTCCTTATCAAATTGATCGATAATGGTTATGTTTACAGAGAAAACTGTTGTTTTATCTTGCAGTGAGGACACATAATTTTTAAACCAGCAATTTCATTTTCATGAGAAACTTACAAATAAATTATATGTAATTTAGAATGTAAATGACTTATTTTCCTGTATATTGAATAGTACTTTATGTAGATATATACCTATTTTTCAGCTTTAAGGAAAGAGTTATTGTCTTAGCTTCTTTATTTAGATTTAACATTACTTTTCACAATTTTATGGCACAAATACAAGGGAAATGGGAAAATTACTTAGTTGTTTTACATCCATTACTATTCCCAGCCTGTGGCTTGGGTCAGTTTTTGAAGTTATACTTCTTTAGGCGCGTTATGAAAAAATGATGAGAGTGAAATTTTAAGATGCGCGCGCATCACTGTAACACAAAAGTAACAGGTTGAAGCTAAACCGCTCATTAAGTCTCGAAAAAAACTATGTTATTCCTTTCTCTATGGTACGCTCGTCGCCTCTGATCACTGTTTTCATATATATAATATTTATCCACATGTTTCTAGTTTCTACATTCACAACACGTAGTTTAGTTTCATACAAGTGCGAATTATATATGTGCTAATAAATTATATTCAGTAGTGATTTAAATTGAATATTTTGATTAATATTATTTACTATTCGTAAATATTAGTGAAAAAAATTGTGCTTATAGACTTTTTCAAGTGCTCCAATATAATTGAGGTTAACTATCCGTATGTATTATTTATTGATATAAATTAAAATATTATTATTTAACATAATTAATACTAAATATTATTAAATTATTATTGTTAAATATTTATTATTGGTTATTTAATATTTACAAAATAAAGAAATAAAATTAATAAAACATTTAATAAAAAAATTTGTGATAAAAATTTAAATCGAACATCAAATTAAAATATTAATTTTTAATATTTATTATTAAATTGAATAAATAATAAATATTTATAAAAATAAATGAACAAATTTAATGAAAACTTTTTGATAAAAATTAAAAGTGAATATTAAATTAAGAAAATAATAAATATTTAAAAAATTAATAACTTAAATTCAATTTTTGAATTTATTTAATGATGCCAAAGAAGTATAACTTCTCACGCGCGTACATAAGTACACACACACATTTTTTATTCAAGCCATATATTTTCAATTACCGGATTGTTATACCTGTTGTAGTTTCATATGCTTTACAATATAACTTTAGGACTAGGACAGGCACAACATCCAGTCCCCAGCCGTTAAGAGCGTTCATCATAGCAGGCCTAACTCAACTCCCAAATCGCGCGAGGTATGAGAGGTTTTATTTTCTTAGCAATTTGTCTTATTACCCGTTCGGTTTATACGCTGTATGAAAGTTAATAGGGACAAGAAAAAACCAAGCTATGTCAGAAATATTTGCAGTCCATTCGTATTCAAATGATTACTCGAAATTTTCCGTGGTGACGATGAGGGACAAAGCGACAAAGTTTTTTTTTTGTTAATAACTACATACCCGCCTCGGTGGCGTAGTTGGCTAACGCGCTAGGCGTGTTGAGCTCGACTACTGAGGACGGGGAGATCGAGGTTCGAATCTCGGTCGGGTGAACTAGGGGTGGTTTTTCCTAAATGGTTTTCCACTCTCCCTCCGCGCAAATGCGGGTTCACTTCCTCTAATTCAACCTTCCTAATTCTTAATCCATTAGCGTATTAGTACTTAAAGCGTATAAACCGAACGGGTAGTAAGACGTGGTGCTCATATCATAATAACTACAGCATGTTCTTATTATGATAGAACAAAGATTTGTGCACAGTGGTCATCTGTGAAGCAGGTGAATCCAGATCATTTTCATAGGAGGGTCATAATTAAAAATAACATAGTTACTTACTTACAATGTTAGATTTATGTTTAAGGCCATTTAATAGTTTATCATTCATATTTGATCTTATGTATGCTTTAAGACGTGGTCATCCTCTACTATTTTTTAAAATCAGATAGTTTTTATAAACTATTTGGAGTGGCTCTCCTTCAACAATTTTTTTTAAAATGGTTAACTCTAGAAGCTATGAGTAGTTTTCAACTTGATTTTTTTTTAAAATTAGATTCTTTTATAGGCCATTTAAAGTGTTGCTCACCTAGAAATGTTTGATATTTGGATGCCCCTCGAAGCTCTTTAGAGTGATCCTCACTTTAATTTTTTACGATAGTTAGATACCTCTTGAAGATAATCTTTGAATTGCGCTTCCACCAATAAAATTTTGAAAATTGAATTCATTCAGAAATTTCAGAAAATTCAGAATTTGTAATTGTCCTCCCCAATATATTTTTGAAATTTGGATAACCTTGGAAGCTATTTAGAGCTTTCCTCTCCTGACTTTTTCTTCAAGTTAGATTCCTCTAGTCTAGTAGTTATTTGAAGTGGTCTTCTTCGGCAAATTTTGACAATAGAATGCATCTAGAAGGAATTTTCCATTTCATCTCACAATCACCCTACCATTTTACATTAGCGTAAGTGCGTATAACCCGAACGGGTAGTAAGACGCGGTGATGATAGTAATAATAATAATAGAACTAATTTTGAGTTTAATTTAAGGCAATGATTCAGCTTTATATTTGATAATATCAGAGTATTTGAAATATATCTGGGGGAGGGGGGGGATTTATTCCAGTGAGGGGCAATTTATTTCCGGGGGGGCAGAGTCCCCCACAGTTCCGCCGCTCCTGCTGTCCACACATATTCTATATTCAGTATTTGTGGATGAACTATTCTCAGGTGATTATTAGTTTTCTTTGATGTGTGGTACTTACCATCTCTATTAGGAACAATGTTCGTTACTCGCTATGCACGACAAATATTTGTACATGAAAACATTATATTTTTTTCCACACCTGCGTGAGTCATGTCGAACAATGAATAGACGTGGACGAATGATGCACGTGTGGACACGGCTTAAGAGGTGTCTGCAGGTAATAAGATTACAAACTGTATAAATGTATCTGTGTTGTATTTTATTTCTAAAATTTGAACTTTCATTTTGTTTTTGTTTTTTGAATTAATTTAATTTTCTAACTTTCACAGTGGGTCAAATGACCCTTTGACCCCCCTGCCAACTGAATTCGCACCTGCTGTGAAGCCATTCTAAAATGGTCAAAAACGGCCTTTTAAATGCAGTTTTAATACAAAAATAATAATATTTCAACAATGTTCAGTATTAGGAACTTTTATTAACTCTTTATCTCCATTAATGTTCAATCAGAAATGATCTACGTGGAAAATATTATTCGTGTAAATTTACGATTTCAAGCCGATTTGATTGGCATGTGATGCACTGTCTTATTTCATCACTGTGGTAGTATATACCCACATCTCACCAATGATACATTTTTCTGCCATGCCATGAATCGAACCAGGGACCCCTAGCTCAATAACATGAAGATCAACAAACAGGATGCAAATCTTTGTAACTACGGAAATGCCACTAGGTTATAAAAAGGGAACCACATGTCAATTAAATCAAAATGTCACCCGAACAAGGGAATCGAAGCCGGGACCTTTGACTTAGCGTACCAATGCTTTACCATTGATATATTCAGGATTCATTCCGTGATCAGGCTCATTCTTCACTCTTAACTTAAGGCTGAGTTTGTAATGGACGTGTGTGTTGATATTAATTGAATAATATTTAATTACAATCTTGTATTATATACTTGGCAGAATAGCAGCCCTCATGAGTCGCAGATGGTTGTGGTGTCTGATAGCTCATACGTAGCTGACGTCCATCATAGACTTAGCCTTAAACTACGAGTGAAGAGTAATCCTAATCCTTAGCACGGGATGAATTTAAACTAAATGTAGGATTAGGAACTTATTTTTTATTAGCACCGCAACTTACTAGTCGTTCTGGTTATACGCTCGTGTACTAATTACACTAATGACATTAAGGATTGTGAAGGCTATATTTATAAAAAAAGTACCTGCATTTGAGTGAAGGGAAAGTGAAAAACCACTTTAGAAAAAACCACCCTTAGTACACCCGACCACGTTTCAAACCTCGCTACCCCAGTCATCGGCAGTCTAGTCTACTGCGAGAGTATCACCTTAGACCAAGAGGCCACCGAAGCGGGTAGCATCTTTTTATTGCTAAAAACGGCAAAAATGCTGCTCTTAGCTGGCGAACTCATTCTTTCCACCTTAAATATTCACGACCGTTACTTTTTCTAGCTTGTAGATCTGGTCTACTACAAGAACTTGGACAAGTTAACGCTCCTTTAAACCCAAATAAAAAGAAAAAATATATTTTAAAACGAAGGCTATATGTTGTTTTGATATGTAGGCTACTCAACTGAGCTACAGTACGTTCGCGATAATTCTGACGTTTCTGTTAATGGAAAATCACTAAAGATCACCCCAGAAGTATTCACCTCTTGATATATTTATATGGTGACCTGGTGGTCTAGGGGTAAGGTATTGGACTTCTATGCTGAGGGTCCGGGGTTCAATTCTCGGTCCCGGCACAGATTTATCTGATGGCCAAACCCTTCCTTTACCTCTGGCAAGAAGTGTATTAATCACAACTTGTGAATGTGGGGAAAGCCAGGCCTCTACCGTGGTTCGGATCCCACGTTAAACTGTAAGGCCGCCATTTCCTCTCGCGATCACCCTACCACTAACACATTAGCGTAGGTGTGTATAACCTGAACGGGTAGTAAGACGCTGTGCTAATAATAATATATTTATATATTGACGTTAAGTCTTTAATTGTAAATTTGAATAAAACCTATTTTTGAGGTAGTTAAAATAGAGAACTAATTTTGAGTAACTTTAGAAGTATCAGTAAAGGTCAAAGTTATCGCGAACCGAGTCTATCCGCCCTCCCGCTTTCGGACAAAGTAGACTGGATGCAGTCTGTTGTTCTGCACAGTGTACAGGTATGCTGTTGGGGGTGGTCGGAACAATAGGGACCTACCCTACCTACACAAAACCCCAGACGCTTGAGATAGGTTAGGTCCTCTCCTTTCCTTCAACCGCCATCTGCCAGTCCGCGTCGTTGAGTGATGGAGGGAGGAGGACGCGACTCCACAAGACTCAACATCTGTAAGTCGGGGTCGGGTTATAGGGTGACTGGGAAGAGATATCCCACTCTTGAATCAATCGTTATCAAGTTCATTTGGATGGTTTCATCCGGGTTTTTTCGTGACCAGTTTCATTTGGGTGCTTTCATCATGGGTTTAATCCTGACCGGGTTCATTTGGGTTGTTTCACCATTGGTTTAATCGTGATAAGGTTCATTAGTGTGGTTTCACCATGGGCTTAATCGTAATGAGTTTCGTTTTGATGGTTTCACCTGTGGTTTAATCGTGACCAGGTTAATTTGGGTGGTTTCACCATGGGTTTAATCAAATTTTTGTGTTTTCGCCATGGGTTTAATCGTAATGAGTTTCGTTTTGATGGTTTCACCTGTGGTTTAATCGTGACCAGGTTAATTTGGGTGGTTTCACCATGGGTTTAATCAAATTTTTGTGTTTTCGCCATGGGTTTAATCGTAATGAGTTTCGTTTTGATGGTTTCACCTGTGGTTTAATCGTGACCAGGTTAATTTTTTGGTTTCACCATGGGCTTAATCGTAATGAGTTTCGTTTTGGTGGTTTCATCTATGGTTTAATCGTGACCAGGTTCATTTGGGTGGTTTCACCATGGGTTTAATCAAATTTTTGTGTTTTCGCCATGGGTTTAATCGTAATGAGTTTCGTTTTGATGGTTTCACCTGTGGTTTAATCGTGACCAGGTTAATTTGGGTGGTTTCACCATGGGTTTAATCAAATTTTTGTGTTTTCGCCATGGGTTTAATCGTAATGAGTTTCGTTTTGATGGTTTCACCTGTGGTTTAATCGTGACCAGGTTAATTTTTTTGGTTTCACCATGGGCTTAATCGTAATGAGTTTCTTTTTGGTGGTTTCATCTATGGTTTAATCATGAACAGGTTCATTTGAGTGGTTTCTCCTGCTGGGGTTTAATCATGAACAGGTTCACTTGAGTGGTTTCTCCTGCTGGGGTTTAATCATGAACAGGTTCATTTGAGTGGTTTCTCCTGCTGGGGTTTAATCATGAACAGGTTCATTTGAGTGGTTTCTCCTGCTGGGTTTAATCATGAACAGGTTCATTTGAGTGGTTTCTCCTGCTGGGGTTTAATCATGAACAGGTTCATTTGAGTGGTTTCTCCTGCTGGGGTTTAATCATGAACAGGTTCATTTGAGTGGTTTCCTCTGTGGGTTTAATCATGAACAGGTTCATTTGAGTGGTTTCTCCTGCTGGGGTTTAATCATGAACAGGTTCATTTGAGTGGTTTCTCCTGCTGGGGTTTAATCATGAACAGGTTCATTTGAGTGGTTTCTCCTGCTGGGGTTTAATCGTGATCAGGTTCATTTGAGTGGGTTCACCATGGGTTTAATCGTGATCAGGTTCATTTGAGTGGTTTCTCCTGCTGGGGTTTAATCATGAACAGGTTCATTTGAGTGGTTTCTCCTGCTGGGTTTAATCATGAACAGGTTCATTTGAGTGGTTTCTCCTGCTGGGGTTTAATCGTGATCAGGTTCATTTGAGTGGGTTCACCATGGGGTTTAATCGTGATCAGGTTCATTTGAGTGGGTTCACCATGGGCTTAATCGTGATCAGGTTAATTTGAGGGGTTTCACCTGTGGTTTAATCGTAATCAATTTCATTTTGGTGGTTTCACCTATGGTTTAATTGTGGTCAGGTTAATTTTGGGGATTTCATCTAAAGGATGGTTTACCAACCTCGTTAGAAACTAATGTTATTGAATTCTTTGAAGAGGTTAGCATACTCTCTTCAATTCAAAGCTTCTATTTTTTTAGACGTGTGTTAGTTCATATATTCAACACAATGCTACTAACGACCTAATCTAAAGGATAAGGAGTAAGAACTTGGCCTTAAGATGGCTCAATCAAATTTACTTTGAGGGTGGATATGAAAACCAACGTGATAAATCGTAATGAAAAAACTCTTTCCCCTTCCTACACTGCATCCATTTGGGATATGATCCGCAACGTTTAGGGGGCGTTAAGGTATTACGTTAAGTACTTTTTTTTTTACATTTTGGACCCCTTCTTCCTTTTGTAAGCAAAAATAAGCAACCACCCTAATGCCCCTCCTTCTCCCGTCTTGCTTACGTAGTATTTGTCAACTTTTTATTTTTATTTTTACATAGGAATACTCATTACTTTTTATTTAAGCTATAAATTGTTGGTAATTATTAACATAAATGTTTAGATAATTAATGATGTAAAATAATTCACAATAAACACGGTTGTCAATTGAATTTTAAATTTACTGAACTAAACAGGCCAAATTAAAAAAGTTATGAAAATAAAACAAATAAATGTACGCTTAATTTAAATTATTAAAAAATTATTAGCGAATTCGTTACTTATTATTCTTATTAAAAAACCTAAACTAATTTTAAACCGATGACAAGGTCATTAAATCCACGCCTCGATACTTTTAATTATTATTTGGCTGGGTCAATCCACCATTCTTGCGCGTCTCTTTCTGGCTTACGTAAGCATTGTTCTTAGTCCCCTCTCCCCTTTTCATCAGAAATAATCAAAGCTTGAACCCCACTATCACCCCAAGGTCCTTACCTAATACTAGAACGCGCCCCCTTATGCCAAAAGAAATTTTGGGCAGTACGTGTCTACCGCTTTATACGACGTGGCCACCAGTGCGTGTTTTTGCAATGATTTAGTTTTAAGAAAATAAAATTCACATTTTTAGACTTGATTTGGTTGAAAATTAAAAGAATACACAGTTAATATTATAGTTTATAAAAAAGTCTTAAGGGCACCGTCTGATGGGAAATATCCTCACACCGAGGTACTTCTTAGCGGAATGGCAATTATGAAATTTTAAAACCACTAAAACAATACTCAATTATCTCATTATTGTCTGTTATGACATTTTGGAATTATCATTAGAAAGACCAGGGCTTAGAATATTTTATTTCAAGTAGCTGGCGTCCTTAATTATGTAAGTTGTTTCATAGTCAAGCAAGCTTTTAATATTTATAGAACATTTTCATAATACACTCGTCTTTTCATTTAAATTATATAATTTTGTTTTGTTATAAAGTTCTCCATAATTTGATTTTGCTGTTTACAGTGTTTTTTGATTTTCGAAATGGCAATCACAGTTTTCTGTGTCTATTCTTCTTTTTCATCTCATGGAAATATTTTACTATGCGAGAGCCATCTGTTAGATGTTGATACAACTCTTCTAGAATAACAAAACTTGTTTTTAACCGATTATCGATTTTAAAAGACTTCAAGCGAGAACACCGCAAGCATAGATCAATTATTCGATGGAATAATAATTAGAGAAGTGTTTATAGATTAAAGAATAAATACATTTTTGCTTCGCATTTCGATGGTTTTTTTGTTCGTTCACTAGAGAGAGAGCTTATGGTGTGCAATTGTTTTTGTATTGAATTGCGGATAAGTGGCTTTGGATTGTTTTCTCTTTGGATGTCGACCATACAAAGCAAGTGTGGTTAGATATAATTTATATTTTACTTACTATATTAATGTTTATTTTTTTTTGGCAAAATATTGCTCATAATGGTGCTTGCGGCAAACAAATATTTTAGACTGTCATTTAAAAAATATAAACACAGCTTGTGGGCACGTGGTCTAAATGTAAAGTTAATTTAGTCTGGTTTTGCATGACGAGAAGGTCACCCAACCGTGTGTATTGAAGATGAATTTTCTCATGTTTTACCGTCCTCCGATCACGTAAATGCGGATAAATTTTCCTCTAAATTATAACTTACTCATTACTAGTAAATTAACGGGATTAATATAGTTGCGACCTACCTCCGTGGCCAAATGGTCTAAGGCATTGTGTGGACCAACTGGTAGCCCGCGGGCTAAATGCAACCCGCGTTCCCTGAAAATATGGTCCCCACTGTATTCTGGAGTAAAATTAAAGGGAACCGCTGGGTGGCACTTATGTGGCACCAAAATGTTAAATAGCTAATGATTCAAATAAAAATATTCTTTTTTATAAAGGTCATGATTGTATTTTATTAAGCATTTATTTGATTTGATTAAGAATGATATGTCTAAATACAGTATATACATTTTGTATGATAAAAAGTTGGTTTCTAAAGGTGTGTGTGCACACATATTTCAGCATTTTTGAGAGGGGAAAGTTTTTCTGTCAATAAAATTTGAAGGATTCTACCAACCAAAATAATATATATATATATATATATATATATATATTATATACATATATTATAAAATAATATATATATTATATTATATATTTATATATTATATATATAAAATATAATATACAATTATTATATTATATAAAATATAATATTAATATACATATATTATATAATTAATATATAATTATATAATATATTAATAATAATATATTATATATATTATATATAATATAATAATATATTAATAGATACATATATTATATATTAATATATTATTATATAATATATATATATATATATATATATATATATATATATATATATATATATATATATATAAATATAAGTATTGAAAGTCATTGATCATTAAGTGTTGTTATTAGGTCTATATTAATTTGATGGGGTTGATAAATATATCTTCGGTCCGCGGTACAAACCGATAGTAAGTTTTGGCCCTTGGAGTGAAAAACGTTGAACCATCCTGTTCTAAGGCATCCCTCTCGTGTTAGACTGGCCTGTTGATGATGGAGATATTGTGGTTCGAATCCCGGTTAGTTCTAATCAGGTTTTTTTTTTTATAAACGGCTTCCTATTCTGCTTCCACGCAAATGTGGGTAGATTGACTCTAAAATACTTCCTTCCACCTCCCTATCTTATTAGAGTAGCCTATTTATCATAAATGCGCTTAATCTGAACAGGTAATAAATAATACGCAGTTATTATAATAATAATAATAATAATAATAATAATAATATAGATGTGTGTGAACCGAAATAGTCATGAGACGCGCTGGGGAAAAAATGACAATTTAAATGGTAAGTATAATAATGTTAGCTTATAATATGAAACTCACCCTTGATTATTGAAAATATATGTAAGTATTTTACTATCCAGCCTAATCTGTTTTCTAAACAAACTTTTCAAACCCGCTTCGGTGGCCTCATAGTCTAACGCGCTACTGTTTTAGAAAGCTAAACTGCTGATGACGGAGAGATCGAGGTTCGAATCTCAGTTGGGTGAACTGAGGTTGGTTTTTCCAAAATGGCTTACCACTTTCCCTCCAAGCAAATGTGGTTACACTTCCTTTAACATATTCTTGCTAATCCCTAAAACTATTAGTGTAGTTATTAGTACATAAACGTATAACCCAAACGGGTAGTAAGAAGTGGCGCTAGAAAAAAAAAACTTTTCAATAACTTTATGAGGTTCTAATATCACGAATATTGGATTAGTGTGAAATTTTTTTTAAAAAAGCGACCACGACAGGATTCGAACCTGCAATCTTCGGATTCGAAGTCCGACGCCTTATCCATTGGGCTACGTGGTCATATTCTCTGTAATTAAAAAAATAAGTAATCACCTGTTATCTTATTAATATATTCATAAAACATTTAAAGAAGTTTGTAAGGAATGTTATAAAAGATAGGATTGGCAAGAAACTGTGGTACTGTATAGTTTGTACAGTAAGTTGAAAAATTGTTTTTAAAATGTTTAGGAATTAAAATATTAGATACAGTGAAAATAACATAAAACCCTTTAAAAATTAGCATTATATAAGACTACATAATTATAATATATGATGTTTAAAAATGTAAGTTAAAAATTGAAGTTTTATGCTTGGAAGATATTAAATTATTAAGATTTAGTAATATATTTTGTCAATTTTTACACTCACAGCAAAGACTTTCTTGCTCCTTTGCCTAAATGTGGAGAGATTTATATAAAACTTATAAAACACGTGATACGAGACATTAAATATTGTGTAGAAACACTTTATCAAAGAGCATAAATGAAATAATATACACTGTTATAGAAACATATTGAAAAAGAAGTAACATCTCTGTTCAGCTAATAGCATGACAACTTCCCAAACCTAAATTTAAATTTTTTTTATATATTTGCCAATATCTCTAACGATATTAGTTTTATACAAATATATTTGAAACAAAAAGTGTTTATGTTTATTAGTATTACAACTTTGCGATGGCCAGTTATTTCTTATCTTTAATAGTTGTAGAGATATTATCGAAATTGGAAGTTTCCGGTTACGAAAAGTCATTTTCATGGGAATTGAGAGTTTCCATCTTGTTTGTAGTGTTAAAGAGTGATAAAATAAAATATTTAATAAAAAACCGTTAGAGTTGAATTTGACAAAATATATTTTTCTTATTTTCACTTATAAGTAAGCTACCCTTAATTTTAGGGTTGGAAGGATAATTCCAAAAACACCTCTGAAGAACCTTATGAAAACTCAAGATACCATGTTTTAGCCCGACCGGTAAAAACTATTTCGGTTCTATTCCGAGACACGGATGACGTTGCAAAAAATATGTTTTCGGGTTCAAGGCGTCGTGTATGAAACGTCGACATCCATCAATTCGACCTCGGTGGTTTTGGGGTAAAGTGCTCGCTTCAGGGCGGATATTCGTGGGTTCAAACCCAACCGAGGTAGTCTTGGGGTAAAGTGCTCGCTTCAGGAGCGGATATTCGTGGGTTCAAACCCAACCGAGGTAGTCTTGGGGTAAAGTGCTCGCTTCAGGAGCGGATATTCGTGGGTTCATACCTAGCCGAGGTAGTCTTGGGGTAAAGTACTCCCTTCAGGAGCGGATATTCGTGGGTTCAAACCCAACCGAGGTAGTCTTGGGGTAAAGTGCTCGCTTCAGGAGCGGATATTCGTGGGTTCAAACCCAACCGAGGTAGTCTTGGGGTAAATTGCTCGCTTCAGGAGCGGATATTCGTGGGTTCAAACCCAACCAAGGTAGTCTTGGGGTAAATTGCTCGCTTCAGGAGCGGATATTCGTGGGTTCAAACCCAACCGAGGTAGTCTTGGGGTAAAGTGCTCGCTTCAGGAGCGGATATTCGTGGGTTCAAACCCAACCGAGGTAGTCTTGGGGTAAATTGCTCGCTTCAGTAGCGGATATTCATGGGTTCAAACCCAACCGAGGTAGTCTTGGGGTAAAGTGCTCGCTTCAGGAGCGGATATTCGTGGGTTAAAACCCAACCGAGGTAGTTTGGGGTAAATTGCTCGCTTCAGTAGTGGATATTCGTGGGTTCAAACCCAACCGAGGTAGTCTTGGGGTAAAGTGCTCGCTTCAGGAGCGGATATTCGTGGGTTAAAACCCAACCGAGGTAGTCTTGGGTAAATTGCTCGCTTCAGTAGCGGATATTCGTGGGTTCAAACCCAACGAGGTAGTCTTGGGGTAAAGTGCTCGCTTCAGGAGCGGATATTCGTGGGTTCATACCCAGCCGAGGTAGTCTTGGGGTAAAGTACTCCCTTCAGGAGCGGATATTCGTGGGTTCAAACCCAACCGAGGTAGTCTTGGGGTAAAGTGCTCGCTTCAGGAGCGGATATTCGTGGGTTCAAACCCAACCGAGGTAGTCTTGGGCTAAAGTGCTCGCTTCAGGAGCGGATATTCGTGGGTTCAAACCCAACCGAGGTAGTCTTGGGGTAAAGTGCTCGCTTCAGGAGCGGATATTCGTGGGTTCAAACCCAGGCGTGGCGATGGATTTTTCTCTGGCGATAAAAATCCGTTACGCAACTTCCTTGGGAGGGGAAGTAAATCCTTCGGTCTTATGTTGATATTAGCATGTAAAAGAATCCTGGAAGGTTTGAGAAGACACCTTTCTTGGCAAAATTGGTAGACTCTTTTGCTCTCGCCTGTAGAAACTATCGTGTGCTGATATAATCAGTCGGTTCAAAAAGTGCACGTTAAATACCTCAAATAAAAATAAACTAAACATTCATCAATATCTCTAGTTGGCTTTTTTTTATTATCAAAATAATCTCTCTACCTAACAGGTGCAAGAAATCAGAAATATTTAGCGAAAAAACTCTCAATACATCTGACTGAGATTCTGACCCCGATATTCCTTTCATAGACAGTTAAATTTATAGCACCGAGAGAAATTAATGACGCATTGGCTTCCCGAGAAACATGGAGTGTGCTTGTATACCTGCATGTGTTTAGGTGCTGTAATTATCAACAGGTTTATAACCTTATCTTCTTTTCATTTTTAACACTTTTTAAAACATAAGCTTGTGCAATTCAAAGAGTTTAAATTTCAAATCGAATATGAATCTTTACTTACTAACTCAAATTCTAATCTAAATTTAATATTTTGAAATGATTCGGTTCGAATCCAAATAGAAATAATTATGAAAATGTTTCTAATAGAATCAAGGTATACCTAACCTGCTGACCTGTACACAAAATAAAGTTGACTTAGATGATTTTTCTTCTTGGTACGACTCGTTAACATTACATGGATGTAAACATGAATGTTTATATAGTATACAATAAATAGAGAAGTTAGTTGACAATAATTTATACAAAACTAGTGTTAAGTTTAACCTTCTATTATTTTGGTTAGTGTTCATTAACAAGATTAGAAAAATAAAACCCGCTTAGGTAGCGGCATAGTCTAAGGTGACAGTCTCACAATAGACTAGACTGCCAATGATTGGGTGTTCGAGGCTTGAATCTCGGTCAGGTTCACTTAGGGTGGTTTTACAAAACGGTTTCCCACCCTCCCTCCACGCAAATGTGGGTACACTTCCATTAACATAATCTTTATAATCCCTAAAGCCATTGGTGTAATTATTAGTATATAAACGTACAACCCAAACAGTTAGTAAGACGCGTTGATAAAAAAAAAACATTCAAATATATTGTGAGGTTCTAATAAATACAAATACTGGATTTGTGGGGCAATTTAAAAAAATGCGACCACGACAGGACTCGAACCTGCAATCTTCGGATTCGAAGTCCGACGCCTTATCCATTGGGCCACGTGGTCATATTCACTTAAATAAAAAAAAAGTAATCACCTGTTATATTATTAATATATTCATAAATTATTATTATTAGCACCGCGTCTTACTATCCATTCGGTTATACGCCATATATATTCATAAAACATTTAAAGAAGTTTGTTAGGAATGTTATAAAAGATAGGATTGGCAAGAAACTGTGGTACTGTATAGTTTGTACGTAAAGTTGAAAAAAATGTTTTTAAAATGTTTAGGAATTAAAATATTAGATACAGTGAAAATAACATAAAACCCTTTAAAAATTAGCATTATATAAGACTACATAATTATAATATATGATGTTTAAAAATGTAAGTTAAAAATTGAAGTTTTATGCTTGGAAGATATTAAATTATTAAGATTTAGTAATCTAATTTGTCAATTCTTACACTATTGTCTAAATATTCTTTAATGTACTCATAATTTTCTGATCCAATACGCTACTTATTTCTTTTCAAGTCTTATTTGAACTTATATTATTTACTTTACCACTCAGAAATATATTATTGAAAATTCAATCAAACAACCCTCCAATGTAGACGTACTATCCGTTTATCTTTAGAGATAGCAGTCTTACCTTGATTGATTACACTATGGCCTCTCTAATAAGCTACATCAGTGTAAAATCAAATAAGGTAAGGTTGCTACCGTTCAGGTTTTATGGAAAGTTTCTTTTAAACATATTTAACTCAATTTATTCTAATATTTTGATATAAAATTAGTCAATATTATTTCATTTCAATGTAGTTTGTTAAGCAGTCAATGTTGAATATTAAATATGAAATATGTTAATATATTATTTAAGAAAACATAATTATAAAAGTATAAGCAAATAAACTTTACAAAGAAATAAAACTAACGCTGGACAATATTAAATTAAGATAAGAATTGAATTAAAAATTTAAAACTTTATATTAAAAAAAAAACAATAAACAAATCTATGTCTGACTAATTATTCTATTAAAAACATTTGTGTGTGAGGTCATCATTTTTATATAAGGTAGGGTTTTTTTTTGGTCACGTCTTACGACCCACTCGGGCTTAAACTAGGCATATATAGCCAACTAAATACGCTAATGTGTTAAAGCTGTTAAAGGTTATTTTATAGGAAGTGTACCTGCATTTGCGTGAAGAGAGAGTTAAATAAACGGTACACGACGCACAGCACAGACTTCTTGGCTCCTTTTCCCAAAAGTGGAGATTTACATCAAACTTGTAAGACACGTGAGATTAAATATTAAATATTGTTTTCGAAACACTTTATCAAAGAGTATAAATTAAATAATATACACTGTTATAGAAACATATTGGGAAAAAAGTAACATCTCTGTTCAGCTAATAGCATGGCAATTTTCCAAACCTAAATTTAATATATATATATATATATATATATATATATATATATATATATATATATATATATATATATATATTTGCCAATATCATAAAAAATATTGGTTTTATACAAATATATTTGAAACCAAAGATTTTATGTTTAATACTTAGTATTACAACTTTGCGATGGCTAGTTATTTCTTATCTTAAATATTCGCAGAATATGATCTAAATAGGAAATTTCCGCTTACGAAAAGTCATTTTCATCGGAAATTGAGAGTTTCCATCTTGTTTGTAGTATTAAACAGTGATTAGATACCAAACTTAATCTAAAATCTTTAGAGTCGAATTTGAGAAAATAGATAGTTCCTCTTTTCACTCTTAAGTAAGCTATCCTCAAGGCCGGTGCACACAGAAAGCTAAGCTAAACCTTGCTACGCCGCGCTCTGTTTTTTTCCGATTGCTGGCCGGGCAATTTTTTCATATCCCATCTTAAGCCATCCATCTTACGTTGCGCATGCGTATAGCTTAGCTTAGGCTCCGTGTTTAACAGACGCAGTGCTGGTTCGGTGAAAATAACTAAAGAAGTGTTGAAGTTTTGTTCTCACTTTGTTTCACGTGTATTTAAGTAATATTCTATTAAGGTTTTATAATTAATAAATATATTTATATTAAAATGGAAGCGTTAATAAGCAATTCAAACCTCCATCTCCTAAACTTTCATCATCTTCCAAACCAACTGCTAACAGCAGCATTTTCTCTTCCTCAGTACTATCATCTGTACTCAAACAAGACATTTTGGAGAACGCCATCATAGCTAAGCTTCAGTGGAGCAGACAAGAAAGAAACAAAACTGAATTGTGGGGAAGGAGGGGGGAGAAGAAGAGGGTTATCTCAGCAATGAGTGTGAAACCAAACTGACGAAGTCTTAGAACAGCACAGCATAGCTTGGCTTAGTCTAGCATAGCTTAAAATATATTAGCATTCTGTGTGTATCAGCCGTAAATTTTAGGGTTGGAAGGATAATTCTAAAAACACCTCTGAAGAACCTTATGAAAACTCAAGATACCATGTTTTAGCCCGACCGGTAAAAACGATTTCGGTTCTAGTCCAAGATACAGACGGATGGCGTTGCCAAAAAATAATTTTTCGGGTTCAAGTCGACCTCGATGGTCTTGGGGTAAATTGCTCGCTTCAGAAGCGGATATTCATGGGTTCAAACCCAGGCGTGGTGACGGATTTTTCTTTGAATGATAAAAATCCGTTACGCAACTTCCTTGGGAGGGGAGGTAAGGCCGTTGGTCCCATGTCGATTGTGGCATGTAAAAGAACCCTGAGAAATATGGTAAAATACCTTTCCTGCCATAATTGGTAAGCTCTTTCGCTCTTGCTTGTAGAAATTCTCGTGTACTAATATAATCAGTCGGTTCAGAAAGTGCACGTTAAATACCTCAAAAAATAAAATAAAAATAAATTAAAATCTCTAGTTGGAATTCTTTTCTATGGTCACAATAATTTATCTACCTAAGGGGTGCGATAAATCAAAACTATTTAGCAAAAAAACCCTCAATACATTCAACTGAGATTTCAACCCCAATGTCCTCGTGATAGGCATTTAAATTTACATAATTTTACTTCCGAAATTTTTTAAAAGTGGGCTTACATACCTGCATGTTTTTAGCTACTATGGATATAAACAGGTTTTTAACCTCATCTTTTCTATATATTTTTCATTCTTAACACTCTTCTTAAAATACAGTATAAGCTTGTACCAATCAAAGATTTAAAATTTCGAATCAAATATGAATCTTTACTTACTAACTAGAGTTAGAATCTGGATTTAATAATTAAAAATTGTTCGAATCGATTTCAAATAGGATATTTAATAATAAATTTGTTTCTAATAGAATATTTTATTATTAAAATGTTCCTGTGCAGCACCAGTATTTTAATCGTACTATTTCCATTTCATCATGTGTAGAGACTTTAACACAGAGTTGCTTTCTAATATTATGATAAACATAATTACTAGGAATTCTTAGCTAAGCAAGGCAATATTCTTCAAATTAAAAAACGGCACCTAGACAATGAAATCGAGCCCGGGACCTTTGACTTAGAAGACCAATTAATTAACCACTAAACTATCTAGGAGTCATCCCGTGCTTAGTGTCATTCTTCACTCATATTTCCAGGCAGAGTCTGTAATGGACGTGCAGAACTCTACATATGAGCTATTAATCAAGATCACGAGCTATGAGATGAAGTAGCCACCTTCAACTAGGGATAACTTTATTCTGATAATATTGCAATGACAAGTGTATTAATTTGTATAATTATTATGATGGATTAAATAACCAACCGATTATATTTCTTGTTATGTACAGTTATAATGGCATATAAATATATTATTCTTTAAATTGAAAAATGATGCATGGACACGGGAGGTATAGTGATCAAGTTCCCAAGGTGCTGGCTAGATAGCAGCACCAATACTAAACCGGGGGAATCATTATACTCCTAGAAAACCACAATGGATGGGTCTCCCCTACATTTAAAATCATTTGAAGCGAATCCTTTCGACAGTTATCCCAGAGTTCTACTCTTCCAAATCTCTTTAATTTTTATTTTTTTCAAACACTTGTACACCAAAGATGTGCCTCAAAATTTCAAAAATCAAAAATATTCAAAGGGAAAGTCTAATTTTCAGAAAATGACCATTTCTTTCGACAGCAATTTGCTAAGCTATACAAAACCGAATTCAGTTTTCTATTTTTTTAAATGAAAATAATTTATTTTGAGGATTGCCAAATCAAACTTTCATTCATGAATCTAAAATCTATATATAATTGGGAATGCCAGGCCTCCACCGTGGGTCGGATTCCACGTTAAACTGTAGGTCCTCCATTTCATCTCACAATCATCATACCATTACACATTAGCGTACGTGCGTATAACCCGAATGGGTAGTAAGACGTGGTGCTAATAATAATAATAATAATAATAATAATAATAATAATAATAATATATATATATATATATATATATATATATATATATATATATATATATATATATATATATATATATATATATATATAATATATATATATATATATGACTCTATGGACACTATTATGACAGGTTTCCCGATGTCATAAAAAAATTATTTGAATGTAGGTTAGCAAAAAAATACGCTGGACTTTAGTATAACCCAATTTTCTTACGAATTGACGTACATATGACAGTTATAAAAGTAACTAGATCAACTTTCACGTATTCATACGTCAAATCATGTGATCAGCAGCTGTCATTTTGATCAATATATATAAAATAATAATAACATAGTAGAAAGTTACCAATTTTGACCATGATAAAAATTTGAATTTTCTGTAAGGTACCCTAAATGTTCATTAATAAGAAAATCAAGGTAGACAAAGTCTGTTAACTTAGACAAATAAGAAAGTTGACTTAGATGATTTTTCTTCTTGGTACGACTCGTTAACATTACATGAATGTATACATGTACCTATATATTATAAACGTAAAATGTAGATGTAATAAATAAAGTTGAGTTAGTTGACAATGATTTATAAAAAAAATAAAAACTTGTTTAGTTTTGCTTTCTTTTATTTTGGTTACTTTTCATTAACAAGATTAACCATATAAAACCCACTTCAGTGGCCGCATAGTCTAAGACGTCACTCTCGCAGTAGACTAGATCGAGATTCGAATCTCGCTCTAGTTTCATGACGATGGTTTTTCCAAACTGTTTTTTCACTTTCCCTCTACTCGAATACGGTTACACTTCTTCTAAATATATCGTTCTTCATTCCTAAAACCATTAGCGTGAGTGTATAACCCGAACACGGTGTTAAAATATATATGTATAATTTTACTATCGTGGCCCCCAAATCTTGATTGCCCCGAAAATGACCCTAGGAAGGATTATTAAAGATACACCCCTACCACCGCCTTCCCTTGAGAGAGGGTCGACCTTGATACCGGTTGACCCAACAACACATGAGTAATGAACCTTCCCGCGGCCACAACATGATTCACAAGCTAATCCACAAACTGAGTCACAAGGTGATCCATAAGTTGATTCACAGATGACTCACAGGCTTATTAACGTGTTGACTAACAAGTATATTCAGAAGCGTATTCACAAGATGACTCACAAGCTTATTAACGTGTTGACTAACAAGTTTATTCAGAAGCGTATTCACAAGATGACTCACAAGCTTATTAACGTGTTGACTAACAAGTTTATTCAGAAGCGTATTCACAAGATGACTCACAAGCTTATTAACGTGTTGACTAACAAGTTTATTCAGAAGCGTATTCACAAGATGACTCACAAGCTTATTAACGTGTTGACTAACAAGTTTATTCAGAAGCGTATTCACAAGATGACTCACAAGCTTATTAACGTGTTGACTAACAAGTTTATTCAGAAGCGTATTCACAAGATGACTCACAAGCTTATTAACGTGTTGACTAACAAGTTTATTCAGAAGCGTATTCACAAGATGACTCACAAGCTTATTAACGTGTTGACTAACAAGTTTATTCAGAAGCGTATTCACAAGATGACTCACAAGCTTATTAACGTGTTGACTAACAAGTTTATTCAGAAGCGTATTCACAAGATGACTCACAAGCTTATTAACGTGTTGACTAACAAGTTTATTCAGAAGCGTATTCACAAGATGATCACGTATTACGTTGACTACAAGTTATTGAAGCGTATTCACAAGATATGTTTAAGGCCTGCGTCTTGCTACCCGTTCGGTTTATCTGCATTATATACTAATTACGCTAATGTGTTAGGGATGAGAACGGTTGAATTTGGAGTAAGTGTAACTGCATTTGCTTGGAGGGAGGGTGGGAAATAATTTAAGAAAAACTCCTGTCAGTGCACTCGACCAGAATTTGAACCCCCGATCTCCCAGTAATTGATAGTACAGTCTATTGAAAGAATGACACCAGAGACCCAGGGTGGGACAGCCTGTCGCCAATCGCCACTAGTGGTGAATTTCCTCTGACATTGGTGGCAAATTTGAGTTTTTAGCTCTCACATTAAAATATACTTCTTCCCCAATTCTCCCCTCCACTGCATTTAACAATACTTCGTTTCAACTCTGCTTCAGACCAAAGGATTGTCAAAATTCGCATTGAATTATCTTACATTTTAAATTCAAACACTATCCACTATTTTCATTTAAAGCATTGATAACTGAGTAGTCAGAGTGTACTTTACCGGCCTGTGGTATGGTGGTCAACGCACCTGGCTATGGGCTTATAGGTCTCAGATTCGATTCTCAGCTGGTACCAAGAGTATTTTTCTCGAAAGGAGAACTAACCTAACTGACGCAGGGGTTTGGATGGTTAGGGTTAAATTAGTTTAAAGTGTTTCCACTGGTTCAACACCCTTATACTAACTACTAGCAATCTCGCATGGTATTGCCTGTGCTGCCATCTATAGATTCAAAATTAAACGTTGTCTTTCTCTGTTTTCTCCTTGTCGATTTAATACACTTTTTTTTTTCCGATGATGATGTGGCATATTTTTATCACAGTTATCTCTGAAACCTAATTCTAAACTAGATTACCAATATTTTCTTCAAAAATTTATTAAAACTAACATAATTAAAAAGCTAGTAAAAAATTTAAAAATCTGGCTTCGAGGTGCATTCGGACCCCCTTCCGTCCTGTATGTTAAAAATTTCAGATCTCTGCGTGCCGTAGATTTGGCTAGGCATAGCACACAAACAAACAAACACTTCCTTTTATTATTATACCAAACCCTTCCTTCACCTCTGACAAGACGTGTGTGTATTGATCACAACTTGTGAACGTGAGGAATGCCAGGCCTCCGCCGTGGTTCGGATCTCACGTTAATCTGTAGGTCCTTCATTTCATCTCACAATCACCCTACCATTACACATTAGCGTAAGTGCGTATAACCCGAACGGGTAGTAAGACGCAGTGCTAATAATATAATAATAATAATAATAATAATAATAATATAAATGGTGTTCTTCGTCCCAAACTTCCCTTCTCAATTACACCGTATGTTGTGTGACACAGAGAAGCACGCATTGAATTGTCAAGAGCTGATATTATTGGGACAGTTATTAGGATCGCGTGGTAGTACCTGAGCGTGACAACACTTTAGATACTTCCCTGTATGTGTATTAATTAACAGACCTGTAATTTGTCAATATATATTCCATGTGACAAGTCTTCTGTCCGTCTCATACCCGCGTGGGAATATCATTGGTACGACACAAATGTTCACACTTGTTAATGACTCAACGATATGATCGTCGTCATAACAGTTGTTTTTTATAGTTTTGTGTAGAGAGAAAGTACATTATGTTAATATGATTTGATGTATGTACTTACTTTTAATTTTCTAAAACCCACTTCAGTGGCCGGTTAGTCTAAAGGTGTGTTTAGATTCATGCCGTTTTCATGCGACGTTATATGCTCAGGCATGTCTCTTGCGGTGCGTCTTGTAGCGTCCCTCTTGCATCATACCTCATTCAACCTGACCTGTTAACATTGTTGCATCTTTTTCCATGCGTTTGTGCGCTTAGAGATTTTTTTTAGCACGGCGTCTTACTACCCAATCGGGTTATACGGTTATGTACTAACTATGCTAATGGTTTTAAGGAATAAGAAGGTTATAATAATTGGAAGTGTACTCGCATTTTCATGGAGAGAGAGAGAGAGAGAGAGTGAGTGGAAAATCATTTTGGAAAAATATATCGATATACTTAACCGAGATTCGAACCTTGATATCCCAGTCAATGGCAGTCTTGTTTACTGCGAAACTATCGCATTAGACCACACGGCCACTGAAGCGAGTTCAAGAGTTGTCGAGGAACGTACAGTACTTGCTGCTGGTGTCGCTGCAGCTATCGTCATTTCTATGGCTTGGACTGTATCGCATCTCTCCATTTCACGCGATTTTTGTAGTCAGTGTGTGACTACCAGCACAGCAAAGGATGGCTCTGATAGTCGTTGATAAATTCGTTTGTGTTTTCGGCACTCCACTCCATCACGAAAAAAACATCAACATAAAAACTTTCACGGAAAACACAACTATACTACAAACTAGACAAACCCACGACACCACCTTCGACCCACCTCGGTGGCGTAGTTGGCTAACGCGCTTCTCGTGTTGAGCCCGACTGCTAAGGACGGGGAGATCGAGGTTCGAATCTCGGTCGGGTGAACTGAGGGTGGTTTTTCCTAGATGGTTTTCCACTCTCCCTCCACGCAAATGCAGGTTCACTTCATCTAATTCAACCTTCCCAAAATCCATTAACGTAATTAGTATTTAAAGCGTATAACCCGAACGGGTAGTAAGATGCGGTGCTAAATATTGTTTTTATATTATTATGACACCACCTTCGACATGCCTCAAGTGACTGTGAGACAAGATTGTTGCAACGGGGTCCCCAGCATAGCAACATTTGGGGCAAACACAGGCACATGCCTCAAGTGACTGTGAGACAAGATTGTTGCAACGGGGTCCCCAGCATAGCAACATTTGGGGCAAACACAGGCACATGCCTCAAGTGACTGTGGGACAAGATTGTTGCAACGGGGTCCCCAGCATAGCAACATTTGGGGCAAACACAGGCACATGCCTCAAGTGACTGTGGGACAAGATTGTTGCAACGGGGTCCCCAGCATAGCAACATTTGGGGCAAACACAGGCACATGCCTCAAGTGACTGTGGGACAAGATTGTTGCAACGGGGTCCCCAGCACAGCAACATTTGGGGCAAACACAGGCACATGCCTCAAGTGACTGTGAGACAAGATTGTTGCAACGGGGTCCCCAGCATAGCAACATTTGGGGCAAACACAGGCACATGCCTCAAGTGACTGTGGGACAAGATTGTTGCAACGGGGTCCCCAGCATAGCAACATTTGGGGCAAACACAGGCACATGCCTCAAGTGACTGTGGGACAAGATTGTTGCAACGGGGTCCCCAGCATAGCAACATTTGGGGCAAACACAGGCACATGCCTCAAGTGACTGTGGGACAAGATTGTTGCAACGGGGTCCCCAGCACAGCAACATTTGGGGCAAACACAGGCACATGCCTCAAGTGACTGTGGGACAAGATTGTTGCAACGGGGTCCCCAGCACAGCAACATTTGGGGCAAACACAGGCACATGCCTCAAGTGACTGTGGGACAAGATTGTTGCAACGGGGTCCCCAGCACAGCAACATTTGGGGCAAACACAGGCACATGCCTCAAGTGACTGTGAGACAAGATTGTTGCAACGGGGTCCCCAGCACAGCAACATTTGGGGCAAACACAGGCACATGCCTCAAGTGACTGTGGGACAAGATTGTTGCAACGGGGTCCCCAGCACAGCAACATTTGGGGCAAACACAGGCACATGCCTCAAGTGACTGTGGGACAAGATTGTTGCAACGGGGTCCCAGCACAGCAACATTTGTGGCAAACACAGGCATATGCCTCAACGTGCATCTCCAGTGCGTCTAGTTGCATGCGGCATGCTACCTGAAAGAAAGAGCACAGTCAAGAGGTCACTCTCATGTTAAACTGGCCGTCTGGCATCTTATGATGGGGAAATCTAGGTTCGAATATCGGTCAAGTGTACTGAGAGTGGTTTTTTATTAAATGGTTTCTCCACTCTCCTTCCATGCAAATGCTGGTAGATTACCTCTAAAATGCGTCCTTCCTAATCCCTACCCCATTATAGTAATTTATCATATATGCGTACAACCTGAACAGTTAGTAAGACGCGATAGTAAAAAAAAATCAAGACTAATTCAAGCAGACACGTATTTAGGATTCAATCTGGTTTGGTGGTATGGGTAGTCTGATAGGGTAAGGGGGGGGGGGGTAATAGAATTCACTCACCCATTTAACAAGGTGATATAGAAACTTTTCCTCATACGGTTAACACCTTGCGTATGTACTATAGGTTTTATAATGTTTATTATATTGCAATTTTCTTAAGAAGGACTTTATTTGCCAGTTAGAAAAGTTATTAGGTCTACTTTCACGTATTTTTAAGTCAGGTCAGTCACGTAATTTGCGGCTGTCACTTTTAGTAAAGGGTTTATTATTATTAATATTATTATTATTATTTATCACAGCGTCTTACTAGCCGTTTAAGTTATAGGCTTAAGTACTAAATACGTTAAAGGGCTAGGAATTGGGAAGGTTGAATTTAGAGGAAGTGAACCCGCATTTGCGTGAAGGGAGAGTTTAAAACCACTTAGGAAAACTACCCCCCCCCCAATCTCCCCATCATCGGCAGTCTAATCTACTGCAAGAGTACCGGCACAGATTTATCTGATTTCCAAACCCTTCCTTCACCTCTGCCAAGACATCTTGTGAATGTGGGGAATGCCAGGCCACCACCGTGGTTCGGATTCCACGTTAAACTGTAGGTCCTTCATTTCATCTCACAATCACCCTACCATTACACATTAGCGTAAGTGCGTATAACCCGAACGGGTAGTAAGACGCGGTGCTAATAATAATAATAATAATAATAATACTGCAAGAGTAGCGGCTTAGAACATGCAGCCATCGAAGTGGGTTTCAACAGTAGACCCTAGTAGGTGGTTTATTGATGACCCCCTCAGTAACTATTAAATAGCACTAATACAATAGTAAAATTCTATCAATGTTGACAGGAAAAAATGTGTATGTTATAAAGGGCTATTCCTATGAAAATTGGACTGTAACGCTACCTACCTACCTGTAATCCACTTTGGTAATCAACGCGACAGCGATCAACCTTTATTATCATTACTCGTGTTAGAACTCATTAAAAGCGTGTTATTGTAATCGAGCCTCCTTTTTTCAAAGGTAAATTACCTAATAAAAATCACTCTTGGAGGGAATTAAGAAAGTGGCGTTGCACGCCAATGTAATTTACTACTTTTTTTCCACGAAATTATGTTGATAAATCATTTCACGTTAGTAAGATAAAACATAAACAATTTTTTATGTCACCATTCTTTACATTTATCCTTAAGTTTATTTGTTTATATAATTTGTCAGGATACATTTTCGTCTAATGCCTATGTTTAGTTGGAAGTGCGTCTGTCTAGCATGTTATTGGCCACGAGTTCGATTCTAAGCAAAACAGAAAGATGTAATATTGGTGGAATCGTTAATTATTCTTTAGTGAAGAATCTACTGGGTCTTTTGTCTAGTCAAGAATTAAATTAGCTTGTAAGACACATTATTATATAATAATAGGGTTTGGAGCAGGAGTCCTCAATTAACGGCTCATTAAATGAGTTTTGGTGACCCGTAGATATATGTTTCAGTTTTATTTGAAAGTTGTGCTTTTTTCTTTATTAATCATAAGATTACATATTATTTTATACATTAGCTACGTGAATGTTACACATTAGTATATATCGGAAGTAGGGAAGTGTTATGAAAGAGTATGGGCTTTTGACAGTCCTGAAGATCTCACCTTTAAATGGCCTTATTACTTTATTAAAGACAGTGCATGCGTAGCCATTGTCCATACGACAGACAGAACGAACAACTATTTTGCAAGAACTTAATGACGTTATAGGAGTCCAATTTACTATTTAATATATTATAATTATTCATTATAAATTAATATATATATATTTATATAACGTACTAAAGGAAAAGTGTTGGTCCTCTTTGCTGTTTATTTTATCGCAAGGCTTTTTTGGCTAATCTCGAAAGTTTTTTTTTTTTTTCAAAATATAATTATTAAGACTTTGATTTTCAGTCAAATTTACATACGCACAAAATATGGCCTGTGGTTGAAATAAAGTCAAAAAATCTGGTTTAGAAATGTACGTTAAATATATTATCTAGTTAGAAATTAATTTTGATCCCCTTCGACATAAATGTAAGACTTTTCAAAACCATATTCGTGGAATAAAAGAGTCATAGCCCTGGGTAGTGACTTAGGGGTCCCGGATTCAATTCCCAGTGGTGATGGGGCATTTTTCTCTATAGGGGAATAATTCCCATGGTCACCAGTGTTTGGTTAATTAGGCTTAAGCTAGGAAAATATTTTTATTGGCTTTACCCCGTCATATTCACCCTCTCATCTCATTTCGACATGGAAAGAGCCTCCGTGGAAAGGATGTAATATTAGTACATTCGGGCATCTCCTGTGCAACAGTACATTAATACTTGCTAATCTTTCTACAAATTGAGATACATATTGATGTAGCTTAGACACGACAATTATTATTATTATTATTTATCATCTTTGACTATTTTAATCTTTATTTGAAAACCTTTTTTTAATATCTATATAGATGTTCGTAGAATATGGCCACCTTAAGACGCGCCTCACTCATTATGATATCGTTTCTGTGTGACTGCGAGCCACACCATCTGTCCGCTGACAGACCTTGCAACAATTAACTGAAGGACGTCCTAATATACCACTCAAGGACACACTTAACATAACGTCCAACAGTAAGGAAACACGGGAACCGAATCAACCTGGAAGATAACTCTTCACCAGGGCCTAAATTGTCATTACCGAAAGATGTAAAATGACCTGAAGAGTATTAAAAAAAATCAAATTTTCAAAGAATTGCCTAAAAATATGAACAAATCTCATGATAAGTTCACACTACTAAACCAAACACGCACTTTACAATGTAAAATGTAATGGAAAGCCTTTAAATCAAACGTTGCATTCTGCTAAATGTAATATTGATGTACAAATATCTGCTTTAGCTACCCCCTCCCTATACAAACCCTCTCTACCATAGTTGCAGTCTCTCACCGGGAATGTGTATTTCACAACCAAACAAGCAAAGACTCAATAGGATACAAAGTTCATTGACCACATTATCTTCTAATACCGACAACTGTGTGATTAAAACATTTATGAATTTATCAAATATCGATAGAATATTATTAAAAAATAAACATTTATTCAACCTGAGTGCATAAAAATGACTCGAAAATCACGCAAATCAAGAAAATACAACCTTTAAGTTCAAAAATGACACACAAAAAAGACCTACAAAATATTAATTTCCACCACCAGAGGATCATGACTAGTGTTTATATAGCCTACTTAGGAGCAATTTTATGTGACGAACAAAAAAATAAAAAAATATATGCCATCAAAATTGAGCCCTGTTTATCACACTCAATTATATTTTTATTGCAATATTTATATTGGAGATGTATCAAATCCATTATTTTATGAATCCTAATCTTGATTTTACCTCAAAGTTCCGGATCTCGTATTCGAATCTGAATGTTGGAAATATTATGTTACTGTGCACCGTACAAACTTTCTCCCGCTTTTACAGTAGCCCCGTGGCTTCTTTGGTGCTGACTGTCAGAAATGACAGCCGTAAACACATGTTTTTGCAGATCATATGGTTTTGCGTAGGGATACATAATATGGTCTGGTAACTTTTCAAAGCCGTCAGCTGTCAGTCAGACCAAAGAAGCCATGGGGCTACTGTATCTTAAATTAATAAAGACATTTACTAAAAACTCGTAAGATTTGTGAAATTAATTAATAGGTCTATATAGAAACACAAAATCGAAGATCATAAATGAATAATATACACTGTTACTTACTCTGTGGCATTAGGAACTCGGAACACCGTTTGTCCACCAAAGTTTATAAGAATCAAATTCATTTTCAAAGACCTAAATTAAAATGTATATAATTTATATTCACTTATAGCTCAGAAAGTATTGGTTTTATAAAGATATATTTCAAATAAAAGATTTTTATCTTTAATAGTACTACAATTTTACAATCGATAAGTTATTTTGTATGTCAAATAGTTGCGGAGGAATAATCAAAATTGAAAATTTCAGTCATTTTCATAAGAAAATAAGAATTGCCATCTTGTTTATAAATGATAAACAGTGACTAAATATAAAATTTAATCAAAATTGTTATAGCGAATTTTTGAGAAAATTGATTTTTTTTTTCTCTTTCAGACCTACCTTCGCACTAACGGGGTTCGGTCAGATACATACACACAAATTCACATAAATGAACCAAAGGTCAATCGGACTAATAGGGGTATACAATGCGTGAGATATGAAGTAAATTAATACTCACTTCGCTGATCGCATGGTCTAAGGCATCACTCTCGTAATAGATTGGATTGCTGATATCAGGGAGAAATGGGTTCAGTTGGATATAGCCTACTAAGGTTTTTTCTCCCCTAAATCGTTTTTTTCCACTCTCCCTCCACGCCAATTCGGCTACCCTTCCTCTAAATTAAACCTTCCTCCTACCTAAGACATCAGCGTAATTAGTGCATATGCTTGTAGACGAACGGATAGGTAACGAGACGTGTAGACCGGATAGGTAACGAGACGTGTAGACCGGATAGGTAGCGAGACGTGTAGACCGGATAGGTACGAGACGTGTAGACCGGATAGGTAGCGAGACGTGTGGACAAAATAAACTGAAACGGAGTTTCATCCGCGATATGTGGTGATTAGAAGCATCTGTCCAAAGTATTAAGAGGCTCTATTTTAATATAATCAAGTGTACGTTTCGCCAACTGACAGCTGTAAGGCGCGTGCTCCGAGAAATTCGCTCGTTTGTGGCAAACTTTTGGGTAACAGCTCGTAGTAGCGATTCCAAGAAACTTAAAAAAATGACCAATTTGTTGTTTTTTTGTTTTCTTGTTGAAACCGTTGCCGCTTCCTTTTATATGAACAATCAACGACATCTGCTCGGGTGAAACAAAGTAAGACAGGGATTGCTTTGTGAAGACCTAAGTACCGTGGAGTCTGTCCATCTAAGGTGGTTAAGTGACAGCAGAAGGTTTTTTTTATTGCAAACATTGGCTGCAAGTATTATTAGTAGCAATAACACTTTTTTTTAACCATCGCGTTTTACTACCCGTTCGGTTTATTAGGAAGGTTAAATTTAGAGGAAGTGTACTTCATTTGCGTGGAGGGAAAATTGAAAAACCCCGCCTCGGTGGCGTAGTTGGCTAACGCGCTAGTCGTGTTGAGCTCGACCGCCAAGGACGGGGAGATCGAGGCTCGAATCTCTGTCGGGTGAACTGGGGGTTGGTTTTTCCTAAATGGTTTTCCACTCTCCCCCCACCCAATGTGGGCTCACTTCCTCTAATTCAACCTTCCCAATTCTAATCCATTAGCGTAATTATACTTAAAGTGTATAACCCGAACGGGTGGTAAGACGTGGTGCTAAATAAAAATAAAACTTAGGAAAAACCACCCTCAGTACACTCGAATGGGATCGAACCCTAATCTCACATTTTCAGCAGTTTGATATATTACAAGTGTAGTGCCCCAGACTACGTGGCCACCGAAACGGGAACACTTTTTATTGATAAAACAGTACTACTAAGAAAATAATAATCCCAAATAGGTTGACATTAGTTACTTTCAACCATTGTTTTTAATAATGAACCTTCTTCTAGCTGTTATCACCTCTCCTATTGTAGTTGAAGTACAGTTACTACATTTGTTTTTTCTCACCACCTCGTCTTAATACCTATTCAGGGTATCCAATACGAACTGTTCACTAGTGGAGTAGGGATGAGGAAGTTAAAAATAAAAGGAAATGTATCCACATTGGCCAAGAGAGAGCGCAAGCAAACCTTTAGGGATAATTAAACATTTCATGCTTCCCAGTGATAGATGTGGGTTGTGGCTACAGTAGCCCCATGGCTTCTTTGGTGCTGACTGACAGCTCACAGCTGACTTCTGATAGCTTTAAAAAGTTACCAGACCAAACTATGTATCCCTACGCCGAACCAGAAGATCTGCAAAAACATGTGTCTAGCAGCTGTCACTTTTGACAGTAAAAATTTAGATATATACCTAAATGTTGACTGTCAGAAGTCAGCTTTGAGCTGTCAGTCAGCACCAAAGAAGCCATGGGACTACTGTACCTACTGAAAGTTCACACGCCGAATTTGTGTGTTTTGGAGTATATCTGACGCGTACAAGGTAGGCGCACCATTGTTTGTAGTCTTTTAAACCCCATATGGCAACAACGCTTGTTGGTTCGTTCACGAACGACACACTTCAATTTGAGTCGTATTGTACTTGAATATTAATTAACCAAACCTAACCTAAGCTTACCATGTAAATAATGTAAATGTATTAATGTAATGTTATAATAATGTAAAGAGTAAGAGAGTTGCTCACAATAAATTTGTTCCATGCTGCCACGTTTTGCAGTTTTTTTTTACCTGTGTTCTTTTTGATTGTGATTGCGCTTAATATGTTCTCCACCAGGCTGTGTACAAAAGAAAAATTAATTGGTCCTGCATTTCCGCTAGTGAGCTGTCCATTCGGTGATTCTTGGAATATATGACTCATTTGTGTAGACTAATGTTAGATGACACAAAGGAAGTATTTTTGTGGTCAAGGATTAAGTCTTTTATCTAAATTCCTATCTAAAAAAGTAATTTGCAATTCAAATCCAGTACGTGAATCAACTCCATTTTTTTTACCTATTGCTTTTTTAATTATTTTTTTTAGCACCGTCCATTCTGGTTGAGTGCGCGTGTAGGCCTATTAATGACGTTAATTTATTAGGGATGATTTTAGAAGAAATGTAGCCGTATTTTTTATGGAAAGAAAAAGAGAGAGCGAAAAACCATTTATAAAACACTCTCGGTACATCCAAACGGGATTTGTACCCTGATCTTCCCATCAACGTAGGTCCAGACTATTGAAACCTTAGACCTTTCAACCACCAAAGTGGGTACCTAGGTATTTAATACAATCACTTTCCTCAGGTGTGAATCCATAGATGAATAAACTTCAGATTAAACTTTGATCTGTAACCTACCGAGTGAAAACATTTTAAATCAAAGTTGCCTTGGAGCAGCAAACCTCGAGATATTAAACAGAGTCTTTGTTGGGAGGGATGGTTGGGGTTCAAATCCAGGTTGGGTGTAATGAAGGTGTTTTTTCCTAACATTTTTCTACTTTTCCTAAAATGGGACACACGTCTTCTTTCTTCATCTATACCCTATTAATGTACAGTAGCCCAATGGTTTCTTTGGTGCTGACTGACAGCTCACGGACGCTGACGCTTTGAAAAGTTACCAGACCAAATTTTGTATCCCTACGCCGAACCATATGATCTGCAAAAACATATGTTTAGCAGCTGTCACTTCTGACAGTAAAAATTTAGGTTATACCTAAATGTTGACTGTCAGAAGTCAGCTGTGAGCTGTCAGTCAGCACCAAAGAAGACATGGGGCTACTCTAGATATGCAAATAGCACAAACGTGTATTAAGACGTATGAGTATAGTATTTCCTAAGATCTATTTATTAAACTACACTAATTAAGGGGCCCCTTGAAGTGTTGTACTTTGTGCCCATTGTCACATGTGTAGAAGAAACAAGGACATTGAATTTAAGAGAGACTAGGAATGTGGAGACCATGGGAATGAAGTTTTTGAGGAGTATATTAGCTGTCACGAGGAGAAATGGAATAAGGAATGAAGTTATCCGGGAAATAGTGGGGGTACAGGGAGTATATGAGATAGTAGGGGAAAGAAAATATTAATAATAATAAAAAAAAATTTACCTCGGCTAATTCAGACAGTGGCAAGACGACTCTCAATACTCGAGACCACTGAAGAATAGTTAAAATAAAACATTAGCAATTGAAATAAAAATGTATTGTTGAAATATAATGTAATTTAGACTACAATAAAAATAAATGTATAAAATAACAATTATTGGAACATTGGTGTGTTTATTATTGTTTCCTTTTTTACCACATCCCAATCCTACCTATGGAATTCCGGATAGTTATAATTCTAATTTGACAAAATAAAATAGTATTGTTGAGACAAAAAGAAGAAGAGAAAAAAAATCAATACAATTATTATTTAGACATAAAATAAAATGTTAATTAATTCTCTAAATTAGATAATCTTTTTGAAAGTTCTTACATGAATTCTGCATTTTGATAAAAAAAAAAAATTATATCACTTTAAAGTTGAAGAGTTGGTTTGACCTCACCCATGAATTATTCCATGCTGAAACAACACCAGCTTCAGAAATTTGTTTCACTTCATTAATGTTAACTCGTCCACAATTCTTTAAAAAAAATAAAGAGTCTAACTCTTGCACATCTACTTAACTTTCCATTTTGCTTCTCGCACTTACTTACAAACATTAATTTACTTTAAAAATAATTTAAATTAAGAGGTCCACATATTTGGCTCCATGTTAGACCAACACCGAGGAAGAAGACCCAGTCTCCTCCAGAAAGTCTTGAAAAATCAATTTTAAAATGTTCTATTCTTTACTTTCAAGTCCAAAGAGAAAACTAATATATTAAAACAAAAGATAAACATGTTTGCTATGGACTAGAAATAAAAAATAAAATGCAATGCAAATTTAAGAAGATTGAACTGTATGATAATAAATATGAACAATATTTTCTTAAAGAATTAAATGTTTATTTTAATCTGTCAGAATTGAAAAACGCGCTAGTTTGAATTATTTACATCTTGCCTTGTTTCCTTTTTACAATCACGAGACCTGCCACTCAATTGTTTGACAGATCTGTGCATGCGTTGAAATCAATCATGGCCGACATTGAAAATAAATCAAACACGAGTCAAACAAACTTCTTAGAAGGATAATTAATATGTTTAATAAAAGGTAAAGTGTTCTATCTTAAGTCAAAATTCCTTATTTAAATTATTTAAAACAATGTTATACGTTGTTCCTTCTGTCCTTTTACTTTATTAAATGGATGTAAATAGTATTATTTGTCAGGCCGTTAATACAGTGTGTTAAGCGGCGGCCTAACTTTGAAGTGCTTAATTTCAAACGAAAATAAATTGGAAACTATTCACAAAAATTAGAATAATATAGTAAGATAGTAGAGGAAGAAAGTCTGAGATGGTATGGGCATGTAATGAGAATAAAAAAGAAGAGGGTGCCAAAGAAAATGATGGAAATAAAGTTTTTTTAGCACCGTAGTTTACTACTTATTCAGGTTATAAAAGGCTTACTATAGAGGAAATGCACCCACATTTGCGCGGAAGAAGAGTGGAAACCCATTTTAGGAAAAACTACCCTCAGTGCATCCGGCATGGATCGAGCCCCGATCTCCCCGTCTTCGGCAGTTTAGCCCAACATGAGATTAGCGCGTTAGACCACGCGGCAACAGAATTGGGTCGAAATGAATGAAGTATGTAGGAAAAAGACTAGACCAGAAGGGAGGCCAAGAAATAGATGGTAGGAGCAGATAATTGAAAGTGTGCAAATAAAAAAAGAATAATGGAAGCAATTAAGGGAGGAAGAATGGCGGAAGGATAGAGGAAGACAGAGACATTTTTATTAAATCTGCCCGGGCACAGGATGGAAACAGTTGATGATTATGATTATGATGAATTAAGGGAGCGGTTGGCCTACATAGGGCCCTACTAGCTCCTTAATTATTGTGGGTGTGAAATTTTTCAAAATACAATATCAATCCGCAATTCTGGACTGGCTTTCTATAGAAATTGGCCTGCTAACACATTTTGTGCAGACTTTTATTTGAGCTGATTCAGTTTGTTTTTGAGAGCTTGACATCATGAGCTTATTAATTGTAGGTATGTAATGTATCAACCTAATTAACGAAATGATAAGATAAGACTTGAAAAGAGAAATTGTAATTTATTGGGTCACAAAGATATGAGATTGATAAAGAATAGTCCGTAAATAGTGTAAGGATTGAAAATTATATACTATGCAGAATTGAAAATTTTAAGTTTAGAAATGCTCAAACAATTTTTGGAATTATTAGACACAGCTAAAAGAAAATAAAAACAAATTAAAATATAAGCACAGATACAGAGCAAGAGTATTTGGTGTTTTAACAAATAAGTAAATTTAAACTTATGCTTGGTTGGATAGTAAATTAATAGATAATTTTGTTTTATATCAGTCGATAAAATAAATGAGAATATGATAAGGTTAAAAATAATTAATTCATTACAAGAAGTGTGGGAATGCCCTTAGACTAAGACGTTAATAACAAAGATACCGGCATTAATGGTCACGCCGGTTAGTAGGTCACTCTCGTGTAAGACTAGATCTCCGGTGAAGGGGAGCTCAGCTTAAGAATCTGGTCAGATGTACTCCATTTTTTCTAAATGGTTTCTCATGCTTTACACGCTAATGTAGGTACATTTCCTCTACAATTTTACCTTCCTTATCCCTATACCATCAGTATGATTAATTTATTTGTACAACCCAGACGTGGGCCCGCCAAGTGCTCAAACCGGGCCTGGTACCAAGTTCAAGGTCAAGGTACGGGCCCTATTCTCTTTGTACTACTAACTTCAGTGGCGGCGGAAACTTATTTGTTTAAAGGGGTTTTGATCCCACAACCCAAAGGGGTGGGGGGGGGCACATAAGTTATCTATAAAATAATTAGAGTAGCCCTCATCTGGATTTTTTTAAATTCGACTCTTCTAAAAGCTATTTGGAATGGTCCTCCCTAAAAAGAATTTGAATTTGGTATGCTCCTAGAAGCTATTTAAAATGGTTCTCACCCCTTATTTTTAATTAGGCTGCTTTAAACGTTATTTGGAGTAGTTCTCCTTCATAAAAATTGTTAAATTTAATGCTCCTACAAGCTATTGAAATGTCCTTCGGAAAATACTTGAAAATTGTATACCTCTATAATATATTTAGAATGACCCTCTCTTGTAAAATGTTCGAAAACTAGATTCTTCTAGAAAATATTTGGAGAAATCATCCTACAGATTTATTTTTTATTTGAATGTCCTTGAATCTATTTTGAAAAAAATCCTAAAAAATAAATCTCTTTTGACGCTATTGATAATGGTCCTCGGACCTCTTCCAGCAATTGTTTGAAAATTGGGTGCCTTCAGAAAATACTTGAAGTTTGATATAAGGCCATATTTAAGATTCATATCAAGAGCATCAGAGGAGAGTGAAATAAATCTAGAGTGGGGGGCAAGTATATTCGAGTGAAGGGGGCTTCATATTCTAGAACATCAGAGGAGAGTGAAATAAATCTAGAGCAGGGGGCAAGTATATTCGAGTGAAGGGGCTTCATATTCTAGAACATCAGAGGAGAGTGAAATAAATCTAGAGCGGGGGCAAGTATATTCGAGTGAAGGGGCTTCATATTCTAGAACATCAGAGGAGAGTGAAATAAATCTAGAGTGGGGGGCAAGTATATTCGAGTGAAGGGGGCTTCATATTCTAGAACATCAGAGGAGAGTGAAATAAATCTAGAGCGGGGGCAAGTATATTCGAGTGAAGGGGGCTTCATATTCTAGAACATCAGAGGAGAGTGAAATAAATCTAGAGCGGGGGGCAAATATATTCGAGTGAAGGGGGCTTCATATTCTAGAACATCAGAGGAGAGTGAAATAAATCTAGAGCGGGGGCAAGTATATTCGAGTGAAGGGGGCTTCATATTCTAGAACATCAGAGGAGAGTGAAATAAATCTAGAGCGGGGGCAAGTATATTCGAGTGAAGGGGGCTTCATATTCTAGAACATCAGAGGAGAGTGAAATAAATCTAGAGCGGGGGGCAAATATATTCGAGTGAAGGGGGCTTCATATTCTAGAACATCAGAGGAGAGTGAAATAAATCTAGAGCGGGGGGCAAGTATATTCGAGTGAAGGGGGCTTCATATTCTAGAACATCAGAGGAGAGTGAAATAAATCTAGAGCGGGGGGCAAGTATATTCGAGTGAAGGGGGCTTCATATGCTAAAATATCAGCTGAAAGAGAAATAAATCTAGAGCGGGGGGCAAGTTTATTCCAAGTGAGGGAGGATTTACAAATCCTATTTTCACTTTTACAAAAGAAAATCCATGTACGAAAATTATTATTTAACTTAAAATTGAAATGTTTCGCACATGATAAAATACTTATATTTAAATTGAATTGTATTTACTGACAGACTCTCTTTGTGTGTTAAATTTAATTTCAGTACAAAACTTGAAATCGTAAAAGATTCAAACACTTTGAAAAGGAAGACAAGACTGGACCGAACCAAGGATATAACGGTGATAGAAACCTGTAAGCTCGTTCGTGGGAAAAATGAACCGGACTGCTTATTCCTTAGTATGGATAAACGATTTATTTTGTATTTTCTTTCTTCTTCTACATTTATTTTAAATTTGTGGATTTAGATCTTGGATCCGATACCATTGTACCAATAGTCTTATCTCCCCCCCCCCTCTCCCCCTCTTCGTGGTGGGCCTGCCTGGACGAGTACTAAGCAAGAAGGAAAATATGTTTTAGTAGTAGGCCAAAATTGAGGGATTTGAGGTAAAAACACAATAACTCTCAGTTTATGAAAAAATGTGCTAGCATGGATTTCTGGTTGCTTATCTCTTGAATTAAAAGTTGTTTTTTTAGTCAATAAAGAACTAAAAGATTGCTAAAATTGACGAATATCTTATTTTTTACAACTAGATTTACAGATTTTATAAAAGTTTAACTAGTGAAAATATATACCATCTAAATCTGTGAAAGTTATCATGTTTTGGCCCCAAACCCTCAATTATTAACTAGAATTAGAGGAAAGAAAAGTAGAAGAGACTTTATGGAAGATCAATTTGGTTTCAGATAAGTAGAATTACAAGATAAGTGATTTTGGCCTTACGACTAATAATAGAAGCATGGATCAAGAGAAATAAGGATACATCAATGGCCTTGGTTGATTTGGAAAAAAAAATTATAGTGTAAAGTGGGTCAATATGTTTAAATTTTGTGAAAAGAGGGCCAAAATATCAAGACAGGAGATTTATTTATAATCTCTACAAGAATCAGGTGGCTATACTAAAGGATTGGATACTCTATTATTTAAGATATAAATTTATTTGAGACTAGAATAGTAATAAATATGGTCTTAAAACGCAAAAGTAGTTGACGTTATCTTAGTATTTTTTAGAGGGATCTACCTGTAATTGATAATCCACATTTGATAGTTCTTTAATTTATAAAATCAGTATTTATACCGCCGTTGAGCGGGTAATATTCATTATTTTATTTAAAAAAATCATGTCAGGTCAAGATGCAGTTAATAATTAATATATTAAAGAAAGAAAAGGTGGATTACAAGAGAGCAAATAAATTAAAAAGGGGGTGATACAAGTTTGCAGTCTACAACCTCTTCTATTTTAATTGTATGTTGAGAAAGCAATGAAGGTGGTAAATGAAAAGTTTGGGTTAGGAATAAAAATACAATGAGAAAGAATAACAATGTTAAGGCATTTCTCTATGGTTAAGGTTTCCTTGTGGTATTGTTCTTTGGTTAAAGAAGAGAAGACGTAGAGGGAATACTGAATGGAATGAATACACTATTGGGAAAACAACTTGGCTTGAATATAAATATAAGCAAAACAAAAGTTATTAAGATTAGCAAAGGTGACAACAATAATAGTTCACTGAATATAAAAATTGGAGCAGATACAATAGATGGAGTAAGTAATTATTGTTATTTAGGAAGTGAAATTACAACAGATGTGTAAAGCAAAGAGGATGTCAAAAGCAGAATAGCATAAGAATAAAGAGCTTTCTTCAAACAAACAAAAAATAAGCCTAGGCTACTAGTATCAAATATTGACTTTGGAATGAGAAAGATTTTTAAAAAATGTATGTTTGGGCTACATAACTTTATGGAAGTGAAGCTTGGACGCTGGGAAAGCCAGAAAGAAGTGAAATAGAAGTAGTTGGAATATTGTACAACAGAAGGATGCTAAATGTTAGATGGGATGATAAAATGCATATTGATCAGATTCTAGAAATTATAGGGAATGAAAGAAATATATGGAAAAATCTTATAAAAAAGGAGAGAGGGTGAGGTACATTTTGAGGGTTACAGGATTGGCTAATTTGTTAATGGAGGATACAGGGGTAGGTAAATATTTTACAGGAGGGTAAAGATAAAAAGTAGATATTTGAAGATGTAGGCTATAATAAATATGTAGAGATGAATATATTGGCACACGATAGTAAGAAATAGAGGATTGCATCAAACGAGTTGGGAAACTGATGACATGAAAAAAACCCATAAAACTGAGCTACTTTACCTGTTGTTAAAATAAACAAACATTACAGCTATTCAAGACGTGGGTGACCTGGTGGTCTGGGTGTAAGGTGTCGAACTTCTATCCTGGAGTCCAGGGTTCAGTCCTCGGTCCCGGCAAAGATTTATCTGATTGCCCAAACCCTTCCTTCACCTCTGACAAGACGTGTATTAATCACAACTTGTGAATGTGGGGAATGACAGCCTCCACCATGGTTCGGATTCCACGTTAAACTGTAGGTCCTCCATTTCATCTCCCAATCACCCTACCATTACACATTAGGGTAAGTGCGTATAACCCGAATGGGTGTTAAGACGTGGTGCAAATAATAATAAATAATAATAATAATATAATAAAGTATTTATATCAGTGCCATGAGAGATTGTAATCCCTATATGCTATTACGGCAAGGAAGCTAAGATAGTCTTGTAGAAAACCTCATATCGACTTACATATTTTCGTGGCGTGCAGTAGACACTGTTAATTTCGCAAGAAATGGTTTGTGGTTTGGTGTCGCAGAAACAAGTTTACGGTAATTATAGTCATTTCTCCCCCGTGTTACAAACATTATAGGTACTTTTTGAAAAGAAATATCTTAGTAAGTATTTTTACTATTTCTCCTTTAAAAAAATCTTTGCATTTCTTTACAAATGAATAGAGTACAGCTTTCAACTTATTCGAGTCCATCCATTTCAACTTGCGAGGTTTATAAATGTTTGTAGCTCGGTGTGTATGCAAAAAGGTCTTAAGGTACTTTAATAGGGCTTAGATTTTTTTTAACACCACGTCTTAATATCCGTTTGGGCTATACGCCTAGATACTAATTACATTAATGTATTAGTGGTTAGGAAGACTTAATATAATGAAGTGCACCTGCATTTGCGTGGAAGGAAAGTGGAAAACAATTTAGGGAAAGCCACTCTAGTGCACCGGAATCAAACTCTGATCTCCACGTCTTCAGCAGTCTAGTCTAACACGAGAGTAGCACGTTAGACTAGGCGACCACTAAAACGGGTGACTTATAATTAAGTGATCAGTTGCTTATTGTCATTTTTTTGGGACAGTCTTTCTAAAAGCACTGGGATAGGAGAGATATGAAGAAGGTTCGGCCAGATTCAAATATGAAGAAACTTAGACAGCAAATTTACTGAAACAATTTTTATATACTTTTAGTTCAAGTCATATGGTCTACAGCTGTCAATTTTGATGGACAGTATAGCTACCTATAAAAGAGTAATAATGTTACTTTTTATTGTATTTACTGCAGTTATTATTAATGTATTTTCTAAACCTACCTTTTTACCACTATACCACTATACCACTATGCAAACTCAATTGTATGTAGCCCATTTCAGTGGCCGCATGGTCTAACACGCTACTCTCGCAGTAGACTAGACAGCCAATGACAGGAAGCTCGAGGTTCAAATCTTGACCGGGTTTTTCCTGAATGTTTTTTTCCACTCCACCTCCACGCAAATGCGGATACAATTTCTATAAATATAACCTTCCTAATCCCGGAAAACATTAGCTTAATTAGTACATAAGGGTACAGACAACCCAAATGGATAGTAAGTTAAGGTGATATATATATAAAAGGGAAACAAATGCTTAATTCTTCTCATTATTAAGTTATTGAGTGATAACATAGAGGCATCCTCGATCCCGGCACAGATTTATCTGATTACCAAACCCTTCCTTCACCTCTGACAAGACATCTTGTGAATGTGGGGAATGCCAGGCCTCCACCGTGGTTCGGATCCCACGTTAAACTGTAGGTCCTTCATTTCCTCTCACAATCACCCTACCATTACACATTAGCGTAAGTGCGTATAACCCGAACGGGTAGTAAGACGCGGTGCTAATAATAATAACATAGAGGTGTAAATTTAGAGCAACATCTTTCACTTTCCTATCCCCCTTCCGTTTTTCTAGTGCATTCGCCCTATGAAAGGATTGGTCGAATGCGCCAAAGAAATTGTTGGGGAAGGAAATAAAGAATATTGGTATGAATGAGTGCCTCTTGATTATTCCATCCTCTTTCCATCCTAGAATATGTATTAACTTGTCACTAATGGAGGCGAAGCTGATTCCTTACAAATAACCTCATTTGACAGCTAACAAAAGTTACCAAATCTAGTTTAATCTATCCATAAGCCATAACATAATGAGCTGTTATTATTTTATTATTATTATTATTATTATTATTATTATTATTATATTTAGCACCGCGTCTTACTACCCGTTCAGGTTATACGCTTAAGTACTAATTACACTAATGGATTAGGAATTGGGAAGGTTGAATTAAAGGAAGTAAACCCGCATTTGCGTGTAGGGAGAGTGGAAAACCATTTAGGAAAAACCACCCCCAGTTCACCCGACTGAGATTCGAACCTCGATCTCTCCGTCCTCAGCAGTCGGGCTCAACACGACAAGTGCGTTAGCCAACTACGCCACCGAGGCAGGTCGATAATGATCTGCAAGCCCACTTAAACAGTCAAAACTTTCACAACAATTTGTTTAAAATTATTTGTTTCATTTAAGCGTTACTTTTACTTTCACCATAGGGGATGGTTTTATAGTGATCGATGGCTCAGTCAGTCAGAAATAATTATTAAATATTCGGATGGTGACAAACTGCCATGATTCTAATTTCTTAATGGGCATGCCGCATATGCGCAGTCCAGAGTCAGCAACAGGTTTTGTATTCAATCTATCTTATGAAAACTCTATATACTACACGTCCTTTCTTTATTTTCCCACCCGCCTCGGTGGCATAGTTGGCTAACGCGCTTGTCATGTTGACGCGACTACTGAGGACGGGGAGATCGAGGTTCGAATCTCGGTCGGGTGAACTGGTGGTGGTTTTTCCTAAATGGTTTTCCACTCTCTCTCTCTCTCTCTCCACGCAAATGCGGGTTCACTTCCTCTAATTCAACCTTCCCAATTCCTAATCCATTAGTGTAATTAGTACTTAAAGCGTACAACCCGAACGGGTAGTAAGACGCGGTGCTAAATATTATTATTATTATTATTTATTTTCCCGCTACCCTTGGAGAGAGGAAGTATTGTGAAAATCAAAATAATTGAATTGGGGATTTTTATGGATGTTTACGTTTCATGGCCTACTGAATAAACATAGAGTTTGATTTTCTTCACATGTTGATATCAACAGTTGTTGATTATCTATCAAGGGTGTCCTGGTGTTTAATGACATATTTCTCTCTTCATTTAGAAAGTTAGTCATCTAATGCTGCTATGCTCATGACAGATATTCAACAACGGTTGTTATCACCATGCGAAGAAAATTAAACTCTATGTTTCTACTGGAGATTTGATTTATTTTAGAAAAGAAAAAGTTATACTATAAAAGCTGCAAAACACTGTACGTTTCTCGCGTCCCCCTATACTGATAGCTGATAGACGGGCATTAGTAATAGTAATAAACGGTCCACATTCGACTGTTTCACCCTCGTGGTTCGTGTAGCGTTAGAGCAGCGTGTTTATTTTGATAGCTGCTGAGGGCTCTATTATCGGCTGTTTACAGCCAAGAACGGAAGTCATAATAATGAAGGGCAGATGTTCCATGGCTAGCACTCAAAGTCAAGGTCAACAAGGACTGTTTTTATATGTAAGGTAGGACCAGGACGAAGGGATTAAAAACCAAAAGGAACCACCCGGCCTAGTAATGAAGGTAGAGACAGTCATCCATGTGTGAGGGCTCCTTTCTATATAATGAGACTGAAACCCTTTTCGTCAGTAAAAAAAATATATATATATATTGTTGGTTACGTTTGTGATGATAGAATTTTGGTTTTATTAGTATTTTAGGGGCTTGGCTTACGCTTTATAACAACATGGTTTTATCACCACATGACTTAAGGCCCTTGGCCCTGTCGAGTGCAAGTCTGAAACCTATTTTGTGGGATGGTGGGCGGGAGGATGAAAGGGATGGCGTGGCTTCACAACCGACCAAAGTATCTTACCGCGCAAACAAGAACAGACAGATCACGGAAAACTTAAATGGCGCTAGCTACCGGACAGGTCTTGCGGAAAAATCATACTTTGGAAATACCAGTTTTCTCGAGAACGAGTGAAATGTTTATGTTAATCTTTTCCACACCCCTTCTAAGATAATGTATCGATGTTTATTAATTGTTACATTTTCTTATTTGTTGTAATGAAGTCAGCAGTTTTCTATAAAAAAAAATCTATTTTATCGATATTTGATCCCTGTTAAAAATTATAGAGGAGGTGTGTATATAAAAAGTATAACTTAATCAACATGCTTCTATTCTTGAACAAACCGTTTCCGAAAAAAAATTGCAAAACAATAAAAATGCTTGAAGATAACCGTTTGTTTCCATGGCTCTGCATTTCCACGTCAAAATGAAATGAAAAGGGCACAGTCGCTTTAAAACAAGCATTCAAAAGAACCCAAAGTTAAGATCAGAACTTATGCAGTTCTTGTCAGCAATATCTTGTTTGGTTCAAAATAAAATATTTACCAAGGACCACGTTCAAATCTAGATACAGGTCCTTAACATAATTTAGCATACAATAGTACAATGTCACTATGAGCTTCGTGTGTTTTTTTTACACATTAGGCGTTAATAAACATAACCCTTTAAAAAAAATAGTTTTAATAACGTATCATATATCCCATTCTCTCAACACAATTTGAAGTTGAAGCTCAACTGTTTAATTTGGTTTATACTCTTACGCCACCTTCCTCAAGTAACTTCATGGTCAGGACCATAGTGTAATACATCAAGGTAAGACTGTTACCTTTCAGGATGTGTCCTTCTGTTGAAAGGAAAATACAAAGAAGACGTTCAATAAGAGCGAGAGTTTTTTTTTAGGGGATGGGAGGGGGGGGGGCATTTTATCTTTAAATGTTTCACTGCTTATTCCATTGCTCATTAATTATTACTTACTCATATACCACATGACACGCGGTCATGTTGTTTTAAATCTATCATATTTACTCTCTAAGGATCTGTTTTTATTTCATTATTAGTGTGTATGTTTATAGCAGTTATGTCAATTTCTTTAAGCTCAAATAATAATGCTCTTAAAAAGCTCAACTTCGCAAACATTACAAACCGTATTCGAATTTAATATTTAGCAAGATTTAAGTTCAACACCTTAGATCAGTTAGTAACATGTCCACATACTAAGAAAAGAACCTGGGTATAGATTCCCAAAATGGCAAAAAAAAAAAATTATCATTAAGGAAATGTAGGTTTTTACTTCTATGGTAATGAATTAACGACCGGGACTGGGTGTTGTTTCTGTTCTAGATTTAAGTTAGTTTGTAAGTCATGGGTTGAGATAATCAATTGGTCCAGAATGTGTACGTTAAATACCCCCAATAATAATAATAATAATAATAATAATAATAATAATAATAATAGCTAGTTAAATGCTAAAAAGTGGGACCATTGTACTTAGAATGTGCCAAATAGGTATTGTACAAAAAGCAAACATATTATCAGTTAAAATATTGACATGAAAAACATTTAAAAAAACCATAATAGACTCTCATCTCCAGTGGAGGATTCAGGGTAGGCAAACTGGGGCACGTTCTCCCCGTCGATTTCTGAAAAATATACAGAATCGTTTGAATTCCCTCTTGCTACAAAAAAAAAAAATGCCAACAGATGAAGAGATAGACTACTTACTGGATGCAGCAAAAACCCATGGATTCTGTTTTTCCATCCATTTCATTGATAATTAATATTATGGGGGGAAGTTATTGATACAAAAATCCGAAAAAGTCGATAGTCCAAAACGGATGCTTACGTTTTTCCAATCATCGAGTACCTGTTGAAAACTCAATGGTTTGACCATGCTCAGTAAAAATATTGGGATAGCCTGGAGAGGTTTTAAGTATCAGTGACAGATCTAGGGGAATGAGGTGGTCACCCGTCCCCAAATGCATGGAAAATAATCAAAAGCATTGAAACTAATACCCTTAATGTTGTAGAGAATGACCAACAACAAATACCTCCCTCGCCCTATCTCCTACATGACCTAATCAATAACTCTTTCAACTTAGCTATAGTGTGCAGAAAAGATATTAGCTTAGAACTAAAACTTTACAATAATTAGATTATTAAGTTTATAACCAATTATTTATATTAATATTTTTTCTATGATATTAAAACATTTTAGGCCCATACCGGTATATATTTATTACTTTTATTGTGACAGTGACTTTTTGTTTTATGGTTTTGTATTAAAATTGGGATATATCCATTATTATTATAATTATAAATTAAAATTATTTTCATAAACTAACTTTATTATTATTATTATTATTATTAAAATTATCATAAATAGAAATCTGATTATTCAATATTATTGAAATTATATTTGGGGGAGCCTTATAAAAACGAATCGCTCCCCTTGACAACAGACCTGGATCCACCCTTGTTATAGAAAACATTCGCGAAAACTTAAATTAGAGTTTATGTAAACTTAATAACATAATTATTTGTATCATGGTGTCCCTCACGTCAATTTTTTTTTCTGGATCCACCACTGCTCATCTCTATTACTGAATAGCTGGAGGCCAAATACCCTTATTGGGGTATTTTACTAAAGAGCAAGGGTAGTGATTAAATCACCATCTAAAATGACGAGTTATGAATTTAAATGCCCTGATTTTCATATTCAACTGATCGATAAGTTTATTAAAATATATTTTTTTAAATTGTTAAACGTCGAACGATTTTATGTTGGTGGAAATTTCCATTTTAAACAACTCTTTAAATGCTGTCATTTGTTCAGGAATGGTCCTATAGCCAACATAATTTGATAACAAGGGATCAAATAGGAAGTTAAAACACATTTTAAAAACTATACACAAAAACATAAAACCAAGAGAAGAAAAATTATACAAAAATTTGGTAGTTTTGGGATAGATTCTTTTTGGGTTTTTATGAATATTTTAACTTAGCATAATACTTACTGAAGCACTTTATCAGATATAAAAATATAATTGCATTAGCGTGGAGGTGGGAAAAAAAACTCATGGTAAGAATCCAGTAGGAAAAAACACCCTGAATAGATCCAACTGAGATTCAAACCCGGATTTCCCCATAAATTGTAACTAAATACAATGTAAGCTTTAAGCCAATCCGAAATAGCCACAGTTAATTATAATCATATGTTTTTGATTTTCCAGTGCCTGATCCTACCCGCTTGAACTATATATTAATAATAGTAATACATTATTATTATTATTATTATTATTATTATTATTATTATTATTATTAATACTTTATTTATATTGTTGCCGAGTAGCTCACATTGGGACAGTGAAACCCAGTTTTATTGTTAATTTGTTCAAGAATAATTTATTTTTTATTTTATAGTTTTAAATTCATAAAATTATTTATTCACTGTAGTGATATGTTAATAAATATGCATATAATATTCTTAGTACTATCTATTAATCTAATTTTTTTAAATAATTATAATCTGCCTTTAAATAATGATAGCAATAGTTTCTTCACTAAAAAAGGTATAACCATACAAGCATTTAAAAAATAATATATAAGTGGTAAGACACAATCCTACATAAAGCCCATTCATAGTAGTAAGTATGAATGGAAGGTCCTTTTTCCTATCAAAATCCTAATTTATAGTAGAATTCTACAAGGAAAAAGGCCTTTCAGACTACCCTTCCTAACATGAACAGGTATACTTTCTCATATTGCCCATTATAGTAAACAATTTTTAAAATTATGCTAACAGTAAACTGCACTTAAATGAGTTTCCCTAAAAAAAAATACTGTATATCAGTTTTATAATAATATAAAATTTAAGAACAAATTGTTATAACCATTTCATAAAACTACCCTAAAAAATTTTTTTAAACAAATATGAATGATTATTTTTTTTCAGGGGTGCCCATCCCCTTCAAACCCAATGGCTCAAATCTCCCAAAAAATATTCTTTACTAACCTCCCCCCCTTACCCCAAATCCAATTAACCATATAACATTTTTTGGAATCTCAAATTTCCGATTGAATCCACACCAAGGCCTACATTACGTATTTTGTAAATCCAGTTAGAGAGCTTTAATGAACATTTTATATTTACAAGAGCAGTTTCATATATAAAAATAATATTACTTACACTCTGCGAATGAAAATAGCCATAGTATTGTAAAAACAGTTGTTTTGAAAAAAACTCTGAATGTCATATAAATAAAACAAATATTTTATTTATCCTGTTGTAAAGAAATAGTTTTTTTACAGTCATAAAAAACTCAAAAATTCACTGAATGAAAAAATTCAATAACAAAAAATGAACACCTAGGTTGAAAAAAATCTGCAGATTGATTAGAAAATAAATTCTTTAAGCACAGAGATTTAGGTACTATTTATAAGATTTTAACAGAAGAAGCTTTTTTCTCTGTTAATTGATGTGGCAAACCTTTCATCATTTCTTCATTTGTGATTTTCTTGAGACTATCATTCTCAGATGATAGTATCAATAAGCTTGACAGCCAATCTCCCCCTAAGCTGTTCTAGCGACCGACACGACGTCGCGACGGACGGAAAACCCTAAAAAGTCAAAGGTGACAGAGGGCTATGTATAAGTGGGCTTGACACCCAGCCCCCTAATCAGCGCTACCAAGTGTGAAGGGAAAAACGCCAATTTCACCAATGATGGATTTCTAAACCATGCCGAGAATCGAACCCAAAACACTTATAGTCTACCAGTTGAGCCGAGGTGTCGGAATATTTTATTTTAAACCTTTACGGGAAGTAAGACGTACTGAAAAAATGTACCGTATTAAAAAAAGGATTTATTATTATTATTATTATTATATTATTATTATTATTATTATTATTATTATTATTAGCACCGCGTCTTACTACCCGTTCGGGTTATACGCACTTACACTAATGTGTAATGGTAGGGTGATTGTGAGATTAAATGAGGACCAACAGTTTAAGGTGGAATCCGAACCACGGTGGAGGCCTGGCATTCCCCACATTCACAAGATGTCTTGTCAAAAAAAAAAAAAGGATTTGAACTGTTTACGTTAATAAGGGTCGCGATTGTCTCAGAAACAAAAATTGGGTCCAGAAGCTCCAAAACAGCTTATTTAAGAAGGGAAAGCCAATCTTTGTGGACAATATTTCCAAAGGTACAATTTAGTGCATCGGTAATTCCCTCCCTCAACAACAGAATAGTCAATACGTGCCTGTGGCCAGGTATTTTATTCTAAAAATATGAATTACAATAGGCCAACAGTGGAAAAACTTATTACATGACACTTATACTAAAAGTGATTAATCTCGATGCATTGTGTGTATTTATTGTTAACTGATATAATTTCAACAATTGATAACAAACTGGTACTTCCATCATATCTAGGTGTACAGTTATTATCTAATATTGTGCCATTTTACAAGTGTTCATTTCGTATATATACAAGACTATCAAACAAACAATAATTAATTGTTTTACAATCAACAACAATGAACGTTCACGGTGCCATACTACTGATTTTAGCCAGCATTGTTGTAAGTTAAATTAGTGTGTGATTTTATCAAGTGTTCAAATTAATTATTTTTAGCACAGTCATTTTCTTGTTGTATTGAGACTAGTCCAGTTATTAACTTATTTTACATAATATAACATCATTATGGTTGTTATTTTGACTGTGTGACATTTAGAGTTATTTTAGCAAAATATATGAAGTCTTTAAATAATTATTATTTGACTACTCGCTTCGGTGGCCGCACGGTCAAAGACGCTACTCTCGTAATAGACTAGACTGCTGATGATGACAGGGAGATAGTGGTTCGATCGCGGTTAGGTGTAGTGAGGGTGTTTTTTTCCTATATGGCTTCGCATTCTCTACAAGCAAATGTGGGTAAATTTACTCTAAATTCAACCTTCCTCATTCCTAGCTCATTAGCGTAATCAACAAATAAGCTTATAGCCAGAATTGGTATAACGCCATGGTTATAGGTTTTGAGAAGAGGCTTTAGTTACCGTGGTAAAAACATTGTCTAACTTTTTGATGGTCAATTTGTTTAGCCAGGGGTATAACGATATAAAACTTATATAGTTGGAAATTTTATTAAAATAAGCACAAATCCAAACAAAGAACATGTTGATATTAAATTTGTTTCTCTTAAGAGTGCGCATCACATACCAATCAACTCTGATACAATCGGCTAGAGATCGTAAATTTACATAATCACTATTGCACGTGAATCATTTCTGACTTTATATTAATGGAGCGAAAGCGTTAATAGAAGTTTCTAATACTGAACGTTGTTGAAATATTAAATTATATTAGGATAAAAACTACATCGAAAAGACGGGTTTTGACCTTTTTAAAATGGCTTCACAGCTAAGCATTGTACACAAATCTTCATTTTGTTATAATAAGGACGTACTACTGTAGTTATTAACAAGAAGCTTTGTTGCTTTGTCCCCAATTATCACCTTGAAAAATGTCGTGTTATCATTCAAATAAGAATGCACTGCACACATTCCTGGCAAATCTTGGTATTTTCTTTTCCCTTTTACTCCCATACCTCGCGCGAGCCGGGAACTGAGTTGGGCCTGCTATGACGAACGCTATTAATATTCTATTTTTACCGTGTCTTTAGTACCCTTCGGGCTATACGTATACATTAATTACGCTAATGTGTTAGGGTTCAATAATATAATGTATGTAGGCCTATATTAATATCTTGAAGAATCAAGTAATTTTTTCAAATTGAAACAAAGTACCTACTTATAAATGAAGGGTAGCCTACAGGGGAAAAAAATGGGGGAAAGTTCAGTTTTAGCTCTAATTGAGCTAGTGCTGCAATCTGTTAGACAAGCATGAGACCTTTCTAATGTACTTTAGATTATGGTTTAAAATAGGTATCTGTCGTATTTAAGTTAATTTAAAAAAAAAGTATTTGCTGTGGCCCTTTTGGGCTTGATATATAAAAGTTGTGTTTCTGGAAAATATGACTTTCCCCAGTTTCCCCCTTGTACGCTTTAAATTTTATAATAGTTTTGTTTATCAAGTGTTGTTACATTGTTCCCCAGCTGTCAGTCCTGTGCCAGGACATAACAGTGACGGTAGCTCAGGGTGTCCTTCGAGGACAGTCTGTCACCTCCAGCTATGGATTGACGTACAACAGATTCCTGGGGATTCCCTACGCACAGCCTCCTGTTGGTGACCTGCGTTTCAAGGTTATAGATACATGCATTATTAGACTACTATTCTATGGCGTGGAAATATAATTATTCTAGGGGGTTCACTATAAATTTAACGTAATATGTCAATATCATTTCTTATATATACAGGATGTATCATAACATATTTAACTCACTTCGGTGGTGGACAAAATACATCAAAACAATGAAAATAGTTTATGTAAACGTGTGCCCCATTTGACCTTGTCTCCGATAGTCATGTTTGTATTTCAGTAATACGGAGGTGCTGAACACTATAGGAAGTGCTCAAAATGGCCGCCTGTATGTATTTTTGAAAGAATGCTACATTTTACGACACGATGACTGCTGTGCTTACATTAATGCTGAAGGTGGACATTTTGAACACTTCCTGTAATGTTAAGCAGTTCCACAAACAAGGTCAAATGGGACACATGTTTATGTTAAGTTTATTTAACTGTTTTCGTGTCCACCGCTGAAGTGGGTCCAATATATTACGGTACACCTGGTATATGGGGGTGGGGTGGGTATGAGGAAGGGTGAAGTACGTGTATTTCTCAAGTACAGTAGCCCCATGGCTTCTTTGGTGCTGACTGACTGACAGTTAAAAGCTTTGAAAAGGTACCAGACCAAATTATGTATCCCTACGCCGAGCTATATGATCTGCAAAAACATGTGTTTAGCAGCTGTCACTTCTGACGGTCAAAATTTAGGTATTATACCTAAATGTTGACTGTCAGCTGTCAGCTGTGAGCTGCCAGTCAGCACCAAAGAAGCGATGGGGCTACTGTACATTCCTACAACATTTAGGTAAAATACCTAAATTTTGAATGTCAGCTGTCAGCTGTTAGCTGCCAGTTAGCACCAAAGAAGCCATGGGGCTACTGTACATTCCTACAACATTTAGGTAAAATACCTAAATTTTGAATGTCAGCTGTCAGCTGTTAGCTGCCAGTCAGCACCAAAGAAGCCATGGGGCTACTGTACATTCCTACAGTTAATTATAAACATATATTTCACTCCTTTTCACAGACCCACTGTTGCGTTTTAGTACAAGATTCTCCTTTTTGTTTTTTCCGATACATTATTAGATGTAACAAAAACTATCTCATTTGTACTTTTCCCAGGGCTATTGTTAAATAAAGTCTCTTAAAGGATGCATCTTGTAGGTGAATATTAAAATACTAATTAATTAGTATTTGGTTAGAGGAATATAAACTGAATAGTATTTGTGGACACCCTACCTTCGCCTTCCCACCCCAATGCTACTGTGTGAATATATGTTGTTATTATAACTTACTGTGGACAAATTTATAAACTATCAAACGACTGGGATTCGTGGAATAAAAAACATAATTCATGCTTACAGTAAAATTAAGTTAATAATAGATTTATTATAATATAGATGACCATTGTTATATACTTAATCATATAAGTATGTATACTCATACAGATAATATATATGTACTATATGATATATTATATAAGTTTAAAATATTTAAAATTAAGCTCTTATATTTATAACAATTTTATTAAATATGCTATTTATAATTAAAATATTTAAATCAATTATTAACTATTAATTTGATTTATAATAATAAATTTTTCACAATACAATTAATACTAATAATTATAAATTATATAAAATAAATGTTTGTATTAATATAATCAAAGCAAATATAAAATATCTACTACTAATACATATACTATATATACATATACTATACTACTATGCACAGTCGTTAACGTGTCTACCTATTGAGCTAAAGGTCCCGGTTCGATTCCTGGCATGGCCGAATGATTTATCACGGGTGAAATATGGGTTACCCCTTTCGCAGGGACGAATAGTAGGTTCGGGGGTTGGATTTAAACTAGTTTATAATTCGTGTGCTGATATAATCATTCGGTTATCTGGCCCCATGGTGTGGTGGTCAGTGCACCTGGCTACGAACCAAGGGGTCTCGGGCTCAATTCCCGACAGTCACCAGGGGTAGGTAAATTAAACTTAAGTTAGGTTAAAGATTCCCACCGGCTCACACCTCCATATTCACTATCATAATATTATCTCTTGGTGAGCTGGTGGTCTAGGGGTATGGTGTTGAACTTCTATGGTGGAGGTCAGGGGTTCAATCCTCGGTCCCAGCACAGATTTATCGGATTGCCAAACCCTTCCTTCACCTCTGACAAGACGTGTATTAATCACAACTTGTGAATGTGTGGAATGACAGGCCTCCACCATGGTTCGGATTCCACGTTAAACTGTAGGTCCTTCATTTCATCTCACAATCACCCTACCATTACACATTAGCGTAAGTGCGTATTACCCGAACGGGTATTAAGACCGGCGCTAATAATAATAACATATCACCTCATTGCGGGTAAGTGTATACAACCTACATAAAATGAATGTACCCTGGGCACAAACAAATAATAGAAACAGACTTTCATCTCAAACTTACGGGGGTTTCGCTGGGCTCCTTTTGCCAGCTTGAGTCCTTCAACACTCGGCCTCGCTAGTGTCACTGCTGGGTGATGATAGGACTAACCACTGCGATCCTAGTGTTGAAGGACTCAAACTGCCAAAAGGAGGGCAACCATTTTAACCTGGAGGTTGAGTGTCTAGATATATTATATGTCTGTGACCATGGACAACGCTCTGTGCCATCAGACTGGCAAATAGTCAACATACAAGTAACTGAACTGGAGGTTATGTCCCTCCCAATCAGTAATTCCATACGCTATTTTTTTTAATCAATAAACTCAGCAAGTGCACTTTAAATATATCAAATTTAACAAAAAATACTCTTGAAACTTACAAAGTAATATTTATTTAAGAATACATTTGCATACTCTTATTTTACATTAAAACAAATTCGTGTATCCTGACTACAGCTCATAGCCCATAGGTGAAATGTTTAATAATACACGAAAGTGTATGACGGTGATAATGATGGTGTCTTAGGCCCCACAAGAACCAGTTGCGTGGCAAGGAACCAGAGATGCAGTCACATATGGGTCAAGCTGTGCCCAGGAAAACTCTCAAGAACAGCCACGTTTGGTTCAAGCATATTTCAGGCATCTATCACTGGCAGTGAAGACTGCCTCTATCTGAATGTCTTCACACCACAGGTAACTATATGAATATCATAAGTTACATGGGTGGGGGTGGGTGCAGCAATATACAGGGGTGGATTGGCAGGACGGCAGGTTCCAAGCGGTCTGGGAATACAAATATATTATGGTCCCTTTATACCTCGTGTACACAAGGTGAGTTAGCTTGCGAGTTGATAGAGCCAGCAACTGAGCATCAGCTAATGGCTTCGTGTAAACAGTTCAGCCGAGTTGCTGAATGGAGTAGGTCAGCAGCTGGCCTAGTCAGCCACTTCAAATATTTTTGTTTCACTGTCCACTGACCTTCCCCTACTCCGCAGATAACCAAGCCACTGGCTTCGTGTGAACGTTCAGGTCAGTCAGTAGATGACCAGACACCTGATAATATTGCACGAGACTGTTGTCGGAGTTTTTGATTTAAGTGTCCTATTCCTCGTCTACTTATTTATATCTGATAATTCATCACAATCTTAGAGAAAATGATCTTATTACCTTAAGAATAAGAACTATACGCATTTCAGACACTTTAACTTACGATCACCGTACAGCAGATCCCAATAACTGCCCAGCCAGTTAGGACAGCTACTGTCTTACTGACTAGCCAGTAGCTCGCAACGTGTGAATATCAGGGGTCAGTAAAGAAAAGCCCACCCAGTTAGACGGCCAGCTACTGTCTTACTGGCTAGCCAGTAGTCGCATCGTGTGAATAGCAGGGGTCAGTAAAGAAAAACTCACCCAGTTAGACGGCCAGCTACTGTCTTACTGGCTAGCGTAGCTCGCAACGTGTGAATAGCAGGGGTCAGTAAAGAAAAGCCCACCCAGTTAGACGGCCAGCTACTGTCTTACTGGCTAGCCAGTAGTCGCATCGTGTGAATAGCAGGGTCAGTAAAGAAAACCCCACCCAGTTAGACGGCCAGCTACTGTCTTACTGGCTAGCCAGTAGTCGCATCGTGTGAATAGCAGGGTCAGTAAAGAAAAGCCCACCCAGTTAGACGGCCAGCTACTGTCTTACTGGCTAGCCAGTAGTCGCATTGTGTGAATAGCAGGGTCAGTAAAGAAAAACTCACCCAGTTAGACGGCCAGCTACTGTCTTACTGGCTAGCGTAGCTCGCAACGTGTGAATAGCAGGGTCAGTAAAGAAAAGCCCACCCAGTTAGACGGCCAGCTACTGTCTTACTGGCTAGCCAGTAGTCGCATCGTGTGAATAGCAGGGTCAGTAAAGAAAACCCCACCCAGTTAGACGGCCAGCTACTGTCTTACTGGCTAGCCAGTAGCTCGCAACGTGTGAATATCAGGGGTCAATAAAGAAAATCCCAGCCAGTTAGGACAGCTACTGTCTTACTGGCTAGCCAGTAGCTCGCAACGTGTGAATAGCAGGGGTCAATAAAGAAAAGCCCACCCAGTTAGACGGCCAGCTACTGTCTTACTGGCTAGCCAGTAGTCGCATCGTGTGAATAGCAGGGGTCAGTAAAGAAAACCCCACCCAGTTAGACGGCCAGCTACTGTCTTACTGGCTAGCCAGTAGCTCGCAACGTGTGAATATCAGGGTCAAAAGCTCGCAACGTGTGACTAGCAGGGGTCAATAAAGAAAATCCCACCCAGTTAGACGGACAGCTACTGTCTTACTGGCTAGCCAGTAGCTCGCAACGTGTGACTAGCAGGGGTCAATAAAGAAAAGCCCACCCAGTTAGACGGCCAGCTACTGTCTTACTGGCTAGCCAGTAGTCGCATCGTGTGAATAGCAGGGGTCGGTAAAGAAAACCCCACCCAGTTAGAAGGCCACCTACTGTCTTACTGGCTAGCCAGTAGCTCGCAACGTGTGAATGTCAGGGGTCAATAAAGAAAATCCCAGCCAGTTAGGACAGCTACTGTCTTACTGGCTAGCCAGTAGCTCGCAACGTGTGAATAGCAGGGGTCAATAAAGAAAAGCCCACCCAGTTAGACGGCCAGCTACTGTCTTACTGGCTAGCCAGTAGTCGCATCGTGTGAATAGCAGGGGTCAGTAAAGAAAACCCCACCCAGTTAGACGGCCAGCTACTGTCTTACTGGCTAGCCAGTAGCTCGCAACGTGTGAATATCAGGGTCAAAAGCTCGCAACGTGTGACTAGCAGGGGTCAATAAAGAAAATCCCACCCAGTTAGACGGACAGCTACTGTCTTACTGGCTAGCCAGTAGCTCGCAACGTGTGACTAGCAGGGGTCAATAAAGAAAAGCCCACCCAGTTAGACGGCCAGCTACTGTCTTACTGGCTAGCCAGTAGTCGCATCGTGTGAATAGCAGGGGTCGGTAAAGAAAACCCCACCCAGTTAGAAGGCCACCTACTGTCTTACTGGCTAGCCAGTAGCTCGCAACGTGTGAATATCAGGGGTCAATAAAGAAAATCCCAGCCAGTTAGGACAGCTACTGTCTTACGGGCTAGCCAGTAGCTCGCAACGTGTGACTAGCAGGGGTCAGTAAAGAAAAGCCCACCCAGTTAGACGGACAGCTACTGTTTTACTGGCTAGCCAGTAGCTCGCAACGTGTGAATATCAGGGGTCAGTAAAGAAAACCCCACCCAGTTAGACGGCCAGCTACTGTCTTACTGGCTAGCGTAGCTCGCAACGTGTGAATAGCAGGGTCAGTAAAGAAAACCCCACCCAGTTAGAAGGCCAGCTACTGTCTTACTGGCTAGCCAGTAGCTCGCAACGTGTGAATATCAGGGGTCAGTAAAGAAAACCCCACCCAGTTAGGACAGCTACTGTCTTGCTGGCTGGTAAGTAACTCGCAACGTGTGAATAGCAGGGGTCAGTAGAGAAAACCCCACCCAGTTAGAAGGCCAGCTACTGTCTTACTGGCTAGCCAGTAGCTCGCATCGTATGAATAGCAGGGGTTAGTAAAGAAAATCCCACCCAGTTAGAAGGCCAGCTACTGTCTTACTGGATAGCCAGTAGCTCGTAACGTGTGAATAGCAGGGTCAGTAGAGAAAACCCCACCCAGTTAGAAGCCAGCTACTCTCTTACTGGATAGCCAGTAGCTCGCAACGCGTGAATAGCAGGGGTCAGTAGAGAAAAGCCCACCCAGTGAGGACAGCTACTGTCTTACTGGCTAGCCAGTAGCTTTCCTCGTGTAAATCATGCTTAGGGCTGTTTCCAATCTCTGACGTCATGGCAAATCAAGATAGATTTTCCATGTTAATATAACGTGCACACGTTTTATTAGGTGAGTTTTAAAGATAGAACATTGATATTACTAAACTAGAGTGTTCGTTCCCATTTATCCAGGTTTGTTGGTCCACACATTGGTAATTTGGTATGATCTAGTGAGTAAATTCATAAGTTTACTGGGTTTGTAATTACAGAATAGCAGCAGTAATGACAGCTTACCTGTCATGGTTTTTATTCATGGAGGAGCCTTTGAAGGTGGATCGGGAAGTAATCCCAGTTGGGGCCCTGAATATTTCCTTGAACAGGGAATTGTCACTGTTTTCATCAACTATCGGGTCAATATCTTTGGTAAGTACTGAGAAACACAAATAATGCTTATGTTGGTAAGTACTTTATATTTAATTATCCTGTAGTTAAAAAACCTTTAGTATCTAGCGCAGTGATCCCCAAACCATTGCAGGCCAATGCCATAAACTCACATCCCTAATGCCCCCTACAATATTATTTATTATTATGTGTGCTATCCTACGATGGGTTCATTCCTTTTGTCAGTGGACTTAGACCGCCAATGCAGCCTGTCGTCTGCTTCCTTCAGCTCCCAGAATGTTCTTTTTTCCTTCAAGTCATCCAATATTTGTTATTCAGAGTAGCAGTTTGCACGGCCCACTAGAGAAGAAAATAACCCACCAAAATTCTAAAGAATAACATTTGATGATCCATTTATTCAAAATCAAGTCAAAACTTTTGTATTTTATTAACTAAACAAAAGTGATCAGCTTTATCATGTGACACCAACTTTTTAAAGCTTTAATCTTTCACCAAGTATGAAGAATTCAACTAAGTTGAGTTAATTTTCAAAGTCTGATAATTATATAGAACGTCTTTTGATACCGCATTGGCACATTTTAGCAACTGATTTGCTGTTGATTACATTCTTGGTGAGATGGATGGGCTTTATTAATAGATAACAGTTTCCTTCACTTAGCAGGAGTTTAATATCCACCCCTTCTGGGCCCTTAGCACCTCTTTAGGGAATCTAATCCCCCCCCCCAATGAGGCAATACAGTTCACTCTGCAAACCACTGATATAGGTAATATTTTTGGGCCTCGATAGACCTATATACTCGGGGTGGGCAACCCTGTTGCCAATCGCCACAAGGGGCAAATTGGCAGTTAAGGTGTGGCGAATTTGAGTTTGCCAGTTTTCACAGTAAAATAAATCTTTTCCTGCCGTCGTGTTCTGGTTTTAACTTGATATTTTCCAGCATATAATTGAAAGCATTCAGCTCTTTTAATGAGTCATTGACACAATATTGGATGCCATCCAATCCTGCCCCCCCCCCTCCCCCCTTAACCTTACTCCTTATCCCAACACTTCATTTCATCTTCGTCTTCAAACAAAAGTATTGTTTTAAATGTTGCATTAAATTGTCTTACACTTTCACATTGAACAACTTGCACCAATTGCGTCTGAGGTGGTTGTAACTGAGTAGTCAGAGTATACATGGTTTGAATAAACTTTTACAGAGAGTGTATGTTGTTTTCAATGTTCTATTGAACAACCTAAATTCTCAAACTTTACATGGTGTGGCGAATTTCACTTCTCATTCTACAAACTTGTGGCTACATTGAGAAAAGATGTTGCCCACCTCTGCATAGACCTATCAAAGATATCACGGTCACCTTATGTTTTTTTCTTTAAAATCAACCTCCCTCAAACACTTGAGTATTCTTATCTCCAGAAACGATACAGAATAAATAAAATGTACATTTTTTTGTTATCTTTTTATTTTTATGATAATTTTACCTATTATGACCGACCAAGGTCAAATATTATTTTTAATTAGTTGCTATATTTGCGAGTTTGGAAGGTTCAAAGATCCTATTTTGAAGATGATTTAGTTTTATTACATGATCGAATGATAATTTCCAAGAACTCGACCAGTTGCCGACCCATAATCTAACACACTAGCACCATTGAAAGAAAATTATAACCGGTGGTAAATATTAGGTATATATAAAAAACTCTCTTTAATTTTATTCAGAGACTGTCATGGGCACTCTACAAATTGACAGCTTACAATATTTATTGAATTTCTAGGTTTTCTCAGCCTAGAAGGAACAGATGTGTCAGGAAATGCGGTCTTAAGGACCAAGTGGCAGCCTTGAGGTGGATCAAGAACAACATTGCTGGTTTCGGAGGGGACCCAAACGGTATCACCATCTTCGGTCAAAGTGCAGGAGGTTCCAGCATTCACTACCTTGTTCTTTCTCCTATGGCCAAAGGTTTGGTCAAATATCTTTAAATAAATGTTTATTCATCTTTAGACCTAGGCTATGACTCGGAGAATGTGTACAATTAAGAACGTTGCTTACCTGTGACGTTATGGTCGGCTAAAATAGGATTTCGCATTTTAATGAATTTACGTTTTACTCAGCGAGTTTTTAAGATATAACGTTGAAACAAAAACCATAAAGTCCTAAATAATTCTAAAAATAGACCTTCAGTGTCACAAAATTATTATTTTTTTATCTTTAAGTAGTTTTATTGTAAACGTATTTTTTTATAAATACTCTACAAATTAGGCTATTTTCTTGGTCACAAAAATTGTCTTCGGAATCCTCCAGCCAGGATGTAGATTAAATATTTCGTGGTAGCATGTGTCTATCTAGAATAGAAAATAAGGAAAGGGTAATTTTAAAAAGCAAGTTCAATTTTTTCAAAGTGCAATTATTAAAGTGAATGTGTAAACTTGTCAGATGAAGTGGGAAAGGGTTATTAACAAATAGACAAGAGTCCTTTCAAGGTCAACTTATAATTTTTTCCCCTCTCTTTCTATTTTGTACATTGGTGTTAAAGTGTGATAGCGCTAATACTGCTTAGGTGCGTCAAGTTAAGATGCAACCCGCTTCACAAAATAGTTTCGAAATCTCCAAGTAGTAAACATCGTTAAGAAGTAAATTTATGAAAACGACACCCAGACAGGGATTTGAACCCTGTTCATCCAGCTTTACGAGCCGACCGCTCTACCGACTGAGCTCTTCGCGATCTTCTTCATGTCGATGTGTCATTCAACGATTCACTGTGTAGTGCCGGGATTACGATCGACTTACGCTTACGTAAGGGAATGCTATGTAAGTGAATTTTAAGTAAGTGAATGTTAAATAAGGTGATGTTACATAAATGAATGTTACGTAAGGGAATGTAACGATAAGGGAATGTTACGTAAGGGTAATGTTACGTAAGTGAAATGTTACGTAAGGGAGTTTTGCGTAAGTGAATTTTAAGTAAGGGAATGTTATGCAAGTGAATATTAAGCAAGGCCATGTTACGTAAGTGAATGCTACGTAACATAAAGGTTCTTCTCGTGTTTTTAAATGGAAGCTATTACGATGCAGTCGACATTTAACGTAAGAGTTTTTCCAGGGGAAAACTTTCACATTACATGAACGTTAATTGAAGGATAACACGTTTTCTTGTCAGTCAATAATATTGCGACAAAACGGCTATTTAGTAGTTTATTTGTTTGTTTATTTATCCAGGCGGCTTATTCGGTATAGTTTATCCGGATCGCAGGCTATTGTTTCGATTTATTTTCTTCGTCCAGATATATTTTATTGAAAATACTTGCAGCCTAATCAGCTCTAAATGCCTTTATTTCATTTTAGTGAAGAATTTATTTTCTAACAGTCATAATTAATTGTTTATAACTAGCTCTAGTTTTTACGTTGCATAACGAGAGTCTTGAGCTCACAAAGTGTTTCTTTACGTGACGTGAAGTGAACGTCGCGTTACTGTAACGTTAAGTCGATCTTTATCACGGCATAAAGCTGGAAGATCAGGGTTCAAATCTCTGTTTGGGTGTAATATTTATATGTTTACACAATCACCCCATTAGAATGTTATCTGAAAATACGTATGTAAATTAAAACTAAGAAGTATTTAATTAAGTATGTTGATAATTATGGCTTTTGTCTGTTCACCGTCCAATAAATTGGTACTCACTCCAGTATTCTAATGGTTTAAGGCGTCGCTATCGCAATAGAGTGGACTACCGATGGTGGGAAGATCTGTGTTTATGTACTGGTCGGGTATATTAAGGGTGATTTTCCCTAAAGGTCTTTCCACTTTCCTCCGAGAGCAAATGCGCATACACCTCCTCTAAATTCAGCCTTATCCATCCTTAACACAGTAGCGTAGTTACTAATTAGTATAAATATGTATAGCCCAAACGGTTAGTAAGATGTGGTGCTAAAAAAATAATTGACTCGATGGCTGGAAGAACGTGGTATATCGCTTTTGTCTTCGTCTTTTTTTTTCAAGAGGCACCTTTTTTATACGTCCTAATAAAAACAGCTAAACGCATTATTCCACTCAGCAATATTAATATTTTTATTCAATGTGGGGAGAGGCAAGGCCTACCTATAAGTAAGAATCATATTATGGCATAAAATCGTTTCTAAATTAGAAGTATATTTTACTCGCTAAATAAAACTTTCGATCAATAAAAAAAATATGCCCATAAAACTCATACACACACATGAAAGTTGGCGTTATAGATAAAACACATTCATAAGGTGGCAGGTTTTTGTAAAAGTCACAATATTCTTCTTCGTCCATGTACTGAATCATGTCATCAGATAGGATTTATTTCCCTTGCTGATCGGAATCAACTCATGGTTCAAGACTGGTAGTTGATGAAGGTCACGCAGTGCAAAATTAGGTGGAAGCACCTGATGACTTTTCCACGGATGCATTAAGTTATGGGATGCCCTAGCCTTAGTAAAAAAGGGTATCTTGATGCATTTTAGTCGCATGAGCTCCGTAATTGTTATCCCCCCCCCCCTTTTTAATCCCAGTCATTATACAATCAAAATCTTTGAAATCGTTTTGACTCATCTCCATCATTTTAATTGATTTATTCCTATGTGAACGGGTGATCACATATTTCCAATCCGTGAGAATCGTAGGTTTAACTGACTTTTTGCTACGCTACGATGCTAACTCTAAAATACCGTATTTCTTGCCTTTAGCTTTCGATTTTAAAATTTTCCATTCAAGTCAAAATGTCGTGTGTTTAGGAAAAATAACATAAATTATATATGGTATTGAAGTAAACAAAAAACCTGATTATGACAATGATTTCATATGTTAGTGTGGTTCAAATGGCTCCCCAAAGGCCAACTGGAGCCCACACTCACTGAAAATCTGGCTTCACAGTCTCCTTAAGTAAAATTTAAGGGAAACCCTCGGTGGAAGATATGAAATAGCTAGTTATTCGATTAAAAATTTAAAAAGGTCATGATTTACTTATATTATGCATTTATTTGATTAATAGAATATGTATAAATATTTATTTATAAGACCAAGTTGTTTATTAAAAGTATATAAGCTTGCATATTTCATCATAAAACATTTTTGAAAGATTAATAAACTTTTTTTTTGCTCTAAAATTTGAAAGATTCTACCTACCAAAAATACCATTTATACATAGGTAATGAAAGTAATTGTTTATTATGTGTTGTTTGTAGGCCTATATTAAGTTGATGGGATTACGAAATATATAAAAGTCGCGCAACCCTGTTTTTCCAAGGATATTTCTCGCAGAAGAACATGGAAAATTAACATGTTTATATGTATGGCAACACTGTAATGTTAGCCGGGCGTTGTGCAGGCCGTGTGATCCTGAGACATACACTAGGTCTAGCCAGTTGAGTTACAGAATTTGAAAGTGTAAGATGAGTTTTTCACGAGAAGAGTGAGTATTCTTTTTGGAACAACTCGTACATAAATGGCAACAATCGTTTGTGCGTAGTTTTCCAGAATCCCCCGTGCTGAAAAAAATCAACAATATGCTAAATTAATGTCAAAAAATATAAATTTTTTCCTTTGGTAGCGTGACTTTTGGATCACTCTGTATATCTTCTGTCCTCGGTGCAAACTAATAGAATAGTCAGATTTGGCCCTTGGGATAAAAAAAGGTTGGACCACCCTGTCATAATTTTTTTATCACCACGTCCTACTACCTGTTCGTGCTATACACCTTTGTACTAAATACTGTAATGTGCTTGGGATTGAGAAGGTTGAATTTAGAGGAAGTGTACTCAAATTTGCTTGAAGAGAGAGAAAGAGGAAAACCATTTATGTAAAAACCATCCTTAATGCACCCGACCTTGATCGAACCCCAATCTCTCAGTCACTAGCTGTCAAGTTTTTTGCAAGATTGACGCCTTAGACCATGCGTCCACCGAAGTGGGTCTGTCCTAAGTCATCATATAATTATATCGAAGCAAACAATGGGCCTAATAATATTATTATTAACACCGCGTCTTACAACCCGTTCGGGTTATACGCACTTACGCTAATGTGTATGGTAGGGTGATTGTGAGATGAAATGAGGACCTACAGTTTAACGTGGAATCCGAACCACGGTGGAGGCCTGGCATCCCTCACATTCACAAGTTGTAATTAATACACGTCTTGTCAGAGGTGAAGGAAGGGTTTGGCAATCAGATAAATTTGTGACGAGACCGAGGATTGAACCCCGGCCCCCAGCACAGAAGTCTGACACCTTACCCTTAGACCAGCAGGTCACCCGCCCAATAATAACAATGATCTCATAATTCATCAGATAATATTATAAAGAATCTCTCCTCTGATCTTCCATAGGTTTATTTCACCGTGCTATCTCTCAGAGTGGATCTGCTATAAACCCAGGGGCGTTTCATTTGAACACGCAGCCGTATGCATTCAACCTAGGCGCTAAGCTCGGCCTGAATACTACTGATGGACAGGAGCTAGCGACATTCCTGCGCGCTCAGACAGTAGAAGACCTCATCAATAACCTTGATGGAATTGTACCAGAAGCTGTAAGATTATCTTACATTTGTAACCCTCTAGATTTAGTTCAGTCCCCTCTTAAATTCTTAAATACGATTAGATTAAAAAAACCAACTACAACAAATAGCGTTTTATAAAACTCAAATGTAAAAATACAGTAGAAGTTTGATACAGCGTGGTCTGACATACTGCGGATTCGGATATAACGCGGTGAAGAATACGTCTCCCTAAAAATAAAAAATAAATAAAAAATCATTATTACTATTAGAGATTCGGTAAGAGCGATTCTGCATTACCATCAATCACTAGGTTTGCATCTCCTACAACCAGAAAACCAGAAAATAAACCGACTTGAAACCCAACAGCCAATCAGCTACTTACGGCTTTCTCCTTCTTACCCTCTTGTCCATAGGCGTCTAGTCCGTGTATCGCTCATTCTCATAGTGTTGAGTCTCGAGTTTATTGCACGTGTTGTGATGCCGCAGAAAACTTACATATAGTAGTGAATTATGTTGTAATTTCCCCCCCCCCCCCCTCCCCAGTCACCCATCATTTGTCATTCTATAAGTCACCTTCCAATATACCGCCGTTAAACTATAACTATGTACCTCGACGCCTGTGATATATTAGACTTCTACTGTATTCCTAGGAGAGGACCTTTCTAAATAGTTTCAAAGAGCATCAATTTTTTTTAGATTGTAGGAGGGTTTTTTTAAATATATTTCATAGGAGTACCTGAAAATCCTCTAAGGACATACAAATTTCAAAGCATTTTTGGAGGAGGATCACTCTAAATAGCTTATGCCAGAAGTTTGAAGATTATATTTTTTACTTTTACTTTAAAATATTTGCTTTTGTTATAATCGCACGCTACTTATTCCACCGGATGCTTCGTGTTCCGTGTCTGACCGCCTACATGCCTTTATCTTTCTCGATACGCGACTGTTAACTGTAAGTTGGCGCTAGACTCTATGGTGGGGCTCGGCAACTAATCGGTCGCTATCAACCGGTCGATCTCACGGTAATTTTCAATCGATCACTTAAGAAAACTGCATCATCATTTTAAGTCGATCTTTCAGTCTCCTAAACTCGCAAATACATAAAGTATTTTCTTATAATATTAGAGTGACCAAAATAATTTTGATTGATCATCATTAGTAATGTAAGAAATTGAAATAGTTCAATATGAAAATTTACATCTTATTTATCACTATATAAGTTTGTATTTTTCCGTGGGGCTGGTGACAAAGTCAATCAGGGCACAAACAGGTCTGCCAACACATTGCTCTATGGGCTTGTATTCGGGCGACAGGTATACCCTTATTTTGGTTGAAAGAACAGTAGAGAAAATTCACTTTTCTTTGCGGTCAGCATTGATAATATTTTACTATTTTATTTTTGTTTTTCTATAGGTATTGATAATATCTATCAAACGTGACTTCTACAGATAACATGACTTGATGTATGAATATATTAAAATTGATTTAGTGACATACGTAACTAACTTCTACTGTTCCTCTTAGCAAAATCGTTCAAACGCTTATGATGAGGTTATTGTTGCATATTGGAGAATACAAGGGTAATGTAAGTATTTATGGGAAAGTTTATGGTTAGTTGAAGAGCTTGTATGTTTCAATCTAACTCAATCCTATTATCCTAGGAAGCTGTACACCTAACTTATAAGGCGTTTGTGCCAACAACGGAATATCCAACATCAGGGGAAGAAACTTTCCTGCCTTTTAACCCCTACACCATGCTCACTACTGGAAACTTCAACAAGATACCTTATATCACAGGTGCCAACCTTCTAGAAGCAGATGGCTTTGTAGGAACCGATCAATGTGAGTTTATAAAGCTTAAAATTCTTAACTAGGGATTTATCAAGGGTGATATTTGCCCTCACTTCTTTCTTATTTTGTTCTAGCATACTGCTCACATGTAGGCATGTATGCTTACACCTCTTAACCCATATGTTTTCAAACACGAATTTAAAAATTGTAAAAGGTGTGGGGGAGGGGTGGTTTACAGATATATTGAATGGAGAAACATTTGCGTGAGTTGGTAAGCATATTTTTCCTTGAGTCACATCCTTCTTGCCAATTGCCTTGCCCACTGCCCAGGGCCCATTGCCCACCCCTACTACCTCCCCTACTCCTGCCCACACTTCCATTAGTATATAAAATATTCTGCTTAAGGGGGGTACTAGCTCCCTGTGCCCCCATTAAATTCGTGCTTGAATGTTTTATACGAATACTTCGATTCACAAAGTAGCTCTCTACTCATGCTCTGTGGACAGTAAAAAGTCCTTGCACTAGGATTATCTTTGCAAACCACCTGACAAAAAAAAAATTGCCCCCGCCCCTCCAATGCTCTATAGAATTAGTTCCAAATAACTTTTATAAAATCCCCCTTTCAAAATATTTCTAGGTGAGGACTCTTCTAAACATCTTCTTAAGGGCATCCACTCCAAATGGCTCTTAGAAGCATTTAATTTTCAAATAAGATCCAGAATAGGAATACCTGAAAACCCTCTAGGGGCATCCAAATTTCAAAACATTTTTGGAGGAGGACCACTCTAAATAGTTTCCAGAGGCATTTAATTTCCAATAACTGTCCAGAAAAGCAAGTGTGAATCTAAGAGGGGCACGTGCCCCCCTTAGGTATAATATTTTTTTAGACCAATAGAAGTGTGGGCAGGAGTAGTGGAGGTGGTAGGGGGCAGTGGGCATTGGGCATTGGGCACTGGGCAAGGCAATTGGCAAGAAAGACGCGTGTTAAGGAAACATATGTCTACCAGAGCACGCAAATGTTTCTCCATTCAATGTATCTGTGCCTCCCCCCCCCCCCTCTTTTTACGATTTATAAATTCGTACTTGAAGACAAGGACTAATATAAATAGCTTTATGGAGCATCTAATTGTCAAACATTTGCCAAAAGAAGAACCTTCGGACTCCCTCTTGATTGGGAGTTGGGAGGAGGGGGGTAAACGCCCCTTAAAAACTCATTTTTTGTTGATTGCCGCAGTATCCTGCAGAAATAAAGTTCCACCGTCAATGTCCTAGCATATGATTACATAAATGTTCTTGATTCACTTACAGCAATGAATCTATCCAGCTACTGGGAGCCCATATCCAACGACTTTGAGCGACTTGTACCACTAGATCTGGGTCTAACCAAGGGCTCTCAACAGTCCCAAGAAGTGGCCGAAAAAATCAGAAAGTTCTACTTTGGTGATGCGACACTCTCCTTCAGCTCCAAGGATCAGTATGTTAATGTGAGAATATTATTATTAGCACCGCGTTTTACTACCCGTTCGGTTTATACGCACTTACGCTAATGTGTAATGGTTGGGTGATTGTGAGATGAAATGGACCTACAGGTTAACGTGGAATCCGAACCACGGTGGAGGCCTGGCATTCTCAACATTCATAATGTGAAAATAAATAGCGCACATTTCCTATGTTTCCTCACAGCATCAGTACTAACTACTCGTTTTATCAACCACGCATATATCCTAACAGCCATAGAAATCCCTGTTACATTTTAAAACATCTTTATGGTCAAACCTTTTGGTTCCTGTTAAAATATATATGGTATTTTTTATAGGCTTCGTTAAAAACTATACATTATAATTCTCACTCTGGAAATTTATAATAGAAAGTTATTTTTCCATGTAATATGGGACTACCTTTATGGAGAGTAGTGGTTTCTCTCTCTCTCTCTCTCTCACACACACACACACACACACTCTCTCTCTCTCTCTCTCTATCTCAAGGCAGAATTTGTGAATGCCATCAAGTTTATATATATATTTTATGCTTTATTTATATATTTATATGCAAGATTGATAAATATATTTATAAATGTATTTATATTTATATGTATAAATGTATACAAATATATTTAGTTGATGTATAGATAAATTTTAATATATACTCATCTTAATTGTATATCAAAGCTTAGTTTGTAAATGTTGCCAAGTTTTTTTTTTGTTTTTTTTTTAGCTGATCACAGATGAAATGTTTGTTTGCGGAATCCATGAAACTGTGAAGGTGCAGTCTGCTTTATATGACAACATCTACAACTACCAATTTAGCTTCAACAGTAAGTTTCCCTTCTCTCGCCTGGGGGTTTTAAAGTGTGGGGGTGAGTGGGTTGATGGAACTATTTTTAATAAACGTTATCATGAGGAACTTATCAAAGTAAATTTATTATTTTCTTAAATAACTTAAATATGCCTGCATTCTTAAAGTTCAATATGGCGATTGCTTTATTGAGATGTAAACCGAGAGAAAATGACCTGTTCATTTGTATCTCCCTGTTATATTTGGATTGTGAATAGTTATATATTTTTGCGAAAGTGACTTTGGAAAAGGGTTATATCTATAAAAATGTTGGCGTATAATCTGCACAGGTAGTATGATGCAGTGTCCAAAAAATCTTTATTATCTGCAACATTTTTTCCAACCCATCTAAAGGTTTTTAATATTCGAATAATTGTATCTAAAAACACAGAAATATAAAATAAAACTAAAGAGTTGATATTCGTATTTATTTTACGACAAATTCTGCCTTAAAATATGAGTGAAGAATGACCCTAAGCTTGGGTCAACTCCTGGATAGATCAGTGGTAATAACATTGGCGCAAGAAGCCAAAGGTCCTGACTTCTATTGCCATGACAAAGTTTAATTTTTCAAATTAAAGAAAGTGATAATTAAATGCGACAGTAACCTTACTTAACAACTATAATACATTTGTTACTTAATCTATCTTTTTGAGCTTAGTTTCTCTTTTTCTTTCCTACGTTTAAATTGAATAGATTTGTGTCTATATTAAATTCAAGATAATAAAAAGTAATATTGAACCAATTCATACTTCTAAGAGTAACATTCATAGCCCACCAAATTGCGGTCAGATATTTTACTCTGTCTTCATTAGCATCCCTAATTTACCGCCGTGAGAAAATTTGTCTTGTGTTTCTGTTCTAGAGCCATCCCATGGAGATGAGATGAACTATTTGTTCTACTCTGGAGAAACATATACTCCAGGTGAGGCCAGCTATGACGTTCACAACTGGCTGGTCAACTTATGGTCCAGCTTTGCCAAAACTGGGTGAGTTCACTTTAGTACCAAAAAAACACTAGTTGTTATGACATTTTCATAAACCTAGTAATCGAAATGTATTTCAGTTTCACTTTCGATTTGTTGGTTGAATGACACTCTAGCAACGGATAATACGAACACAAACGTTTCTGGTTTATTTCCAGGTCAAGTCCAATTTTACAGTACTGCACTAGTAAACAGTACCTTATCCAATAGACCAACAACATACACAATAATGTAGTGAGAGAATATAATAATTTGTTATATGCTGTCATATGTGTTTTGTCTCACAAAGGTTTCCAAGTCTGAACTAATCCAAACCGTTACTGTCAGTTCTACATTAATAGTCACGCGCAGGTATATTATTTGATTCATCATCATCATCATCATCATCATCATTATTATAAATTGTTTCCAGTCTGTTGCCGGGTCAGTTTAGTAAAATGCCTCCATCTTACTCTATCTTTCCACTATTCTTCCTCTTTTAATTGCTTCCATTATTCTCCTCCCACTTGCAAACTTTCGGTTATCTGCTCCTCCCATCTCCTTATTGGCCTTCGTTGCGGTCTTTATCCTAACTATTTCATTTCCATCATTTTCTTTAACATCCTCTTTTCTTCTCTTTATTATTATTATTATTATTATTATATTTATATTTTATTAGCACCGCGTCTTACTACCCGTTCGGGTTATACGCACTTACGCTAATGTGTAATGGTAGGGTGAATGTGAGATGAAATGAAGGACCTACAGTTTAACGTGGAATCCGAACCACGGTGGTGGCCTGGCATTCCCCACATTCACAAGATGTCTTGCCAGAGGTGAAGGAAGGGTTTGTCTCCTTCTTCTTCCTCATTATATGCCCATACTACCTCAGTCTTGCTTCCTCTACTATCTAATGTAGGCTCTACTACTATTGTTTTTAAATGGTGTTGTGCCGACTACTAGTAAACGATCACTAACTCAGAGGGAGAGAGAGCCTATTTGATGGATATATAATAAACCTGAGTTTTGGGAATATCAGAGAAGGGGAGGACCAGAGAGTTGGATTAACGGGTCCGTCTTCTAGTGTCTTGCATACTGCCACTGCCTTGTTAAAGATCAGTATAAAATAATATTCTGGGTGTGGGGTCCCTACATTACACGAGGGAGATCGCCCCCCCCCCCTCTCCCCCAAAGTTATCAAAGTCCTAGTAACACTCGAGTCACGTTATATCGTTATAAGACATCACTACGAGTTAGGGTACGGCCAGACTGGGCAAGCGACTAAAATATAAAATAGAACACATTGGTTGTAATGAGAGGTGGCCAGACTGAGCGAGCGAGCGAGCGAGCGACGCTTGAAAGATAGAACTGGTCTTAGTTTTCAAGCGCGTGCACTCGAGACGGAACAGTCTAGTTTACAGGCGCTAGGCGATATGTTGGTTCATTGAGTGCTAGGAAAACTTCTCATTTTGACAATTTTATTACTATCAATAGGCTTTGCACACTTGCTACTAACGGCCTAATTTAATTGATAATATCATAAACCATATCTATATGTATATATACATATGTATAAAACTGATATGTTAAAATACTTCAATATTATAATCAAAATAGGCCTTTACAAATAATAATCACCATTTTCGTGGAGAGAGGATGAGAAAACCACAATAGTAAATCACTTGTTAAAAACCTACCTTAGTTCATTGAGCCAAGATTCAAACCTTTGCCTCCTCGTCAACAACTATTGAGAGCTATCTGCTAATTACGCGCTCGCTTGCACGCTTGTCAGTCTATCGAACTATTAGAGACGTAACATCAAGGCTAGGCCAGCAAGTGGACTGCTGAATGTTAGGGGACTTAGGGTAGCAGGGAACTTTCTCAATTAACTCTAACGTAACTTGTTTATACATCTCACTGTATGTTTCATCTAGTTCCTACTCAATAAACGACTATAGTGAGCCCACGCAATTATTTGGAGTCACCTAGCCCAACAAACTAAGCCAACCTGACAGATTTTCCCACGGGGTGAGACGTTACGACACAGTATTATTGGCTTTAAAGGACGAGTTTGGCAATGAATAGGAGGATTTAATATTAGTCTTGTTAAGACTGACTCTCCTTGGCAATATCCACAAGCCGCCACTGCTTAATAAAGTTATTAAGGGCGTTTGAAAATTTCGTGAAAATTTCACTTCTTACCGAATTATTTCTAGTCTACGGAAACTAATTAAGGTCGTTTAAAAATATTGTGAAATTTTCACTTCTTCCTGATTTATTTCTAGTCCACCCCTATATTTCAATTTTAATCCTGCGTATTTTATTTAAACCAGCAATTTTCAAACTTTTTCAACTCTCGGTAAATTGAACAAGGATTCAAAATTGTCAAAGTAAACCATCAGTATTAAAGGAGAGAGTTTTTCATTAAAATAATGTGTATTTAGATTGTTTAAAAGATCAATAGCTAAAATTCTAATAATTATATAATTTAAAAAAATAATGTTGGTCATGAATTTAAAAATAGTAATTTCTTTTATTTCTATTATTTAATATTTTTTTCTTCTCTATTTTTTTTATCTTTTCCCGAAACATCTTGCTATTTTGCGATAGTTTTAAAGTAGTGAACTAAATTTAAGAATACATCAATATGGTTTACACTGTAAACGAGTAAAATTAATTTATTCGAATTTTAATCAGTTAAATTAAGGTAAGCTAGTTTGTGATAGTTTTAAAGTAGTTACTAAATTCCATAATAATTATTATTAATTAGCACGTCTTATACCATTCGTTATAGCCTTACTAATGTATGAAGGTGAGTAATGAATAAGGACCCACTTTAAGTGAATCGAACACGGTGGTGGCCTGGCAATCCCACATTTAAAGAAGTTGTCAAGGTGAAAAGGTTTGTATCAGATAATATCCGACGGTTACCAGCCCACAGCACAGAAGTCTGAACTACCTAGACACCGGCCCATAAATATAAACGTAATATAAATCAATGATATCTATAATATTAATTAAATAGTTGTCTCTGCAACCGTTTGGGAACCTTCTGAACATTGTTCTATATTTAGCCCGAGTCCTGGTGATGGATCTGTAATATGGACCCCAGCATCTTCTTCCAACCTTTATTATCTTCAAATTAACGATACACTCTCTCTAGAGAAAAATTTGGAAGAAGAACGAATGGCATTCTGGGATGATATCTATACGACTTACTTGGAGCGCTGAGGATTAATAAAACTATCAACAATATTGGGCAAATATGTTTTTTATTTCATAAAAAAATAAATTATATTGATAAAAAAATGTTTGTTTTAATTTACAAAATAAAAAAAAATACAATAGTTATTTTATGGTTCTCTTATGGCGGCCACTTGTTTTAAAATACAATTGTATGTGTCATTTTCCGGAACTACTTTTATATTCTTTCCAACCTTTAACTCCCTTTTCACCCTTAACCTACAACAACCCTTTGTCATGTCATGGTGAAAAGAAAACTAGCAAGCTTCTTATCTCAAGGTAAAGAAGAAAGCTCGTTGCTAGTTCTCAAATAACTTAAAATTTTCTGTCGTGATTCTATGGAAATTACTGTATTTGTTAGAGGAAAGCTACTCCTCCTAAAGCTCTTTATCATCAAGCCTACCGCAAATATATTTAGAAAGTCGTTGAAAATGAGCTAATGTTACACATTTTTTTTCAATTAGTAAAACTCATATTATAGGGTTGTTAAGGAAAAAAAGACATGTTGGAATATTTCGACTTTATTTTGGCGTGAGCTGTATATTGAAACAACGCATCATATAGTTAAATATTGCGCTATCACTTAGCACAGCGCATCTACGTGGCCTTTTCTCGCTTACCGAGGCAACCTCCTGGTTTTATAAATTTTGAGGTGTAATTTCATACATCAAAGAAGAGACACTACGTTTTCCTTGAAAGATAACAAGCTTTCCTTGAACGTTTGCATTATGACGTAGCTTATAAGATACAGTCATAGTATAATCCGTAAAGAAGAGGCTGCTTCCTTACAGGATAAACGAAGTGAACATGAAAGAATGATTGGAACAAAAATGTAGATAAAATAGCTTCACTCACTTCAGTGGCTACATGGTTTAAAGTGTCACTATTGCAATAAAATAAACTGCTGAGGACAAAAAATTTGGAGTTTGAATCCCAAACCGGTATACTGAGATTGTTTTTTCCCTAAATTATATTCCAATATTCCTCCACGTAGATGTGAGTACACTTCTTCTAAATTCTATCTTCCTCATCTCTATCACATTAACTTAGTAGGCTGCATATGCGTGTAGACCTAACGGGTAGTAAGGCGTAGTGTTAAAATAAATGCATTTCTTGCTTAAAAGATTGACATAATTCCCGTTGGACGAAAAGGAATCTAAATGTTACCGCCTTATTCTTTGGCTTTATTGAAATACAAAAACCAAATTAGCAATTTAATTTCCTTCATCCGGTATCCATCTGCCTTGAATACAAACTTGCTGATACTCTTGGACCTTTTTTCCACCGAGGAGACCAAAACTAAGCGATTAATCACTTATGGCCAAGCAACCAATCACCTAGGCGACTTTTGTATTTAAAACACTTCACTCGTCCACCGAGGAGACTAAGACTTTATCACTGGGCGATACATCGTAAGGAGGCCAAGCATGTTGGTTGCCAGACTATAAGTTGCCTGTTAGTTGCTGAGGCGTGCAGGTTATAAGTTGCCTGTTAGTTGCTGAGGCGTGCAGGTTATAAGTTGCCTGTTAGTTGCTGAAGCGTGCAGGTTATAAGTTGCCTGTTAGTTGCTGAAACGTGCAGGTTATAAGTTGCCTGTTAGTTGCTGAGGCGTGCAGGTAATAAGTTGCCTGTTAGTTGCTGAGGCGTGCAGGTAATAAGTTGCCTGTTAGTTGCTGAGGCGTGCAGGTAATAAGTTGCCTGTTAGTTGCTGAGGCGTGCAGGTTATAAGTTGCCTGTTAGTTGCTGAGGCGTGCAGGTTATAAGTTGCCTGTTAGTTGCTGAGGCGTGCAGGTTATAAGTTGCCTGTTAGTTGCTGAGGCGTGCACTGGTGGAGCTTTACGCAGTGTTTTATTTCCATCTCTGCAGACTTAAGTTTCAATCTTTTCGCCTTTTTCCTGCAAGTTTTCACTCCTGGGTGACAAAATTCCACGGACAATGTCAAAGAAAGAACAAAAGGCTGATGTAAATTTGTTATTGAAGTAGAAAATTGTTTTTTTTTTTTTTTTCAAAATCTAAATAAACCCAAAATTGTTTCCGGGCCTTTTTACGAGCTTTTAAGTACATGTAGCCATAGAGAAAGGAATAACACTAGAGGGAACCAAGGATAGGGCAAAACTCAGTCCATTTTAGAACAATGGAAACTGTAGTTCTGTCGAGTCGCCGCAGAGGAGCGCTAACAAACGTACTTTCAATTTTAGACTCGCATTTTCGCGCCACAAAACCATTCATTGTAAGACTTAGTTTCCGATGTAGTGTGTGGGTTTTCTTAGAGGAACTGGCAACGTTGTAAATGACCCATCACCATTGTAAAAGATAATAAACCTGCCCCAAAAGGAGACTTGCAAGGGCGAGGAAGAAGTGCTTACAATGTCACTCAGTAGTGCCCTCCTGTCCTCCCCCCTTCCCCCAACCCGGATCAATGACCCACCACACCAAACAGCAACATTACCAATAATTGCTAGAGAGAAAAAGAAATACTACCATATATTCAGTAGGTACTGTGTCTGGTAAAGGATGGATTCTAGTTTGCAGAACCAAATGACTAGTAAAGGAAGAGACAAGTGTGCTTTTAAAGGCTGTGAAAACACACGTTCTAACACTGGAAACAAATTATCATTGTTTAATTTTCCAGTTCGTGATGAAGATAGGAAAGAAGGTTTTAGTTATTTTCTTATTGTTTAGTAAACATAGAATAAATACTGTATTTGTTAAATACTCCCACACAAGATCACCTTACCGGACTAGTTTAATAGTATTTATCATATTTACAAATAATCTGATACCAAAACTGATCAATAATTTTCGAAAATTTTATTAATTTATTATTTTCAGTTGTCTGATCTTTATTAGTATCAAAATGTTCTGTATATATGTGTATTCATTTATTTAATGGCTTGATATCTTTATTAAACAAAAAAATAGGGTTTTTTTTCGTTAAACTTACGAGATATTTACAGATTAATTTAATGAGGTAATGAAGCGAAACCTAAGGCCTTTCGGAAATGTATTCGCTCTTTCTGGGAGAAGAGGAAGATGGTTATGGAAAAGCCATCCCTAGTGTACATGGATCTCATTGATATTCAAAGATTCCGTCACTGGCACCTGATTAAATGAGATTATTACTGCTTTACTGGGCGTGACCCTAAGTGAGGGGAACATAATATATCAGTGCATGCTGGGTTATTGTAATCGTTATATTAATTTATATTTCTAAATTCTATTTCCCATGATCTTTTACAGTTTCACTGATAGAGTGTTCCTTTTTTATACCATAGCTACAATACCAAAATGTAAAAACGCTTATTAACGGTTCCACTCCAGATCACCATATAAAAGTCCTTCAAGTTTCAACTAACTTTGTAATGATCCTATCATATCCAACTACGACAGGTATGACCACACACAGCTCATGAAGGCATTCAATGCTAAAGTGTTTCTGGAAAAGCCTTCCTAGCCTCCAGAGGCTCACCTTATAACCAATATTTTATTTAGTGTCCCCTATACTCCAAATTTAAATTATGAACGTGTTACTGAATTAGCATTGGGTTATATAACATGATACACATACAGTTGATTTTATTATCTATTAGTAATTTCTGATTTGTTTTATTTTTAGTGATTTTAATTAAATTAAATATTTGATAAATGAATTCTTATTTAGAATTATGAAAGTAAAATTTGTTTTGAACTGTGTGGGTTCTTCTTGAATGTGCCTAGTAATAACTATTAATATTAGCACCGCGTCTTACTACCCGTTCAGGTTATACGCGCTTACGCTAATGTATAATAGTAGGGTGATTGTGAGATGAAATGGAGGACCTACAGTTTAACGTGAAATCCAAACCACGGTGGAGGCTTGGCATTCCCCACATTCACAAGTTGTGATTAATACACATCTTGTCAGAGGTGAAGGAAGGGTTTGGCAATCAGATAAATCTGTGCCGAGACCGAGGATTGAACCCCGGAACCCCAGAACAGAGGTCTGACACCATACCCCTAGACCGCCAGGTCACCAGTAGTAATAACTATCTTTGCAATAAATTGTATGTGTATTTATTTTAGAATTACCTAGGATTTGTTTTCATACATTTGGAAGAATTTAAATAACATTATATATTTAATGAACTCTTCTGTTAAAAAACTAAACTAAGTAGTTAATATGGAATATTTTTGTTTCTAATTTAAAAGTATTTGCATCAATTTTAGCTTTTGGTAGTAAATTTGGTGTGGTAGATGTTAATATTTTTGCTTTCATTTAACTGCACTTATCTTAAGACTTATGTCAAATTTGAAAATAAAATTACCCGGATCAGTAGGTACATTTAATAAATATCAGGCTCATCTAGTCTGGCTAGTCAGTGACGGAGAACTCAGGGTTCAACCCCTGTGTAGGGCGGGGTGCTATTTCTTATACTGTTTTCTAATCTGCCTGATCGTAAATATGGGTGGACTTTCTTAAAAATTCTACATTCCCCATTTCTATTCGAGTGTTGTTAATACAATGCTTATAGGCCGGTTGGGTCGTGGGGCGCAATGGAAAAACAATTTCATAAGCCTTTTAAATACTAAACATTAGAAAATATTTGGATCGATAAAATTGGTTTGCGTTGCCAAGATTTGAATATAAGAGAAAACCTCATGTAGACCTATCTACAGCCAAGTTTACATCATCACAATAATGGTGTGGATTTAAAAAAAAATCTTCTTTCAACCTTGTCAGGGATTTTTAAATTCAATATAAATAAACAATTTTGGTCATTTGTAACTCTTCAAAAATAATAAAAAGATGATCGTTACAATTCTTAAGGTTAGCGTTTCATAATTGGGTAATCATATTTAGTAAAATATAAGTCTATGGAAGTAATAAAAAATGGTAATCAAAGTTATCTAAAAACCTTCAATCGTTCTAATCCAGGTTTATAGATTAATCTTTTCACTTCGTCTTAGTACCCGTCCGGCATATCCACCTTTAATTACACAATTGAGGTAGATAGGATTGAAAAAGGAAATGTACCTTTATTTTCGTGGAGGGAGATGAGAAAATAATTTAGAAAAATCACCCCTAGTACATTCGGCTGGTATTCGAATAGTGAGTGACCTCTCCATTACAAACAAACCAAACCAAACACAAGTAATGTTTAACCCGCTTGCTCACTTACACTTGTTTTAATTATATGAAATTTCTTAGTTAATGTTTACATGAAAGGGACTAAAAGGTCGCAAAAGAGAATCAATGAGCCTGGTCGATGTTTCGGAAGTTGAGCTAGCAGCGCCATTCGCCCAATACATAAAAGCTTATTGCCAGAGCTGGATAACTAGCAAAAATAAAAATAAGTAACTTACAGTTGATATTATTTTAACCGCGTACATTTATATTTTAGTTTTGAACTTACTTATAATCGTTATAATAACTTAAAAATAAGTATAAAACTAAAACCTCAAAATCATTGCGACTCCACCCTAAACACGTCGTAATCTCAAGGTTGGAAAACACTGCGCTACACATATTATTTTAAGTCAGATGACTTTGTTCCTATTGATCATATAAACCAGGCCAGGTACATCTAAAATAAAAATAAATTAAATGTATACATTTATAGTCATTTATTAAATTCTTTAAATTTTTTTAAAATACTTTGTCTCACTAACTGTTCGGTCTATACGCCCCTATGAACTAATTACACTAATGGGTTAGGGATTAATAAGGCTTAATTAGAGGAACTTCACCCACATTTGCGTGGAGCCAAAGTGAAAAACCATTTAGGAAAATCCACCCTCAGTGCACCCAACTGGGGTTGAACCTCGGATCTTCCACGTCTTCAGCAGTCTAGTCCAACGATAGAGTAGCGCGTTAAATAGTTGGACTTAATGCTCTTAATTGGCATGATGTTCGAGACACTAATAGGGCTAGGATTTAACGTTAGAGCTACAGTCTGTGATCAAGGCACTTCAAATAGGAAAGCTCTTGAGCATTTAGGAGTTACTGTAGAGCAACCATTTATTTGGTTCAATAATAGAAAGGTTTACAGTTTGTACGATGTTCCTCATTTACTTAAATGCGTGCGAAATAACTGGTTAACAAATTATTTTAAAATAGGCGATGATATTGTTTCCTGGAGCATTATAAAAAAGATGGCATCAGTTAACGCATCTTGTGTAACTTCTAGAGCATCAACAAAATTGAGTGACTGTCATATTCATCCAGGACCATTTGATAAAATGAGCGTCAAACTGGCATCTCAAGTATCTAGCAATGCTGTATATGCATCTCTAATGGCTTTAGCAAGCTCTGCCAAGGATCAAGATAGAAATATTGTGTGCGTTGCTAACTTTGTAAGTCGTATGAATGACTTGTTCGACAATTTAAACAGCAAGTCTCTATACAATTCTAACCCAAATCGAAGAGCACTTTCCGGTTCAAATCCCCAAGTGGAAGAAAACTTAACCTCATGTTTGGATTGGATAAAAAAATGGAGCTTTGCTGATAATAAAAAGAGTCTTCCACCCACTTTCAATAGCTTCCAAATTACTATTACAGGTATTTAATTACTTTGGAATGATCTTAAAAATGAAGGCATTTCCTATATGATTACATCCCACCTCCAACAGGACCCATTAGAAAACTTATTCTCTGTCTTAAGATATAGATGTGGTAATGGTAATAATCCTACTGCAGAACAATTTCAAAGAAATATGCAACACACAATGTCAATAAAATTTACAATTCCTCCTCAATCAACTAATTGTGAAATGGATGATGATTTTAACTTGGTGTTTTCTTCCACTACAATGCAAAACAATGGCAACACATCATTAAATGACTCTTCCGATTCAAAACAAAGTACAAGCTCAAAAAAAAGTTTTTTTTTTTACAAAGAACTCAATGTGCTATTGGCGGCTCTTGATGCTAGTGCCTTAAAAGTTGAACACTTTAGTAATACAATGAAAATATTTCCCATTACGAATCATAATGACAAGGGAAATGAAAACACAATATACAAGTCTCAGTCACAAATACCACTAAGAAACACTCGAATTTTTAGTTCAACTTCACAAACATCAGAAGGTGATGTTAATACTACTCAGGCTGCACGCGAGCTACAAAATGGTAGTTTAAAAGAAAATCTAACACCATTATCAGCAGCCAATTCTAATATAGAAAACACAACTGATATTTCTATTACTCAACTATTGGAAGATAACGCCACATATTATTTTTCAGGTTATGCTGCCAAACAATGTTTGAACAAATTTCAATGCCCAACTTGCAAGGAAAAATTCCTGGATCAAAATTCTCATGTTTATTTCAAGCCCAAATTCTTACACATTATAGAACATACAAAACTACAAAGTCTTCAACAAACTTGGACCTAGGACAACTAACTCCAGCCTCTGCTGAATTATGGAGTGTATGTAAGTTCCAGTTACGAAAATTTGTAGAAATCTTCGACAGCATTTGTCATTAAAGTCAACTTTTAGAAATTATCACAAAAGAATTGATCTTTAATACTATGAAATATTTTCCTACTAGGTTTATGGAATGTGAAAATCACAAACAATATTTACTGAATGTCTTCTAATAGCTAGAGAAAGGTATGGACTTGAGTGGCCGTCAATATCTACAAGAGACACCAAAAGAAAACTGATAAATGGTGGTAAAGATCATCCGTACTTGAAAAAACTGAGGAATAACTAATGGACAAGTAACTAGTCGGTTACTAGAATCTTACTATTTAATTTAAAATTAATTGGGTTAAATTATTGACTTAGTCATCATAGCACTAAAGCATTTATATAATATAGTAGGGGCTTGCAAAACTCCAAGAGTTTAACTTGCTTCACCAATAAACATATTGAAAGCTAAAATACTTAATGTATGTTCACTCAATGCAAGCACGAAAGAATAATTATCAACATATTTGAACTTCGTTTCGGTTCCTAGAGTATTTCATACAGTCAATTCAAGATTGCTTCAAATCGGAAAACAAATTTACTTCGCACACTTTTCTAATATAGATAAGATTATGTTTATTTACTATTCTTGGACTTATTTGATGGCTGTACCAACTATATTAGCCTATAGGGTTTTTGACACGGATATTGTGTTTATTTTAATTATTCATTAATTATTTGGGAAATTGATTTTTTTAACTCTCATCCTATTAGAGGTACAATTAATTACATAATGTAGGCCTACTATTTGTCATGAAATATTTAAGTGCTAAACTTGTGTTCGTTATTGAATATTTAATTCCACTGATTTAAAATTGGGTGCATTAACAATATATATTAATATTACCTACCATGAAAATTAGGCTTATTTTAACAATTTAAGTTTCAGATTAATTAAAGTTTTGTATAAAATTAAAGACATTTCAGATTGTTTAGTTGAAAATGTTGCGAGATACAGTGAAATTAAAATATCTTGATATTTAAAAAATAATCATTCTTCATCATTGGTTTGGAGTAAGGGACCAAACGAATGGTAAGGCACAATTTTATTTTAAATAACATAAGAAAATATGAATTTAAATCTATTTACTAATCTTTAATTAATCTATATTATATCATACATAACATGTTTAAATTATTTATTAATAATATTGTTTTAATATATTTAACAAATTTACTATGCATAGCATATAAAAACATATTAAGTTGATATTAGTTCCAATTCTTATCAAAATTATATATTTGTCAAAATATATAATTCATAATTAAGATAACTGGACTAGAAATGTTTGGCTTAAATTTAATTTCTTATGAAAATAATGTGTACATTATAATGTTTATATATTTTTACAAATATAATTTTTAATTGAGTCTCATGTTTATTATTTTTTGTAAAAATTGTATTAATTCATTTTATTTATTTAGGTGTCAATATTGCTATTATGATGCTTCAAGAAGAACATAATTAAGTTTAAGGAGCTATTTATATTTAGCCTTATAGAGAAGATGTAGGAGACGCGAGAAAAGTTGTGTTTTTCATTTTATATAGCAAAACCTTTTTGGTCAAATAAATAGAATATTGCTTTAATAGAAACATGGAGCTTAATTTCCTCCACATGGTGATATATAAGTTCTTGAATATCTGTAAATGGTGTCCTGGAATATAATGACAACTTTTTCTATTCATTTAAAAGTTTTTTTTAGGTAATAACGCCATGCTTATGACAGATATCCAACAACTATTGACATCATCATGTGAAGAAAATTAAACTACATGTTTATATTGAAGCATATTTTATTTATTTAGACCAAAAAATTGTTTTGATATAAAAACTAAACACTGTTGTTTTCTCGCGTCCCTTACATTCTCACTTCAAATGTCGTGTTTGTAATAGTTAATTAACTAATTGCCAAGGTGTTTTCATTGTAGAGCTTTTGTGTTTTTGATGTTCCACCTTATATTGACATAATCTAAGAAACCATATCTTATGTATCTTTTATTAAGTTCTTTACATTTCAAGATAAAAAGAGAAATGTAACGATAGTTTCTTCGTAATATTTGAACAAATTGATATATTTCGACTAAAATATTAATAAACATTGGCACCCAAGAGGGACAAAATATTTTGATTTTCGATCTAACTTTAGTCTATTATTTTGGGGGTAAAGATGTCCAAAATAAAATAAAAAATCTATTTTCCTCGCGTATGGTGCTATAAATCTAATTACAACGTTGAAATTATACTTATCAAAATTAGCATGTCTTTATTTGGACCCCCATTCAATAAAGTATCAAAGCCAGGCCACTATATTTTCTGAGCCAGGCCCACAGACATGAAACTAGCTCTGCTGGTTTGTGAGGGTTTTCTTTAAAACTGTAAATACATTAAGCTGGGACTCGTACCCCCCATCCCCTCCTTTAGCAAGTGGCGGTTCTCTTACCTGCGTTTATGATCCAAGTGTCTTTTGTAAGTACATTGTGAATGCCACCCCCCTTCCCCTCAACCTCGCAAACCACTACGGGCCAGACATACTTTAAATCAATGAATGATGAAAATGAAGGTAAATATAGACAACACTGTAAGAGATTGGTTGCCATAGTAACATGACGCTTTTAAAGAAACCAAAAGTTGAAACACTAGCGTTCGAAGCGGTCACTCGACAGAACTAAAATTTTTGAGACTCAGTGGAAAAACCTCCCAAAAAAACTTGACTGAATATTTTAACCTTTGATGTCCTCTCTATAGTATACATTTCTCTATGATGTAGCCAACAACCAAGCTCTCATCAGACGACGATATTCTCGTGACTGATAGAAAATAGGTTTCATCTGTGGACGAGAAACAGGGCAACTTATAGTAAGTGACCAGTTTCTCGCGATGTTTCACGTTGCGTTGGTTTTCTCGGTGGACGAATGGCTTTACAGTTTTGTATATTTATTTGAAACCTGTTTTATGTATTTATGCACCATATTTGTCAGCTCTTGGAACCCAATTTACACGGAAGGAATAGTCTATAAATAGCCTCAATATACCATTCCCAAAGTACATAAAAGTAGTGAGAGAAGGCATGAAGAATTAAAATAAAAAAGTTATTTTATGATGTCCCTTAATCTTTGAAGAACACCTCTGTGATCTTGTGGTCGGAGCTCCTGGCTACAAATCCAGAGATCCTTGGTTTGATCCCCGGATCTTCCAGATTTTCTTTGAAGCAATGGGTCTGTAACAAGGTCAACTCAACCTCGCGAGGACTTAATGAGGAGCTACTTGAATTGAAAAGTAGCGGCTGCGGTCTAGAAAATGAGATTAACGGCTGGAGGGCTTGTTGTGCTGTCCAGATGATAATCTCTATCTGCATAAGTTGACACTATCTTCGCGAAAGGACGGTGGATGCTCGGTCGATATGGCCTTATTGTGGGGCTGACTCCACGGTGTTATTTTCTTTGTATGTCAGCAAAATTTAAGATTGCTTTAATGTTCACCTGAACACACGGCTTACACTATTAGAGTTATTTATTTATTTGAGGTATTTAACGTGCACTTTCTGAACCGACTGATTATATCAGCACACGACTTATAAGCTAACATATATAGAACAGACACAACATCCAACCCCCGACAGATAATATATCTTTTTTAGCACTTTTTCTTACGACCCCTTCGGATTATACTCCTATATATTAATTACGCTAATGGCTCAAGTGATAAGAAAAGTTATATTTAGAAGAAGTGTGCTCGCATTTGCATGGAGGGAGAGTGGAAAATCCTTAGTACACCCGACCAAGATTTTAAACTCGATCTCCCTGTCATCGGCAATCTAGTCTACTGCGAGGGTGGTGCGTTAGACCACGCGGCCACTGAAGAGGGTGAAAACTATATTGAATGTCGTGACGTCACAGGTTGGCAACTTCCTTGCGATTGGCCAAGTGTGTCACGTGACAACCTAAGCGGTTTTTAACGTATAATTTATATGTTCACCAACTTAAACTTAAAAAAAAAAACATGGCGTAAGCCCGCCAGTGAGCTATACCGATCATTGACCACCATATGTTGGCGATGATAGTGCCAACATTTGCGGATATAGGGTGTCATGTAGTCAACACAACCAACCCTCTGACCGTTATCTCGGTTTCTAGACCAGAAGTGCTACTTCATCCCTGTGAAAGGGGAAACCCACATTTCACCAATGATAAAGTTTCCAACCATGACAAAATGAACCTGGGACCTTAGTTCAAGAAAAAGACACGCTACTGACATTTCTAAGGGGTCGTACGTTTCCACCTTTCAGGGTAACGGAGTGTACACAATCTCCTGTGTCTGTTCAGCGCGACGCTTAATCTCACACCTCAAAAGGGATTGACGTTTATGGCGAACTCATCGTAGTTTCAGATTATAACTCAGTATTCTTGATAGTAGTTTGGCAATAATCATTATAATCATGACTACTTATGTGGGCGAGCCATAATAATAACATTTGTGTTTTATCAGATAGTTGTTAATAATAATAATAATATTAGCACCGCGCCTTACTACCTGTTCAGGTTATACGCTTTAAGTACTAATTACGATAATGGATTAGGAATCGAGAAGGTTGAATTAGAGTAAGTGAACCCGCATTTGAGTGGAGGGAGAGTGGAAAACCATTTAGGAAAAACCACCCCCAGTTCACCCGACCGAGATTCGAACCTCGATCTCCCCGTCCTCAGCAGTCGAGCTCAACACGACTAGCGCGTTAGCCAACTACGCCACCGAGTAGGGTCAGATATTTGTTGCACGTTAATAATTTGGAATTGAGTCCAAAATAGTCTGACACATTAGCTCAGTCGGTAACGAGCATGTCTACTGAGATAAGGGACCCGGGTTCGATTCCTGGCATGGCCAAAAAAAATTATCATTGGTAAAATGTGGGTTTAACATTTTATAGTGACGAATTAATGGCCAGGTGTTGTGTTCTGTGTCTGTTCTAGATTTAAGTTAGTTTATAAGTCGTGTACTGAAATAATCAGCTGGTTCAAAAGTGTACGTTAAATACATTAAATAACTAAAAAATACCATGAAGAAATAGTGGAAAACCTATAACATGAAACCAGAATAAAATACGAACACTGACTGACCTCCTTTTCTAAGCTCATAAAGCAAAATACTAACACAATATAATCGACTGTTCGGCCATTGATGATGGTATATAATATTGCATATCTGGGCTATAATACTCATAGCCCAGTTTGTGGAAATAACAGCCAGTACTAATGTACCGTTGCCCAGAGGACGCCCGAATGTACTAATCATACATCCTTTCCTTGGAGGCTCTTTCCTGATGAGGTGTTGGTGATGTGAATATGTGGGTGTGGAACCATTTGAAACACTTAAACCCTTACTTAAGCTTAACTAATCAAACTCTGGTGACCATTGGGGTGAAATACCCAGGGTACCAGCCGGGAATCGAGCCCGGAACTCTAGACTCGTAGCAAGGTGCACAGATCACTACACACGGGGCCGGTTAATGGTGTTGGTAACAACTTATAAGCTTGGAGTTGGTATTTCAGTCCAGCTCAATGTGACCAAACTAAGATGATAAAGTCACTTTTATTGCTACACACCCCTTTATTTTACATTATAGAGCGGGAGGACCAATAGGAGAACTCAATGTATATATAGGCTTATACCTAGAGATTTGGTATCGAAAGAAAAGTATCGATATAAAAATATCGAAAACAGTACCGATAAGTATCGGCTTCGAAATTTTTCTGATTTTTTTTATACCTCGTAATAATAATAAACTCTTGCATTTCATATTTATCCAAACACTGAAAATTATAATGGTTCTTAATATTTTAAAACAAATTTTAAAATAACTTTTTTTATCCAATTTCTTGAAAATTTTCATTGTTCACTTCTGGGAGGTGCCAGTTTTTAACTACATTCGTTGTTTATATACTCCATCAAGATCGATTATTAACTATTACCAAACACTAGAAGAATGGACGTCCGGTCCTGCTTTATCTGCCTAAACAACGCACATAAATTGTTCTGGTTCGTTTGCTTGGGGCACTTTAAGTTGAGTTTATTGAGGTCTAAAAAAATCTTCTTTTGTTTAGTTTATGATGACCGAGCTCACTGATAAAGGGGTAGTATATGGTTGCCCCTCGCGCCTTAGGCACATCAGGCCGTACTGATAAATAAAGATGAAATAATAGCTATCGATTATGATAAGCTAAAAGAGATTGAATGCTATCGCTGCTTCTTGCTTGTCATGCCTTTTTTTTTTAGCACCAAGTCTTACTACCCGTTTGGGTTATACGCTTAAGTACTAATTACATAAATGGATTATAGATTGGGAAGGTTGAATTTAGAGGAAGTGAACCCACATTTGCGTGTAGGGAGAGTATAGAACCATGTAGGAAAAACCACCCCAGTTCACCCGACAAAGATTCGAACTTCAATCTCCCCGTCCTCGGTGGTCTAGCTCAACACGACTTGCACGTTAGCTAACTACTCCACCTAGGCGGGTTGCTTGTCATCCAGAAAATGAGAGAGGATTGAGAAATAGTGTAATTAGTCCTTCTTCCGCAATCCCCTCTGGTAAACATTTTAACCTTAGAATTAATAACGATATCGGTGACCTGGCGATCTAGGGGTAAGGTGTCAGACTTCTATGCTGGCGGCCGGGGTTCAATCCTCGGTCCCGGCACAGATTTATCTGATTTCCAAACCCTTCCTTCAGCTCTGACCAGATATCTTGTGAATGTGGGGAATGCCAGGCCTCCACCGTGGTTCGGATCCCACGTTAAACTGTAGGTCCTCCATTTCATCTCACAATCACCCTACTATTACATATTAGCGTAAGTGCGTATAACCCGAACGGGTAGTAAGACGCGGTGCTAATAATAATAATAATAATAATAATAATAATAATAATAACGATATCAAAAAAGTTGTTTATTTCGATTCTGATCAGATACCGGAGTGTGAGTACTAATATCAGTAAAAGTATGGGGGGAAATACTAGTATTGAAAGGAAAATATCGATATTAGTAAATTATCGATACCTTTTTACAACCTTACAAATACCTTTACTCAGCAATAGCGTAACCTTGTCTAACAGCCTCACACTTCCATACGTAACTCAAATTTGTTGAAGATCATCATGAATAACTCAAGCAATTACATTAGGTTAAGTTGGTAACAATTGTAAAGTGTTATAAATTTGCTATCTATAGGCCTAGAATAAGTAAACATATGTGTAATAATAGCTTACTATATAAAAGCATTGATACTTTAAAAGTTACAATATTAACTTGGTTTCCAATGTGAGGTCAGAAAACAAGTAGTTTCCACTATACCCCCTTTCAATAATTTTATCAAATTGTTTGTAAGATGTTTGTTCAGCCGGAACACTGTAATAAAATAAAATTAATTATTCTTAAAATCAAATTAATTTTCTCACAAGCTTAGGAATCAAAATAAACGGGTTGCTTTCAGTTCCAGGTATTTATATATCTCTCAAAGCCAAATAAACTGGTAGATCTGTGAACAGTAGACCTCACTACCTCCATGTTATAAGATTTACTACAGACTTGGAATTTTTCTTTTTACTTCACGTTAAAATTTCTCCCGTAATTTTCTTTTGATTTGAATTAAATATTTTCCCTTGGTGATCAAGTTAAACAAAAAAATAAATTATTACTTAATTGAATAGTACCTTACATTCATAGAGAATATCTATTGTTCACAAGGTTTAAGTTATCGGAATCTTTAGAGCAGCCGCCATTATTCAAACGGATAAACAGGTCGAAAAACTAGGTAATCGGGAGTACATAAAGTACGTTACACGGCCAACTTTCAAAAAAATTTACCTGCCAAATCTTTATCGTGAAACTAACATCCGTACAGACAGAATAGATGCGTAGTTGTCAAGTTAAACAGGATCACACTACGCTCGGTCAAAAATTTAAATACCATTTGGCTTACAATTACAGTAGCCCCATAGTTTCTTTGGTGCCGACTGACAGCTCACAGCTGACAGTCAAAATTGACAGCTGCTAAACACATGTTTTTTCAGATCATCTGGCTCGGCATAGGGATACGTAATTTAGTCTGGTAGCTTTTTAAAGCTGTCAGCTGTCAGTCTGCACCAAAGCAGCCATGGGGCTACTGTACGTGACCTCCGATGCTGTACGCGGAGTATCTTGAGAATAGCTATCGAACAGACCAAACGCTAGACGTCACACCGATTTGGGGCACCCCTACATCGTATCAGATGAGGCAGGGTCCAACATGACTGGAACCCGTGGTAGACAGCATTGAATAACTTGCGCTATGGAAGTAAGTACCACCATGTGCATGCATGCCCTTCGCTGTCTTCTACAGTCTGACCCTTGGAAGGACGTGACCACATTCTGGAAGTCCGAAAAAGAGGAGACCTGTTCTTGTCAAATATTTACACCCTCCTTAACACAGACCAAAAAAAAAAAATCGACTCTTCTTAAGGAGGCTGGCTAGGGTGCAGATTGCCAATCAGATGTTGCTCTTAGGTTAAATATAGACAACGCCACCGTTAACTTCGTTACATACCCAATTTTGTGGGATAGGCTTACACTCAAAATTGCAATTATTTCACGATTAAAATAAAATGTGGCAATTAGCCTTTTAAAGATACAAACATGTATGACCCACTTTGATGACCACATGGTCTAAGGTGTCACTCTCACAGTAGATTAGACTGCCGATGACGGGGAGATCGAGGTTAGAATCTCGGTCGGTGTACTGAAGTTTTTTTTTTCCAAAACTATTTTCCACTCTCCCTCCACCCAAATACTGGTACACTTATTCTAAATATAACCTTCTTAATCCCTAAAACTATTAATGTAATAATTAGTATACAAGCGTATAACCCGAACGGTTGGTAAGACACGGTGCTTAAAAAAACATGAAACGGTAGCTACAGACATTCAAAGGCAAAATAATGCCTTTTATGATAATTTTATTCATAAAAATAAGTACAAAGTAGGCCTACCCTCTTCAGTGCACAAACGGTCCAAGGCGTGACACTTGTGTTGGACTGGACTGCTGATGATGGAGAAATCAGGGTTCGAATCATGGTCGGGTCTACTGAAGGTTATTTTTCTTAAATGGTTTCCCACTCTCCTTCCATGCAAATCTGAGTAGATTACCTCTATATGCGTAGTGGACGTATACGCGAGAATGGAAAACAATTTAGTAAAAAACCACCTTAAATGCACCTGACCAGGATCGAACCCAATCTTCCCGTCCTCGGCATTCTGGTCTAGCTCGGGAGTAACGCGTTAGACCACGCGGCCACCGAAGAGGGTGAAAACCTATATTGAACTGTCGTGACGTCACAGGTTGGCAACTTCCTTGACGATTGGGCCCAAGTGTGTCCACGTGACCAACCTTAAGCGGTTTTTAACGTATTAATTTATATGTTCACCAACTTAAAACTTAAAAAAAAAAACATGGCGTAAGCCCGCCAGTGAGCTATACCGATCGATTGACCACCATATGTTGGCGATGATAGTGCCAACATTTGCGGATATAGGGTGTCATGTAGTCAACACAACCAACCCTCTGGCCGTTAACTCGGTTTTCTAGACCAGAAGTGCTACTTCTTTATTCAAGTATCTCCTCAATTGTCCTCACGGGACCAACTTAGATCCGCCTTTTTTTTTAACATTTGTTTTATTTTTATACCTAAGTAGTATTTACACGCACTTAGAGTACATTATACACTTAACTAATAGCTAAGCAAGTACAGTGCAGACAAAATTGATAACATTTTACTATTTTATTAGTGTTATTTTATAGATGTTGAAAAAAATCAAGAGTGACAGCCACAGATCACATGACTTGACGTATGAATATGTGATATTAAATCAAGTAAATTTGATTGCTGTCAATTGAACTTTGGACTCTTAAGCATTCCACATAGTTTGTCGGGTACGGACTCCAAACGAAGTAAAAAGAAATTATAATGATTGTATTTCCTTTGGATATTTACCGTGAGATAGAAAATTGGGGTGGTTTAAGGTGGGAGCGTAGGGGACGCGAGAAAAGGATAGTGTTTTTTTTATAGTTTTTATAACAAAACATTTTTATGGCCAAAAAAATTAAAGTATTCCTCATAGAAACATAGAGTTTAATTTAATTCCCATGTTGATAATCAACATTAATTTTGTTGAATATCTGTCACGGGTGTCTTGGAATTTAATGACAACTTTTTCTCTCCAATTAAAAAGTTTCTCGTCTAATGTCACTATGATCATGAAAATATTCAACAACTGTTGATGGTGACCTGGAGTCTTGGGGTAAGGTGTCAGACTTCTGTGCTGGCGGCCGGGTTCAATCCTCGGTCCCGGCATAAATTTATCTGATCACCAAACCCTTCCTTCATCTCCGACAAGACATCATTGTGAATGTGGGGAATGCCAGGCCTCCATCGTGGTTCGGATTCCACGTTAAACTGTAGGTCCTCCATTTCATCTCACATTCACCCTAGCAATACACATTAGCGTAAGTGCGTATAACCCGAATGGGTAGTAAGACGTCGGTGCTAATAATAATAATAACTGTTGATACCACCATGTGAAGAAAATTATATTCTATGTTTCTACTGGAGCAAAATTTAATTTATCTTATCCGAAAAATGTTTTTCTATAAAAACTGTAAAAAACACTGCCCTTAATTCGCGGTTCCTACACTCCCACCTTAAGGTCTTTATCTGAGATATTTTTATCATTTTTTTTCCTCCTCTGCTTCCTATTACCCGAAAGGGCTACCAGCATTTGATTACACAATTGAGACATAGTCATCACAAAAACTTTAATTTTACTCTAGTCAATCTTTCAGCTACATAATTGAAATAAATATTGTATCTGTCTGTCAAGAGCATTGAGCGATATCTACAGCACGCAGAGGTCTGAAATTTAAAAATTAGTGGTCCTTGTGTATAAACACCTTGAAGACAGAATTTTAAATTTTGTCACCCGCCTCGGTGGTGAAGTTAGCTAACGCACTAGTTTCGTATTGAGCTAGATGGCCGAGGACGAGGAGAACTAGGTTCGAATCTCGCTTGTGTGAACTGGAGGTGATTTTTTACTTATTGGTTTTACACTTCACTCCATGCAAATACGGGTTCATTTCCTCTATATTCAACCTTACCAATACCTAACCCATTAGCGTAATTAATACTCAAGCGTGTAACCGAACGGATATTAAGATGCAATGCAAATTATTATTATTTAAAATTTAGATTAGTTTTTTTTTAAATTTAATCTGGGTCAGAAGAAATAAAATGTAGATTTTTTTCTATCTGTTTTAAGCAAAAAATAAAATAAAAAAATATATAGCGTTGCCAGGGAGTCACGCAATGAATAAGAAAACGCCAAGTACTTCTGCTTGTTATTAGTAAAACAGATAAACTAACCTCATCAACGAAACTCAATTCATCCCTTTTTCTCCAACAAACTTGGGACCCATAACTCATTCATTGGAGTGAAAATAACGATAATGTGGCTTTAAAAAAAGTCTGTCATTTTCCCGTCTGTTTGAAAAACATTCGTGTGGTCCTAAGCTTTTATTACCTTTAGATATAGCCCTTTTTTTTTCAAGAATAAGAAAACTAAGGCCTAAAATAATTAAATAGCAGTTAGCGGGGTTTCATGCCTTTTTTTCAATGTTATTATAGTGGTGGGTTGGGGGGGAGGGAGGGGAAGTAGCTCTTGTCATTTTAACCAGTAACTTACTGTTATTGTAACTTTCCCTAGTAGGGAAAAATTACTTTGCGTGTTTTTTTTAACTGTTTTCTTGATGTTAAAGTTATATACAGTAGCCACGTGGCTTCTTTGGTGCTGACTGACAGCTCACAGCTGACTTCTGACAGTCAACATTTAGGTATATATCTAAATGTTGACTGTCAGAAGTGACAGCTGCTAAACACATGTTTTTGCAGATCATATGGTTTGGCGTAGGGATACATAATTTGGTCTGGTAACTTTTCAAAGTCGTCACTTGCAGCTGTGAGCTGTCAGTCAGAACCAAAGAAGTCATGGGGCTACTGTAGGTTCAAGATAGGTAGGCCTAAATGGCAATTTAGTTTTGGATAAGGGATTCTCCTGCTCTTTTTCAAGTGATACAGGCCTAATTATTATCTTAAGACTGTTTACCAAACCCTTCCTTCACCTCTGACAAGACATCTTGTAAATGTGAGGAATGCCAGACCTCCACCGTGGTTCGGATCCCACGTTAAACTGTAAGTCCTCCATTTCATCTCACAATCACCCTATCATTACACATTAGCGTAAGTGCGTATAACCCGAACGAGTAATAAGACGCGGTGCTAATAATAATAATAATAATAATAATTAATTATCTTAGAATGTGGTATTCTCTCATTTTATAGGATAAGGTAATAATGATAAGCCTAATTTTCATCAAAATATATCTTGTTTAGACGATTTTGAACATATGTTTACTCAAATTCAAAGTAGGCCTACACTAAATTATATTTTACTTGTGACCTAAGTTGGACGCGTTGGTCAGCGAGAAAGTATCAATCACTGTCAGGTCACATGGCTTAAAATACAATTGTCTGTATCATTTTCTGGAACTACTTCTCTATTATAGCTAAGCTCCTGCCCTTAGACTACGAAAGCTTGCTGGTAGTTCACAAATATATATTGTTAGCCAATAAAAAAATTATTATTTGTTAGAGGAAGGCTAAATATAGAAGTCTTTTTCATCAAGTCTAGTCTCTCAAATATGCTTAAAAAGTCGTTAAATTGAGACAATTTAATATTTTCACCCAGTTTTTCCTATGAATAAAACTAAAACTATAAGGGTTGTTAAGGAAAAAGAGCCCAGTTGTAATCTTTCTACTTTATTTTGGTGAGAGCCATATTTTGAAATCAAGCATCGTATAATTAAATATTGCGCTTTAGCTTAACGTCTCCGCGGCAATATCTCGCATACCGAGACGGCCTATCTAAAAGATTAAAATCGAACTTTAGAAAATGTAGCTTCATTTAGTTCAAATATAACCGAAAAATGTGAGCATTTAAATCAAATTCACTTTTGTCGGGATTTCGTTAATCAGAGTTGGCAACACTGGATTGCTTCTCTCGTGAATACGCGCGGACTGGTCAGTTGGGTGACGTCATAAGAGGACCCCTCGCGGTTTCTGGTATAACTTGTTGGCCTCGCTCGCGAGAGGTCGCTTGTTGGTGTCCAGTCGGCTCCCCCTCACTGCCCAATCACCATACATCGAGCCTCGCCAAGGAACGGCGGGAGGGGAGATTAAAACGGAGGGAGGGAAGACCTTGTGCGCGCGGCAGAGAGAACAAGATGGCGGGAATACGCAAATTCGCGAGTTTGCTAAAATCGAGTAGTTTTATTTGCAATGTATCTCAATAATGTGAGCGCTATTAAAACCCAAATAGCATTTTAATAAGATGAGCGACGGAGAAGCTACATTATTAGACAACTAAACCATTAATTTAGATAAGTCCTAAAGAAGGAATGGAATTAAACTCAAATTTTGAGGTTTTTATGACAGTAAACCCTTTTTATTTTATCTAAATAAATCAAATACTGTTTCAGTTCATTAAATTTAGTTTAATTTTCTACGCGTAGTACTCTAAACAGTGTTTGAATATCTGTCTTAGGCATTGCTTAATTTGATCAGGACTTTTTCTCTTTCTTTAAAAAGTTGGGAAATGCCAGGCTTCCACCGTGGTTCGGATCCCACGTTAAACTGTAGGTCTTCCATTTCATCTTACAATCACCCTACCATTACACATTAGCGTAAATGCGTATAACCCGAACGGGTAGTAAGACGCGGTGTTAATATATAATAATAATAATAATAATAATAATAATAATATATATAATTAAAGTTTCCAGGTGAAATGCCAATATGTTAATGACAAATATTCAAAAACTGTTGAGATAGCAATGTGTGGAAAATTAAACTAAACGTATCTAAATGAAGCAATATTTTATTTATTTTGTTCAATAAAGGCATTTTATCATAAGAACTGCGCAAAATACGACCTTAATATGCGATGTAAGGAATGCGAGAAAAGGCCGGTATTTTGTAGTTTTAGCAACATTTTTTGGGGGGCAAAATAAATAAAATATTGCTCCCCCAATAGAAACGTATAGTTTAATTTTCTTCACACGGTGATATCAACAGTTGTTGAATATCTGTCATGAGCATAGCGGCATTAGTTGACAAACTTTTTAAATGAAGAGAAAAAGTTTTCATTAAATTTCAAGATATCCTTGATAGATTTTCAAGACTAAAATAAAACTCTGTTTCTAATGAAGCAATATTTGATTTACTTTGACAAAAAATGTGTTTTGTTATCAAAACTACCCTTAATTCATGCTCCCTTCATCCCACCTTGAAAAAAAAAAGACTTAATAAACGTGAGTGATCAAACACAACTCCATAATTCTTGGGGCCACGTCAGCGGTTTAGTGGTTCAAGCAGTTTCAACTTTGCTCGGAAGCCCTTGGGCTCCGCTACAGTCGTCTCAGGCTTCGTGGGGGTAATTATGATGCTCAACAAAGGGAGTATAAATAAATAAGTTTAGACAGAATAAAGAAATATTTCTAGAAAACAACTCACCCAGACCATTGTATTTTAAGCCTTTGGCCTGACAGCCATTGATACTTTTTCGCTAAGATGGCCACCTTGTTAAAATGTCACTAGAAGAACCCTTAAGCGAATTCGGCTATCCGGAATAGTATGAGCAAGATGGATGAAAAACAAGCGTGAATCACGGATAGACCTGCATATAGAGTGGTAAACAATTAATTTTAAAATATTATTCTCTAGTTGTGGTTATGGAAGCACTGAAAAAAAAATCGTCAAAAGAATGAACAAATATTTTGTGGCGGGTGTAAGGTAACACGCAAGGTAGAGTAGCCCCACGGCTTCTTTGGTGCTGACTGACAGCTCACAGCTGACTTCTGACAGTCAACATTTAGGTATATACCTAAATTTTAACCGTCACAAGTGACAGCTGCTAAACACATGTTTTTGCAGATCATATGGCTCGGCGCAGGGATACATAATTTTGTCTGGTAACTTTTCAAAGCTTTTAGCTGTGAGCTGTCAGTCAGCACCAAAGAAGCCATGGGGCTACTGTATTTAGCTTTGGACTGTGAGGTCATCCTTGTGGAATAAATACAAAACATTTATTGGTTTGGACAGCATATGAAAAAGAGGGGGAGGGGGAGGGGAGGGGGAAGAGGCTCAGGATACAGATAAGGATATACCAGAACCTCAACCTAACGGAAGTTTCACTGCGGTCCTTGAGCCAGGCTGAGTCCATCAACACTAGGGTCCGCTAGTGTCAATGCTTGAGTAATATTAATAATGCGCTTCTGAGCTACATCAATCGTAGCTCATTAGTGGAAGGATTAGCCAGTAGGCCTACTTATGTATCTTTGCCTAGGGGACGCCCGAATGTGCTAATAGTACATCAATTCCGTGGAGGCTCTTTCCATGTTCCGATGAGATGAGGGGGTGATGATAGTGAATATGAGGGTGTGGAACCGGTGGAAACTCTTAAACCTAACTTAAGCTTAACTAACCAAATCCTGGTGATCGTAATTTCACAAAAAAAAAAAACCCAAGGTACCAGCCGTAAATCGAACCCGGGACCTCTAAGTTCGTAGACAGGTGAACTGACCACTACACCACAGGGCCGGTTAAAACACAAGTAAAAAAATCACTTCCGAATGTGAAGTTATTAAACGGTTCCCTTTTCGCATGTTCGTCATAAAGGGACCATTGTAATCGTATTGTGCAGTTTGCATAAGCTCTTTGTGAGGTTGGATTATGTGAATAGGGGGTTGTGTCTACCTGTATCTAACTTTGTGGAAACCGGCTAATTGACTCGATAAGTATTTTTGAGATTGTTTTAATGCCTCTTGATGGCATCTAGCGATATACGTGTTAAAGACTCACTTAAGCTTTCTCACGAGGTGCAGCCATTTTAACCTGAAAGCTGAGAGTCTGGTCTGGTCTCTGGCTCAGGATAGACAAAAGTGTGAATCTGCAACAAACTATACAAATATCGATGAACCAATGATGACAGTATGTTGCCAAGAGAAATTGTAATAAGATTTAAAACTCAATTAAACCGGAAGTGACCCGGATGTTCCTGGATTTGTTGAACAACACTTGAAGGTAGACGTGATTTGAAGAAGCTGCCGGACCTATATTCTTGTTATTATTATTATTATTATTAGCACCGCGTCTTACTACCCATTCGGATTATACGCACTTACGCTAATGTGTAATGGTAGGGTGATTGTGAGATGAAATGGAGGACCTACAGTTTAACGTGGAATCCGAACCATGGTGGAGGCCTGGCATTTCCCACATTCACAAGATGTCTTGTCAGAGGTGAAGGAAGGGTTTGGTAATCAGATAAATCTGTGCCGGGAACGAGGATTGAACCCCAGCCGCCATCACAGAAGTCTGACACCTTACCCTTAGACCACCAGGTCACCTATATTCTTGTTAAACTTTTGGTACTTATTTTTTATTATAAGGTCACGTAGATGTCTTAAGTATTTGTAGTAGAATAATCAGTGAAAAAAGCGTAACCATAATACGAATTAAGTGAAATCCGTATTAATGAGGTTCGGAATATTAGGTTTAACTGAATTTTTTTTCTAATCCTTGCGTTTTACTACCTGTTCAGGTTATACGCTTATATTATAATTATTTTAATGGGGTAAGGATGAGTAAGGAGGCATTTTAGAGATAATCAACCCACATTTGCGTGGAAGGAGAGTGGGAAACCATGTAGAAGAAACCACCCTCAGTAGACCCAACCGGGATTCAAGCCCTAACCTCCTCGTCTTCAGAAGACCAGTCTAACACGACAGTGACACATTAGATCTTTCGTACACTGAAGTGGGTTTTAAACTGTATTCATTTGATGGATTACATTCACAATTATTATTATTATTAGCACCGCGTCTTACTACCCATTCGGATTATACGCACTTACGCTAATGTGTAATGGTAGGTTGATTGTGAGATGAAATGAAGGACCTACAGTTTAACGTGGAATCCGAACCACGGTGGTGGCCTGGCATTCCACACATTCACAAGATGTCTTGTCATAGGTGTAGGAAGGGTTTGGAAATCAGATAAATCTATGCCGGGACCGAGGTTTGAACCCCGGCCGCCAGCACAGTTCACAATTATTGAGTTAATCTCTTAGAAATAACCTAGGGTTTTGGTTTTGCAGTTTTTATTGTAAAACATATTTTTTGACAAAAATAAATGAAATATTGCTCCAAAAGAATCATAAAGGTTGAATTTTCTTCCAAGCTGACTTCAACAGTTGTTGAATATTTGTCATGAGCATAGTGGCATTAGATGAGAAACTTTTTAGAAGAAGAGAAAAAGTTGTCATTAAATTCTAGTACACTCTTGACAGATATTCAACAACTGTTGAGGTCAGCATGCGAAGAAAATTCAACTTTATGTTTTTACTAGAGCAATATTTTATTTATTTTGTCAAAAAAAGTTTTGCTTTTAAAAAAAAAAAACTGCAAAAAACACTGGCCCTTTTCTAGCGTCTCCTACATTCCCACCTTAAGAAATAATACAATATCCGACATTGCGGAAATCGGGAAAATTTTATGCTGGTGGATAAGGACGTATGAATGTTGAAGCCTTGCGGAATATATTTTGTCATAGGTGACAAAATGAATATTAAAATTAAAAATAAGTGTTAACAAGTCATTACAAAGAGGCATCATTAAAACTATAAGAAAAATATTCATTTTATTCTTCCATGTGTATCACTAACGTCATGATATCAATCTTTGGTCAAAACAATGGTCAAGTCAAAATTATTGTCATTAGACGCCACAACTATTATCATAATTAGCCTACTTGTATAATATAATTTTTTTGTTTTTGTTTGGGTGCGTGCGTGCTTCTTATAGGGTTTTCTTCAGCTAAGATATTAAACGAAGCATATACATTACAAATTAGAGAACAGTTTAAAGAGGAGACTGAAGCGTAGTTGCTTGCATACAAGTGTTGATGTTGGTTGTCTCGGGCGACAACTTGTCCAGACAGTTTTTATAACATCTAATATTATTAGTTTTACTCACTCTTCCCAATAATTTAGATAAAGCTCAACAATTAATCAAATATTCACAGTTAATTTCAAATACATATTTGTTTTTGACAATTCATTAATAAGCTTGTAATGGAATGTGTCAACATTGAAAAAGTTATTTTTGAATAAATATGCGTATTAATAATTTGTTGACAATGTTTTTTGGTATAGTTACCATATGTCAACAATGAATCAAATAAAATTATATTAGTGTAGCATTTTATTTTTTGACTGATTAGTGACTATATGTCTATGGTCAACAATGATTAGATTACTACAATTTAAAAATCATCGGTTCATACTTGATATTTGATATTCGCAAATTATGTAGGCCTATAGATTAGTGACTATAGGCTTGGGCCTATATGCTTTCAATAAATAAAATGTAACAGAATGTCCTTTTTTTGATACAAACTCATGATTATTAAAATACAATTGTATTAAAATCCAAAATTTTGCCATCGGAATACACACCCAAAGTGTCAGTATTAACTGGATATGTAAATAATTATTAGAAATAAAACTATATCTGAATACATACTAATTTTTGACAAATGTTAGTGGGCTAGTTAGTTATCACTATTACTGAAAAAAATACAACTATATTCATACAACTAATCAACATGCCAACGGTGGTTAGCAATTTAATAAAATGAAATTTTATTGGAAAACATTTCTTACTAGTTACTAACAGATTAGTGGTTTAAAATGTCACCAGTAAATGGTTTGTCTATAGGTCAGGGTCTGTACATATTATTATCGCTGATGACATCGAATAATATATTTAATTGCATCAAAATTACAAATTTACCTAACACAGAAGATCTCTTTTAAAGGTTCAAAATATCGGTTAAAATTAGTCCCGGTATAATGAACTTTCATTTACATAAACTATTTTTTCTTTTTTAGGTTAACTATTTATAAAAAAAATCGAATAATACCACGCTTATTCATAATCCGACCCCAAGATCCGTCTATTATTTTCACACGCATAAAGTAGGTTTAGGTTTATATACCCGCCATTTTGGCTTTAATTTCAAACTTAAATGTCTTTAATCTTTAATGTTTCAAGTGCTTTACATGACACCCAACCAAACTATACTAGAACAAGAAGGGGTTTTTTTATCTCCAGAAATAGCCATTAATGTTGTTTCTTTATAAAACATAATAGGGAAAAATATATTCGTAATGTTAAACAAAACTTGTATTTAATAATAATATTATAAGCAAATCTCCGAATTGGTTAAGAGATCAATTCATCTATATCAGCATTTGCGTATTGTGATTCTACAGCAAAAGTATAGATAGGCCTATAGACCTATACGTTACATATGCATGAAACTATAGAAAATAATTAAGTTAGGCATTCGAACAATCAATATATAATAGCCATTGTGGCTTGAGTCTCCGCTACATTCATATGACAGGGAAAAAAAACAGTAAGATAATGACAATTATTAAAATACATAATGGAAAATAACAAGGGATTGATATTTCGACTATTTTATAGTAATAACAAAATAAACTCTATTGTAAGATAGCAAATAAAATTCGTTTATAATCATAAATGATTATAAAAGGTTAACTAAATCGATGCAACCATAAGTGGTATTCTCTCTTACATGTATGATCATGTATTTCTTTGAGAAATTGTTCTTCTACGCTCAGTAGCATTGTCTCAAATAATAAAAATAACTTAACTGTGTTTTGCAAATAAATAATCCTAACCTATCATTATTTTATCTTTGGATGTGACTTCATTCGAACACATTGAACATTCGCAGGCTTGTAACACCAGACAGCGCATGATGTATAATCAATAATCAGCCAGTTCTTTCTAGTTGGACTCTATCAATAGTTATTTGTGACCGTGACGTCATTAAAGGTAAAAAAAATATGTGTGTATTTTGGTATAATATGTTGTTTCTGTTGGCCGTATATTTAATGCAGGCTTTATAAGTTCTAACTCTTTTGTTTACCTAAGTCATAGTGTGTTGGTTAGGTCGATGGATAAAACGCAAGGCATACCAATAACAAATAGTGCGCACAATTCATAATAAACATACACGTGTTCATAAATTCCCGCGACTCAATGCAATCACTCACTAAATCACTCACAACTCACCATCATACCTTAAACACACCTCCCCACATCCCAAGAAAAGAAAATCCTCCCAAATTCCAACGACCCAAACTATCACTCGAACCAAAATTCACCTCAAAGGGTCATCTACTAATACACATGTAATTCTTTTGCAGATTGAAATTTACTAATACTTGTATTTCTCTTACAGCCTCATTTCATCTGTCTCATTTCATGGTTAAATAATTTCATTCCGAGTTAAGAGTCATGACAATGACTCGGTACTCAAACAACAAATCAGCCCTTTCATAGACAACCTGGCTTGGCATAACTGTCAAGTCAGATGTTCTATGTCGGGCAACAGCCGAACGGACGTTAGGATGATGGACAAACGTATATCATTGAAATTCATTTAGTTCTAGAACTAAATATGTAATCTATTTGAACTAATAATATATCTAAAAATACTTCATTTAAGGTCATGCTTGGAAAAACATTCATTATTTGTATTTTTGAAAAAAAAAAACTAATTTAAGTAATGTGTACAGTAATTGTTTAGTAATGTTTTAGATGCAATTTTAAACTCAATACTAATATTAACTAAGCTAATATTTTACTCGTTCTTTAGTTCTGAATTTATTACTATCATATTTCACCTTTAATTTCCAACCACATTTATAATTATTGTTCATTCACACTGAAGTAAAGAAAATCCGTTCATAGTTTACCCATTTAACAACTACAAGAAAATCTTCAGATATATTATGTAAATTAGATATTTATGTTGTGTCTCCTGGCATTTTAGTTGGCAATTACTCTCTTCATTATTTACACGTAACTTTATTTATGTATACGTTTATTCAAGGCCATGCATAAGCGTAAATTTTAACCTATTGTATAAAATGTACACAATGGACAATCAATCATTTCGGTTTGATTATGAGCTTTATGATTAAAAAGATTTTTTTTAAACTGAATTGTATTATGAGTTATTCACTACTCGTCATTAGAAATGAACTAATTAATCTAAGCCAAGCCTTAACATAAGGGAAAAAGGAATTTACTAGTTTTAAATAGGGGCCTAAGCCATAATGGCTACCGTGAACAAGCTTTATCTAGTAGATAGACCTTGCCTTTAATGAAGTTACGTTGTTTGGTACAGTGACAATATTCTTCTATATAGAGTTAGTTGGATCCGATAAATTATGGTGTACATAGGAAAGGCATTTAAGAAAATACAAATATGTATTTTTTGGTCAACATTGATAACATTTAACTGAAATTTTATCGGTATTGATAATATTTAAGATATATAAAGTGACAGCCACGTATCACATGACTAAACGTATGAATACGTGAAACTTGGATCTAGTAGCTTTTATAACTGTCAGTAAAGCCTTTCCTATGAAAATTAGACTATACCTAAGGCCAAACTTCAAAAAACATGGGCAGGTGAGAAATAATTTGAAGATACCCACCTCTTGGGAATAACATTGACAGCGTGGTAAAAGTAATAAACATAAACTTTTTTATTTACATGTAAAGTGTATCAGATTATCAGGTCATAAAATGCAACTGAAGTGTGAATGATTTAGGTATAATTTACCGTAAAGGTGTTAAGTACTTAATCAAAATAGCCCCTTGTAACTAAGTGGCTAAAATCACAGCAATATTAATTATTTAATCAGGAATAATCTGAAGGGCTAGCCTATTGGGACTGAAGGATTGTTTGTACAGTCCAATTAAAGTAGGGAGGAGTTTTTTTCAAGCAGTTGTGAAACTTACTATACAATTTTCATAAATGTATGTTTAAAATAATGTGTTCTTCAACTACCACGTTTGATAGATGTTTTCAATACCTATGTAATAAACTAATAATATGGAAACATTTTATCTTTGTTGACCGCACAAATAAATGTTTGTGTTTTCTTAAAGTGTCTTCAAACCAAAAACTTACTGTAGGTATCATATCAAAAGATAGACACTCGCCTCTGTGGCGTAGTTAGCTAACGCGCTAGTCGTGTTGAGCTCGACTGCTGAGGACGAGTAGATCGAGGGTTCGAATCTCGGTCGGGTGAACTGGGGTGGTTTTTTCCTAAATGGTTTTCCGCTTTCCCTCCACGCAAATGCGGGTTCACTTCCTTTAATTCAACCTTCCCGATTCCTAATCCGTTAGCGTAATTAGTACTTAAAGCGTATAACCCGAACGGGTGTAAGACGCGTGTAATAATTAAAAACGCTAGCCTGATAAGAAATGTCTATACGCCATCGTAAGGGTGATATTATTTTAATAATTAATTATATTATTTTACAAATTAAAAGTTCTGGTGTTTTTTTTTTATAGTCTTTTATTTTAATTTTAAATGAATGAACTGTTTACTTTTAGCTAGATATCACACGCATTTTATATTTTGATAAAAGCCCGACTATTGCGTTAAATGAATCTTAGCTATACGTGTTCTTGTCGAGAAGGAAGGATCACCAACAGTGAGGAGATGTGCGCATTTCAAGGGGTATATCAAGCGACATTTCCTTCTCGAAGCTTCCTAGAAGAAAAGGGGTGAGGTCATCCAGGTGCGTCTCTTTCCACGGAAAGTGCGTTGTCTTTTTAAATAGAGACGTAGAAGGATTTCACCACACCTTACAACTCGACACTTCTACAAAAATAAATCTTACTACCCGCTCGAATATTAAATATAGTAATTTAGAAAATAGATTTGAATAATAACATATTGATATGTATAATTTCATATCATTACAGTTACCCCCCTAATTGCTGGAAAGATTGAACGTGTGTGATATCTAACAGCAATTACATAATGTACAAGTTTCTTATAAATACACTTAAAATTGAATATACAGAACAAAATTATTTTAAAGTACAATTGTTGAGTTAAGGTTTGTCCTCAACCATACTTTCTCTCTTGAAATTCCTTTGTTACATACAACAAATAGAAAAGTATATATATTTTTTTTATACATCATTATTCAGAAAATCTTAGTTTTAAAATATTTAACTAAAATTATATTTTATTAACTTAATACAATCTATTTGACATATTTAATGTAATATGTTATACAATGTAGATAACACTTAATTTAATTGTTTTAATACAATGCCATTATATTAAACATTTTATTAATACACAACGTTTTAAATTATCTTTCTCAATATTCATTGATCGATCCTCCTTAATATCATGGTTATTATCCATTGTTCTTTAACAATGTTTTAATCAAATCAATTTGATTTTAATTAAGTTAACTTTATTTTATTTTTATAAAGGACTTTAATTAAATCAGTCTTTGCTCCAGCTATTTTTTTATTTTATAGGCCCAAGACAAAATATTTGACATTCTCCTTTACTTCACCGTTGAATACTTTTATCTAGTTTTGTTATTAACTATATTGTTTTAATTTGTTTACGAAACACACCAGAAAATCTCATCAGACAACTTTAATTCCTTCCCTGGTATAGGTTTAAACAAAATGAATTACGTCGACTATTATCTTACCTTTCTTCAATGACGTAGACCCACATAAATAGATTTTATGGGGCAATTCTTCCCATATATATCTATTTTTATTTTGAACGACTTAACTCACCTTAATGTATATTGGATCAACGACGGAGCTCACCTTATTTGGTGCAATTAGGATCAACGACGAATTCTTCACCTTCAACTGGTGTTATCTTCCACGAAGACTAGATATTAGACCTACGACTATAATTCATATTATTGCATAACTACCTATCCATACCAAGCGAATTTAAAACATACCTTCCTTTTCTTTAGACATCTTGCATTAATGATGGTACTTTACCATGAACGATCATTACTGGATGTCGTAAACAAATATATTTAATTCATATCGATCATTTAGATCGGTCAAATTTATTTTTTTTAACTCTGTATCAAAGATTCTTAATACTCGTTCATTTCTTTGGCCTATAAAATTTCTTGCAAGTTTTAACATTTTTATTGTTTTGTAATAGGTTCATACCTTGATCCTTGTTTGATACTGCATTTAAATTCTATCTTTAAAATTTCCCGACTGTTACTGATGAGTCGATCTTTTGAATATCATTACTTTTAAGGCACTTTTAATGAATTACATACACTACTTTTCTATGATAAACCCTTGGATAAATTATTATTATTTATCTAAACACAGCTTGTCTAGTAAAGATGACACACTTAATATAGTAACATTGAAATGCTTCCTTGTTAATACATTATTAATACAACACAAATAATTCCATTTTAATCATTCTTCTTAACACATGTGTAGTACAACACATAATTCAATATTAATCATCTTTGCTTAATATAATATACAGAATACATAGAATTTAATATTCATAGAACCTTGAACTAATTTATTTATTATCCTTATCTCATTAAAATTATACTTAAAGTTTTACAAATTTATGATATAATTTAAGACATGTACATAGAAAAAACTATCTTCTATTACAATTTAGTCAGAGAAAGAGATAGTGTGAGATAGGTAAAAAAAAATTTATTTTTGTTACTTTCATGTAGAAAAATGCTACCTGCCTTACTGGCCATTATAGTTGTTTACTTTAAACATTTCTTTGTCAAAGAAATCCCTTTCTCTGAGAATTGAATATGATGGACAAGGGTTATTCTCCATCTTTTTTTTTTTTAACAATATATTTTCTTAGAAAATATTCGTCGTATTTTTTTAGTAACTACTAACTAACGTTGATATACATTCAACGCTACAAACCTGCGTAGGATTTCTAGTAACTACAAACCTAAGTCGCATTTAGTTACAAGGTAAATGTATTTCTTCTTTGTGTACAGACCTAGGGTTCGATTCTGAACACCTATTACATATTAAAATTATATGATATGAAACTCTCTTTATTTTGACATAACAATGAAATTTGCCAGGCGATTGTGGAATCATTGGACAACATTAATATAAATATATTAATATTGATTTGCTCGTCTAGCGTCTAAACATAGCCTAACCCCCCCATTTTTTTTCCACAAATATTTTTTTTTACAGTTTTCTAAAGTATCAGCCCTTTCTCTAACTTGAGTGGATGTCATTGTCGGGCAACTCAATGACTTGTCTGACCATTTTTTTGAAGTTTTGTCCCGGTTCTTCATGAACAAGGACATGGGTTTTTAGTGGGTGTGGTTCTATTTTTTCAAGGTCTGTGTTCATCAGCTGATTCTTTGTTGACTAAGTTACCCTTGTGTTCTTTTCTTTGGATTAAGTTTATTCTATCCCCTGGTGGTCTAGAAAAATCTCCCTTGTAATTAGGATTAGAATAATTTCCCTTTTGATTAGGATTAGTGTAATTAGGATTAAAATTGTTTCCCTGATTATTGGAATTTTCCCAAGTTCGATTTCTCGACTCCTGGTTTCGATCTCTGGAAAGGTCGTGCCTGGTTATGTCTACTCTCCTATTTAAATGGTTTCCTCCATTTTGAAATGAGCTATCTTGCATGTGTGGTTTCGACTTTTCTCTCCTAGAGCGCTCATCAAATATTTCTAGAATTTCTCTCATTTCAACGCTAGTTTTTACTCTAGCAGCTATAAGAGCATCTTGTATTTCACGTGGGAAGTGATGCAATAACTGATTTACTAATCTTTCCTCGTCAATAGGGATGTCCAAATTCCCTGCCTGCATGGCATATCTATTGTAATAGTCACACATAGGCCCTCGATGTGGATCATACCGGCCTGTAAAAATATCATTTACTAATTTGTCCTGCTTATACACGGACCAAAATCTTTTACGAAAAGGTATCTTTATTGCTTCATAGGATGTATATTCAGCCTCATGATTATTCAGCCACGCTTCAGCGTCACCTACTAACTTTGAATTAAAAAATGCTATTTTTTGTTCTTCGGTGAGTTTACAATTTTCAAAAAGTCTATCCATCTTTTTCAAAAATTGTACAGCAAGCACCCTATCATTATTTCCACTGAAGGTGGGTACAGATTCCATTAGTTGATTCTGTATGCCCGTACTGGGTAATACTAAGGCACCAGTGGTAATTAGCGTCCCTTTTTCTACTACCTCGTCATATTTTGACTTAGCCTGTTCTAATTGTTGTCGCATTTGTTTGACTGTTTGTGACGTCTTGTCCACAGTCTCTGTCAAGTTGTCCTTAAATTTGTCCAATTGGTGGTCAACTATTTCCTTTATGTACACATCTGGTACAGTGTGTCCATCAAAGAGGTCATTTTGGAATTTAAGGTTATCACTATATATTTGTTTCTCTTTTTCAACAGTCGCAAACCGTTCTTTTAAATTTTGTACCCGTTCTAGAATTTCATTTTTATTTTTTTCGCAACTTTCCTGTGTAGTTTTTACCTTAGAATTTAAAGAGTCCTGTCTAAACTTCAAGTTTTCCTTTGCATCTTTGAGTTCTTTTATCTGCTCATTCGTCTGCTTTTCTGACTTACTACAGTCTTCCCTAAGCGTCTGTAGTTCGTCCCTTACCTGCATTTGGTCACTTTTAGTCTGTTGTTGTACTTTCTGTAATTTTTGGTCAAAGTCGTTTTGTACTTCTCGAAATTTACTCTGTAATTCTTGTTCTAACCTGTTGAATTGTTCATTTACGTCCTTAAATTTTTCATCAAACTTAATGTTTAGTTTCTGATTATTTTCTCGTAGCTCCTGGCTAGTTTTTTGTAGCTCCTGACTATTTTTTTGTAGCTCCTGACTAGTTTCGTCGAACCTTTCATCTATTTTCTGACTCAACTTTTCACTACTCTCTTTCATTTGCTGATTTAATATTTCACTCTTTTCACTACTCTCTCTCATTTGCTGATTTAACATTTCACTCTTTTCACTACTCTCTCTCATTTGCTGCACTAACTGCATTAATATTACATTGAGGTCATTTGCTGAGGTGGTTTGTTGAGCTATACCTTCTACCTTTGAAACATTCTCCACCCCCCCTTAAGTCTTCTTCTTTATGAGCTATTGGTTCAACTACCTTCTTAATTTGTTGTTCACATTGTTCCTGATCAGATAGTTCTAAACAAGAATGTTCTTTTACTATTGGTTGGGAATATTGTGCTAGGGGAAGGTTATCTTCACTGCTACTACTGTCTGTCTCTTCCATATTTAATGCAATTTTTTGTTGTTGATGACTTACGTAAGATACTCCCTGCGTACCTCACCTGTAGTCTAGAAGCTCTGACCTTCTTGTGAAGCTACCTGATTTGGAAGTTCTCCCTTTGAAGTCACCTGGTTTGGATCTTCTTCTTCCGACGTCGCCTGCTTTGGAACTTCCTTCTTCTTAAGATTCGGATGGACATCTCGAGGTTTGGCAAATCTCTACTCCAAGTAGTACCATGTGCTAACACTTCACCGGAGCTGCGCTGCTGTAGCTAGGGCAGTAACAACACCTACCCCTCTCGCCCCTCTAATACTCTACCTTCCCCTTTCGGAGTGTCATTACTCCAGGCCGCCACCACCACCCCTATTCCTTTCAATTTTGTTGCTTACTACAAAACCAAAGAAAAGCTATCATGATGATGCTCTCTAAGGCAGCGGTGTATAAACTACGGCCCACGGGCCGCTTGAGGGCCGCACGCAATTGTAAAATTGTTGTGATTTTACTAACAAAAATGTCAAATTAAATAGATAATCAGTGCATGTTTTTAGACATTTGAACAAGTGAGCAAGCTCGATTATAATGTTCCATGTGTAAGAGCAAATCAAATGAGTTCCAGTTTGATTTAATCAATCTTCAAGCAGACAATGCTCTGAAGGAGACTTTTAAGAATATGAAACTAACTGAATTGAATGCAACTCTTGTAGAGAAAAGTTTGGTTATTTGAAAACGTTTGCCAGAAAGATGTTTGTGTTACTTGCTTCTACCTATATTTGTGAATAGACTTTCTCATGCGTGAACATTAACAAAGCAAAGAACAGGTCTCTCTTAACATACTCAAATCTACAAAGTGTTTTGCGAATTAGGACGAACAAGCTGAATCCTGACTTCGACAAACTCGTGCAGGATTTTGGACAGTTGCATAAATTCCATTAACGATGGCAATTTGAGTAGTTATTAATCAACATTTGGTAGGATAAGTATCAACATGAGTACATAACATATTTAGTTTTATTTGTTATGACATAAGATTTTATTTGCTACTTTTTTTTGTATCAAAGCTATATGGTTATATGACTAATATATGCAATTTTGCGTGAAAATGAAGTTCATTATTTAGTTAATTTAGACGTTTGTTACATGCGGCCCGCTAGGGACCTCACAGATGTCCATGTGGTCCTCGGGGAGAAAATTTGCCCACCTCTGCTCTAAGGAGTAGTGTGGAGTTTCGAGCCGCAATCTTGGTGTTTTATTAGAATGTCGTCCCAAGTCAAAGGACAAGGGCTCAAATTCCTGTCTAAGTACAATTTTTTTGAGTTACCCAAGGAAATCACTATTTACAATAAATGGTGACATTTTTATTTAGTTTATATATTACTCACTGTATATCATTATCATTATTAGCACCATGTCTTACTACCCATTTGGGCTATACGCACTAACGCTAAAGTCACGATATCATATCAATAACAATAATTTAAAAAGGAGGTTGCGTGTGTATCCCTAGTTTAGCCACTATCAAATTAAAGTTCGTATACTCGAACATATTTTAGAATTGAAACTGTACGTTAAATAATCACTTTTAGTATTTGTAGATATTAAAAGAGGGAGGAGGAGGGAATTTTGAAATTGTAAAATGGACTACTTCAAATATATATTTTGTAAAAAGAATAAGCAATAATCTGACAATACTTTAGCTACTTTTCATTCAAACTGTTTCAAAAACATGAAATAAAACCGATAGTTCAAAACAATAGGGTTATTATTTTGCACCGCGTCTTACTACCCGTTCGGTTTATACGCTTTAAGTACTAATTACGCTAATGGATTGGGAATTGTGAAGGTTGAATTAGAGGAAGTGAACCCACATTTGCGTGGAGGGAGAGTGGAAAACCATTTAGGAAAAACCAGCATCAGTTCACCCGACCGAGATTCGAACCTCAATCTCCCCGTCCTTGGCGGTCGAGCTCAACACGACTAGCACGTTAGCCAACTACACCACCGAGGCGGGTATAGTTTTATTCAATACTAGATTAAGTAATCTAACTTTAAAAAAAATAGCATTCATCTTGGATAAGTTTAAAATGAGCATACTGAAACATTGTTTATAGACTAAAAAAAAATTACTGTTTTAAACAAACGTATTTTTTCTTCAGATTCCATAGTAAAAACATAATTTGTTTGTTACTTCTCTCCTCAACTGGTAAATTCTCAACCTGTGATTAAATGAGCAATGATGGAGGAAAGAATAGAAGGTACCAAAGACCCTGGCAAAAGTTGTTTAAATAATGAAGCAATAGTTGGCATTATAGTAACAGATTTCAACTATACTTTATTGTTAGAAAACTTACCATAGAATATTTAAAATAACTATTATTATTATTATTATTATTATGTTTTAACTACGTGTCGACCCATAATAGGCCTTTTACGTAAAAACACTATAATTAAAGTAACTCAAAACTAATTATATGAAATAAAATAAAAAATACAGTAAATGCAAGTTCATTGAGAGGGCATGGCTTGGTGAGAGTGAAGGAGAAATAATGGATGATAAATTAAATGAAGTGTGAAAAAATTAAACATGAAATTCATATCCTCCAACGAAGGAACGTAGACCCCCTCCACCCACACCAGCGATCAAGGTCATGAATTTCTTAGGGGAGAGTATTTTATTTTTATTATTATTATTAGCACCGCGTCTTAATACCCGTTCGAGTTATACGCACTTATGCTAATGTGTAATGGTAGAGTCATTGTGAGATGAAATGAAGGACCTACAGTTTAACGTGGAATCCGAACCACGATGGAGGCCTGGCATTCCCCTAGGGGAGAGTAAGGGGTGGGGACGTACACTCACTGGCATACTTGTTTTGTTCTCCTTTGGGGACCATGTAAATTTATACACTAATACATTAAACTTAGTTGTCCTATACAGAGGCCTATTATATAAAATTCAGTGACATAGTCTAAGGATAATGTCTGATAGAGAATGTTATATCAATTGTTTTATGAACAAATTGTTTATGCATTCAGAAAATGGCCGTTTGTTTGCGTGGACCAGAGTCCTTGGAAATAATATTGTTAGATTTGTTGTCTTTTTTTTTTTGTCAAACATTTATAATTAAAATACAATATCCTTTATAAATGACCCACAAACTATTATTTATATCTTCCGTTTTGGTTACCATGGTAGTTGAGAGGAAGTGATCCTGCATTAGCGCATAGAGAGGATGGCAAACCACTGATAAATCACATGTGATAAGCCCCTCTAATTCACCCGGACGAGATTCGAACCTCGACCTCACCGACAACAGCGATAGAGTGCAATGCTATACTAGCATATTATTCTACTCAACCACTGGTGCGGGTAATATATATGTTACAAACACCAACACTAAACAAATAGTAACAAAATAGGTATTATTTTTCAATTAGCTTTTTTCTTTGTTAGTGTTTCTCAAAGTGTTTTAATATTTTTTAGCTGGTTTCCTGCCGAGTAACACAGATTTTCTGTTTCCATTGCGGGAGTATCGCCTAGAATATTTTTCTTTGCTAAAAAACATAATTTCTATACAAAAAGTTTGTATCTAATCAAAGAAACACTGTAGATTGTTACACAAATTATTGATAAGGTAAACAGAATCAAGCCTACTCTATAAATAAACTTTTAACATAGATCATGCTAATACAACAAAAGTAACCTTTTCAAAAACTGAGGTTTGGAGATAATAGTAGTAACAAGGTGACAGACAGTTAGTGTCCAGACCAGGGTTTTACCTGAAGGAGAAATAAATGTTGGAAGGGAAGGGGGAGTAGCATGGTTTACAGGGAAAAAAAGATGAAAAGATAGTGAATGCCAAAGAGGAGTTGGGGAGGAGAGGGAGAGGCGCTTCCGAGGACAGAGCATTCTACCAGGCAGCTACTGAACTTTTTCAACAGTTCAGAGATGATTTAATTTGAAAATATCAAATTTTGTGCCCGTTATTGTATTGTAAATATTTGTCGTATATGATAGAACATTATCTTATTCTCTATAATAATATGATAACTTCAAAACTATATTATTGTATTTCATGTTTTATTTAATTTTAATTTAACTGAAATTACGTCTTATTGTAAAAAAGTACATATTAACTTTTAACTTTTTTTATTAATATAGTTCATTTTAAATTTACAAGTTTAATGCAATGCAAAAAACCGCATGTTGTTACTATGCATATTTTTTAAGCAATAGCAGGCACAACTTTATCGTTCTTATATAGCAGATGTCCATCCGAATCTTAAGTCACCTGGTTTGTTGTTGTTGTTTTTTTGTTTTTAAAGTACTTAAGCTGTTTGTGGCACTTTCACTGTTCTCTGAGCACTCACTTTCACTTTCTCGGGTTGTGAACTGAATTTATGTATATATATTTTTTTAACTCAACTTATCAGGCCCTCCACGTTGGAAAGCCATTATTGTAATAATTAAAAACGCTAGCCTGATAAGAAATGTCTATACGCCATCGTAAGGGTGATATTATTTTAATAATTAATTATATTATTTTACAAATTAAAAGTTCTGGTGTTTTTTTTATAGTCTTTTATTTTTATTTTAAATGAATAAACTGTTTACTTTTAGCTAGATATCACACGCATTTTATATTTTGATAAAAGCCCGACTATTGCGTTAAATGAATCTTAGCTATACGTGTTCTTGTCGAGAAGGAAGGATCACCAGCAGTGAGGAGATGTGCGCATTTCAAGGGGTATATCAAGCGACATTTCCTTCTCGAAGCTTCCTAGAAGAAAAGGGGTGAGGTCATCCAGGTACGTCTCTTTCCACGGAAAGTGCGTTGTCTTTTTAAATAGAGACATAGAAGGATTTCACCACACCTTACAACTCGACAGTTCTACACAAATAAATCTTACAGCCCGCTCGAATATTAAATATAGTAATTTAGAAAATAGATTTGAATAATAACATAATGATATGTATAATTTCATATCATTACACGCGGTGCTAAATAATAATAATAATAATAATAATAATAATAATAGTAAAGAGCTGTTCTGACCTCAATCGAATCACTCATCGCTAATGACATTCAGTAATGTTGGTGTGGTTATGCATGGGAACTTTATGGGTGTGCAGTGATAAAACGGCTTGTCCGCATGCATCTACAAAATGTACTAATATTATGATAACAGTCGACCTTTATACTGGGGAGTCACGATAAGTCCGTGTGTTTTTATTACCTGTTCCAAATACATTTCCTCAAAAAATTATCGCGTCTTACTAACTGTTCAGGCTATACGCATATGTAATTATTACGCTAATAAAATAGAGATGAGGAAAGTTGAATATAAAGGAAGTTTATCCGCATTTTCGTGGTGGGAGAGTGTTAAACCATTTCGGAAAAACCACCCTCAGTACACCCGACCGGTATTCAAAGCCCGATCCACCCATCATCATCAGCAGGCCAGTCTAACACAAGAGTGACGCCTTAGACCATTCTATTATTATTATTATTATTATTATTATTATTATTATTATTATTATTAGCACCGCGTCTTACTACCCATTCGGTTATACGCACTTACGCTAATGTGTAATGGTAGGGTGATTGTGAGATGAAAGGGAAGGACCTACAGTTTAACGTGGAATCCGAACCACGGTGGTGTGCCTGCATTCCCCACATTCACAAGATGTCTTGTAGACCATTCAGCCACTTAAGCGGTATTTATTATTTAGAAGGGATGGGAGGTATATTATTTCAACTAGGGAATTTCAGCGACAGTATTAATGTGTATATTGTTTGAAGATCAAATCTTGCTTGCTCTTAAGAGTGCTACATGGGAGATAAATGATAGGCGTTGCAGACGTAAATAAATCCTTCATTATTTAGGAAGTAGGTTGATATTTTTTAATATCGTTTTCAACAAAATGGAGGCGAAAATAATTGGTAAGCTTCTGAACAGTTAAAACAAGTTTAAATTTTGAGTTAAAAGTAAAAAAAAAGTACTTTATGCCAAGATCTGTACTTTTTAGAGTAAAGAAAAAGTTCAGGTACTTAGATATAGCCTTCCTCTATTAAATAGTCATGTTTTGATAGACTCACAACAGAAAATTTTAAGATAATGTGGGATTTTAGGATATAGGATTTTATTTCAAGTTTTTTCATTTTTCATTTAATTTAGGTATTCCACGTGCACTTTCTGAACCGACTGATAATATAATCACATTACACTGTAGACTATTTATAAAGACATTTAAATCTAGAACAGACACAACATCCAGCCCCCGACCGTTAATTCATCACATTTCACCAATAATAAATTTTTCGGCCATATCAGGAATAGAACCGGGACCCTTAGCTCAGTAGACAGACACGCTACTTACTGAGCTTTATGTATGTAGTCAAACTTTTTTTAGCACTTTGAAATTAAAATTTGAACCTAAAATTTGAACTTTTGAACTAGTCAGAACTTTAGCCTATGTTTTGGTAAAAACTATAGTCTATTAAAAATATAAAAAAAACTTTATAAATAGTCGGAGATTTCTAAATGTCTGCAACGTATCTCACTCAGTGCTATCCTATGCAGCACTCGTATTTAAGTTAATACATTCGACACAGCTTTCTTTATTTGTTATCAGGGGTGGAAGGTGAGGTGAATCCCACCCCCTTTGTTCCTCCTTGGTTACGCCACTGCTTGGCGCTAAGAGTCGTGGCTTGTAGATGCAGCTCTGATCTAAATCAAACACTCCTTCGTCCCATAGACGCGACCCAGGTCTCAGCTCACTGTGGGAATGAGCAGTTGTTCCATCTCTCAAGACGGGCCCGTTTGGAGATGTCATTACGGCCCGGGCCACACTGACACTCGTCAGGGCAGATCAGGGAGGTCCACTTCTCACGATCTCACCTTCACCCTACTTATCAGCCACCAAACATTTTTTATCTAACTTAATCCAGTATAGAAACTTGTAGTGATGGGACTAAAAGGGCAGCCATAGTGAAACGACTGGTTAAAGGTAAGAGGGCAATGGCCCTCCACCAGAGTTATTTCTTATCGCCACGTCTTACTACCCATTCGGCCTACACGCATATGAGCTAGTTACACTAGTGTCTTAGGGATGAACAAGGTTTAATTTATAAAATATGTAGTCGACCTCGGAGGTCTTGGGGTAAAGTGTTTGCCTCAAGACCCGATGTTCGGGGATTCAAACCCAGCTGGAGTCGACGGATAGTTCTTATTTATATCTATTAATATAAATAAGATAAATCTGTCAATCTCGACTTTTTTTTAGCAATAAAAATCCGTAGCACAACTTTCCTCGGAGGAAGAAGTAGAGCTGTCGATCCCATGTCGTTTGTGGCTGCAAAATAACCTCGGAAGGTATCCCGCCAAAACTGGTAGGTACGCTCTTGCTCGTATTTTTTATTATTATTTAGCACCGCGTCTTACTACCCGTTCAGGTTATACGATTTAAGTACTAATTACGCTAATGGATTAGGAATTGGGAAGGTTGAATTAGAGGAAGTGAACCCGCATTTGCGTGGAGGGAGAGTGGAAAAACATTTAGGAAAAACCACCCCCAGTTCACCCGACCGAGATTATAACCTCGATCTCCCCGTCCTCAGCGTCGAGCTCAACACGACTAGCGCGTTAGCCAACTACGCCACCGAGGTGGGTCCTTCTTGATCGTATGAATTCTCGTATATTGACAATTCAGAAAGTGCACGTTAAATACCTCAAATAATTTATTTTTTAAATATATTAAATGTAGGCTACCTACTCGCATATCTGTGGAAGGAGAGTAGAAAACAGTACATCCAACCAGGGTTAGAACCCCTAACTCCCCATCATCAGCAATCCAGTTCATTGCCAGTTCATTACCAAACCTTTTTCAATACAGGACACACTACAATGAATCATGCATTAAAATGGTCAAGACACACTATCAGTTTTTTAAGGAGATATTTTATCAATAAAATAACGAGTATTAAGAGTGCGTTAAAAGTTCAATTTCTAAAATTCGAATCATTGTGCTATTTAAAAAAAATAATAGTGACCATGCATTTCAAAAGATTTATTTTTTAACTTCAATTTATTTTCACCCGCCTCTTTTCGACCTTCCCCCAAACTCCCGCGGCACACTTGCTGATACTTTGCGGCCCACCGGTTGAATACCACCAACTACCTCCTTAGTGCGGGCTTACACTTGCCGTTTTTCGACGACGGTTGCTGAGGTACGGTAATGGAACGGAAGAGTCAACACAGTGATTGCAGCATGGCGGTATTTTCACCGGCCGTTGGAGATTTCCAACGTAGGATTGTTGAGGCGTCAAGGACAACGAGAGGGTAGAACACAAAGAATCAGGTGGAGCTGGTCCCACATAACTCTCTCAACGGCCGTCGGTGACCCACCTCCTATAAAAAATTTTAACAAGTTTTTTCAACCAATTCTTTTCACTATGGATTGTGATTAAAAAAAAAGAATTAGTGCAAGATTTATCTTCGTGGTTCCGTATTTCTTCATAACATTTCCAGAATCTTTTTGAGGTTTCTCTTTCTTTGTTGTACGTATGCACCCAGAACCTTCTTACTGGCCGTGGTTCATCTAGTGAACCTGATGCCTCCACTATACACACTACTACTAAGAGTTTTCTATACGCGTTTATAACTGTTGTTCAAACGATATACAGACTACTGGTTGTCAAGCCGACACTAGGTCAGGTATCTCTCACCCTAACACACTGCGATATCACAGCATGTGGGAACAAGGAGAAAAATCAACGGCCGTCAAACAACGGCATGTGTAAACCCGGCCTTGGTGTATTCGACCACCGAAGCAGGCTAGGCCGAGAGCGTTGAGGTATTTAGTTAGTCTTCTGAAAGATTTTAGTTCGAATCTCGTTCGGGATATATTAAGTCTTTCACTACACGTTCACTGCATCTTACTAACCATCCAAGCTAACTACATATTTACACTGATGGAATAGGATTGAACCTGGTGAAATTTGTATGAAGGTTTCCTTTAGGAAAAAACACCCTCATTAAAACTGGACAGTATTTGAACTCCACTCTCTTTATTAATGGGAAGGGTGACCTGGTGGTCTAGGGTAAGGTGTCGGACTTCTGTGCTGGCGGCCGGGATTCAATCCTCGGTCCCGGCACAGATTTATCTGATTACCAAACCCTTCCTTCACCTCTGACAAGACATCTTGTGAATGTGGGGAATGCCAGGCCTCCACCGTGGTTCGGATTCCACGTTAAATTGTAGGTCCTCCATTTCATCTCACAATCACCCGACCATTACACATTAGCGTAAGTGCGTATAACCCGAATGGGTAGTAAGACGCGGTGCTAATAATAATAATAATAATAAATGGTAAACCAGAGAAGACGATACATATGCCAAAGTAGGGCAGCTCTAAATATCTTCTAGGGGCATTAATTTAGAGCAGTATTTCCCAAAGTGTGGTCCTCGAACCACTGGTGGTCCACGGTGGTCCATCAAGAGGTATGTAGGATCCCAGAAAATTTAATCATAATAATGAACTAAATAATGTTGATCACATTTAATACGAAAACTTTGAATGCTTAAGATAAAATATGAAATACCCATACTATGCTGTATTTATTTTCTCGGTAGACACAAGTTACATAGAAAAGTAAGACTGTAGCATCCTTAAGTTGATACAACAAACAACAAATCTAAACAATTATTTATCAAATATTATGAGGCTTTGGAATGTTAAGAATAACAAAAAAAAAAAAAACTATTACTTACTAATTAAATGTAATGATATGATATTTTTCTCCAAACTTTCATTAAATAAATTAGTTTCTGTCTTGTATTTACAGTCGTAAATTGAAATTTGCCTAGATATAATGTTTTACCTGCATAACTTTTAACCACCACCCCTCCTCCAGCTCTTCCTCCCCCACACCCCCAAGGCCCTGGGGTCCCCTGGTGGACATAACTCCCATTTTAGGGTGGTCCTCCATCACTAAATACTTTGAGAAACACTTATCTATATAGAGTCAAATGTATTCCAGGGGGGAGCAGACTGAGTCTTTCCCGGGGGTATAGTGCCCCCCTGTACCTCTGGTTTCTCCATCCAGTATTTTAGGGGGGAGGAGACTGAGTCTTTCACGGGGGTATAGTGCCCCCCTGTACCTCTGGTTTCTCCATCCAGTATTTTAGGGGGAACAGACTGAGTCTTTCCCGGGGTATAGTGCCCCCCTGTACCTCTGGTTTCTCCATCCAGTATTCCAGGGGGGGGCCGGAGCTGAGTCTTTCCTGGGGGTATAGTGCCCCCCTGTACCTCTGGTTTCTCCATCCAGTATTCCAGGGGGGGGAGGAGCTGAGTCTTTTTCGGGGGTATAGTGCCCCCCTGTACCTCTGGTTTCTCCATCCAGTATTTTAGGGGGGAGAAGACTGAGTCTTTCCCGGGGTATAATGCCCCCCTGTACCTCTGGTTTTTCCATCCAGTATTTTAGGGGGAGGAGACTGAGTCTTTCCCAGGGGTATAGTGCCCCCCTGTACCTCTGGTTTCTCCATCCAGTATTTTAGGGGGAGGAGACTGAGTCTTTCCCGGGGGTATAGTGCCCCCCTGTACCTCTGGTTTCTCCATCCAGTATTTTAGGGGGGAGGAGACTGAGTTTTTCCTGGGGTATAGTGCCCCCCTGTACCTCTGGTTTCTCCATCCAGTATTTTAGGGGGGAGGAGACTGAGTCTTTCCCGGGGTATAGTGCCCCCTTGTACCTCTGGTTTCTCCATCCAGTATTTTAGGGGGAGGAGACTTGAGTCTTTCCCGGGGTATAGTGCCCCCCTGTACCTCTGGTTTCTCCATCCAGTATTCCAGGGGGGGAGAGACTTGAGTCTTTCCCGGGGGTATAGTGCCCCCCTGTACCTCTGGTTTCTCCATCCAGTATTCCAGGGGGGGGGCCGGAGCTGAGTCTTTCCTGGGGTATAGTGCCCCCCTGTACCTCTGGTTTCTCCATCCAGTATTTTAGGGGGGAGGAGACTTGAGTCTTTCCCGGGGTATAGTGCCCCCCTGTACCTCTGGTTTCTCCATCCAGTATTCCAGGGGGGGGGGGGGGCCGGAGCTGAGTCTTTCCCGGGGGTATAGTGCCCCCCTGTACCTCTGGTTTCGCCATCCAGTATTTTAGGGGGGAGGAGACTGAGTCTTTCACGGGGTATAGTGCCCCCCTGTACCTCTGGTTTCTCCATCCAGTATTCCAGGGGGGGAGGAGCTGAGTCTTTCCCGGGGTATAGTGCCCCCCTGTACCTCTGGTTTCTCCATCCAGTATTTTAGGGGGAGGAGACTTGAGTCTTTCCTGGGAGTATAGTGCCCCCCTGTACCTCTGGTTTCTCCATCCAGTATTTTAGGGGGGAGGAGACTGAGTCTTTCCCGGGGTATAGTGCCCCCCTGTACCTCTGGTTTCTCCATCCAGTATTTTAGGGGGGAGGAGACTTGAGTCTTTCCCGGGAGTATAGTGCCCCCCTGTACCTCTGGTTTCTTCATCCAGTATTTTAGGGGGGAGGAGACTTGAGTCTTTCCCGGGGTATAGTGCCCCCCTGTACCTCTGGTTTCTCCATCCAGTATTTTAGGGGGAGGAGACTTGAGTCTTTCCCGGGGTATAGTGCCCCCTTGTACCTCTGGTTTCTTCATCCAGTATTTTAGGGGGGAGGAGACTTGAGTCTTTCCCGGGGTATAGTGCCCCCCTGTACCTCTGGTTTCTCCATCCAGTATTTTAGGGGGGAGGAGACTTGAGTCTTTCCCGGGAGTATAGTGCCCCCCTGTACCTCTGGTTTCTCCATCCAGTATTTTAGGGGGGAGGAGACTGAGTCTTTCCCGGGGTATAGTGCCCCCTTGTACCTCTGGTTTCTCCATCCAGTATTTTAGGGGGGAGGAGACTTGAGTCTTTCCCGGGGTATAGTGCCCCCCTGTACCTCTGGTTTCTCCATCCAGTATTTTAGGGGGGAGGAGACTTGAGTCTTTCCCGGGGTATAGTGCCCCCCTGTACCTCTGGTTTCTCCATCCAGTATTTTAGGGGGGAGGAGACTTGAGTCTTTCCCGGGGTATAGTGCCCCCCTGTACCTCTGGTTTCTCCATCCAGTATTTTAGGGGGGAGGAGACTTGAGTCTTTCCCGGGGGTATAGTGCCCCCCTGTACCTCTGGTTTCTCCATCCAGTATTTTAGGGGGGAGGAGACTTGAGTCTTTCCCGGGGGTATAGTGCCCCCCTGTACCTCTGGTTTCTCCATCCAGTATTTTAGGGGGGAGGAGACTTGAGTCTTTCCCGGGGGTATAGTGCCCCCCTGTACCTCTGGTTTCTCCATCCAGTATTCCAGGGGGGGGGGGGCCGGAGCTGAGTCTTTCCCGGGGTATAGTGCCCCCCTGTACCTCTGGTTTCGCCATCCAGTATTTTAGGGGGGAGGAGACTGAGTCTTTCACGGGGGTATAGTGCCCCCCTGTACCTCTGGTTTCTCCATCCAGTATTCCAGGGGGGGAGGAGCTGAGTCTTTCCCGGGGTATAGTGCCCCCCTGTACCTCTGGTTTCTCCATCCAGTATTTTAGGGGGGAGGAGACTTGAGTCTTTCCTGGGAGTATAGTGCCCCCCTGTACCTCTGGTTTCTCCATCCAGTATTTTAGGGGGGAGACTTGAGTCTTTCCTGGGAATATAGTGCCCCCCTGTACCTCTGGTTTCTCCATCCAGTATTTTAGGGGAACAGACTGAGTCTTTCCTGGGGGTATAGTGCCCCCCTGTACCTCTGGTTTCTTCATCCAGTATTTTAGGGGGGAGGAGACTGAGTCTTTCCTGGGAGTATAGTGCCCCCCTGTACCTCTGGTTTCTCCATCCAGTATTTTAGGGGGGAGGAGACTGAGTCTTTCCCGGGGTATAGTGCCCCCCTGTACCTCTGGTTTCTCCATCCAGTATTTCACAATACAGTGAAACCCCGGTAGTCCGAAATTCCGGATAGTGCAAAAATACTTTTCAGATAACGGGTGAAAAAATTAAGTCAGAGAAGTATATTTTAATAATTAACAAGCTCAAAGTTAAAAGATCATTGTAAGAAACAGTGAAAGGCCTATATGATAATAAATGCTTAATATTTACATGTTGTAGGCAATATAATGTGTTTTCCTGTAACTAAAGATAATTAAAGTTCATACTACGTGTTATACATGAATTAAGTAAATGAAAATCTGATTAAACTCTTTCAACTGTAAATTAAAATTCGTAAAAAAATAGTGTATCACTCTATTAATACGAATTATCGCTATTACGAGCAAGCTTCGGTCTCCAATCAGCTCGGATTAACATGATTAAAGTGTACGTGTACCTTGACTGAAAATCATAGCTCGGTTTGATTCTAGTCTTCTTGACCCGCATAGGTGAGCACGCTGTCTAATACGTCGATCTCGTCTGGTCTTGTTTGCCGGTGATAGGCGAGGTTAGGGTTTGAATCCAATATGTGTATAGTAATGATTTGTTTATCCTCAACTGTTTCCCCACTCTTCCTCAACGCAAATGTGGAGTGAACTAGCTCAAGATATGAATAAGGTGTAATCAGGTGGATTAAATAGAACTAGCTCAAGATATGAATAAGGTGTTATGAGGTGTACTGGATATAACTAGTTCCAGATAGAGAGAGAGGGGGCGCTTTTTAGTACGTGCGGATCACATGATTGTAGCTCTTCACAGTAGTCACGCGCTACAGTGGCCAAATGGTCTAAGGTGTAATTCTTGTGTTGGACTGGCCGGCTGATGACAGAGAGATCGAGGATGGAATACCGGTCGGGTAAACCGCGTTTTTTTTTTCTCCTATATGGTTTTCCGTTCTTCTTCCTCGCAAATCTTGGTAGATCACCTATAAAATTCTTCCCCTCATTAGAGTAATTATATATTATGTGTACAACCTGAACAGGTAATAAGACTAGATGATAAAATAAAGAGTAGAGTTTTGGTAAACATTAAGTGAGAAGTGTGTCCTTACGTTGATCAAAAGAGGGTTGGGCATTTGGGGGACGGGGTAGCCAGGGGTTGAAGGTGGCATTCGAAATGAGTCTCTTTCTCACGGAATGGATAAAAGTTGCCGTTTCGGAACCGCTTTCCGATGAAGGTCCTAAGGCTCGCGGGCGTGAAAAGAACCGCCTTAGCGTGTCTGAAACCAGGTAGAAAATAAATGGAGGCGAAGAAGCGAAAAAAAAAAAAGCGGTCAAGTCCTGGCGCCTGCTAATCAAACACACATAAGTGCACATAGGGGCTCACAGATTTTCAAAGAAGAGAGAGAGAGGATGGATAAAACAGGATTCCAAAGCCCAGAATGCCGGCACCGCATTCGGCCATTAAGGAGCCTATTCCCACCTGCGGGGCCCTAGTTTATATGAGAGGAGTGGCAGGTTTGTGTGAGGGAAGAGGGGGAAGGTGGTTTATACCACCTCTTGAACCTTAGCTGCATCCCCCCTTCGATTGAAGAGCCCTCCCCAAAGGGTAGGATAACTAGGATGGGGGTAACATTATATGATCCACACTTACTAAAAAGCACCGCCTCTCTCTATCAGTCCACCTCACTACATCCTATCCCTATCTTGAGCTAGTTCTATCCAGTCCACCTCACTACATCCTATCCCTATCTTGAGATAGTTATATCCAGTCCACCTCACTACATCCTATCCCTATCTTGAGCTAGTTCTATCCAGTCCACCTCACTACATCCTATCCCTATCTTGAGATAGTTATATCCAGTCCACCTCACTACATCCTATCCCTATCTTGAGCTAGGTATATCCAGTTCACCTCATTACACCTTATCCCTATCTTGAACTAGTTATATCCAGTCCACCTCACTACATACTATCCCTATCTTGAGCTAGTTAATCCAGTCTACGTCATTATACCATATCCCTATCTTTAACTAGTTATATCCAGTCTACCTTATTACACCCTATCCCTATCTTGAGTTAATTCTAACCAGTCCCCCTCATTACTCCCTATCCCTATCTTGAGCTAATTCTATTCAGTCCACCTCATTACACCCTATCCCTATCTTGAGCTAGTTATATCTAGTCCACCTCACTACATCATATCCCTATCTTGAGCTAGTTAATCCAGTCTACCTCATTACACCCTATCCCTATCTTTAACTAGTTATATCCAGTCCACCTCACTACATCCTATCCCTATCTTGAGCTAGATATATCCAGTTCACCTCATTACACCTTATCCCTATCTTTAACTAGTTATATCCAGTCCACCTCATTACACCCTATCCCTATCTTGAGCTAATTCTAACCAGTCCCCCTCATTACACCCTATCCCTATCTTGAGCTAATTCTATCCAGTCCCCTCATTACGCCCTATCCCTACCTTGAGCTAGTTTTATTCAGTCAACTTCATTACACCCTATCCCTATCTTTAACTAGTTATATCCAGTCCACCTCATTACACCCTATCCCTATCTTGAGCTAATTCTATCCAGTCCCCCTCATTACGCCCTATCCCTACCTTGAGCTAGTTTTATTCAGTCAACTTCATTACACCCTATCCCTATCTTTAACTAGTTATATCCAGTCCCTCTCATTACACCCTATCACTAACTTTAACTAGCTATATCCAGTCCCTCTCATTACACCCTATCCCTATCGTGAACTAGTTATATTCAGACCACCTCACACCACCTTATATCGTTCAGGTCCACTCTAGTTTTCCGACTATCTGCGTCTATCTCTTCCAAATGATATCTTCCCATTGGGTTTGCCAATTAGTAACCTGAACGCGGTTCTAGATTCTCCCATTCGCGGTGAGTGTCCTACCCACCTTAATCTGTGAGACTTGATTATCCTAACAATGCATTGTTATGTGTATAGGGTATTTAAATTATCATTATGTAACCTCCTTCAATCACTTAGCACCTTGTCTTCAAACACCCTAAATTTGTTTTCGTCATATAAGGTAAGAGACCACGTTTCACACCCATAGAGAACAACCGGTAAAATGATTGATACGCAGTCTATGAGTAATAAGTATGTATCAACCACAGATCGACCACAATAGGTGAGAAATGTTGGTTTTGTGGTAAACAGTCAAATGGGTTCAAGGGTTGTGTCAGTTCTAAGCAAGCTTCATCCATCCATGATTCAGTTCAACTAACGTCAGTATAGAAGTGGTATGAAGTCGCTCTGCTCTTGTTTATAATAAGCAAACAGTTTCATTTTAAGGATTATAATATTTAGCGTTGTTATTTAGACAATAAACTGTGAGTATTCGCTCTGATCTACATACCTAGAAATGATTATTAATCACTTTCATTATGTTTTATAGTGGTGTACTAAGGTCAAGTTTTAGATGAGGATTAAGTCAGAAAAAGGTGAATCAAAGGTCTTGACTGTGGTCACATAAAATTAATTTTTAAACTATCCATTAGGTCCATCTAGGCCACAGACGAAGGGTGGGGTTATAGATGGGGGAGGGTGCTACCTGAAACTTGCTCGGTGACAGCCAGACGACTGGTTAACTCGAGGATCTCATATTTTGTATCTGCCTTCTAGTAAATTTGAGTTTGATATGAGTCATTTGGAAAATACTCACTTGATTGCGCTGTAGTCACTGGGGATCGCACCTAGCGATCCCAACGTTGAAGGAGTAAAGCCTCGAAAAGGAGTGCTACATGTTTAACCTAGTGGTTGTGGATCTGTTCTTTCCTTGTCTGTGATCCAGGCATAAGGCTCGTACCTGAGTTGGGGATTTAGGAAAAGCCAGAAAACAAGTGTTTTTGAAGTTTTTTTATAAACTTTTTTGTTAAAGAAATCAAATACTATATGAAATATAGAATTGAATATATTCGTACCTGTGTTGGGATTTAAGAAAAGCCAGAAAGCTAAGTGTTTTTGAAGTTTTTTTATAAACTTTTTTTGTTAAAAGAAATCAAATACTATATGAAATATAGAGTTTAATTTTGTCACTTGGTATTAGTGAGTGTGAAGAGAATGATGGAAGGGGGTAGGTCTTTGAGATTAAGGAAAAGCAAAACCATCCAGCTTGAAACTACAGTGGTTCTGAGTAGTACACTTTGTAAATGAGCTGGCTTTGGACCATTAAACTTTGGAAATGCTACCTGAAAGCGATAACTAAACACAAATGGTGGGTAGGTCGATTTAGCCTCTGAGACCTTGTTAGTGAGTGACAGCTAGTTTGGTTTGAGTATTGAAAAGCGGGGTTAAGGGGTAGATTATAAAACTGTGTTATATTTAAAAATACAGTTGCCTAATCTGTCTCAAAAGAAAACTCTGGAAACACATTTAAAATGTAATGGTTTTTTTTTTCACAAGCTAGCCTTTCAAAGAATGGGAACAGTTATTAATTATATTGTATTATTTACATTATATAAATGATCTAATTAAATATCATGTAAGATAAAAAACAGCAAGAAATAAGGCAGTGTTCAGTGTGATACAAACAAAATTTATTTTCTTAGCTTGGAAACAACCCGCCTCGGTGGCGTAGTTGGCTAATGCGCTAGATTCGTGTTGAGCTAAACTGCCTAGAACGTGGAGATCGAGGTATGAATCTCGGTTGGGTGAACTGGGGGGAGCTGGAGGTCCCCTAAACGGTTTTTTAATCTCTCTCCCCCCATGCAAATGCGGGTTCACTTAATCTAAATTCAACCTTACCAGTTCCTAATCCATTAGCGTAATTGGTAATTAAGCGTATAAACCGAACGGGTTATAAGACGTGGTGCTAAATAAAAACTAAATAAAGCTTGAAACTATGTTTATTTATTTTCCCCTCCATTAAGTCTTCAAATGCTGAGCATGTAAATTTTTGTATTTATATAATATACTAGAATTAATTTAACAAGCACAGTTAAAAAAAAACAATCTATTGTACACAAAGAAATATAACTAACAGGTTGATCAAATTTTGTTTAAGAGTGGACACAAATTTACTATAAATAACACGTCTCAAAATTAGATGTTGGTTTTTATTTTTATCCATTATTGTGTACAGCCTATTGTTTGGGTCAACCTTTTATTAGTCATATATTTTCCACTACCGACTGTCTAGACCTGTCATCGCTTCACATGTCTTATAATTTAATCCAAGACGAGGACAGGCACAACATCTAGTTCCCAGACGTTAATTTATCACTGTGAAAGGGTAAACTCATATTTCACCAATTATACATTTTTCAGCCATACTAGGAATCGAGGCTGGGACCCTTAGCTCAGTAGACAGACACGCTACCGACTGAATTAAGGTGTTGGACAGATGTTCAATTTTTTATTATTTCTTTTTATTATTACGAGGTGCCCTTAATCATAGAGAAAGGGATAGTATACATTTCTCTATGCCTTAATCACGCTAGACTCGCAGTGGTGGTCTAAGGGTTGAGTCGTTGGCTCACAATCCATCGATCACCGTTGAAGGGGAGGTTGAGGTTTGAATCTTGGCTGGGAGAACTGAGAATGATTTTCCTCAAGTGATTTATCACTGTAGTTTTCCCCATTTTCACTCCACGCAAATTTGGGTTCACTTCCTCATAACTATCGTTCTTATCCCTACCCCATTATATTAAGCCACTAATAGACAGAGTGCCAAACTTAACAGAAAAAAAATATTTTCATAAATTAATTGATCCAACAGATTTCCAGGTACGGTAACGCCTTTAAAACACAAGTGATATTACTTCAATTAAAATCAAGTTTTACACAGAAAAATATGTATAAAGCAATAGGCTACATTACATTTAAATTAGGCACTACCAAATTTGTCAGCTAAAAATAAAGTAAATACCTGAATTATTAATATCTTGCCAAACCCTTCCTTCACCTCTGACGAGACGAAAATTAATCACAACGTGTGAATGTGTGGAATGCCAGGCCTCCACAGTGGTTCGGATCCCACGGTAAACTGTAGGTCCTCCATTTCATCTCACAATCACCCTATCATTACACATTAGCATAAGTGCGTATAACCCGAACGGGTAGTAAGATGCAGTGCTAATAATAACTATAAAAATCTAAGTCTAATCAAAGAAACCACACAAATACGTGACACCCAGATTTATCACAATCTTATTTTAAATTTTAGTAAATATCCTTTACTAATATGCTCTAATTGATAGTGTCAATCGTTTTTCCGATGCATTTGATCAGAATCATACCAAGATGTAATTCTATCACACTCGCTCAGCGAGATCGGGTCATGCACTACACACGACATACAAAGCTAATATTCAACCAAAGTGATAATCCCAAAATAAGTGGTGTTCACAAATAATAATAATAAATCAGTGGCAGCTCATAGCTAAATTTTTTAGCCTTTGTTTTAAAATTGTGTAAAAGGAAAAAAACATGTATAAAAAGAAAATTTATTCAGGAACTCGATAAAATCTTAACAAAAAGAAATCTTTTTTTACTTACTTTAACATAAATTGTTACAGTTCAAGCTCGATCTATTCATTTAAAAATGAAATTCATTCTTCCTGTTTTAATTTGCGCAAAAAATAAATCAATTTTTTCTTGATCTCTGGATGACAATTGAGAAAAATTTTCTCCATTGAAAGTTTTGCAAATGCATTTAGTCTTTCTGTTAAATAAAAGAATCAAATAGAATAGCTGGAAGCAGAATAATAATCTAACTCTACACTCTTCTACACTTTATCACATTCAAGAATATGGTATACGATTTTTAAGCACAACACACACTGAGTAAAAAAAAAATCCTTCCACTATCACGCCTGAGCCGGCACTGCGAGAGCAACAGTGCTATCTTTACCTGGCACTCCCACCTTCCTCCCCACCCCCTCCTATCAAACACCACGTCACTGGCACTGTGAAGTGCACAGTTCCATACAAAGTTTTTTTAAATCTCTTTCATAAACTGGAGGATGGCTACTGAAGTACTGACATTAAGCTTAAGGAATATATATTGTACTACAAAAATAAATAAAAAATTAAAGAAAAAAGAACTCATTATATTGAATGTTATCGATAATATCAAGTGGAAATAGGGGGTGCTGCAGTTCCGCAGTGCCTATACATGAGCCTCCACTGATGATGATGATGATGATAATAATAAGAATAACTTTACAAGTTATGTAAAAAGCATTTCCCTCGAAACTAAATATTTAGCACACAAAAAATAAAAACGGGAATGCTTCATGCATGTAATACATTAATTTGCTCATAACCTATTTTTTTTTGCTACACCAAATTTCATCAAATTGAGTTCTAAATTTAGATGAACATTTAAAGTCACCTCTAATGTTTCTATGGCTTTGTGTTTAGTTTATCTTCTGTATGCTATAGTGGTTCGATGTTGTAGATCAATATATAAACATTGTTTTACTATATTCTCGCAGCAAGTTGCTGCAAGATGGTTGCAGATTTGATGTCTTCCTTCTAACCATAGTTCAGAATCATTGTGAGATCTAGTTTGACATTCAATGTCTTTTAGTTTATCCTTGGGTTGTTGCAGACTATCAAGTAATTATTTTTATATAATTGAAAATCTTCATCACGAATGTTTTATTTTTTTTAAATTGGCTTTGAGAAAAGTTTGTTTTGATTTGGTATAGTTTGGATCCCGTTGTGATTCCCCATGTTTCTCTCGGGGAAGATATAACGTACTTTTCGGCGTTTTTGAGCCTTCTACCAGCTTGGTAAATTTTCCTGGGCTTGATACATCGAGCTTGATATTATCCTCGCTGTGCGTGGTCGATGCATTTTCCACCGGCCTTCTTCACAACTGACGCATTATAGTGCTCAGAACAGTTCTCTATTGTACTGTACATCAAGCTGCGACAGATTTTGAAGAATGCCACTATATAGAAGAGATGTAATGATATTTTTACTTTCCCATATCAAGAGAAAGTATTGTGATCATGAAAACAATCGATCAAGAAATTATGACACATTTGTACGTTTATTTGAACAAAACCCACCAAAAAAAGTGGATTTTTCGATTCTAACTATCTCCATGTTGTCTCTTTTTTCCTGGCTACGGATTCAAATTGATTTGTTGGATTTTGTTCAAACTTGAAATTAAGATACTACAGGCTATATCATAAAACTTTTTTTTAACCTAGCCCTTCACTTAAGGGTAGATTACTGATGAATATATTTTTTTTAATTAAAAATTTTTCAAAAAATGGCTTTAACGATTTTGTTTAAAATTTTTATCTTGGATTTGTTTGACATGATAAATAGCAATATAATGATTTTTTGGCAAAAATTCGTTGAAGAGTAATTTACCCGATGACTGATTTTTCAAAAACTTTAAATATTTTCAAATTGATACATCTATCTTGTTACAAATGGGTACTATGGTATTGTTTGACATAAAAATTAACACTGTGAACATTTTTGGGGTAAAAACTAATTTATGGGTAGTTTACTGATGACTGATTTTTCAAAAACTGGAAATATTTTTAAAACTGCTCTACCAATAGGGTTCCAAATGAGTATCTTCGGAGGGTTTGAGACAAATAGCCCTTTATAGTTTGTTTTGGTTAAAAATTGATAAAGGGTCTTTTACTAAGGAATGATTGTTGAAAATTGCTTTTACGATTTTTCTTAAAGGTACATCTGGGGAGGGTTCGACATGAACATGACAAACAAAGCTGTATACTCATTTTGGCGGTAAATTTGTTTATAGATAGTTTAATAATGACTGATATATTCTAATTTGAGTGTTTTAAAAGATGGATTTAGTGACTTGGTTCAATATTAGTATCTGAAGACTATTTTGCATATCAATAATAATGTATCTTTGTTTTATGGAAAAAAAAAATTTAAGGTTAGTTTACTTAAAACAAAATATTTGAATATTTTGGAAATAGACCTTGAAGATTGAATTCACATTGAGAATCTTTTAATAGTGTTTCATGATAAAGAGAAATAAGTTTGTATTTTTTTAAATTATTATTATTATTTATTATTATTATTATTATTATTATTATCACCGCGTCTTACTACCCATTCGGGTTGTACGCACTTACGCTAATGTGTAATGGTAGGGTGATTGTGAGATGAAATGAAGGACCTACAGTTTAACGTGGAATCCAAACCACGGTGGAGGCCTGGCATTCCCCACATTCACAAGATGTCTTGTCAGAGGTGAAGGAAGGGTTTGGTAATCAGATAAATCTTTGCCGGGACCGAGGATTGAACCCCGGCCGCCAGCATAGATGTCTGACACCTTACCCCTAGACCACCAGAACACTTTTTTAATTATTCATTTCTGGGTAGTTTGCAAAAAATTTAGTTTTGAAAAATTGAATTTCTTAAACCATATTCTAACAACTTTGTTTAAAATCTATATGTAAAGAGTGATTATTGTGATTAAACATGATGATTTGTATATTGTTATGAGTAAAACTTAAATAAGGGTAACTTAATAAAAACCTATTTTTTGAAAATTTTCTTCAAGGCTATAATACACATTTTGAGAAAGATTGTGCGATTGTGTCGTACCATTTATTTTTCATTCTGTTAGGGTCCTTTGCAAAAATATACAGCACATCTTTGGTGGTCTCCAAACATATGATTGGAGCTGTTTCGTTAGCTATTTCTCAAATCAGCTATGCGCTCATTCAATAGTCCCGTTTCATCCATGTGGTATTTTGCAGCTTGAACTACTTATAACTAGGCGTTTTAAATGCTATGTTAAGTTATAGAAAAAAATTAAATTGCTAAGAATGAAAGATACCAACAAAAACACAATAATATATAACAAAGCAAATATTATGTAGAAAAAATGTATTCCGGCTACATAAAGTTTATGAAGCGTGAAAGACACCAAAAACAAGAAATTATAGGTGAGTATATTACTGTCTGAACTATAATATTGGGTAGTAATAATAATAATAGCCTATACATTTATTGAAATACAATTTAATAAAGGAATATTCAAATAAGTAGAAAACCATTCGCACGCTCATTCATACTCATTTAAAGCTCAAGCAATTTCAAGAACTCAGTTTAGCTCGTTAGACAAGATAAATTGCTTAACCGCAGGATTGAAGGTAATTTTAGATGTTAGTTGACGAGTAGAGTTATCTAGTTTGTTCCAACCCTTTGTGATCCCAGGACAGTAAAAGAACGAGCATATGTTTGAAATATATGTATGGGAATAGACATCTGTAGAGTGGATTCTGATCTAGTAGCTCGGCTGTGTTTATCCTTCAGAAATAGGAACCGTGAGGATAGGTATTGAGGCTGAGATGTTGATAATATTTTGTGTAAACATACTAATAAATGTAGCCTTCTACCTTTGATTTATTCTTAACCAACCCAGTTTATTAAAATACTTAGAAATATGGTCATGCCGAAAATATGTATCGAACACATGTGTTTTGTAGTCGTTCTGCTAGATTGTCTCTTAAGTCATTGTATACTACGTCACAGTAGTCAAAGTGCGGTATTATTAAGCTCTGGAAAAAGGTAATTCGTAAATTTTCTGGGAGAAAATTCTTTAGTCTTCTCAGTGAATGTAAGCAGGCATAAACTTTCTTGCAAATCGAAGTTACCCGATCTGCCCAATTAAGATTTTCATCAATAATCACACGAAGGTTTTTAGTAATTGTGTCAGTTTTACTGTGGCTACTCCTAATCGTATGTCAGTCAGCAGGAACGGTCCACATTCAGTATTAATCTACTTGTTCCTATAAGAATGGCTTGAATTTTTATTAGGGTTCAATTTAAGTTCATTTCTTTCAGACCAAGCAGCTATGTCAATATTTATTCGTTGTATGGCTGTATTTATTGAAGAACGGTCAATGGAAATATATATTTGAAGGTCGTCTGCATACATGTGATATTTACAGTATGACATTGAAGAAGTGATATTGTTCATATATAGAGAAAAAAGCAATAGCCCTAAAACTGAGCCCTGTGGAACACCAGCCTCTTCTGGGCGCCATGTTGAGAACTGTTGCCTGTCATAACACTTTGCTGGCGACCATGCAAATATGATCTCATCCACTGTATACTGCCTGAAGAGAAATTAAATAATACATGCAATTTTGCTGATAGAATATTAAAATCCACAGTATTAAAAGCTTTTGAAAAATCTAATAATATAAGAAGTGTTATCTCTCGCTTATCCATGGCTAGTCTGATGTAGTCTGTGACATTTATCAACGGAATACGTGTAATATGATGTGATCTGAATCCTGATTGATAGGCAGTTAACAAATCATGTTTGTTAATTTGTCGGTAAATTTGGGTTTATGCACTAGGAATTCTAGTGCCTTAGAAAGAGACGGAAGTATACTTAGAGGTCTAAATTCATGTAAATCTTCTGCTAGTCCAATTTTTAGGCACTGGCGTAATAAATTCAAATTTCCACAGAAAGGGATACTGTTCGGTCATGAGTGAGAAGTTGAATAGGTCACTTATTGTTGATATAACATTCTTAAAATTGTTTGTATTAGCAATATTGAAATTTTGTCTATACCCCGTGCTTTCGATTTTATTCTCATTATTGAATTGTATACCTCACGATGAGCCATATGTGCAAATAAAAAGTACTGTCATCATTATAGTCACTATTATTAATACTTGCTTTGGAGTCATAAATGTCGTTTATAGTTTGTATTCTAGCCATCTTATTAGTTAAATTAGGAATGTGAAGAAACTCTGCATTTAATTTATTGGTACTGATGTGCATATGAGTTCTTTTGGGTATTGTATGTCCCACTGCCATCCTCCACTGCTCCTCCATAGTTTTTTGGGTGCTGGGCTAGTATTTGAGAGAGGAAAGGGAAAAATCAATTTTAACTTTCCTAATGGCTTGGGTATATTTATCACGCATACGTTTATACTCCTCAAAATTATGTTGCCTGTAAGTGGCTTGATTTGTGATACTCGTTTAAATTTCACATATGCTTTGTCACGTCTCATCAACAACCTAATGCCTTTAGTCATCCAAGGCACAGGTGGTCTACTAACACGTCGAGTTTTTACTGGTGCATGTTTATCTTACAATTCAAGGATCATATCATTAAAAATATGTAACCTGTCATCAACGTTTAACTTAGTGTTGACCAGGAACCAGGGCATGGATTGACGTCAGCATTCAGTTTGTCTGGATCAATGGATTTAATGTCACGATATGTGATTACCTTAGGTACACCGCCATTTGTCCAGAAGAGTTCACTTTATAGAGTTCGAAGTATATATATAGATCAACCACGTATGCGAGGTTGCGGTAATTGACATGGCGTCATATTGTATGAAGAAAATAAAGTCAGTAATTGCGAGATTTCATTGTTGCCTACTAAGTAAGTCCACGTTAAAATCACCATTACAATTATATTTTCATATTGTGCATGTGCTCATTCAAGACAGTCTCAAAGGCATTATTGACCAACTCGAGGTGGCCGGTACACTACAAATAACATAAGCTTTGTTGTGAATTGTTTATTTCAACAATATATATTCAGGCTGCGCTGAGTACGGGACTCTGTGATGCAGATAATACTTTATATTTAAAATCATCTCTGATTACTGTACATATACTTCATTGACGGTAGGAATTACTCTCTGAAAGGTCTTTTTTCCTACCAATATCCTACTAGATATTAGATTTATGGTAGGGAAAAAAGCCTTTCAGAAAACCATTCTTACGCTGAACAGACTTTACACACACCTCTAATTTCGCTTCATGGCTGTATTTCTAACGAGTTGATAACCACTCAGGGGTACTAAGCTAGAAGTAAGGTATGGTTTTAACCAGGATTCATAAACAAGGATAGCATGAAAGGACAAAGAAGAAAATAAGCTGTCGAATTCTTGGAAATGGCTTAGTAAAGACTGTGCATTTAAGTGGACCACCTGCAAGATAGCAGCTGGCTTTCAAGTACATTTTGAAGCATCATAACTGTTGAAGGAGTTGTTGGGAAGGGAGCGATTGGTCAAGGTATTAAGACGTGTTACTAAAAAAAACTGTAAATCATCAATTCTTTGCTAACGTAAATATTTTCTTTGGGCCATCTTATTCAGGTAAAAACTAAGATGATCACCCCCCCCCCCACCTCATTCTTACTTCTTTTCTGTTACTCGCTATATTTCCAGGAAAACCTTAAACCACTATTTGGGTTTATAAATGACAGACGGGAAGTAAAGTGACCTATCTCATACGCAATTTTTTTTTTAACACTTTTACATAACTTTAGTTTTACCAAGATTTAATTATTTAATTACTATGGTAAAAAGATAGTAATGGTATAGATGGAAACGTAAAACAAAAGCTATGAGAAATTAAGTCAAAAATTTGAATTTCCTTTTCACTACACTGTTAACATTTAAAAATGGTTTAGTCATAATTATAATATTTTTTAAAATTGTATCATTGATTTAATTTGAAATGTAATAAGTAATGTCTTTTCAGTGTATTAATACATTTAATATGATATAAGAATAAGATTTTTATCATTTGTGGTTGTTGATAAAACCTGGTAATAATATTAACCTTGGGTTAAATGGGTGTAATGCGGGTTGCATCAAGTGTAAACTTCACTCTTAATGTATCAGAGCATAGGTCCCCACCCAACCTTTTTGTTCCTTAGAGCACATTCAAAACTAACGATGTGCGGCGGGCACCAATTACTTTTTCAGGGCAAATTTACTACTCCTGCCAGGCTCATAGGTCAGCTTCGACGCTATACACACGGCCCGTCAACTGCAATATTTTTTTATTATTATTATTATTATTATTATTATTATTATTATTATTATTATTATTATTATTATTATTATTAGCACCGCGTCTTACTACCCGTTCGGGTTATACGCACTTACGCTAATGTGTAATGGTAGGGTGATTGTGAGATGAAATGAAGGACCTACAGTTTAACGTGGAATCCGAACCACGGTGGTGACCTGAACTGCCATATTAAGTTTCTAACAGCGATTGTGACGTTACATGTGGTTGTGAGTAATACTCAATATCGTAGCCATTGGGGGGGGGGGGGGTTCAACCCCCTCCAAGTTGACAAAATATTTTTTTTTAATACTGCCTTATTTACAGTTTTAACAAGACCAAAATAAAGACACAAGGAACTATTTAACTACTCACCACTATTTTGGTGCATGGGTACATTTTTAAAATTTAAAATGTATTCTGTGTTTATTCAGACAACAAAGCTGGGTAGACCATGTCAAGATATTTACAAGGAAGTATTAGGATGGTATTAGTGAGTGTGAAGAGAATGATGGAAGGGGGTAGGTCTTTGAGATTAGGAAAAAACAAAACCATTTAGCTTGAAACTACTGGGGTTCTGAGTAAAAGTACACTTTGTAAATTAGCCGACAAAGAAAGAGGAATGAGGGGAGGGATTGGAAAGAGAGGGCTTCCAATCAACAACTTTGTGAGAACAGTATAACTGGAGATAAGCAAAAACTTAATTTTTGTCGTAAAAGTGACAGATTAAAATTATTAGTAAAGAACATTTCAGCTGTGGTCGAAAAGTGGCGGGCGCCATAGCTCTGGCGGGCATAGGGTTTTGGGGACCCTGGTATAGAGTGTGTCGAAGCTCATGCTAGTTTGTAAGTTGTGTGTTCATTTTTTTAATTTACAGACTAGAGTGTGTTAAGGCATCATGTTTTAAGTTACTTTGTAAATTATTAAGGGATATATTATGCTATAACTATAAACTGCCGAGATTCAAACGCAGCCTTCCTATTGATGGCAATCCATTCTGTCAATAATGATAAAAATATTAATACGGTAAAAAATGATTTCACAGTGAATAAAGACTAATGTTTAACATTTATAATTCATTCACGAGCTAAGTTTACCTGGATGACAGCTCAAAATGTTACTAGAAGTAATCCCTAATATATCACTACGCCAACATCTGACATCTATCACTTTGGATGACTGTAATGAAAACAGATGGTAATATATTAATGTGATAGTTGGCCACAGTAATTTAGGCCAGTATTATTTAAATATTTATTTGAGGTCGGACACAAAGTTTATTTATAGTTTTATTCCACTTAAAAAAAAATTAACACCACTTTCACAAACACTTCTAACGAACATAGCTTTAAAATGGCGACTGGCGAATTTAAACCATATGATTGAACATAACGGTAAACAAGTTGTTTACAATGATGCAGACACACTGTTGATGAAAATATTTTATTCAGCTAAATATTTCAAAATACTATAAAATAATCATAACATCATTTATTGTATGTAAAAAAAATGACAACAATTTTTTCTTTTCTAAGTAAATACGATGCCTGTATTAAAAGATATTGATGTGTGCACTATATTACACAAAATCAATAAAGTTCCAAAACGAAAAATAAGTACTTTTAATTATGTTTAAAATATTGTTTCGAGTTGGATAAAAAGAAATTAATTAAAAAAATGAAATAGTATGAGAAAACTTAAGTTTACGTTATTTTAAATGTAATATATAACAGGTAATTAAAGATGTTTACATTTATAAAAAAAAACTGTAATCTTTTATAAGTGTTGGCAACCCAAAACCTAAACATATGATTTTCGAACTGTCATCCAGGTAAAAACCTATCATGAACGGAATATAGCAGCATTTTTCCACAAGGAAAAGGACAGTTTAAAAACTATGGCTTACCAAACTGTGGTACGCGTAGCCCCGGGGTACTTAAATAATTTTAGTGGGAAGTGGGTGGGGGTGAGGGATATTCGGTGCACCATAATTTTAATAAAAACGTATTTTTTTATTTTAGCAAGTCTGATAAATAAAACCATGCAAATTTTGATAGTATGTCATTGACTTTTAAATAATCGTTACGACTATACTTAACTTACTAGTTACTTTAAATATAGGTATTAAAATTTAAAACGGCCCTTTATTTCGAAAGGACTATATGGTATTTGTTTCCTTTTCTTTTAATGAAGAGCTGAAAATGGGCTATGGCCCTAAATGCGGTACGTGACTCACCAAAGTATGGGAAACCCTGATTTAAGTAATCGTAAAAGTAGTCATAATGTCATATCCGAGTTTCTTGACAAACTTTTTATATTTTTAAATTACGAATGTGTAGAAGATTCTTTGCGGCAAGTGGTTCAAAAATTAAACTGAAACGGCTTTGTTTTTAAATAAAAAATAAAAGATCTAAACGTTAAGGATATTAATGTGCATTTAAATACCTGTAAATGATTCAACAATTAAATGCTCAATGGTAAATAGCGATGTTTTATTTTTATTTATTTGAAGTATTTAGCGTGCACTTTCTAAATCGACTGATTATATCAGCAAACGAAAATTTCTATGAACGAGAGCGAAAAAGTTTACCAATTTTTCCGGGAAAGGTATTTTCATATACCTTCCAGGTTTCTGTTACATGCCACAATAGACGGTTTTACTTCTACAAAGGAAGTTGAAAAATGTTATCACAAAAAAATAATTTTGTCAACCCTGGCTGAGTTTAAACCCACGATCATCAGATCCTCAGACGAGCACCTTACCCCAAGACCACCAAGGTCAACAGTATATTTTTCTCTAGCGCGTTTTGATACCTATTCGGGCCAAAGGTTTTTTTTAAATACACCAATGGGAAAGGGATAAGGAAGGTAGAATTTATAATAGGGGTTGGCAGTATGTCTATCTCGCAATAATTTTCAGTCAATCGCGTAAGAAAACTACATCGTCACGAAAAGTTAAGCTTACCCTGCATTATTCCACTGTGTTACAGCATATAGGATAGGGCCATAGTGTAATCAGTCAAGGTAAGACTGCTACCTTTCAGGATAAACGGAGTGTATATTATATTTATTTTCTATATTTTCTATAAAGGCAGAGACATAAGTATTGGAGAAAATATTGAATTTAAGGAATAAATACAAGATGTATAGAAACATTAAAAGTAGAGTGGAGGAACGAAGAGTGATTGAGAGACCTTTGATGAATGTAAAAATCTATGGGGGCTAAAAATTATTGCTGCCCTTGATTTAGAGAAAATAGTTAGTTAGAAATTCCCTACCCACCCATCACAGTGAACCATGTTAGGAGAGTGATATTAGTTCACGTACATGTGTCCACCGATGAGAATTCCAGCCTGCTATTACTAAATCTGATTCCGATCCCTTTTATTTTTTTATTTATGGACTTCCCCTGTATGAAGATGTTTCGTGCAAAGCCTAATTTCTCGAAAGCATAATTATAGTGACAGGTGGACATTCAGGTAAAAGGTTAGTTAATACTGACACTAATGACACCAAAGACTCGTACAAAAATTGTACTTTCTAAATTCTTGTACAAACAGTAAAATAGTTTCGAGGATTAAAGAGAATACAAATCATCTTCGTGATACAACTTCCTGAAGTTGTCTGTGAATGTTGGTAATTCCCAACTTATAAATTAATAGGGTACTAGACCCAGGGCCGGGACAATAAATTCGGGGACTGGGAGCTACAGTAGCCCCATGGCTTCTTTGGTGCTGACTGACAGTTCACAGCTGACTTCTGACAGTCAACATTTAGATATATACAGTAGCCCCATGGCTTCTTTGGTGCTGACTGACAGCTCACAGCTGACTTCTGACAGTAAACATTTAGATATATACAGTAGCCCCATGGCTTCTTTGGTGCTGACTGACAGCTCACAGCTGACTTCTGACAGTAAACATTTAGATATATACAGTAGCCCCATGGCTTCTTTGGTGCTGACTGACAGCTCACAGCTGACATCTGACAGTAAACATTTAGATATATACAGTAGCCCCATGGCTTCTTTGGTGCTGAATGACAGTTCACAGCTGACTTCTGACAGTTAACATTTAGGTATATACCTAAATTTTGACCGTCAGAGGTGACAGCTGCTAAACACATGTTTTTGTAGATCATATGGTTCGTCGTAGGGATACGTAGTTTGGTCTGGTAACTTTTCAAAGCTGTCAGCTGTCAGTCAGCACCAAAGAAGCCATGGGGCTACTGTACCTGCAAAATGTGGGGTCCCATGACTTTTTAAATAAAAATTGTACTAAGGATTTACAATTTGTAATCCTCCCCCTCCATTCGTTTTTTTTAAACTTTCAATGACCAGTCAACAGACATCTTAACAATTTTAACTTTTAGGAATAACAGTTCATAGTTAATTTATTATAATTTATATAAGACTGCTTGTACAACCCATAGTTCTCATTTCTCATAATTTCCTCCTCTTAGACATATTTGGTGTCACTCAAAGTTAAATATACCTTATTAAACTTTTAGTCTGTTTGCTAAAATTTAAAAAATACTCCTTTTTTATAACTCTTTTAGAAAAATAAATAGATAAGGTTTCCGGTTCGATTCCCTTGGCGGGGATGTAGAGTTCGGTTATGCTCATTGGAATTAAGGAGATAATATACGTATCACCTGATTCAGTGGCCACATGGTCTAAGGCGTCACTCTAATGTTAGACTAGTCTGCCGACGAAAGGGATATCAGGGTTCAAATTCTGGTCGAGTGTACTGAGGGCAGTCTTTCCAAAATGGGTTTTCACTCTCACTCCTACCTAATGCGTTCCTCTAAATTTAACCTTCCTCATCCCTAACTCATTAGCTTAATTAGTAAATACGCATATATCCTAAACAGGTATTAAGAAAAAGTGTTTATATATATATATATATATATATAATATATATATATATATATATATATATATATATATATATATATATATCTTTGGTGCCATTTTGAAAAACTATTTTATAAAAACTATAATTTCTAACATTTTTAACAAAATAATGGTAATATCAAAACATGCGTGGTTTTCTCTGAGCCCTTCTCAATGCAGGGCCCCCACCCCCCTTAATCCGGCCTGACGACCTTATTTTAAATCGTTTGATTGTTGAAGAGCGCACCGGTCATACCTATTCGCGCAGCTAGCTTCAAATGTTGTATCAGTTATAAAAATAATTTACTCATCAAGTCACTTGAAATAAATATTTTTATTGTTTTTAGCATCGCGTCTTATCACCTGTTCAGATTATACGCTTATGTACTAATTACGCTAACGGCCTAGGTAAGAGTAAGGTTAAATTTAGAGGAAGTGTACTCACACTCGCGTGGAGAGAGAGGGGGAAACCATTTAGGAACCCACCCTTAGTACAAACGACCGGGATTCGAACTCCGATCTGCCTGTCATACTGCGAGAATGATGCCTTAGGATATGCGACCACCGAAGCAGGTGAAATATAATAAATACTACACAGATACCGTTTATATAAGACGCGTGGGCGTAGAGGAGGGAGTAGATGGGGGTCCATCATAGCGGTATTATCAGAGAAACTATTTAAACGAAGAGAAAAAGTTGTCATTAAATTTCAGGACACCCTTGACAGATATTCAACAACTGTTTGATATCCCCACGTGAAGAAAATTAAACTCTTATATTTAACCTTATATGGATGGGGTTAGAATCATATTTTTATATGACAAACAATTTTTTGAACAGCGCAGGATTTCTAGATGTCTGTAATGCGTGTATAACGTGTGTTTCTAGACTCTAGAGGCCCGCCTCGGTGGCGTAGTTGGCTAACGCGCTTGTCGTGTTGAGCTCAACTGCTGAGGACGGGGAGATCGTGATTCGAATCTCGGTCGGGTGAACTGGGAGTGGTTTTTCCTAAATGGTTTTCCACTCTCCCTCCACGAAAATGCGGGTTCACTTCCTCTAATTCAACCTTCCCAATTCCTAATCCATTAGCGTAATTAGTACTTAAAGCGTATAACCCGAACGGGTAGTAAGATGCGGTGCTAAATAATAATAATAATAATAATAATTATAATAATAATAATAATAATAGACTCTAGAGGCATAGCCCAGCTTATTTACAGCCGTATAGCTTGGCCTCAGGGCTGTGAAAAATGGAAGGCCCTAACGTGTTTTTTTTAAAACTTTTTGATAATGCAATTTTTTTTCTTTATAAAAATAACCGTTTAAAGCTCAATATTATATGTAGATATTATTTAAATAAGGAAATGTAGTCATCACAACAAATTGCATTGGTTTGAAATGTATTATAAGATATATGTATATTTCGTCTGTTTTCAATTAATATTGTTAAGGATAGAAAATAATGTCAAAACTTTGAAAGTAAAAATATTTGATTTAGTCATACATTTTTGTAAGAGATGAATAAAAATTGGCAGATTAACCCAGGGTGGTTCAACATTTTTCATACCAAGGGCTAAATGTAATTATCAGTTTGTACCAAGGACCGAAGATATGTTAAGTAATCCTATCAACTTACTATAGTACAAACATTAAATAAACAATTACCTTCAGTACCGGTACTTTTATATATATTATATTATTGGTTGGTAGAATCTTTGAAATTTTACTGCCACAAAAAAGCTCATTAATCTTCCAAAATGGTATTATGAAATATGCACACACACCTTCACAAAACAACTTAGCTATGTAAAGATATATTTATAGGCTACAAATTTTTACTAATCAAATAATATGCTTATTGAAATGTAATCATTAACTTTTTAAATAAATATTTTTACTTGAATCATTAAGCTACACCCTTCCTTCACCTCTGACAAGATATCTTGTGAATGTGGTGAATGCCAGGCCTCCACCGTGGTTCGGATTCCACGTTAAACTGTAGGTCCTTCATTTCATCTCACAATCACCCTACCATTACACATGAGCGTAAGTGCGTATAACCCGAACGAGTAGTAAGACGCGGTTCTAATAATAGTAATTAAGCTACTGCTACACTAGGGCGGTCCGCACCACTCCTCACTACACCATTTCTCACCGCATCACTCCTCACCGCACCACTCCTCACCGCACCATTCCTCACCGCACTATTCCTCACCACACCATTCATTACCACACCACTCCTCACCGCACCACTCCTCACCGCACCACTCAAATCCGGATAAATGCTATCCATGCCTTTAAATGCAAGTGGTTACACTACGCCGCACCTCACAGACGCGGACGAATTGTCGAGAGAGCATTCATCCGGACTTTAGCGGTGAGGTACAGAACGGGCCGGCCTAGTGTAGCCGTACTTTAGCTATTTCACATCTGCTACCGAAGGATTCCCTTTAATTTTCCTCCAGGATACTGTGAGAGCCAAATTTTCACTGAGCACTGGCCGCATTTGGCCCGCGGGCCGCTAGTTGAACCATACTTTTTTTTATTTAGCACCACGTCCTACTACCCGTCGGGTTATACGCTTAAGTACTAATTACGCTAATGGGTTAGGAATAGGTAAGGTTGAATATAGAGGAAGTGGACCCACATTTGCGTGGAGGGAGAGTGGAAAACCATTTAGGGGAAAACCACCCCCAGTTCACCCGACCGAGATTCGAACCTCGATCTCCCCATCCTCGGCAGTCGAGCTGTAGAGAGCTATAATTTTTGCTACGATCTTAAAATTACTTTCGTTTAAAAAACATTTTTAAGTGAACCACAAATGCGGTGCTTCTACAAGAAGGAAAATTCCGACCGGAACAAATTGTTTGTTGGTGTATCCGACAACTCAATTCGGTCAATAGCGTGTCTGCCTGCTGAGATAAGGGTCTCTGGTTCAATTCCCTGCATGGCTGAAAATTTCGTTGGTGAAAATATGGGTTTACATTGATAAATTAACGGCCGGGGACTGGATGTGGTGCTTGCCCTAATCTTTAGTTAGATTATAAGGCATATGAAGCTACGACAGGCCGGTAGTGTATAATATATGGCTTGAATAAAAAACTGACCCATGCCACAGGCTGGAAACAGTAATGGATGTAATAATGTTTGTTTGTGTGAATGTTATGACTGCCAAAAGTAACAATCATCTGGTTTAGTGAATGGAAATATGGTAACTTTTCCTAGTTATCAGATACCACCTCTCATACTGGGGCTTGCAGTGGTTCTCAAACTGGGGTACACGTACCCCCAGGGGTGCGTGAGCAGCTCTCAAGGGAAAATGGACAAAATGAGAAGATAACCAAACGTGGCGAGTAATTTTTGAGGAGACTGAGTAAAATTGTCTTCTTTGATTACTTGATATTTGTCATTTGGGTAAATTTTATTGTATGGGTAAGGGGTACACCAGACTTCCAGTCACTACCAAGGGGTGCAATCTAAAAGCAGTGGGAGAGCTACTGCCTTAAAGCTTCCAGCAGTCAAAAATTGACACCATCTGTCAGCTTAGAGGGAGAGCTGTAAAAGGTTATCGAGTCTATGGATCGAGTCTAGGGCGTTATTCTCACTGGGATCAGGGAGATTGAGGTTTTCGAAACCTCGCTGGGAGGGTGGTTTTATGGGGGCGGAGGGCACATTTGAGACTGGACTAGCGATAACGGGGAGATCGGAGTTTGAATCCCAATCGGGTTAACTGAAGGTATTTTTTTCCCTAGAAAAGAAATAATCTGATCTCTTTTTCAAGTAATGTAGAAAACATTTCCTCTAAATACAATCCTCCTCATCGTTAAACCATTGGTCTTAATTAGTGCATGTGCTTATAACCCAAACGGCTAGAAATACGTGGTGACAAAAATAAATACACGGCTATTATTTGTGTTATTGTTATTGTTATTATGAAATTGCGCTTACTATTTGTGTTGACGCACCAAAGAAAATTAATAACAGTCGCACATCCCCACAAGGTTTGATAATGTTAGATATTAATGAATTATAATCATCAGTTGAGTTACAGATTTAATGAGGCTTCAATAAATTAGTTTATCTTAAAATTTATACAGGTATTTACCTCCTCTAATTATTTTATCAGGTACAAATTAATATTTCAAAGAACACATGACAACAGTCAGTAAATGTTGGTTTTTTTCCACCGCATCTCGCCACCCGTTCTGGTATACAAGCATATAATTATAATACATTCACGACCTTAGTTTACTTGGATGACAGCTCATAAAGTTACTAGAAATAATCCCTAATAAATACCTAGCTAAATGAAAACATTTGGTAATATATGAATTTGATAGCTACCCACAATAATTTAGGGCAATATTATTTATAAATTTATTTGAGGTCCGACACAAAGCTTATTTATCGTTTTATTCCACTTAAAAAAAGTATCATTCACATCACTTCCACAAAAGGTATAACGAACATAGCTTCAAAAGGGCGGCCGACGAATTTAAACCATGTGATTGAACGTGACGGAAACAAGTTCTTAAAAATATTTTATTCAGTTAAATATTTTGAAATATATATATAAAATAACAAGTATCTTCTCTTTTCCGAGTAAATACGATGCCCGTGTTAAAAGGTATTAATGTACGCACTATATTACACATTATAGATAACATTCCAGAACGGAGAATAAGTATTTTTAAATTATTGTTTCGGATTTGGTGAAAAGACATTATTAAAAGTAATGAAACCGTGTAAGAAAACTTAAGTTGACGTTATTTTAAATGTAAAATATAACATTAAACTAAAAAACTTAACATTTATAACAAAACAGTGATCTTATTCAAGAGTTGGCAACCCAAAACCTAAACACATGATTTTTGAACTGTCATACAGCTAAAAACCTATCATGAACAGACTCTAATTACAATTTTGTAGATCCAATTAGAAAAAAACACCACATTAAACCTGGCAGGGATTCGAATTTTGACCTCTTCGTTACCATCAGACAAGCCTAAATGATCCTGGCAATGTCTGAATAATTCGTCCAAGGACCCTTAGAAGCCGAGTGCACTTGAAAGTTGCAATGGAGTCTGCTTAAAGGGCGGAAGTTGTTTTTGATGGTGTCCGAATTATCTTTCAAGTGTACAATAATTGTACCCTTACCGCGCACTTCAGTAAAAGCCACATAAGACTTGCCCTTTATCACGCACTCTAGTTCATATAAAGTTTTATATTGATTGACAGTATTATGTATTGTGTGAAAATAGAATAAACATACAAACTGTTAAATAAAACTAATTATATTGTGATATTTGTTCATATAGATATGTTAATCGGTCAAATTTCTCTTTCTAGTGTAAAAATCTCTGCTGAAAGAAAATGTATTTTCAGTTTATATCTCTGCAAAATTGTTTAAATATAAAACTTTACTATAAAAAGTAAATTAATTAGAACGCATCACAATTTATATAATACATTACTATTTTATAATTATTGTTTCAGATATGTTTTACATAATATTTGGTATCCCTGCGCTTTTGGCGGACTATTCAGCGCCAATTCACTTTAGGGCGCCAGAAATGTGTTTGATTAAAGTGTGCAGTAAAAACTAAAGTGTACAAATATGTAGTGCACAGACTATTCAGACAGCCCTTGTAATTTATACTACTTGTCTATCACGAGCTGTTTTAAACATTAAGTCTCTCTTTGAGCGATTTGAAGCTACAATGTTTCGAAAAGTTTTTCATCCTATTAATTATTTGTATAAATCTATATAACGATACAAATTGTAATGGTTATTTCTTTTAAAACTTAAGATCATTAGAATGCAATTGTATCCCTTTTAACCCCACTTCCTAATCCTCTTAAAGTCATCAATGGATATTTATTCTGAAATAGAGTAAATAATAAATATTCAACAATAGTTAAACTACTACACAGTGACTTTAGGAAACCTGTATTTTTTTAAACTTTCAAAAAGTAGCTATTGTTGGAATAGTATAACTAATATACTCGCACTTCAGTTTGAAAACTACACAATAACTATCAATATCCTTTGTTTACACGCTCCAAAACTCACAACAATGTGCTATGCTTGCTTTTCTTATAAAAGTACTGGTGTTCATTTACTTGTTTCACATTACCTACAACGTGTTTAGACTTGCATTAGAGACAAACAAATTCGATTGTTTCCAATATACCTACGTTACACATCTGTTGTTGGCATATAGTTTACTAAAAACCCTTCACTGAATACAGTAGAAGGAGAATGGGAGAGCTTTTGTTGATATTTCAACGTATTCCTCTCTAACACATTAAAAATATTCACTACCGAGAACAGTTGAATGAAAGTGTAAGAACTGTTGTTAGGTAGCACGACCAAGATGATGGATAATCAAACTGTGAGCTTTGAGTCGACTTCAAAGTTTGATGAACGCCACTCACCGCGCTGCAGTCGCATACTTTTGGCTTGGTAATAATTATTATTATTAGCCGTGAGATGCACAGTCTTTATTATAAAACGTTGCCGGCTTCCAAACCTAATGGCAAGTGTAAATCGGCCACTTTATGTAATAAGCGCTGTACCAAAGATGCACATTAAATTTGTCTACCAATTTGAGCCACTTTGTCAACGATATAATATAATTATAACACTAGCATCCCTTTTCAAGACTACAAAAATAAATGTATTCTAGCCTATTAAAAAAAATGTTTGGTACAATTTAACATTTATAAAATTATTTTTAAATTTTAAAAACTATTTCATTACTGTATCATTTAGTAAAATATTCATTTGTTCACATAAATATATCCATGCTCAATTTTAGCATCTCACCCTGATCTTTGTTTCTGTGGGCAAGAAACTATGGTACCAATCACGTTTTGTCTGGTTTTCTGGTAGCAAGGGTTTTGAAACTAAATAAAATCTCTTCCGGGTGTATCTAAGGTTTTTTTTATTTTCCTTTGGCGGTTTACTACCTTCTCACAGCGCAAATGCTGGTATCAAATTTTTAGCATTATTCAGTCCTACTCCATTTGTGTAAATCTGCGGCTAGCTACTGCTGACAGCTTATCACTAGTTTTAAACAGATAATAACCTACAGATTGTTTGCCGTGTGATACAATAATATATTGTAAGAAGATTAAATAGATAAAAAAACACACGGTTCGGTGGCCGCATGATCTAAGCCGTCACTCTTGCAATAGACTAGCTGCCGATGAAGGATATATCGGGGTTTGATCCCATTCGGGTGCACTGAGGGTGGTTTTCCCTAAATGATCTTTTCCAATCTCCCTACACAGAAATGTTGGTGCACTTATTCTAAATTGAACATTCCTAATCCTTAAAACATTATAATAACTAGTACATAAATGCATAACTCAAACGGGTAGTAAAGGACGAAGTCACGGTGCTAAAAAAAAGATAAATATAAAAATGTTTCTGTCCCCGTATCTTAATACCCCTTCGGGTTACACGCATATAAACAAATTATGTTGGTGTGTCAGGGATGAGAAACATTCAGTTTGGAGAAAGTGTACCCGCATTTAAGTCGAGGGATAGTGGGAAAACTATCTAGAAACAAACACCGACCCCTGAATTCAAACCCTTACCTCACCACCACTGGCAAACCAGATTAGACAAGCTTCACACCTTTGCCCGCGTGTCCACCGATGTAGATTTTACGTTAGTAATGTTTTTTTTAAACGCAAGATTATGCACAGAACATTTACTTACACCCCAAATTATGTGTGTGTACGTTATGCCGACCAAATACTTTTATTTCTGGAATTGGCTCTTCACCTATAGGTGTGCGTACTGGGGGGTGGGGGTGGGGAGTAAGGGGCTAGAGGGTGTCAGGTGTGTCCAGCACACCTTATTGTCTGAAAAAATGTATTTGTGTTATAGCTTAATCGCATTATAATTATACTCTTTTAGTTTTAAAACACAGATTATGTGTTTATGTGTTTAACGCAGTAAACAACAGATATATTATTATTATTAGCACCGCGTCTTACTACCTGTTCAGGTTATACGCACTTACGCTAATGTGTAATGGTAAGGTGATTGTGAGATGAAATGAAGGACCTACAGTTTAACGTGGAATCCGAACCACGGTGGAGGCCTGGCATTCCCACATTCACAAGATGTCTTGTCAGAGGTGAAGGAAGGGTTTGGTAATCAGATAAATCTTTGCCGGGACCGAGGATTGAACCCCGGCCGCCAACATAGAAGTCCGACACCTTACCCTAGACCGCCAGGTCACCGATAACAACAGATATAGGTTTTCCAAAAAACGAATGTACACAAAACCAACGATATTAAGGTGGGGATGTAAGGAACGAGATAAAATGTCAATGTTTATGCAATTTTTATTAAAAAAGCATTTTTTGTAGTCAAAATAAATCAACTGTTCCTTCAGTACAAACAAAAAGTTTAATTTTCTTCACACGGTGACCTTGACAGTTCTTAAATATTGGTCAAGGGTGTCCTAGAAATTAAGGACAATTTTTTTCTCTTCATTATAAAAGTTTGTCATCTAATGCCGTTATGCTCATGACAGTATTCAACAACTGTTGATATCACCATGTGAAGAAAATCAAATTTAATGTTTGTAATGAAACACTATTTTATTTATGTTAACCAAAAAAGTGTTTGCTATCAAAAACTGTAAATACACTGGGTTTTTTCGCGTTCACCACACCCCCACCTTAGTTGATAGCATGCAATAAACAAACTGAGAAGTACAATTACCCAACAGCGCCTCGACTCACTCATGATTTTGTATATTGAAGAACATTTTTTTTGCACCAAGTCTTAGTATTATTACCTTTTCAGGCTATACACATGTGTAATAATTAAGCTAATAAATTAGGGATAAGGGAGATTAAATTTAGAGGAAGTGTACTCGCATTTGCTTGGAGAGACCATAATTTTAGAAAAACTACCTCAGCACACCCAACCGGTATCCGAAACCTAATTTCCCCGTCATCAGGAGTGATGCCTTAGAGTCTTAGACCATGCGGCCATCGAAGGAAGGGAACAACATTAATGGCTTCGTCAGTTCGTTACGATGGATGGCATTACTAAGGAATTTAAGTCGATAATTACAGGGGATCATAGTCTCATTCTCTAATACTTGATGTTTTGTAGTTTTGGTAAGTTCCGGTTAGCTCATTTGTATAGAAGTATATTTTTATATACATCTTATTTTTTAATTTTATTTTTTTTATTAGTAAACTCTAGTTGTTGATTAAATGAAGCATGTATGTTTAGTAAAACTTCATTTTCTTATGTTTGATGGACACAAATAATATTCTTTATATTTGACATGGTTTACTCCTAACTTTTCCCCACCGCTCACAAAGCCCCATACACACGATTACCAGATGCCTTTGGCGTAAAGGAAGACAAGAACTACCAAAATGTAGGACATTAAAGAAAAATGGGGGACGTTACAAAATAAAAGTACAAAATACTAGTATATTTGTACAAATTCACTTTATGTGTTATATTGATTACTATATTGCGCATTTTATTGTAGTATAAGTTAAAGCATATTATCCAGATTAATGTATGAATTAGGATGCTAGCTGTGATTGGTCGCTGATGGTATGTTTACAAGCAGCCAGTAGAAATCACTAATTTTATCACGTGAACACCTTAGATTAGTTGGTACCGTATCTGCCTACTGAGATAAGATTCCCGGTTCAAATTCCCAGCATGGCCGAAAAATGTATCATTGATGAATTGTGGGTTCCCAATTTTAGGGTGATGAATTAACGGCCGGGGGCTAGATTTTGTATGTGTTCTAAATTTATATATTAGATATATTTAGATATTTTTATAAGTCGTGTGCTGATAAAAAAAATAAGTTTAAAAAGTGCACGTTAGATACCTAAAATAAATTAAATAAAAATAACATCGCGTGGCGAGTTTGCTAGGAATAACTGGAATGCCATTTTACGGCATGGTTTCCAAATGCAAGATCACTAAATTCTTTAAGAGCCAATAACACACACAAAAAAAAATTACAAATTTACTTATTTTATCAAAATAGAGAACATGTTGGAATACTTGAAAGTTGAAATGTAGGAATGTCCGGAAAAAGAAGGACATCTGTTCATACTGCTCATATACGACCATGGAGTTTGAGCTCTCTACGGTATAAATCCGTTACATACACATCCCTATGGACTGTGTTGCTCACGTATCATGTCTTCAAATCAGAAATTTGGTAGCCCCTGAACTAGAGTAACCTCTTGAACTGTCAGATAAGGTCCTTCTCGTGGTATTTCGATTTTATTATTAGAGAGCACCGGTGGTAAACACTTTGGTAATATCTTGAGCACGCTCGTTTGACAGGCCAGAAGGGAATTGGAGATAGGGTGTAAAGGCAACCAGTGGACTAGAGGTGGATCCTAACGGGGTCAATCACCTCACGAGCGCAGCGGAGATTCCTTCCTTCTGACATCCGTGATCTTGAATCACGTCCTTATTGAGTTTTACTGGTCCCCTCCTTCTCTTCGGCATGTCAAGGTTACTCGCATTCCTGACCTAAGCGAACCATCCCACAGCCAGAGGGACAAGCTTCGACACAAGAGTCGACAAAAATTAAGAATTAATATATTCCTGACCTTATAACAGTTTTGCGAAAGGAGGTAAAATGGCTACGCTTGGTAGTTTGTCTTTATCAGCGAGTTTGAGTAAACTTTCGGGTTTTAAGTCAACATTAATTAAGCTAATAGATTAGTGATATGTAAGGGAGTATTTTAGAAGAGATGTACCCTCATTTGCGTGAAAAGAGTGGGAAACCATTTAGGAATAAAAACACTCAGTATAAATCGACCTAGATTCCAACCCCGATCTACTGGTCACAGCCACGCCACGCCACGCTTCGGTGGCGTAGTTAGCTAACGCGCTAGTCGTGTTGAGCTCGACTGCTGAGGACGGGGAGATCGAGGTTCGAATCTCGGTCGGGTGAACTGAGGGTGGTTTTTCCTAAATGGTTTTCCACTCTTCCTCCACGCAAATGCGGGTTCACTTCCTCTAATTCAACCTTCCCAATTCCTAATCCATTAGCGTAATTAATACTTAAAGCGTATAACCCGAACGGGTAGTAATACGCGGTGCTAAATAATAATAATAATAATAATAATAATAATAATAATATAAATACTCGTCACAGACGATCTATTCCAACACGAGGAAGACGTGTCGAAACAGCCATGCCGGGGGTTTAGTAGCTATACGAAAAGGGATGACTGAATTGTATCCACTCAGAACGGTCTCTATTTCGATATTTCTCATACTAACAGCTCAAATGAAAATCCTGAACTATTGTGAGTATCTAAAAATGGCGGACCTTTAAGTTTAAATTCATATGCTAGTTCTGAATAAGTAAAGAGGTACAGTAGCCCCATGGCTTCTTTGGTGCTGACTGACAGCTGATGGCTTTGAAATGTTACCAGACCAAATTATGTATCTCTACGCCGAACCATATGATCTGCAAAAAACATGTGTTTAGCAGCTGTCACTTTTGACGGTCAAAAGTCAGCTGTGAGCTGTTAGTCAGCACCAAAAAAGCCATGGGCTACTGTAACAGCAAAAATGTACTTTACTTTGTCATAAAACTGCTAGAAGGCAGTAGAAACGACAAACTCTGATTGCATCATTAGTAAAATACATGAATAACAGAGGGCAACGTAAACATAAAAAAGTAAGAATAACACAAATGGTGAACACTTCTAACATCACCACACAAGCTAATGCCACGTTACAACTTGTTATGGTACTATAATAAGATTAAACTTAATAAAGCATGGGATAGAACGATTTTTATCATTGGAAATGATACGATGATTAATTTAATAAATGATTTTTTATTTTCTTATGTGAAAATAATATATTGTAATATGTCTTTTAACATTTTAATGGAAAATATATGATTGGTGTATTTATAATTATGTTTGTATATTAAATTTCATGTATGCATCTAAAGAAACCTGTAATATATTTATATATATATATATATATTATATATATATATATATATATATATATATTCCATAACTGAATAAATAATAAATGCACAAAAAAAAGAATTTCGTGTACTTTTACATTAAAAGACCCAAAAGAATAGTTTCTAAGATCGTACAACGTTTATAGCATTAAAATGTGAAAATATCAAATCGATTTAAGGGGAAATTGACTAATTATACAACATGTTATTATTTATTTATGCATAGTATTGTGTTAAACTTGATTACTTGTTGACGTAATAATTTTACTCTCGGCTTTATCAATATCTTTCTTTCTGGGGTTATGCTGTATCTCCACCTTTTATAAAATACTATTATCTTTTAATTTATTTAAAGTTTTAAAATAAATGCTATAAATAATAATGTTGGTAAGTACGCCTAGCAAATAACAAATGACGTACGTAGATTAACGCAGCAACAGGGTTCTGACAAGGTTGCCAAACTTCTAGTCTCGAACATAGTACACGGACTTTAAATTTATTGTATCTTTCCTTGTAGGATACTATTTTCAGTATGACTTGTTGTTGTATTTTATATAGGGTCTATTTCCCTGTTTAAATGGACCCCTCCGGTATATTCCATCAGCTACTTCCATTTTTATAAGCCCCGAAACTTCATCTTCTTTTTATTTTTGAGGTCACCAGCCAGTTGTATTCGTGGTGTTACTGGTCCCTTTTTTACTTTCCACGAAATTATTCAATAAACCATTTATTATCATAATATTACCCGTTCAATTGGCCTTTCTTCTAACAATTTTTAAACAACTGTTTCATTGAAAGCCTGGTGCCATAAAGAACGACAATATTAAAGCCAATGTCTGTCCCCTCTATTTCTAGCAAACGACAAGATTGAACGTCTCGTTTTGGTCAATTGCAAAAGGTGTGTTCATATCCCTCCAGTAGTATTATAGAGCTCACTAATCAATTATTGCACTAACGATGCATCGATTAAAAATAAGGTGATCTGGTGGTCTAGGGGTAAGGTGTCAGACTTCTGTGCTGGCGACCGGGGTTCAATCCTTGGTATCGGCACAAATTTATCTGATTACCAAACCCTTCCTTCACCTCTGATAAGACATCTTGTGAATGTGGGGAATGCCAGGCCTCCACCGTGGTTCGGATTCCACGTTAAACTGTAGGTCCTCCATTTCATCTCACAATCACCCTACCATTACACATTAGCGTAAGTGCGTATAACCCGAATGGGTAGTAAGACGCGGTGCTAATAATAATAATAATAATAATAATAATAATAATAATAATAATAATAATAATGATGATTAAAAATAAGATACCCATTTTAAGTTGAATTGATTTTACTGCACTCTAGTATACGTATAGGGAATTATAGTTTGTCATGTCTGCTGCCATCTAGCAGACCCTTGAAGAAGTAGAGGCCATCTTTGAAGATTTTATAATTTAGGGATAATAATTAAGACTTAAGGTCCGACATTTATAGATATAATTCTGAAACTTCAAGAGGGCTGTTTGTTTAAGAAATGTCATAATAGTGACCATTTAAAGTAGATATAATTCATCTCCCCCTACAAAAATCCTTAGTATGATTTACATCATGCTCAATAATGGTTTACTTAATGGTAAAGAAATGAGGAGGGGGCTTGAAAAGTACGCCCACATTGGTGCAAGAAGCAATATAGGAAAATGGATCAAATTTGTACCATACCACCCTTCCCCAATTGCACCCTGAACACAAATTTCCACAGATAACAGATGTATTTGGCTTATAATTTTCACAAATATTACTTGGGACACTTCTAACAAGCAGGGCCCGATTTTAGATGACGTAAAAATGATCAAAATAACCCAAACGATTCTAAAAACCCTGCAAATTTAGAATAACAACAAAAAAATTATCTAAATAATGACTGGAAACAATCAAATCAAACATGCACTTTAAAAATAGAGACCAAAATTTATATGAAATGAAAAGCTTAACTCTTAAATTTTCTAAATATAACATCGATTTATAAATACCTGCTTAGTATGTAATAGCTACACTGTAAGAAATAATCATAAATTTTCCATACAACAATATTGTATTTCTCCCATACTTTTTAATATACCATAAGGACATCGGAATTTTCCCATATGTCTATGGAACATTTCCAATGCACCCAAAAGTATCCATACATTTATATGGGAAAATTTCAACTTGAATGGGAAACACCGATTCGTAGCTCAGTGCGCATGCGCTATAATAGAAAGAGAGAGAGAGACACGTTTGTCTTCAAGTTCAGAAGTAGTTCGCCATATTTGTTTAGAGAAGAACATAGTGTAAATAAACAAGTTATCGAATTATAAATTGTTTTGTTAAAGGAGTATATTTGCTGCTGTATTTTCTCACCAGTTAGTGAAGAACAAGCTAATTATTTATTAATATAATTCATGATGTGAAAAATGGAGGAATTTCGCTTGTTTAACCTAACTTTGTAATAAGAACAAAACACCACGTGGCAGTTGTTTATTTTGTGATTAAAATTGTTTTCATCTTGTATAGAGATTGAGCTATCATTTTCCTACATGTAACTAAAGCTTAGTAAAATAGGTGTATCATTTGTAATATCGAAAAAGATTTGGTATCCTACCAAACTATTTTATTAACTTAAAATATAGGCTATTGCTGAATAGTAGCGCACTTTTACCCTAGTGCACTTTATTTATTTAAAGGGCGTAAGTCCTTTTTGATGTTGTCTGAATTCTTTTAAAGTGATCTGATGTGATGTGCTCCTTATGTGCACTTATAGGTAAAAAGATTTTAAAGTGCCTAAATAAGTATTATTTGTATGGTATGAGAAAAATACCAATCAAGTATATAAAAATCACAATCTTAATGGCGGTCAAATATTAATTTTTCCATACACAGGTATGGGAAAAATACCAACGAAGTATAAGAAAAATACAATCAACATAAAGGAGAAATTGTATTTTTTCCATACCCAAACATTGGAAAAATACCGACCCAGTACATGAAAATTACTACCGATGTGTGGCACTTTTCCCATGACTGTGTATGGGAAAACTTCAATACTTGTATGGGTTAATTACTTCCAATACATGTATGGGAATTTTACCACAGATTTTTCTTACAGTGTACCCCATCCCAATGCAACCCTCTCCAACTTGGTGTAGTATCTTACCAGGAATGTGTATTTTCCAAATCCATGCACACAAAGAGGTTACAAAGTTAATTCCTCCATTCTCCATTCCTACTTCTCAATCTGGCAACTGTGTAGTTATAAAAAAAGTTTGACTATTTTATGCATTTATAAAATACCGATGGTATTTAAACATATACTTATTCAACAATAATGCCTAAAAATTATTCAAAAATACCTAAAAGTTATTACATTTTTTTAAAAACTACCCAAAAAGGACGCAAACTAAGAAAATAAGACCTTCAATATAAGAAAAAAAATCACCTATAATAATTGTTTCCGCAACCAAGGGATCATGAATATAATTTATGTGTACATGAGTACTCTCTGTGATGTAAAAAAGAAAGAAAAAAGATGAAATGTAATCAAAATCCGGGCTATGCTCATTAGTATTGTGTAAACTGACGTGAAAAGAATCAGGGAATAAACAGTACACAGTATTCTGTGAAAACTTACAAATAACTAGTGTATGTGTATGTTGTTTTAGAAAAGGTACAGTTAAGTGTTTTTAGTTTATTCAAAATTGGTCGACTACCGGAGCGTTTAAATGCGTCATGGACGTCCAGAAATCCAGCGTCATTTAAGAAGTGGTTTTATATTTTTTTAAATATTATTCATCCAAAATGAAGATGAAAGTTTTTATGGGATTAAAAACATTTTATTTGTAGTTTTATAATAAAAAAAAATAATCATGAAAATGTAGAACGAGAGCTTCTTTTCGACGACATTTAATTCAAAATGTGGCATATCTGTGTCATATCCTGTGTCAAAGTGAATGTTTAAAAAAATTAGATATATCATTCCTCAAACAAATAAAATAAATTGATGAATTAAATAGAAAAGCTATTTTATTTGTTAATTACGGTTATAGCCACGGTTAATCCATCAAGATATGCGTATTCGTACCATTGTAATTCTGCTATTGGCAGCATAAATTCTCCAGAGTTGAAGATGTCTGTGTTATCTGATCGCTTATGATCTTAATAGATCATACATATCAGTAACTGACAATTTCCCCATTTCCATCACATACTACACCTTAAATATAAGCAAAGAATTAATCTCCTCTAATAGATATTTCTGGATAGCTCAGTCTTAAAGCAAGGCGTACTAAACCAAAGGTCATTTGAGGTTCTTTTTCCTTCCAAGTATGGCTTACCACCCTCCTCACACGCAAGTGCGGGTACATTTATTACAAATTATACCTTCCTCATCCCTACCTTCCTAGTGTAGTTCTAATTATTATTATTACCGCGTCTTACTACCCGTTCGGGTTATACGCACTTACGCTAATGTGTAATGGTAGGGTGATTGTGAGATGAAATGAAGGACCTACAGTTTAACGTGGAATCCGAACCACGGTGGTGGCCTGGCATTCCCCACATTCACAAGATGTCTTGTCAGGACTGGACTTTACTTGACATAACTGGAGTCCAGTGTGATTTTCCATACAATGTTTATTTATGGTCTAAGCGCCACTGTGACCAGACTTGACTGGACTTGACATAATCTGCCGACCGGAGTCAGGTCGAGTACGGTCCCAATTGGAAAACTAACTTGAGTTTGTTTCCCCCACCACTCGTAACAACACTATCTCCAACACGTGAGCAATTGTTTACGTACCGTACGGCTAGCATGTTCATATTTAAAATTGTATTTAAAGTACAAATTTAAAGTAATTACAATTATATTTAAAGTGTCTCTATATTCTTCTTAAAAATAAGTTCTCGAATGTTAAAACTTGATTTTATAAACAGTTCTAATGTTATTAAAACAATTTAAAATGTCTTTGGAAGATCAACTTGTAGAGACAGTCCAAGAGCACAGTGTATTGTATGACACAAGTAACAAGAATTTTTGCAACACCAAGATGAAACACAAAATTTGGAATGAAATAGCAGCTAAACTGAACATTAAATTGGGAGAGTGAAATATAATTTGTATAGCTTATATTTTTATTTCTATTTTGTACAGTAAAATAATTTTTCATAAAAATTTGTAAAAAGGAATCATCATTTTACTTTTCTTGCTTTAGTAACATGCATAAACTGAACAATATAAATTACATATTCTTGGTTGTTATTTATTCCCTTATTTGGTATAAGCTTTGGTCTTCCACAATGATGACATGTTTATGTGATGTTACACCCTCTTCAAATCTTATTTATAATAAAGATGATTAATTTAAATTCATACTATCGTAAAGTTTGTGAAATTTTGAAATGTTATGTGGAAGAAACTTTCTGTGGGATGATTTGGTTAGTCGAAAGTAGTTTTTAAACTGCTCATCTGTCAAAGGCGAGTTTCATACATTAATATAATCTAACACATTTCTTTCTTCCACATATGTATTTATCCGTGTTATCTTCCTTTTCGATAGCAGTAATGTACAACAATCCAAAACATCTTCATCTGAATCGGATTCAAAACTTAAATCCAATAACTGTTGCCCGGAATTCATATTATGCTGAGAGAAATACTGAATAAACTGATATGTTTTAGACTACACAGTCAACTCAAGTCTGTTCACTGTGGCGCATATCCGCATTAGTCCGGTCATGTCAAGTCAAGGCTGGTCATGTCAAGTCAAGTCCAGTGGCTGTGGCGCCCTACCTTTATTCGCACTTGCGCTAATGTGTAATGGTAGAGTGAGATGAAATGGAAGACCTACAGTTTAACGTGGAATCCGAACCACGGTGGAGGACTGGCATTCCCCACATTCACAAGTTGTGATAAATACACGTCTCGTTAGAGGTGAAGGAAGGGTTTGGTAGTCAGATAAATCACTACCGGGACCAAGGAATGAAACCCGGACTCCCAGCACAGAAGTCTGACACCTTACCCCTAGTCTGCCAGGTCACCCTAGTTCTAATTAGAATACTAACAAGTATTAAGAAGTGGTACAGCTCGTTTCAGTGGCGAAATGGTCTAAGGCATCATTCTTGCAATAAACTGGACTTCCGATGACAGGTGTTTAGGATTCAAATCCTGTATGAACTTTTTTCTTTGTTTTTTATGTCTCCTATCCATCATTGAAGTTGGTCCCATATGTTACGATACACCCTGCCTGTATGTCAAGTCCTGTAATCTGAAGCTGTCGCTTTTGATATATATTATCAATACCGGTAAAACCCGCTTCGGTGGCCGCATGGTCTAAGGCGCTACTCTCGTGTTGGACTAGACTGCCATCAGGGTTCGAATCCTGGTCAAGTGTACTGAGGAAGGTTTTTTCCAAAATAGTTTTCCGTCCTCTCTTCACGTGAATGTGGATACACTTCATATAGATATAACCTTCCTAATAACTAGAACCGTTATCGTAATTAGTACATAAGCGTATAACTCGAACTGTTAATAAGAGGTAGTGGTAAAACAACTGTAAAATGTTATCATTGTTGACCACAATTTTTGTTTGAATTTTCGAAAGATTCTTAACCTAACCTTAACCTTAACCTTAACCTATACCTAAATATAACACGTGTGTTTTAGTCTGTGGCACACCTAATGTCATGAATACATCCCCCCAAACCAAGCCATGCAACTAAGAATTTCAATAATTTTAATAAAACATTAAAACATAATGTGAATTACAACTTTATTAAAGCACCTTAAAGATGTGATGAATTAGTATTATATTATAAAACTAAAAGTTGAAAAAAATAATTTTTAACCCCCGAAAAAAGTTCAAAATTTCGGAGCAACTTTAAAGTCGGTGCGGACCTATCTTTGGAGGTCTCTTGTGGCTAAACGGCGGAAGACTTATAAAAAAAAAGGCTCTGGAAGTACATTAGTTTACATCCACTTGCAAAGAAAACTCACTGGGGGTTTGGGGGCGGAGCTCCCAACGTGCAAAGCGAGTATATTTAGAATAAGATACAACTTAAGATCTTTATTACGATTTTATATTAAAAAATTATACCACTATACACATTAAATGTTGCCCTAGAATTCAAAATTTGTAAATAAAAAGTGCAGAAATAATAGTTTCAACGTGGTTTATGAATTGACCCCGTCTATGCTTTTAGAAAATGTCTGGGGGCATACTATATTTTAGTTGACTGTGGAAAAACCAAACTTTTTTTTAACAGATGGTTCTAGTCTTTTTTTTTTTAAGAATTTAGCCTATTTACTTAACTAACAGACAAGCATTAATTTCATTTTAATATCTTACAGGCGTATAACTTGAACGGGTAATAAGGTGCGGTGGTAAAAAAATAATTTTACACATAGGTGGAAACATATCCTGGACTTTTTGAATCTTTTTTTTACTAGACTGGATTTTTTATTTTATTTTTCTGATATATAGTGGTAGAAAGTAATAAGCTTACGACACAGATTAAGTTACTTGATATTGAAATAAGTTTACACAACAACTCAGTTTTACGACATTTACAGAGGATTCTAGAGAGCTATGTATGCTTGATTCATTAACATCATTATGCTACACACTAATTAAAAAAATATAAACCATGTTTTAAAATGTAGCGTCGTAGAATCTCCAGCACATAATCATACTTATTTAAAATATAATTATATGAATCAGTGACAAACTTCCTACATTATTACTAAACAAAATTTAAGAATATATTTTCATATTCAAGTACGTTTAAGGGGACCACCTACTAGAGTGCCGAGACGTGTTATATATTTACAGAAATCTTATGTTATTTAAGGAGTTGATTGGTGTGTATTAGACTTCATGCCAAATTGTAGTTAAAAGGTAACAACACGTTTCTATTGGATTAATAATCTTAGGGGTGACCTGGCGATCTAGGGGTAAGGTGTCGGACTTCTATGCTGGCGGCCGGGGTTCAATCCTCGGTCCCGGCACAGATTTATCTGATTGCCAAACCCTTCCTTCAGCTCTGACAAGACGTGTATTATCACATCTTGTGAATGTGGGGAATGCCAGGCCTCCACCGTGGTTCGGATCCCACGTTAAACTGTAGGTCCTCCATTTCATCTCACAATCACCCTACCATTACACATTAGCGTAAGTGCGTATAACCCGAACGGCTAGTAAGACGCGGGTTAATAATAATAATAATAATAATAATAATATTAATACAGAAAATTTTATTATAATTTAGGATTGTTTCAGTGATACAATCCCCACTAAGAAATATAGCTGTGCGATAACACATCCCTTTAAGTGGGGCTTTCTTAAATGATTGTCACAAAGGCCATTTTACCCTTTTCCTTTCTCCAGTCAACCTCCCTTAAAAACTCTCAAAAAAGGGTTTCTAACTTTATTTTCTTGTAGTCTTGGGGCAATCCTTAAATTACGTACGGGTTTTTGGGGAGGGGAAGAAGGGCCTCTGTTTCTCTTACGTTTTATTACGAGAAAGTTGGTGGAGGGTGTCAAAATCCTTATTAGGTGAGGTTTTTTTTAATCAATGTTTGATGCGAGACAAAATCTAATTATTTTTTGTCAGACTATAAATACATTAATTATAAAATTTCACCTATATTTCATACACTTTTTATATACTTACCTATATTAAAAAATTTCATATCACAAACTGGACGGCCCCTTTTAAGATGGTCATTGATACGGAAAATAAGTTGTAAAAATAATGTGAGCCATCAAAACTTTTATTTCGGCTTTGCTAGAATATCAATACAGCATTATCTAGTCTAATTTTGGTATTTTCACTAAATAAATAGTTTGAAAAATACCATAATCGATTGTAGCCCCAATTATATCTAGGTCCGAGGGCATGGCAAGATATAAAAAAAGGAACTATGGCTTAGAAATATTTTAACAAATCCTTTTGTTGATGTACCAATAATTATATTGTTGGTATCTCCATTATAGTCTAGAAGTTTTTGTTAAGGAGGGGGGGATGTAGGGAAGACGAGTTAAGGGAAGTGTTTTTGCAGTTCTTAGGCCTATATAAAAACTTTTTTTAGTACAAAATAAATCAAATATTGCTTCAATAGAGACATATAGATTAATTTTATTTACACGGTGATTTAAAAAGTTGTTGAATTTCTGTCAAGGGTGTCCTGCAATTTAATGACAACTGTTTCTCTTCATTAAAAAAAGTTTGTCATCTAATGCCGCCATGCTCTTGATAGATATTAAACAACGGTTTGTATCACCATGTGAAGAAAATTATACTCTTTTGTTTCTACTGGAAAATATTTGATTTATTTCAGCCAAAAAAAAAGTTTTGTTATCAAAACTCCAAAAACACCGGCATTAACTCTTCTTTCCTTCCACCTGCCCTAAGGAACAAGTTTAAGATCCTCATTTATACATTTTAAAAAAATAACAAAACCCATTTCTGACCAAAATAAATAAATTATTGTTTCAGTCAAAACGATTAATATAATTTTTCGCATCACAGAGTCTTTACATTACCTTTCCTCTTGATTTAAAAAGTTTTTTTTTTTTTTTTTTTCAAATTCATGATGTTATGACAGATATTCAAGAACTGTTGATATTAATATGCATATAAAAAGGTTTTTTATATATAAAAAGTGCAAATACATCCTAACATGCATACCTTTACAGCCCGCTTCAAACATTAAAAAAAAAATGATTTATTTTATTTAAACACATTTTATGCCAAATATTCTACCAATTAACTACTGTATATACCTTATGCTTAGATTATTAAATTAAAATTAAAGCTTAGAGAAAAGTATAAAGCCATCTTAATCATTATTATTATTATTATTTATTAGCACCGCGTCTTACTACCCGTTCGGGTTATACGCACTTACGCTAATGTGTAATGGTAGGGTGATTGTGAGATGAAATGAAGGACCTACAGTTTAACGTGGAATCCGAACCACGGTGGGGCCTGGCATTCCACACATTCACAAGATATCTTGTCAGAGTCATCTTAATCAATTGAATGCAATTGTAATAAGTTGATAGGCCTATTATTATTTTGATTTTACTTGTTTTTCAATCTCAGGATCATAATTAAGGGACGGGTGGCTGTTGGGGAAGGGTTTCAACCACCCTCTCTTGAAATTTTATTATTATTATTATTATTTTTATTATTATTATTACACTGAAGATGTAATTCCCCCCCCCCCCCACCTGAATTATTTTGTATTTAGATACATTTTCTCAAACTGTCATCAATTATTGAACGTTTCTACAATATTTTATTACAATAGCTTTTGATATGTTAGTATATATTTTTAAAATTAAATGTCATGCATGAGCCTACTTAGATTTCAAACATGCACTATCAAATGAATTACTCAAATAGATTGTCAAGAAACATTTTTCAAAATATTTTATTTGTACCCTTCATTCAACCCTGTAAGGTAGCAATATTTCCTTGAATTATACCACTATGGTGTAGCTTATAAGATAGGGTCATGGTGTGATATGTTAAGGTAAGACTGGTACTTTACAGAGTTAATGGAGCATACATTTGGTTTGTAGTGCTATAATGCTTATAAAAAAATGTAACTACTTTTGCTACGCCTCTCCCATTTAAGATGAAGAATAATCGACACATTTTGATAAACTGACCTTAACTTGCATTTTCTTTCATTCCAAATTAATCATATGTTTTAGTGCAAGAATTTTATATTCACAATTAAAAAAAAATCCTAATTAAACATATGTGATATTTAGACAAAATAAATAAGGGCCTTTTCAGGGCCATTGGTAAGTTATCAATATTTCTGATATAATTCGTTATCTATATTAATAAAATTAAGATTTTGTCTGTCATGACCATTGCGTAATGTCTACCGCACCCAGAGGTCTGCAATTTTAAAATTAGTACCCTCTATAAACGAACATGTGCACCTCAAAACCAGAGTTTTAAAATTTGGGTTTGATTTTTAAAAATTAACTATAAATTGTGTCAGAAGAAATAAAACAGAGATTTTTTCTGTCTGTTTTGAAATAAATAAAAGCGTTGCCAGGAATAGCCAGGTACTTCCACTATTTTAAAATAAAATAAACAAAGCACATTTGCCAGTAAAATACCAACAAACAAACAGAAACTGCGTGTGAAATACAGAGTATAGAGCTTTTTTTTTAAAAAAAATCTAGTTTCGCTAAAGTGGGTTGGAAGGGGACGCGAGAAAAGGCCAGCGTTTTTTGGGCAAAATAAATAAAATATTGTTTCAGCACGAACATAAAGTTTAACGTTCTTCACATGTTCCAAAAGCTGTTCCTGAATTTCTGTCATGAGCATGGTGGCATTATATAACAAACTTTTTAAATGAAGAGAAAGAGTTGTCATTAAATTCCAGAACACTCTTTACAGATATTCAAGAAGTTTTGAGGTCACCATGTGAAGAAAATTAAATTCTATGTTTGTACTTGAGCAATATTTTATTTATTTTGGATAAAATTATGTTTCGCCATAAAAACTGAAAAAAATACTCAATTTTTCTTGTATTCCCTTTGAGCCCATCTCAGTGTATTAATTTGTATAAAAAATAGGATGATGTGTGACATAATTATTTAATACACAGTCTTATATAATGATGTGTGATGTCAGTTTATTTTCTTTAAAAAAAGTTTCAAATTAATTTATAGCTAAAATAGATGTAAAAATGCAATGTCTTAAGGTGGGATGGAAAAAACCAAAAGCGAGAAAAAATCAGTGTTTTTGTAATTTTAATGGAAAAACTTTATTTTGGCCAAAATAAGTCAAATATTGCTCCAGTACAAACATGGAATTTAATTATTTTCAGATGTTGATATCAACAGTTCCTGAATATCTGTCAAGGATGTCATGGAATTTAATGACAACATGTATCTTCATTTAAAAGGATAGTCATCTAATGCCGCCAATATCATGACAGATATTTCGGAACTGTTGAGGTCCCCATGTGAAGAAAATTAAAATCTACGTTTGTATGTTTTATAACTTTCAAACAGCACAGTTAAAACAGCTACAAAACTTCGCATACAAATTCTCTCTTTTTGTAATTAATTTTAAATTTAGATTAAGGAAATTTAGGTGTGTTATCTGTCTCCCGATTTATGTTATACTATTTTAATTTAGTTACAAATTAATTTTATAAATGGATAGCTTCCTATTTTAAAAATGTCTATAGTTTATAAAACATTACAACACACTAATGGTAGAATAAAAATATTATTTAAATATAACTTGAAAAATAAATTAAGCAAAATATTATTTATTCATGTTTTTAAATTTGTATCAAAGAAAATAATCACTCAGAAACATATTTAATCCAAACTTGAATACAATATATGTACATAAAAGCAAAGACTAATTACAATAGAACCTATTTATAAAAGAAGATGAGGCAGGATAGAGAATGTTTACGGCTATTTTTGAGAAAATATTTAAAAAAACTTAGTATTATATTAATTCCATAAAAGACAAAAAACGTGAGCTATTAAAAGTGATATTAGTCGGTTAATTAATTCATTAAAATGTCTATATTATGGAAATAACTATTATCTAATTGTATTAATCAACCAAAAATTTATTTTAATCTAATTTAATTTTAATATACTTGGAATGTTACTATGTTAAGTTTGGTTGATTATTTTTAATTACAAACACATAAAAAATATTTTATCTAATTATTATGATTAAATTTTATAATATATTAATTATATAACTCTAGTCCCCTGTCTAATATTAATTATAAAATTCTTAAATAAAAGTATCTTTCTTCCCCAATTTTTTTAAAAAGTAACCGTAAATGTTTTTGACCCGATGAAGCATAACTTAACAACCTAAGCCTACATTTACTATACAAATTACACTATCATGCTACTATCTTGACACTCAAACCAACCAACCCCTAACATAAAAACTAAAAATTTCAATAAATTTCCGAAATTTCTGCTTCACTTTTCGTCCATATATTTATTTAAAAACACAAGTTTGTTCCACTTCCAGTAGCTGACGTCCCTTGAGATGGTTCCCACCATCTATATAAAGCCACACATATAGCCCAGCTAACAAACCATGGTTTCCAGCACCATTAAAAAATAGTGACAAATGAATCGTAGACAGCGCATAGATAAGTTATTTTCAAAGTCCATACGACACTAGGTAAACTATACACAGCTATCATCGATTAAAAATAATACTCATATTTAAGAGTGATTATTTAAAGTGACATTTATAAGGAGTGAGTACTACACATCCTTCTAATAATCCTTTCCACACTTTTCCAACACGCTAACAGCCCCGAACTCGCTCTATTTTGATTTGAAGAAAACATCTGCCTCACTACCAGCGTGTTTCGAGTCACCAGAGAATGTAAACTGAACTGTTTTTGTGCTTTCCTTTTCTTCTGCGTTTCTTTGCCTTCCGATGGCGTTCTTCTAATTGTGTGTGTGCCACCGAATGTTTTCCAGGGATCTTTTATGTATAATTTAAAGAAAAAAAAAGAAGAAGAAGGAAGAGAGAGGTGAGACCGGAACCGTAAGACAAAGACGGTGGTAAAAACCAACTAGTGAACTTATAAAAGGGAAGCGGAGGGGAGAAAAAATAGTAAAAGAAACGAAAGAGATGGTGAAGAGTAAACAAAGAAAACACAGCTAAAAATGTCAGTGCGACGAGATAACAAAAAAAAAAGAGAGGAGGGATAGATATCTACTTTACAATAGAGGGCAAATGAGTGACAAAAAAATAAGATGAAATAAAAAAATGAAAAGAGAAAGAGTATGAAAAACAAAAGAAGCAAGAATAGAAAACAAGGTGTATAAAAAAAAAATCTTAACTCGATTAATATAAAAGTTAAAATAAAAATAAATTCTATGGGATGTTAAAAAAAAACTATCAGACAAAATTGAAACTGTGGACGGATACAAAAACCATATACTTTGTAGTTTCCCTATATCTAATTATTTTTTTTTACTTAAGTTAAAGAAACAATATAGTCCCAAGATTAAGGTCCGTATTAGCTGTAACTTTGTAAACACCCCCTTGCCGCCTTCCTCGTCGCCACATGTGGCAGCTGTGAAAGGATAGAGGAAAAAACCCGACACGTCTTGGGAAGTGTGTAGATGAGGTTGGCCGAACACAAAAGGAAAAGCAAATCTACAAATCATTACTCCTCTTTGAAATACATGTACCATTTTACACTAATATATTATTTTGTCTTAACGAAGCCGATATTTAAAATTTAAAAAAAAATATGTTAGCTCCAGTTCAATTTTCATAAAAAAAAGGCTCTTATCTGACAACTCTAAAGTTACTAGATCTACTTTCATGTGATCTTCAGCTGTCACTTTTGATAGATTAGTATAACAGAATGATAATACAGTAGTAAAATGACTGGGCCGGCCTGCTGAAGACGAGGAGATCGGGATTCGAATCCCTGTCAGGTATATTGAGGGTGGTTTTTCCTAAATAGTTTCCTCACTCTTCTTCCACGTAAATTTGTGTGAATTACCTCTAAAATTCTTCCTTCCTCATCCCTACCCCATTAGAGTACTTATCAAATATGCGTACAACCTGAACAGGTAGTAAGATTTGGGCATAAAAATAATAGTAAATAAATAGTAACATGATACCAATGTTGACCGCAAAATAAAAGGTTTGTATTTTCTAAAAGTATCTCCGACCAAAATCCAATTGCACATTATTTTAGGCGGCTCCTGGATGGTGGAATCTAAGTACAGTTGAACCAGGTTTCGTTTTCAAAGGGAAGCACAAATGAAATCATTAGATCATAAATAAGTCACTTGAACTTATGGAGGACAGTTGAACCGATGGAGTAGGACAGTTGAACCGATGGAGTAGAACAGTTTAATTGATGGAGTAGGACAATTGAACAGATGGAGTAGAAAAGTTGAGCCGATGTAGTAGGACAGTTGCACTGATGAAGTAGAACAGTTGAACCGGTGGAGTAGGACAGTTAAACCAATGGGAGTAGGACAGTTAAACCAATGGAGTAGGACAGTTGAACCGGTGGAGTAGAAACATTAGAAACCGATGTAGCAGGACAATTGAACCGATAGAGTAGAACAGTTGAACCGTTGTAGTGGGACAATTGAACCGATGTATTAAGACAGCTTAACTGATATAGTAGAACATATATTCATCAACTGTTGATACCTCCATGTGAAGAAAATTAAACTATATGTTTCTACTCGAGAAATATTTTATTTATTTTTACCAAAAAAAGTTTTTATATAAAAACTGTAAACACACTGCTTTTCTTGAGTCCTCTACATCCCTACCCTAAATATAGCTTATGAGTGTTTCAACTAAATCAAATAACTTATAATCAATACAATTAACCACCGGCCTATTAGCCCAGTAACCAGTACCCTTGGCTACTGATCTGTAGATTCCGGGCTCGATTCTCAGCAGTGCCATAGGTATTTTTCCCGAAAGGGTAACTGTTCATATGTTATTTATTTATTTAGCACCACGTCTTACTAACCGTTCGGGTTATATAAGTACTAATTGCACTAATGGGCTAGGAATTGAGAAGGTTGAATTTAGAGGAAGTGAACCCAATTTGTGTGGAGGACGAGTGGAAAACCTTTTAGAAAAAAAACTACCACCAGTTCACCCGAGCGAGATTCGAAGCTCCATCTCCCCATCCTCGGCAGTCTAGCTCAACACGAAAATATCGCGTTATTTAACTACGCCACCGAAGTGGGTGACTGTTCATATGGCCACCATTGTCTGTGGGCTATGTTTACGATCTGGCTTCACACCTTCATAATCATAATAATCCCTTCATCTTATTGCGGGTATGACGTGTAGATCAGCAGATTTTTAACCGGGGAACCACGAAAGGTTTTTTTTTGGGGGGGGGGGCCTTGAAAAAACAATTTAAAATGTTATTTGCTTATTACTGAAGTCAATTATCTTAAATTTTACGTTTTGGAAGAAAGAATTTGATAATCGTAAACATGTAAGTACAATAAATCTCGATTTTCCGGGGTAATGGAGGGGAAGCACGGATAATATAAATCACGGATAGTACACATAATCCCCAATTGTTTACCATCGCCATTCAAAATTTGCTGCCCTTTGCGTGTGCCTATTTATGTGAAAAGAGATTTTTCACAGTGGTAAATATTAAAACGAAGCAAAAAAACGACTCCGAATCCACTCATGAATGTGAATATCATTAATTAATACAAATAAAACAAGAAAAGACAAATTAGTGAAAAGTGTCCATCAGCAGAGGGCCTATTAAATACATTTAAGTAAGTTAATTTATATGTTTTTATTTGTGTGTTAGATAATTAGTAAATAAAACCACTATTTCAGAATAAATCTTAATGATTAATATGCTATTAAAAATTAGGGGGCTGCGAAAATATTTTAGGATATTTAGGGGGCCTCGAATAATAAAAAGGTAAGAACCATTGGTGTAGCAACATCCAAGATACATCCTAAATCAACGTTCTGTTCCCACAGAGCGGCTTAGCTGGCCACAACACCAAATGCAACAAATGACTCGCGACAATTTGTTTCGAGGCAAAATGTTGAATCACGTTGCATTTGGTGTAGAGACGTTTGAAACATTTTGACTCGTAACAAGTTATGATTGTTCAATCTCCATCCATTTGGTGTAGAGACGTTTTGAAACATTTTGACTTGCAACAAGTTATGATTGTTCAATCTCCATCCATTTGGTGTAGAGACGTTTGAAACATTTTGACTTGCAACAAGTTATGATTGTTCAATCTCCCTCCATTTGGTGTAGAGACGTTTGAAACATTTTGACTCGCAACAAGTTATGATTGTTCAATCTCCCTCCTTTGGTGTAGAGACGTTTGAAACATTTTGACTCACAACAAGTTATGATTGTTCAATCTCCTCCATTTGGTGTAGAGACGTTTGAAACATTTTGACTCGCAACAAGTTATGATTGTTCAATCTTCCTCCTTTGGTGTAGAGACGTTTGAAACATTTTACTCGCAACAAGTTATGATTGTTTAATCTCCCTCCGTTTGGTGTAGAGACGTTTGAAACATTTTGACTCGCAACAAGTTATGATTGTTCAATCTCCTCCATTTGGTGTAGAGACGTTTGAAACATTTTGACTCGTAACAAGTTATGATTGTTCAATCTCCCTCCATTTGGTGTAGAGACGTTTGAAACATTTTGACTTGCAACAAGTTATGATTGTTCAATCTCCCTCCATTTGATGTAGAAACGTTTGAAACATTTTGACTCGTAACAAGTTATGATTGTTCAATCTTCCTCCATTTGTCTAAGTGAGTCATCAAAGAGTTGAGTGCAGTGTTTAGTTGATTATTTTATAAATAAAGGAATTTGTGCAGTTGGGTGATTATTATGGCTAATGACTAATGAGGAAGTAGACGTAACCATTCTTTTATGGCAGTTCACCCATCTTTTTGATGTGCAACCATAAAAACAATATTGGGTTCACCGATAAATAAAAAAAGAGACATTAAATAGCTTTGTAGTGGAATTCAGTTTTTCAGAATTATTTAAATAATAACATGGCCTAAAATCCACATGATATTCAGGGCCTAGCGCATGCGCAGTTCAAAATATATTTCATGTTTTGTCACAAGACATAAATGAAAGGAGCAAGCAGTGTGCAGCACGTCATTGGATGTAATGGAAGTCTAGACGTCTGCAGTACGTTGCGACAAAATGTCTTGTGACGAAACAAAATGTTACATTTGGTGTGTGGCTAGTCTGAAAGTCTACACACACGGCGAACATATTAGATACTGTGTTTCTCACGGTCAAATATGGGTAACGGTTCCCAACCTCTTTTTTTTCCGCTTGCGAAGGCCCCTACCCCTTGGCCTTGTGCCCTTAATTTTAGCAAAATGTTTTATTTTATTTTATTTAGCGCGTGTCTTACTACCCGTTAGGGATATACACTTAAGTACTAATTACTCAAATAGGTTAGGAATTGGGAAGGTTGAATTTAGAGGAAGTGAACCCACATTTGCGTGGACGGAGAGTGGAAAACCACTTTTTTGGGGAGAGGGGGGACTCACAGATCTCCCCGTCCTCGGCAGTCCAGCTCAACACGAAACAAGCGCGTTAGCTAACTACGTCATCAAGGCGTATAATGTTTAATTACTACAGTAGTAGTTATTTCTGATTTATTTGTTGCAATTGAAAATAAATGGTATAATAATGGGATTAAAAAAACAATGTAATAACAAGGTGAAATATATTTTTTACATTCAATAAACAAAAGTTACAATAAAAACTAACACATTCAATATATTTGTTAATTTATTAATAATTATAAAACCATTTTATGTTTGAAAACTTGAAATAACTTATCTCAAGGTCAAATATAGAAGAAAACCCGAACCGCTCCTCGCCATATCGTTGAGTTAATTTCATAACTTTTGATTGAACTTTTGTCTTACACTGCTGGTAAATGTATCTCTTTCCGCCATTATTCAAATATCTTCTCGTACCCCCAAACTTTCTGGCATGGACCCATGGGGGTACATGTACCCCCCGTGGGAATCGCTGAAATATGCCATACGATATTTAAAAAAAACTATTAATCAGACAATTGGTTACAAACAGACTTGCCGCACAAATAGTGTGCCCGACTTAAGTAGAGGGCATGAAGCACGAACTTGACTGAGGTTACCTTTTATAACTATTTTTTCACACAGAGTAGTTTTATATTATTCACTTAGGGTAGTACTAGAGTCAACAATTTACCATAAGGTAGGTTTACAGCGACCGGAATGGTTTCCACAGTGTGTTATGTGTCCAGTTCCTTTGGGGCGACTGCGACTGGCGACCAGAGTGTGCGTCCAGCGTCTCTACATTGCGTTCTGCGTCTACACTGCTTCGAGAGCACCACCGAGCAAGCGTGTGTTTTAGTAGATTCGTCCTTGTTTTCGCTGGAAAACTCTGTAAACCAGCAGCTTCTTTTATTCGCTAGCAATTGATTTGTCATCAATAACAAATAATTACCAAATCTTCCATCACCTCTGACAAGACGTGTATTAATCACAACTTGTGAATGTGGGAATGCCAGGCCTCCACTGTGGCTCGGATTCCACGTTAAACTGTAGGTCCTCCATTTCATCTCACAATCACCCTACCATTACACATTATCGTAAGTGCGTATAACCCGAACGGGTAGTAAGACGTGGTGCTAATAATAATAATAAATAATAATAATAATAATAATAATTAAACTCTCCCGAGGTGATAAAAAGAGACATGCTCAACTTTTTCGCAGTCCCAAAACGAACAGAAGGCTGATTTTACCAGCATTTCGTTAACAAGTGTGATGTGAGGATGTTATAGAGTGAATCAGCTGTGAGTGGAGAATAGTTCGGCCCTCTGAGCATGTATAAAGACAGGCAGGTATACGATATTATTTCAGAGTGAGTCATTGTGCACGTGCGTTCTGTGTTTTGTTTGAAATTAGTGAGCTGTGGAACATTTTCATCAAAGTATCCTGCTTCCTTATAAGTTGATCTACCTTCTTTAAAAGCTCTTAAACTTTTCACACGACAACCTTACAACTTTACGGTAGGCCTGTTGGTCTTCAAATGCTAGTTCCTTCAACATCCGACCAGATTTCAAATCCCGATTCCTCCGTAATCGGCAGTACAAGCTATTGAGCTGAATAACACTGGGAACTGCACGGCTACTATTGGGAAACAGCGTTGTCATTCTCTTGTTTTAGTGTGATCAATCTTCTCTTGGTTTAAAGACACGTTTTGCAACGCTGGTTCGTCGATGTTAACATTAGCTACTTTTCTCACCCCAACACACAACTTTCCGACATGACTGAAAGCGAGGAGATTTGGCAACAGTTAACCAAGAGAGAGAGAGAGAGAGAGAACGAAGGTGAAGCTTTTCTCCATGAGGCCGGGGACAAATTTATAACGTTCCGGACGCTGCGACAGAAACGCTACGGACAGAACGCAAACACGGTTGGCCGCTGGGGGTGTGTGTCACGCTGGCGTATAAAACGCAGCTACAGTAGCCCATGGCTTCTTTGGTGCTGACTGACAGTTCACAGCTGACTTCTGACAAGTAACATTTAGGTATATACCTAAATGTTGACTGTCAGAAATGACAGCTGCTATATACACGTTTTTGCAGATCATTTGGTTTGGCGTAGGGATACATAATTTGGTCTGGTAACTTTTAAAAGCCATCAGATGTTAGTTAGCACCAAAGAGGCCATGGGGCTACTGTACCTTGGGCTCTGTCAGTAAGGAAATTGTTGACTATGACTATTGCTGTAACAAATTATCTGATAAAAAGAAAAAAAAGTTCGGAACTATGGTGTGCACCCTATAAACAGCTGCAGGCTGTCCTTCAGACAGTTTCATACTTTGTTCATCAGATCACATGAACATTCAAACAGATATTTCGAGAACAACAGAACGAGTTCAGAGAGCTTTGACTTGCTGTGTTTCAAAGTAAAAAGAAATATTGAGGAGCATTCTTCGAAAACAGCAGCAGCTATACGCTGATTTTGGTTGGAAGAACAGTAGAGTAAATTCAAATTTATTTATTTGCGACCAATATTGATGACATTTTACTATTTTATTTGTGTTATTTTATAGATATTGATAATATCTATCGAAAGTGACAACTGCAGATAACACGACTTGATGTATGAATATATTAAAATTGTTTTAGTAACTTTAGTAACTAACTTCTACTGTTCTTCCTACCAAAATCAACCTTTACCTCCATCCATGGTTTTCCCTTGACGACCCCGTTTGCATAGTTTGTATGTTTTGAATGCCATATTACATGGTGGAATGATAGAGGAAGAAGGAGGCATCTCACTAAACTGACCCGGCCACGTTCTGGAAACAGTTGATGATGACGATGATGATTAAATCTATGATACACCTCGTTTATAAACAATTCTGTGTAAAACATGGACCGCGGTTGACGTGCTCACGGCTCCGAAACTGGAAAGAGACGGGGTACGGCTGATTACATGGGTAGCATTTCAAGTAAGTGGTTGTCGCAACGGACGAGAATCGCATCTAGGTTTACAAAATGTCGCAGAGTCCAGGACGCTAGTCGGAACCCACTCATATGAAACAAGATAATACACTGGAACAGTTTGGTCTAAATGGCGGCCCGCACTCACTGAAAATGTGGCCCTTAAAGTATCCTGGAGGCAAATTAAAAAGAAACCCTCTATAGTAGATGTGAAATAACTGATGAATTGATTCTAACAAAAATTTATAAATGGCTATGATTACATTTAATCATGCATTTATTTGATAAGTAAAAATATATACATAAATAGGTATGCTGTATTTATAATGTTAAGGCGTTTTGTGAAAGTGTGCGCGCGTTCATATTAATTTTTAAAACCAATTTTGGGAGATTCAAATTTTACTGCCAAAAGGTTTATTAAATATTCTACCAACAAAAAATACAATTATTTATGTTAATGAATCAGATAGCCGAAGCTATCATCCATGCATTTTAGTGAGGACAGTACCATCTAGATATCATATCCTGAAAATTGCCTTAAAATATGAGCGAAAAATGACCGTGGGCACGGGACGAATCCTGGATAGCTCAGTGGTAAGAGCATTGGCGTACTAAGCTGAAGGTCCCGGGTTCGATTCCCGTGTCCAGGTGTCATTTTTCAATTTTCAGAATTATTTATGTATAAATACTGAAAACAATAGTTTATTAAATGTTGTTTGTAGGCCTATATTAGGTTTATAGGATTACTAAATATATCAACGGCCCTCGGTGTAAACTGATAGTCAGATTTGGCCCTTGGGATGACAAACGTTGGACCACCCTGCATTAGGGCAAACTTGTCGCAGCGTTTCTGTCGCGCCGTTCCGAACGCTAGTCTGTCCCTGGCCCTTAGGACTTGCAGTTCCCTCATAGCTGATATCGGGTGTACTGTGCCGTGCTGCAAGAGTTCGGTCGTTTCTGTCGGGCGTTGAGACTCCTCCTCGGACCAGTCAATTAGCGGCCGTGCTGTACCATTTAAAATTAATAATAAAAAAAAAACACGGTGGTTTGAGACAAAGGCGGCTTTTTATTTCTTGCTTTTATTTTAAGGGAAAGAATATAAATAATATTGTTGTTAAGGAAATAATTTTTAAACAGTTGCTTTTACTAGTGCATATTTGCTCGTTTGTTTGACACTTCTGGATTATCTTATTAGACAAATTGTTTATTTTTAAGTCAATCGTAAAAAGTCAAAATTTGTAATTTGTATAAAGAGGATTTCTTATCAAAAATTTTAAGTAACCCTCTTTTATTCGAGGTGTAGATAAATTACTTACGGTAGCTCTCGGAAGTAATACATAGATTAATAGCTCTTTTTTCAACTTCAAGAAGAAGAGCTATTCTTACACTCGCTGAGGAAACTGCATGGCTACTATTAAAAAACAGTGTTGCCATTCTCTTGTTTTCATGGAGTCAATCTTCCCTCAAATATAAGACAACAAATGTTCACAACACTGGATCATCAATGTTGCCAGTTGCTCCTTCTAATCCCAGCATACTACCTCCCGACATAACTGAGAGCGAGGAGATTTGGCAACATTTGACTGAGAGAGCAATGATAAAACTTTTCACCACAAGACCCGCAGTGCTCTCTTTCTGAAGTGATACAGGCTGTAGGAAAACACTGGTTCAAGATTGCCGGTAGTGGCGGCAAGTAGAAACGACCGGTCGCGGCAACCAACAATTACTACGAAACCAGGCCTCATTCACGCTCGTGTTATACTGGCCTGCTGATAACGGAGAGATCGGGGTTCAAATCCCAATTGGGGTTTCTAAGGGCGGTTTTTTTTTCCTCAATGACTCACTTTTACTTCCACGCAAATGCGGGTAGATTATCTTTTAAATGCTTTCTCCTCATACTTAACCCAATAATAATAATAATAATAATAATGTGGGGAATGCCAGGCCTCCACCGTGGTTCGGATTCCACGTTAAACTGTAGGTCCTTCATTTCATCTCACAATCACCCTACCATTACACATTAGCGTAAGACCCGCCTCGGTGGCGTAGTTGGCTAACGCGCTAGTCGTGTTGAGCCCGACTGCTGAGGACAGGGAGATCGAGGTTCGAATCTCGGTCGGGTGAATTGAGGGTGGTTTTTCCTAAAGGTTTTCCACTCTCCCTCCACGCAAATGCGGGTTCACTTCCTTTATTAAACCTTCCCAATTACTAATCCATTAGAGTAATTAGTACTTAAGCGTATAACCCAACGGGTAGTAAGACGCGGTGCTAAATAATAATAAATTTAATTAGCGTAAGTGCGTATAACCCGAATGGGTAGTAAGACGCGGTGCTAATAAATAATAATAAATAAAAATGCGGGTCTGGGCTACATCCCTCGTAGACTATTTTGTGAAAGATTCAGCCAGTACTAATTTACCGTTGCTCAGGGACGCCCAAATGTACTAATCGTACATCCATTTCCTGGAGGCTCTTTCCATGTCCCAATGAGATGAGGAGGTGATGGTGATAGTGAGTATGAGGGTGTGAAACCAGTAGAAATTTTAAACTTAATTTAAGCCTAACTAACCAAACTCTAATGACCTTTGGAATAATTCCTCTTTCGGGAAAATTACCCATGATACCAACCGAGAATCGAAGCAGGGACTCCTATCCTCGTAGTCAGGTGCATTGACTACTACACCAAGGGGCCGGTCACTTACTTAGTAATGATCATAAATGCGTATAACCTGAACAGGTAGTAGTAAGACGTGTGATGAAAAAAAAGGTCTAAGCAGTTTCGTATGTGTTTAGGAGGGATACACGATTTAGTAAAAAAAAAAAAAAAATCAACTTCAACAGCCCCCAACCGGGAATCGAACCCCCGATCTCCCTGTCATCGGCAGTCCAGTTTATGCAAGATTTTTTTTTTTTTTTTTAAGGTTTAGGTTTAGTTTAATAGAGACTAATTACATACTTTTCAAGGGTTAGAAGATTACAAATGCCAACATTATAGTTTTAAAATGTAAGTTTAAGCCAATTTATACATAAAAAAGAAATAGCAACTGAAGGATGCAGGGAAAAATTTCCAAAAAAACCCCGCTGCATTTAGGGGAAAATTAATTTAAACTTTTAGAGCTGTATTGTGTTTATTGCAAGAATTGTGCCTTTGATCTTGCTGCCACCGAAGCAGGCCATTCAGATACCTCTTAAGTAGCTTAGAAGGTAGAAATAAGCTATTAATCCTTTCTTAAAATCAGTGGCGTAACTATAAGGTGTCATAGGTGACAAAATTCCATAAAATAGACCCACGCCTAGATAAGGCACGACACCCAAGCCCACCCGCCGAAAATAATTACATATTTTTATAAGTAAGAGAAGAAAGTATTGTCTTTTAAGCCTGTTTTTATTTCGTAAATACCTTATTATTTAATAAAAAAAATTACTCAATAGTAACTTTATTGTGCTTAATTTCAAGCTTTACAAACAAGATCTGAACATATTTTTCTGTAAAATAAATATTTAACAAGACATAAAAACAAACAACAAAATAACACGTTTTTTTTTCCAATAAATAATTTACTTAAAATATTTGCAATTAACTCGCCTCGCTGGCCGCATGGTCTAACGCGCCACTCTCATGTTGGACTAGACTGCCAATGACGGGGAGATTGGGGTTCGATCCTAGTCGAGTGCACTGAGGGTGTCCTATATGGTTTTACATTCTCCCTACACGGAAATGAGGGTGCACGTCCTTTAAATTAAACCTCATTAGTTTTATAACACATTAGTGTAATGTGAGATGAAATGGAGGACCTACACAGTTTAACGTGGAATCCGAACCACGGTGGAGGCCTGGCATTCCACAAATTCACAAGTTGTGATTAATACACTTCTTGTCAGATATGAAGGAAGGGTTTGGCAATCAGTAAATCTGTGCCGGGACCGGGATTGAACCCCGAACCCTCAGCACAGAAATTTGACATCTTACCCCTAGACCGCCTGATTTTATTGAGGAAAATGTCCTGTAGCTTATAATGATACATTATTTAAAGTTCTAGTGGTTTTTTTTAGCATGGCGTCTTACTACCCGTTCGGATTATACGCTTATCTACTAAATACGCTAATGGTTTTAAGGATTATGGAGGTTATATTTATAGGAAGTGTATCTGCTTTTATGTGGATAAAGAGAGAAACACAATTTTGGAAATACCACCCTCATTCAGTACACCTGACCGAGATTCGAACCTCGATATCCCCGTAATCGGCATTCTAGTCTAATGGGAGAGTGGCGCGTTAGACCACGCGGCCACGGCAGAGGGTGACTTTCTAGTTAAAAGGGTTTACTCGATAAAAGCTATCAACTTCTCATAGATTTTTGACTTTCAGTGTTTAGTTCTATAATAGAAATGTATTTTTCCTCCTTCATACCACGATGATAGTTTTAAAACGACCCTTATCCCAGATCTTAATCTATTTGTTGCACCATAGCATAAGTAGAAATTGAGTTGATATTATTTTAAACTAAAGATACAAATTTTATTTACCAATATACAACTATACACAAATCAGGGTTTCTATGGTCATGTAAACAAAGAATGAACATACACATAGACAACTGCGCATACAACATAAAAGTTGGATATTCGCTATGAAAATCGGATTTTCGGTGGAAACTACTATTTTTTCCGACATTCTGGACCCCTGAGTCTTAAAATGAATGTTTGTTAAAATCAGTTAAGTTTTTTTTTTTTGTCATTTCACTTACCGGGCTTGGGCTTATTAAATTATATGCAGTAGCTCCATGGCTTCTTTGGTGCTGACTGGCAGCTCACAGCTGACAGTCAACATTTAGATATATACCTAAATGTTGACTGTCAGGAGTGACAGCTGCTAAACACATGTTTTTGCAGATCATATGGTTCGGCGTAGGGATACATAATTTGGTTCGATAACTTTTCAAAGCTTTTAGCTATCAGTCAGCACCAAATAAGTCATGGAGCTACTGTAGCTAGATTTGTGTGGAGGGTAAGTGGTTAGCTAGATAGGCGGAAAAAACCACCCGGCTGGGATTAGAACCAAGACCTTCCCGTCACCGGCAAACCAGGCTATGTGAGTATGATGTTTAGTCAGTGAGCCCACGGATTCATATATTATTATTAGCACCGCGTCTTACTACCCATTCGGGCTATACGCACTTACGCTAATGTGTAATGGTAGGGTGATTGTGAGATGAAATGAAGGACCTACAGTTTAACGTGGAATCCGAACCACGGTGGTGGCCTGGCATTCCCCACATTCACAAGATGTCTTGTCAGAGGTGAAGGAAGGGTTTGGTAATCAGATAAATCTGTGCCGGGACCGAGGATTGAACCCCGGCCGCCAGCATAGAAATCTGACACCTTACCCCTAGACCACCAGGTCACCCCGGATTCATATAGTATTCATAATTATTTAATGATAATTTATTAATAACAAACAAACCCACCGGTGCCTCAGTGGTTACATGGTTTTAAGGCGTTAACTCTCGCAATAGAATAGATCTCCGAGACAGGGAGTCAGTGTTCGAGTCCCGTCGGGACTCTTTTTCCACACAAATGCGGCTATATTTTCTCTGAATTTTACCTTCCTGATACCAATCCCAGAGGTGTAAATATGCAGATAGACCGAACGGGTAGTAAAACGTGGAGGACAAAATAAAAAATAACGTATGTGTAAGGATTTAAGAGGAACTGCACAATAATTCGTCTAGGAAGAAAACGAAAACTACTTTGAGTAGCTAATACCGCCCTCGGTTGTATATGGCCGGAATTTGAATACCTGCCCATTTCAGAGCAAAGCACAATCGTTTGTTTGGGATGTAATTGGCAAATAACTTGAGGCCTTATTGATTTGAAGCTTCATAACTGCTAATCCCACAAGAAATACTGCAGTGTGAGAAAATTTCCCTTCGTGTAGGTGGTGCCCTTAATATGACTTAAACTAATGGTTTTATTTGAATGTGTGGACGCTGACGTCAGAGTATTTAATAATATATTGTTTTTAATTTAATAATATTTGTAAAACTATTTTGTAATTTTTTTGCTCACTGTGTGAATATTCATCTTAGCTAAATTTTCCCCTTATTAAATTGAGTAGCCTGGTTTAATGTTTTGTTTATAAACATTCTGTTTGCTATTGTTCAAAGACAGTTTAATTTAATAAGTTCATTTAAATATTTGTGTATTTTATATACATTAGTCAATATTTTAGACTCAACTTGTTCCAGTTTAAATGTATAAAAACATTGTATAATAGATTATTCTATTATTATAAAATTTATCACAGTATTTACTGTGCAATTATATACTTTATAAAATAATTTGGGTAGTCAAAAAATATTCCAAGGTCAACTATACTGCTTAAGTTACTTTCATTTAAACAAAATATAATTTCATTTATCCTATAAAAATAAGAATCCCAAAATGGAGGCTTGGATATGAATATAAATATTCGTATATTTAATCTGCACTTCGTGGTGCATACAGATTGGCTCGCCTAACAAGAATGCAGTTGCTTCTTATTGAAATACAACTTGCAAAATGCAATTATGATTTCCCCTCCACATGACCGATAATAATGTTGCCAACCAATAAAATCAAGAGGCGGGAATGGCTAAAGCCACGTGGTAAACAGTTAAGCCAATGAGAAAGCAGAAATACTTTTTCAAGCTTCCCGGTTTCCGCCATAGTTGAGCAGTGGCAAGGCGAGGGTTAACGGGCTTTGAATTCGTTCATTACACAATTCGTTTTGTTGCAGTTGTTGTTAGACTATCTTGTTTGTGGACGGTGCTAATTTCTGTGATTATTTCACTTTGTAGTGTTTTTCAATTGTAAACATTGACACAGTAAAAATGAGTAAGCTTTACGTTGGAAATTTACCGGCGGAAGTGAATGAAGGCACGTTAAGACAACTTTTTCAAGAGCATAGTTTATCGTGTAACACGATTCTAGTAAAACGTGGTGGATATGCATTTGTTGAATGCACGGATCAGTCTACTGCTGATAAAGCTATTGACAAACTAAATGGTGAGTAAATTATTGTGTAAGAGTGGTTGTGTTCATAATTTGTGGCTGTATTTTAAGTCAAAAATTCACATTTGAAGAAATATTTTAGTTTTGGTTAACCATGCTTTCGACCTATCAATGCGCTTCACTCTCTTTGCTCACAATCCAACATGGCTGCTGCATGTAGTGGAAGGTCATAGCAGGCGAACAAAACACGTTTTACAATTTACAAAGTTCTTTGTTCATTGTGTACATTCATGCGTTATAAAGTTTCTTAGTTTATTTTAGAGAATCACAACCAACAATTCGTCAATATTGTATATACATTCAGAACATTCATTGTAGTCTATACGTCATGTGCCGGTAAAAGCCGGGTTTGTAGGCGTAACAACTTATAATAATGTAGGCCTACTTGATGGAAGTATGAAATAAGTAACTCTTTGTTTAAAAAAGTTTTATATGATCACAGCTATTGTTGATTTAAGTAGTGTGCTTAATAAACTAGTCTTGACTAGTTTTAGGTAGGCCTATAGCAACTTATCTTAATTATCTAAACTGGGCGTTTACCGAGTGATTGTGTAGACACTTCTTTTAATCACATTGAGTTTCTTCTATTTGCCTAAATAACCTGTCTAAAGAGGATTTATCACAGGCCTAGTACATATTAAGTACATTTCCATACTTAATAAAGTCTTGCCTTCCATCCACATAATTTTATAACATAACCAATATCTAAAACAATAGGCCAACCGCCATAAATACATCTTATATTTGCCATTTCTTCTCACAAAGTTGTAATGAGCATATGGATGTCTATTAAAACTGATTAAAACTTACATTTGGCTAGTGCTTGCAGTTTCTTGGCTATGACTCATGATTGAACTCTTTTGAAAACTTATGCTCTCTAAAGTAAGTTAAATAAATGTTGAGCCTTATTTAAATGGTAGGGCCTAATCTCAGCCAAGGCCTGTAATTTTAAATGTCAAATGGACATATAATTTACTTTCCAAATATACTATGTGATGCAAATGTCAAACGACTAAAATAGTGCCCAATTTCATTTTACCACTACTTTGATTTAATTCATAATTCTGGGCTGATCTTTATGTTAATTGAATGTAGTTGAAAACTATTTATATTTTGATACATCTTGTTAGCTACATAATCGAGGTAAGCTGATCATTGGAACAAAGGTTTAGAAAACAACATTTTTGTCCTCAACGTTCATAATATTTGGGAATTAAGGTTAGTAATGGGTAGTATTCAAACTACCTGTCAAAACTTAAACCAGCATGCTCTTGTTTTGATGTATCATATGAATATATTAAATTAGTTTGAATAACTTTTACAACTGTCAGAATTCATGGTGACTGGTGGTCAGGGGTAAGGTGTCAGACTTCTGTGCTGGCGGCCGGGGTTCAATCCTCGGTCCCAGCAAAGATTTATCTGATTACCAAACCCTTCCTCACCTCTGACAAGACATCTTGTGAATGTGGGGAATGCCAGGCCTCCACCGTGGTTCGGATTCCACGTTAAACTGTAGGTCCTTCATTTCATCTCACAATCACCCTACCATTACACATTAGCGTAAGTGCGTATAACCCGAATGGGTAGTAAGACGCGTGCTAATAATAATAATAATACAACTGTCAGATAACTAACAACCCTTTACACCAAGATTCTAACTTTTTTTATCAATAATATAGGCCTCACATTCTATGCTTACATAATGCTGCTAGCCTACAATCATTTCATTCCTACATTTGTTATAGTATCCACATGGTTGGATCTATGCAAATAACCTTTTAAAATACATACAGAGTAGGGCCTAATTGTATTTTAGAATATCAAAATTTTGTGCTGAGAATTAGTCAGTCGGTTCAGAAAGTTCATGTTAAATGCCTCATTTAAATAAAAATAGGCCAAAATAGAATAGCAAACATCAACATATAATGTTTTACCTTACATAGTATATAGGCCTATGTTTAAATTTACACCATATTTAAACTGTGAAAGTGTTTTAAGTAAGTACACTTTTGAACTGATTTGTTCTTCCTGCACTTTGATAAGTTACCCCTAAACCAGTGTTTTTCATACTGGTTCCTGTAGATAAATGATTTTCAACCTTTTTAAATTTGTGGCAGACAATACATGGCAAATAAATTGTAACAAGTTTTTATAGGAGTGAGTTTCTCATTTGTAAGAAAGAATTAATATGGTTTTTAAAAGTTCAACCGTTATATTATAATATTTGTGATATTTTTATAAAATAATGTTTATATCAGAGATTTAAAAAACATATTTTTTTCTCACTTTTTGATCTTCCCCTAAGATCTTGCGATACACCTGCTATTTGCTGTACACCGGTTGAAAAATGCTGTTCGTCCTCAGGATATCCATAGACATTTGATTCCTATTTTAATAATGCTTAATTAACCTAATTTGTAAACTATTAAAAAACTTAAACACGCTAAAACCTTTCAAAATCAGAAAAGACAAAATTAAGTAAGCAAGCTTATTAGAGATTTAGTTAATTATTTTTTTTCATATCTCATATTACGATAGGTCATACATTTGAAAATAATTTTTCACCAAACAATGACTATTTAATCTGGTGAGGAACTTTTAAAATTACTTGCTCCAAATGTTCTCGTGAAACTCCCATTTACAAAGTTCTGTGAGCTCTGTCCAAAGCATTGTGTCCTCGTTGATCAAGTGGCACACATTCTGTATGTGTTTGTATGACGCATCAAAATGTAAAATTAATGATGGCGCAATGCAAAATGCCTGAGATTTATATTGGAGGAATGCCAATAAAAACATATAAAGATTTGATATTTAATATTATCGGTAGTGAACCAACAAAGTGCTATTTTAGTGAATGTGATGATTGCCCGGGCAGTGACGAACTCAGATCTCATTTTGAATATTGCTTTGAGCAAAATTTTATTGACAATGTTACATTTAAACAATGGTTGCAGATAGAGAACAGGACAACATTAGAAACTATGACAAAACCAACTCAGGAATTTTTGTACTCCTTATTTGAAAGTATGCCAAAATTACTGCATCATTCATATATTGCAAAACATCAGTCAACATATCTGAAGAACCTCAAGGAAAACCTCCCCCCAAATGAGTACTTAGTTATGTGACTTTACAGAAAATTATTCTTTTATATTACAAGCTCTGTACAAGGCTTTCACTGGAACAATGCACAAGCCACATTCTATCCTTTTGTTATCTATTACAAAACTAAAAATGCTGAGAAGTTAGAGCATATAAGTCTGGTGATTATATCTGACTGTATGTCACATGATACAGTAGCTGTACATCTCTTTCAAAAAGTAATGATTGATTTCTTGAAGCAAACTTTCCCCACACCACCTGAAAATATACATTATTTCTCAGGTGGAGCTGCATCACAATATAAAAATAAGTCCAACTTTCTCAACCTTTGCTTTCATGAAGAAGACTTTGGCATAAAAGCAGAGTGGAATTTTTTTGCCTCTTCACATGGCAAAAATGCTTGTGATGGTATACAATGAGCAGATTATGACACCTCGTCAGCTTTATGATTGGGCCAAAGATAATATACCAAAAATTATTTTTTTGTATTCAACCAAAGAAGATTATGAAACAGAAAACACATTCTTACAACCAAGATTAAAGAATGCAAAAACAGTCAAAGGGACCCAACAGTTGCACAACTACATTCAAATTGAGATTAAAACTAGGCTAAAAGTTAACTATTACAGTCTGTCAACTGAATCAAGAGAAGAAATACTATCTGTTGAAGAGGAAGACAACCTATTGGAGAATAGTGACATTGTTGGATTTGTAACTTGCCAGTATTCAAACCATTGGTGGTTGGGGTGTGTTCTTGGTGTAGAAGAGGAAGAACATCAGATAAGTTTTAGAGCCATAATATGGACCAGTTCATCTTTAAATACCTAATTCCAGACATAATGAGTGTTAATAGAATTTGACATTAAACTAAAGTCGATCCAACGACACCAACAGGAAGAGTGTATCGACTGACAGAAGAAATGAACAAAGTAAACAATATTTTACTAAAAAAGTGTACAAAGAACTAATTTTTCAAAATAGCAACTGACTAGATGCATTTTGCTGAAAACATTTATGTGAAAATATACATGCAAGTTCAATCTTATAAGTTTTCATACCATTCTTAACAGAGTTTTAATATGGCTAAGCCTAGTTACAGTAGCCCCATGGCTTCTATGGTGCTGACTGACAGCTCACATCTGACAGCTGACGGCTTTGAAAAGCTACCAGACCAAATTATGTATCCCTACGCCGAACCATATGATCTGCAAAAACATGTGTTTAGCAGCTGTCAGTTTTGAGAGTCAAAATTTAGGTATATACCTAAATGTTGACTGTCAGAAGTCAGCTGTGAGCTGTCAGTCAGCACCAAAGAAGCCATGGGGCTACTGTAGTCTCTTAAGTTGTTAAGAATTATAAAGGCTACCATAATTTAGATCTTATGTATTTTAAATCACCTTCCATACCAGAAGCTTAATATAATAATAATACCAACAGCAGATCACGGGACTGAAAATCTTGTTACTTACACTACAATTTTCATCATAACTCATGATCCCATAGGCATCCCATTTTGAAATTTTCAGTTTATATAGATAATTAATGGTTAAATAGCTTATATTTTTTCAAAATTTTCAAAAAACACCATTATTTTTTCATATTTTTTAGAGAGTGTGAGAGAAACATTTTTGGTTAAAAGCGTGCCAAGTTGTATATCAAATTAAAGCTCATTTCAAATTGAAAAAAATGAACCAAACTGCATAATTCTAGCAGCAATAGAACGGAAATTAATAAGAATTGAAAAATGTGGTGCGGGAGAAAAATCTATTTTTATTGAAATTTCAAAAATTAATTTCTCAAAAACAGGGCAATCAAAAAATCTAAAAAATATATGTTTATGATTGAATTTAAGGGAAGAATAATTGGTAAAAATTTCATTTAAATATAAAATGGTCAGGTTGAGTTTATTATTTTTGGTTGATTTGTCGTGAAATAACCCACTTGGGTAACAATTATAATGGAATGTTAGCAGTTTTTAACTATTCAAAAGCATATATATAACCTGAACAGGTAGTGAGAAGCGCTGCTAAAAAACTTTATTCAACTTTGAACTTAATACTTGAATTTTATACCAAGATCCCAAATCAGTTCAAGTGTCTTTAATTGAAGGGTGCATTTCTAGCTGATTTTACCGGCTTCTCAGCTATAATCAATCAATTATTGTGAATTATTACATAACCCCCGCCCAGCTACTTAATATTGCCACCCGGTAAAGTTTTCTGGGATGAAAACTACTTTTTATGTGAATAAAGATAAATATAATACTGTGCATTGAAAACAAAATACACAACTAGACCTAAATTGGATACAAACAATGATAAAATAATTATTTGCTCAAATTAAGTTTGATAATACCTGCAATGAACCAATCAATTTTATTTTTGCCAACCATCAGAACATTTTGTTTTGAACCAATGCACGTACAGTACATAAACATGCAAAGTTCACTTTAATGCTAAGTGTATTTCAATAGTGATATATTTTTTTTACAGTTAAATAAAGACTATAAGTTATTTATTTGATTTAAATATAACTTTTTGATTATTTGTTTATTTGTTTATTTTAGTTAAGAAAAATGTAGGGCTATATCATCACACCCTTTTAATCCCTAAGGAGACCGCCTCGGTAAGTGAGAAATTACAGGCCGTATGTTCACTCCTATAACAAATATTTAATTCTATGATCTGCTATTTATAAACATACATCAAAATTAATTTGAAAGATGCCAACAGTACTCGTGTTCATTAATAACACTATATTTTGAGCGTTATTAAAAAAAGGTGTGAAAATGTAACATTAGACTACGGGTAGGAAGCTCTCTCATTTTCACCAAATTTTTAATCTTATTTGCAGACCTATGAGACTAGTTTTGATGAAAATAACTAGATTTAGCCTTCCTGTAACAAATATTGTACATTTTTGATAGGCCTACAACAGAAAATTTTAAGATTCTGAGAGTAATGATCCTTCCTCGCTGACCGAGATGGCCAACTTAAAAGTCAATTTCATATGGGTTAACCAATCACTGATAAGAGAGAATTTCCCATTTTTAATTATCTGCAACACAGAACATTCCGAATACATTATAAACAAGTTCACTAGCTGTATTGCGCCAAAATTGTAGGTTAGTTAATAATAATTTATTATTGCTACTAATTTATTATTGCTACTGTAAGTTTTAAATCAAGTCCCTAATGTACTTAATGTTTCTTTAATGCACATGACAACTAGGGCTGTGAAGTATGAGTAGATAAAAATGTACAAATGTACAGACTTAGAATAGTCAAATTTAAAAGCTGGGAAAAATTTGGGTATTTGAAGAAGGGAAAATTAAGTATTATCATAATTAATATCAACAGCCCCTACAAGGAAAAAAATGTTAATACTCTCTTTAGTCAACTAATATTTTTATTAGATAAGGCTATCAAATCGAGGAACTGAATAATTAATCAGGATTGCATTCATACCATATCATTGACCCCCCCCCCCACCCCACCTCCAACAAAGGTAATCTATTGTATTTGTTCAAACTGTGATTAGAACCAGATTTTTATAAGAAGCACACTTTTGAGTTTCGACCATCAACATTGATGTGTCACCAATATATTTTATTTGATTTATGAATTAAAACATTAAAAGCTTCCACTAATCCAATCATACTTCTGGATTCATTTCTCTTTACATCTTTAAACAAACTAAGGCTATACAATTGTAAATTTTTTAATTATGCTATTGTGTCAACATGAGCTTACAGTTTTCATATAACAGCCTTTCTTTGAACACTGGGGTGTAGGTACAAACATTAATTATATATTCACATTTGTGAGTATTAAGCAAAAAACAAAAAAAATTATAACTTACTAGAATCTATAGATTTATTCTCTTTTGATTCATACATTGTTAATCTTGATAAATTATTTGAATGTGCACATTGCATCACTATCAAATACGTATCTTGATTACTTGTTGATTATCGAATATTTTTTACTGTGATAACCAGGGCTCGAATTTTGATGACCTTAAAATTGACAAAACCTTACCTATAAAATGACGCTAAAAACTCTAATAAACTTTAAATTTGCAGAAAATAACTCAAAAAATTTGATTGAAATTCCATAATATGATGTATCTATTATGTGAGTTATGATTTACATTACTCACTTAAGCAAAAATATCTCTCCTGGTCTCTTAATTTCCAGTTTTTCCTCGGTGTGGAATCGTCTGGAATAGAGTGACCGTATACAGTCCCAGGAAATCCTTTAGTTTAACATTGCTCAGTTTCCACAGACAAATGTTCGCAGATACCAGAACGTCACACAAATCTATATAAAATCTTGAGGATTTTTCTTTATTCGTGGATGCATTTTGTCCAAGTAATAATTGAAAGGTTTTCTTTTTATCAATATTCTGGATACCACTGACATAACTGTTGCGACTGATATGCTGTTGAGTGGTTACATCTTTTAGCTGATGCTAGCCACTTTCGCTTCACATATTTTATAGAAAAGTATTTCACTCTCTTTAGAAAGAATATTCTCTCCGAATTCAGTATTAATTTACCTCAAATGACTCGATTTAGATGCTTTGGCTTAAAGCATTCTAAATACACATAAGATGATTTCAAACGAATAAATACAGCATGAACTTTATACATGAAAACTATACATTAAAAATCATTTGACAGCTAAAATCATGTGTTCTACTTAACATTAGAATACAAATACCTGCTTTAAAAGCGGCTCCCCATACCCCTGCAGCCCTTTCCAGACATGGTATAGTGAGGTACTCACCAGGAGTGCAACCCTCACCAACTTAAGTGTAGTGAAGGTCTCGCCATGAATGTGGATTTTATAAGCACGCAAGTAAAGGAGCACGGCACCATACAAACTGCTAGACAACAAACTGCTCGACAAGCTATAAAAAAATATTTGGAAGGCTGGGTGGGTCAAGTGGCCGACACGACTTGGACCAACTGCTAGACAAGCTCAGGTATAGGAGTACAAAGTGATAGACAACCATGTGGTCGACACGAGAGAACAAATCTGTAAAATGACCAACTGCTAGACACGCAGAAACGACATGGACCAAGTGATCGACACGAGCTGGACCATGTGATAGACAAGCTCCCATATAAGAGGACAAAGTGATAGACAACCAACCGGTCGACACGAGAGGACCAACTGCTCGACAAACATCAGATGAATCCAGTTAAGAGTGGCTCAAGTGACAGACAAGTTATTTCAAAACTAACAACGTGATAAACATGGGCTTAGAAAGTTGGGTATAAGGATGGTCTGGATCCTCCTAGAAATTGCTGCCCTCCCGACACCCTAGATTTAACTAGCCCAAAAAAGGGTGAGGTCCCCTTATATGTGTATAAATTTAAATTATCGTGTTTTTAATTTTAATAATTTACTTACACATTGCACTCTTCAAAACATATTTTCTAACACTGGTTTAGTTATAATTTCGAATAAATAATAGGTTTTGATACATACAATATGGTATCTGAAAATAATGTTTCTCTGAATGAAACGAGTTATCGGATCTGAGGAAAGGAGACAAACGTTTTGTTATAAATGGTAAAATCATACTTTAATAACTAACAAGATGAAATAAAATTTTATATAAAAGAGCAACTGCCAGAAACTAAGTTGGTAGCTTATGATCAGGGTTCGATTCTGCCAGGTACAGTGAGGGTGATTTTTCTTAAAAGGTTTTCCACCCTGCCACCACGCAAATTCAGGTGCACTATATATAAATTTAATCTTCCTCATTCTCAACACATTAACGTAATTAGTAAATACGCGTATAACCCAAACAGGTGGTAAGACACAGTGCTACAAAAAAAAAATCTAATTGCACTAATGGATTAAAGAAGAAATGTTGTTATTATAAGATATGTGCTCTCATTTGCATGTAGGGAGAATGTAAACCATTAATGAAATATCACCCTCCATACACCCAGATGGATTTGAAGCCTGATATCCCCGTCATTGACAGTCCAGTCTATTTTGAGAATGACGCTTTAGACCATCAACCATCGAAGCTAAGAATATTTTGTTGATGTTGCGTTAGCACCAGGTTTATTAATATGTTAAAATAAGGAGCTAAGTTAAGATTAAATAATCCCGCATTAGTGTAAAAGTTAGATGTAAAAATCACAAGGGTGGTAACTATCAGCCCAATCCACTCAGTCGGAATGATTACTCTTATTCAAGCTACTCTAAAACCTTACTAGACTGTACGACAAACAGCGTTATTTAGGAGGTCAGACAATACTTAGACCTAGCAACCAGTGTTATTTAGGAGGTAAAACAACACTTACACCTAGCAAACAGTGTTATTTAGGAGGTCAGACAATACTTAGACCTAGCAAACAGTGTTATTTAGGAGGTCAAACAATACTTAGACCTAGCAAACAGTGTTATTTAGGAGGTCAGACAATACTTACACCTAGCAAACAGTGTTATTTAGGAGGTCAAACAATACTTACACCTAGCAAAAAGTGTTATTATTAAGGAAGTCAAACAATACTTTACACCTAGCATAAAGTGTTATTTAGGAGGTCAAATATACTTACACCTAGCACAGTATTATTTAGGAGGTCAAACAATACTTACACCTTGCATACAGTGTTATTTAGGAGGTTAAATCATACTTACACTACTTGACATATGTTTGCACTTAGCCCACTCTTAACTGAATGATATCAAAGTTTGTCGAGCAGTTGGTCCTCTCGTGTCGATCGCTTGGTTGTCTATCACTTTGTACTCCTATACTTGAGCTTGTCTAGCAGTTGGTCCAAGCCGTGTCGGCCACTTGACCCACCCAGCCTTCCAAATAATTGTTTTCATTTTGTCTACCGGTTGGTTGTCTATCACATGGTCCAGCTCGTGTCGATCACTTGGTCCGTGTCGTTTCTTCGTGTCTAGCAGTTTGCTGTCTACCACTTTGTCCTCTCGTGTCGACCACTTTGTTGTCTATCACTTTGCCTGCTCCCAAGGAGCACAGAGTTAATTTGGACTTGTACATTATCTTTTTCAGTAAACAAGTGTGTGGTAAAATATCTGATATTTGAATACTCATGTTTTATAAAAGCACCGATAATTCATATATATAACCTTTTTAAATCCATTTTTAGACAATTTAAAATTTTCTTTAAAAAAAAAAGCGTAAAAATAACTTACTAAACAAAGCAAGAAAAATGACCTAAAAATCTTAAATGGCAAAGAATGACCTATAAAATATACATTTCTACAACCGGGGATCATGAACTGAATTTATGTACAACTGAGCATTGTCTCTGATGGACCAAAAAAAAAAGATGTCATCAAAATCCGGGCCCTGGTGATAACATTGTATTGGTAGGCTTGATTGAATTTTTCTTATGGGATCACAACATGTTGAGTCCTTAGCTATCATTATTGTCTCCTAAAGGTGCAAAAAGCTGTTTTGTGATTTATTTTTATGCTTTTTTTTATATTGATATTGATTTTTTTACAATAAATGGTTTATTCAATGACCTATAGACCTAAACTGTTATTAAATTTTCAAGGTGTGAAAGTAAGAATAATTAAAAAGTATTTGTAAACCATACAATAAGATATTAAGTATCAAATATACCTAAATTAATTCCTTTTATTCAATTGACCAATGTATGTACCAGTGTTAGGTGATCTACAGCCTGTAGTATCTGATCCACGAAAGATATAGCAAACAAACAATTGTGCTCATAACATTACTAACTTTACATAAAATTGCACTAATAACTAATAACTAAATGAGAGATATAAAGTTGAAAATTGTCTGCTAAAATATTTAAGCTGGCTCACCGATTAAGATAAAAAGGCAACACACATGGCCCACTATATCAAAATGGTTGCTGATCCCTGGTGTATTATACAATCAATAACATCAACATCACAAACTTGTCCAGTGTTTTTTTTTAATTTGAAGGCAATCCTGATTTACCTGGATTCACATGTTAACAAAAACCAAGCGCAGAACAGAAACAAGGTCAAGTGAGAGCTCTAAGCCAGTCACAAGATTTCCGCCTCATCGGTGCAAGCTGTTCTGCCAAAGTTCAACTCATCTTTACTCAGTCAGCTTTGTCAGAGATGTTCGGCACGGTAGAGCCAATCAAATCTCAAACTCATATATCTCAAATCAGTATGCATGCGCTGTAGATGCACCAGAAAGCAGGCAGCTTCGTTGGTTGTTGTGAGAAGATTTGAAATAACCCGTTAATGGAAAGTGTGTGTATCAATGTTTGACACAGCATTATAATTTGAAACATCCATCGGAAAGTGATCTAAATGATATGTTTATCCACTAGAATATAAAATGTTGATAATCAGCTGTTTAAGTTTGGGATGCAATACATCATGGGTCAACATACAGAGTATGAGTTGCTGCATCACTCGAACGGATTCTGTTCTTCATTTTCAGCGAACGTGGGAATCAAGCTTTAGATCTATATTAGTTATATTCTCATTAGTACAAATTATTACATATTTTTAAGGGTTGTGTGTTGGTCTTATTTATATATTTTATATGTTGGTGGTCTGCCATGTCTTAATTTGTTTGAGCTATAAACATATTTTGGGATGAATCTACAATTAGGAAGGACACATGCATTTGTGTAGAGGGAGAGTGGGAAATCTTTGATTAATATACACTTCCCTATAAGCTGATATTTGAACCTTGACATTTTCGTCACCAGCAAATCAGAGATGAGACACCTTTGTCTGCATGCACACATTATGTAAGCTATAAGCAAATTTATATTAATTCAAACGTATGTGCTATTAAGAGTACACATCACATAAAAAAGAATAATTAAAATATCATCAGGGTAAACATTAAAATGTGTTCTGTAACACTTGGACAAGTCACATTTTTAAAAGTTGCTCTCTTTTCCAACCCTTCATTTTGGTGATGTTATAAATCTAATTTCTAGAGGCCATAGTGATTACAGGCAGAAAAACCTGGAGAAGTAAGGCTTTATGTCAGGGAATTAAACATCACAATGCAGCCATTAGGATACAGAGATGATTTAGCTTAGTTAGATATTAGAACGGCATCTGATGCAAGAAATTCCGAAATTATACTAAAGGCTAGCAAGGAAATTGTTTTAGAAGTGAACACTTAAAAGACTAAGAATCATAATGATAAATCATTGGGTATGGCAATAAGATAGGTTTCATTACAGCTCTAAATATGTTATCACACAGATTGAGGGTGATAATTTAGAGACTACTGTGAATAACATATCATTTGACTTGGTTAATGAGTTAAAATATTGAGGCACAATTTGAAATAACAATAAAAGATTGGAAATTAGGAATATAATACGGCCGGAAAGTGCATGCATAAGTAAGTTGTTAACCTCTCGCCTGCTGTCAAGGAATGTAAAAACTCAGAATCTACAAAACATTAGTTTTACCATTTGTTTTCTACAGTTGATAAACATGGTCTTTCACTTTACATGATGAAAAGAAATTTAAGGTGCTCGAAAACAGGGAGCTTAGGAAGATATTTGGGAGTGTTAGTGGTTACATATTAATGAGTTAAATACTTTACTTATCACTAGACATTGCTAGGATAATAAAATCTTTCAGATATGGTTTGGTGGGCCAGGACATTTAGCACAAATGGGAGAATCTAGAACCATGTTCAATTTATTGGCTGACAAACCTAATGGGAAGATAACAGAATGAACTTGAAAGAAATACGGTGTAGTGAGGGGTACTGGATGGAACTAGCTCAAGAAAGGGATAGGCGGCGGAGTACTTTTGTGTGGCATTACATTTTCGAGTCTATAATGCCATAAAGTATTGTAAATTTTAGGGAAATCAAATACTTAGCTTAAAACACATCAATTTCACTTCTAAACACCAAAACAACTAAACACCAAACTAAACACCAAAACAAAATATATTTTGTTTCTTATATGTTAATCAAAATACATTACCTAATATGAAATTTTGTCTCCATAGCCTATACATACATTTACTTATGCATTTACTTTGGGCTAGCCTGTGAAAAAATGGAAATATGTTTTCTTGATAGGTTGGGGTATTTTATAATAGAGGTTTTGAAACTTTTATGAGCTGTCTTCAACTTATATTATTTGAAGACAGACTGAGGCAGATAAAATTGAAATAAACACACCAGCATTTTCTTGTAGAGGGTAGAAAATGATTGACTGAGGGGAAAAAAACCACACTTTGTTTTAATCACTATCCAGTCTCATGGGTTAGAGTCGAAAGCATGCTAGTCTATATCTTGGAATCAAAATCAATGACATTCTGTTGTTCTATAAATACACTCTTGTACTGCACATATTTTAAAATTACTTTTCACCTGCTTCAGTGGTCGCATGTTCTAACGCTCTACTCTTGTAGTAGCATAGACTACCAATAATGGGGAGATCAAGGTTCGAAACTAGGTCGGGTGTACTGAGGGTGATTATTACAAAATGGTTTTCCACTCCTCTCCCCACCCAAATGAGGGTACACTTCCTTTAATATAATCTTCCTAATCCCTAAAACCATGAGCATAATTAGTACATAAGTGTATAACCCAAACAGCTAGTAAGCTGTGGTGCTAAAAATGACTTGAAATATGTGTGTATATATTATGATTTTAGACTTTTTGTACTCTGTAAGATGTCTTCATTTACCCGAGGTTAAATATCACTTAATTAGACAATTCAAACTCCAAATATTATTTTTAGTCCACAAATAAAGGAGTACAATCAACCCACATAAATATATATCACATGAGAGAAGACTTTGTTTTTTTGAGACTGATTTTTTAAACATTTTTTGGCGTCATACTCGGTTTTTGGTCGGTATTCTAATCTTAGCCCCAAGTTAGGCACACCATCATTTTTAAAGGAGAGATTTGATCATTAAAAAAAGGTATTAAGATTTATTTAAAAATTAAATAGCTATAATTTTAATAATCATTTCATGAGCTATTATTAAAAATGTTTATCTTTGATTTCAAATAATTTTTTATCCCTCAATTTCTTTTCTCTCTTTTTGATTTCCTTAAACTCCCGATTACATTGCTGCCCCTTTACGGCACATCAATCATAAAACACTGGACCAAAGGTAGAAATAATTATTCGCTAACATATACAATTTTTTTTAAGTCTAGTGTTTGGGCTAGTCTGTCTATTTACTAAATTAAAAATACATATGACCTCACATTTTTTAGTTCGCTGTATTTCGATTTCAGTATTTTGTTTTCATGCAGTTTTATTTATCGATAGAATCATGACAATAGGCATGATGGGTGTCACAAAGGAAAGAAAAAAGTTAATTAGTCATGGTGCTTTATAGCAAATAATTTTTTTTATTCCTTGTTTGTAAAGTGATCCATTTTTTTTATCAAAACATTACTATCACAGTTAATTTCCATTCCTTACTGTTTCCAGCTCATGGCCTGGATCACTTTTTCATTCAAGCCAAATATGTTCCACTACCAGCCAACTAGGCCTTTCGTAGCTTCATACGCCTTAAAATCTAACCTAAAGACTATGACAGATACACATCCTGTCCACGGCCGTTAATTAATCACTCTGAAAGGGTAAACACACATTTCACCAATAAAAATATATTTGACCATGCCAGAAATCGAGCCCAGTACCATTAGCTTAGTAGACACACGCTACCGACTGAGCTAAGGTGTCGGATTTCCACATTTAAATGAATGATTGAAAAGTAGGAACTTTGTTTTATTAAGTGATTCCTATAGAAAGAAAATTTGGATGGCTCTACCATACTTTTATTTTGATAGTTAGACTCATAAAAGTTACTGTCAATTATAACTACTTTAACCACATTTTCAATTTGATTTAAAATGACCTTAATTCATGAGGACTGGATAATCTCCTATTGACTGCAAGATTATATCCCAGTAGTCATGAGAATGGGAATATCTACATTGTAAGTATGGTAGGAACCAGCTCTGAAGCACAGCTGAAATCAAACCCCCACAACAAAAGAAATTAAAAAACAAGAAAAAAACTGGTGCTTCACCAGCTATGGAGGAATAACAATAGCTACAAAAGAAGTTAGGGTCAAGGTAGACGCTGTACAAAGACTACATAAGCAACACGCTTGGCTTACAAACCTAATAAGATAGGCCTACACACATCTTGGCCTTTTAGTCACCCCTTGCCTCGTCAACCAATAAAATATGTAATAGGTATTAAATGTTGAGGCCCAAATATAAAATAGAAACTATTAAAATTTAACTACCTTAAAACTTTCCTCTGAAAACAATTTTTTTTTACCAAATATCTTAGAAAGTGTGGTGAAAGGGAAGGAAACAGTTACAATGGTTCAATTTTTATTACAAAAAAGTTTTGGCCAAAACAAATAAAATAATTATTTTTAATATATTTATTAGAATTTTTTCTACACAGTGATCTTCTTGAATATTTGTTGTAAGCAAAATTACACTAAAACAAACACTTTTTAAATTTTGAGAAAAAGCCATGTTCATATTCTGCATTGCTCATGACAAATATCAAATCATTATTTATATTGCCCAATTATATATAAAAAAATTAGACTAAATGTATCTATAAAGCAGTAGACCCATCTATTTAATTACTTTGTCTTAAAAAGCTATTTTTATTATAAACACTAAAAATTAAGGTCTTAACTTGCATTCCCTTCCTCCCCTCTTTAAATACCTCAATTTATGTAAGTATTAACCTAATGTAAGTTCCTATCGAACCTCTTAAAATACACATTTTCAATATTATTTAATGTTCATGCGTACTACACCCATAAAAACCAAAATATTTTAGTTTTTTAAAGATACCCCACCTTTCGTGCTTCCTAACAAAAACAGCAACCAAATATGATTTCCTAAATAAACACATTCATTTTGTCTTAATTCAAAGTAAGAAGATGATTGAATTTAATATCACAGTATGCTTCTTCATTGGGAATGTTGTAGAAAAATTAGACATTTTCTTAAAAAAACACAATCTTTTTTATGTTTAATTAAACAACACCAAATTGTTGTCCATGAAATGATTGAAGTGGTCCAAGCAAAACTACATTTGTTTCAAAACAAATACTCTTGTTTACATTATTACAAACTCCAAATTTTGTTGAAATAATTTAAGGTACTGACTTTTAGTATTCTTTCAACAGCATGGTAAGCAGTGTCAATTATGTGCTTGTCTATTGGCGGGAATGTCAATGTTCAAATCTTAGTCTCGTGTACAGTGAGTGGGATGTATCACTGGATTTCTCATCCCCTCTCAATCCTAATGCAACTTTTTTCCCTCTAATTCACCCTCTAAATCTGTCAGCTTGTCCTCATTATTAACCTTGATGTTAAATTCAAAATTAATAAAATAAGTATTGGCTCTTATGCTTGTGATCAAAAAAAAAGGACTACCACAAATCTCATATCATGATTTGAGAGAATGAGCCATAATGTCAGGTGTTTGGGGGTAGATGTTCACAGTTAAAGGCAAAACTTTGAAACATCAATACTATCCAAGATTAATTTGGTGAAGTGTTTTTGATAACTAAATAAGTTCTTATCTTGTCTCCCCTTGACCCCCTTTCTTACCCAGGTTAAGGGTTGATTTGCACTTGGAAAGTTCAGGGAATTTCATATGAAAGAAATGTTGAAGTTATTGATTTATAACTTAAAATATTATAAAATAATGAAAATCAATATCATTGTTTGGATAGCTTAGATAGCAAATTTCTAAACTAACAATAATGTGTGCTATAAACTATGTAGCATTAGCTATAAAAACCATTATGTTGAGGAATACAGTAAAATATTGATGAATTCAATAAAAAATGTAAGCTTATATTTAGATTTTGGTGTAACACCATTTTGTATATATCATCCACATCCACTGTTTGCGTCTGTGGGCAGGTCAGTTTAGTAAAACACCTCCTCTTCCTCTTTTTGTCCACCTTTCTTCCTTCTCTATTTGCTTCCTTTCATTCTTCTCCCACATGCACACATTGTATGCTCCTTCCATCTATTGGTCTCCCTTGTGGTATTTTTCTTGCTACATCATCTCACTCATTGTCTTTGGTATTTTTTCATTTTCCATCATTACATGACCATACCATCTCAACCTTACCTACTTCTTCTATTATCTCACACACTCTCATGTTGCATGGTTGAAATCTCAAAGAACTCTTTGTTGTGATAATAGGAGACATTATTTTTGTGTGTGGCCATTATCAGGAATAGCATAATGTATCAATATCTTTATTGTGTTTACCAACATGTTTGAGAGAATAATTTGTTAAGAACATGGATTGGAAAATTTAAATTTAGATTTTTCCCATGTTATGTTACAACATTAATCTGTTTTATCCTCTGCTTTCTGAATTTAACAGTTCCTGGTTAAAAATATTGCCAGTGACCTTCATTATTTGTATTGTTGCATAAAAATGTTTCATACATTTATTGAAGTTTTAGGGCTTTAACGTCATTAAAAACGCTTTTAAGTGGATGCTAGCCACAAAAATATTGTGGAAGGTTTCCAACTTTATTTATTATATAAAGTAAGTTTCAGTTAGTACAGCAATTTTCCAACAAAATATAAACTAATTTGCTAACATAAAAAATTTAAACCAAAAGTGGTAGCTGCAGCCTTAAGAGATATATCATCTTTGGACCTGCTCACAATCAACTTAACAAATACAAAACTATCTTTTACAATTTGATTCAATGAGTTGGTTGCTGCTTTCCAGGGTTGTAGTTTTGAGTTTTTCATAGATTTCCAGAAAGTTAGTCATTCTTATTTAGGCTCTGTGCGGCAAAAGATTGAAACCAATTTTCCCTACTTCACTTTGTCAACATAAATCATTATGTTGGGAAGAACAGATTTCATTACTTCGGAGTCAAAGTAAGCCTATTCAATAATCTTGAACAAAAGAGTTGGTACAGTTTCTAAAAGATAAAAGATATAGGCCTACATAAGAATTTAATTTTCATTTTTTTTTGTTGCCAAAATTATCTTATTAGTTAAGCTGTATCAAATTCTTATTAAAAATATGTTCAACTTTCTCTGTTACAAATAATATATCTAATTAGTAGTGTTCTGGTAGTTATTACTGTCCACTCGGTTAAATCAATATTTGTTGCACAAGTCATCAAATATTGCAGTGTATTTACACTTTCTCCACCAGGCTACTTAATAACGCCACCCGGTTGGCAAAATTTCCTGGAGAGGTCACTGATAGTGAGTGCAGAGTTGTTAATAATGTTAGTCTAAAGTAATGCCAATCAATTCATCTATTTTTGCACTTTCAATGTTTCAACCTCCTCCTAAAACATTATATTCAGATTAAATCTTCTGTGTGTGATAATCTTAAATCTCTTTATTCTTGAATGTATACTTGGAGCTGTACAACATTTCATCTTTAGAATATGAGTTAAAAAATGCCTTAAATCACTAAATAAGGATTGACGGGAGATAGCAAGTTTAATTTGCACTTATTGAAGAATCGAGCAGATTAGCTTTTAACCATCAAGTTAGCACTATTTATTATGTACTATTTCATTGACAAATTTTGATGAAATTAGGAATGCTCACCTTGCCCTAAGTTCATTTTACTAATAGCTTTTGGAATTTGCACCTGCTTCACTGTCTTATACAGCTTTGTCTACAAGCAAACCACAAGTCTGGTTCTCGGTGAGCCAATGACTTTTAATATTCATATTTTAGCTCTTGTTATTTAATCATACGGTTATATATCTGATTTTGGTTGGAAGAGCAGTTAAAAAAATTAAATATATTTACTGCCAAAATTGAATATTTTACTATAATATTTGTGCTATTTTATAGGTATTGATAGTATCTAACAAAATGACAACTACAGACGAAATGTCTTGATATATGAATATATTAAAATGATTTTAATAACTTTATTAACTACCAAATACTGTTCTTCCTTTCAAAATCATTGTATATTTGTTGTAAGATCTTTATATATATATATCAATCACTAGCACAATTTTGAGAAAATTTAGTTTTAATAATTTTTTGTAATGGGCCAGGAAGTCAGTAAGATAATTTTTCCTGCGGTATTGTCAATACTACCTGTCACTTGTAATAATTCATCTAGTAGGTGACTATCCAAATATAAGAGACATGCACATGTTTATTTTCAAGCTTGCAAGATTAAATTCCCCTCCCCAAGTGGAAAGTGATTTGCAGTGTGCTCTACCAAACATCAAATCCAATATTTAAGAACGGATTTATTTTTAGGGATTTTCCTTACTACCCCAGAAAGTTCAGGGATGTGGTGGTGGGGGTGGGGGGGGGGGGGGGGGGGGGGGGGGGGGGAGGTTGTAGAGTGGGCTCAAAAAGTTGATGGTTTAACAGCATTCAACTGAAAAAAGTTTGGTAACAACTCACCACTGATCTCAGGTCACATTAGGTTAAAACAAATTTTTTAAAAGCTCATATAGAATTTAAACAAAATGTTTTCACTTAATTTTTGGAATGAATCCATTCACTTTCCCTTATTATTGGTGGTTGAAACCTTAGACCTCGCAAGCCCTTTTTATACAATGTTGAATATGCAAATCATCTAACATGAAATTAAATAAATAATTAATAGATTAATGGTAAAATGTTATCACTACACATCAAAAAGATGTTTATATTATTATAATAAAACACACTTCAATCCTATATTCTCACAATTTTATATAGCTTGCAAAAACATGTATGTAGTGGTATTTTGTCGAATTCATTTAAAAGCTGTCTTCACTATATTGTTTTAAATCATATTATAAATTTTATAACATGACTTTAAAAAAGATCATTTAAAGAGTATTAATTATCAAAGCATAGGTACAGTGTCTGTTCAAAGTAAACTTTTATCCTTATATTTGTATGTTTCAATCATGTCAATTTGATTTAGGTCCACTATTATGTCATTGTTAAGTCCTCAAATGAACCATTTGGTGTTCCATTTTACCATCAAACATTGGCATACTCTCTAATCTATGACTGGATGCTCTTCATTACCTTCTTGCCTTTATTTAATTCTGTAATCAACTAAAATTGAGTAAATCAAAGGTTAAAATTTCGCTCTAAATAAATTTTACAGGGTTCTATAAACAATTGAGCTTAATATGATGTCCTGAGAGTTTTTTAGGTTATATAATTGGGCTTAAGCTTACACAAGATTTTGTAATTTTTGTAGACCCTTATGAAATCTTGATTGACAACAGTATCCCACTATCTTGCTTTTATTTTATTGCAAGCCACATATTTTATTTTGCTATATACTATCAATGACCTAATTGAACTAACATCAACACAAGTTTCTACGGTTTGATCAGATATCACTTCAAAATTATAAATTGGTATACACCAACTTTGTGCACACAATTTGGAGCAAGATTTGTAAATCCAAAATTAAAATATTAGTTAGGAACGTTAGACGAGCGTCACCTCCTTTCAATAATTGGCTTTAGTAAACATATATAGGTAGCTTGTTATTATAAAATACACATTTTTAATTGTATAACTTAAATTTATTTAATATTATTCTTGGCTTGTAGTACATTTGATTGATACGCTCAATTAAATAGATTTGTGTGGAATTTCATCCCATTGGATTAAAACAAAATGTTTTAAACCATTTTGAAATTAATGCTTAGAGATTATCTACCACTTAACAGTAGCATACTAATCAGGTAGTAAAATACATATATGTTGTAAGTATGGTATCATGTTAAGTTAGTTCCAAAGACTTTTTTAAAATAATTCAAGCGACTACTTTTAAAATTAGATATATTTGGCTTAAAAAAACACATTTACAAACAAATAAAACAATCTGTATACGGTCCATTCTTTATGAACATGTATTCTTCATAAACTGATTAATGTTGACTAATGAATAAATACTGTGTGTGTCATTTCCACAAAATGAGCAAATGTCACTCTTTGCTTATTAATTTGAGTCTGGTTAGAAAAAAAATACTAACTAAAAATAAAAGCGTACTTTGTTGATATGAAAAATATTATAATTAATATGTATAATTTATTTTCCAACTTTTTAATTATTTAAATATATATGCAAAAGTGATTCTCCAGGCAATTTCCAATTTACAGTTTTTAATTATTTCATATTTACCTAAGAAATGATGAAAATTAAAAAAAAGTGTGATTTTTCACTTTTGATTTAAGATGAACAAAATTCTTATTTATGATTTTCTTTAATTATTGAGTAACAGAATAATAAGATCCTAAACAGCCGTCTCCAAATCATCCCGGGCTAGAAAATGTTAATACACAGTCGGGATGAGATAGTGGTGATATGGCAAGGAAAATTTACTTATTTACTATATGGTGTTACACTTTAGGCTTATCACTCTTTCTCTCTCACACTCTCTCTATAAAATATTTTGTATTTTTATTACCTGCATCATTGTCAGGCAGATTTGTCATTGCCTTGCTATACTAAATTGAACTGTTTTTTTAGACTCAATAAAAATAATTACAAGTAGTTTGTTTTTACTTTTTTAGTGTGTTGGTGCAAATAAATTACAAATATTAGACATTTTTAATATTTTATATACCAAGATTTTTAGGAGCTAATTTTGCGTTTCATGAAAATGACCCATATATAAGTAATAAAACTACCTAGTTGACTAGAAATAAATAAATACAGTAATACAAAGGTATTAAATTACTGTAACACAGCACACATCTTAGTACAAGAAAGTAACGCTTTACAATCTATACTTATAAAATAACATGTCCTGACTGACTGACTGACTGACTGATTCATCATCGCCGAGCGCAAACTATCAAGGCTACAAGCTTGAAGTCGGTGACCTGGTGGTCTAGGGGTAAGGTGTCAGACTTCTATGCTGGCGGCCGGGGTTCAATCCTCGGTCCCGGCAAAGATTTATCTGATTACCAAACCCTTCCTTCACCTCTGACAAGACATCTTGTGAATGTGGGGAATTGCCAGACCTCCACCGTGGTTCGGATTCCACGTTAAACTGTAGGTCCTCCATTTCATCTCACAATCACCCTACCCATTACACATTAGCGTAAGTGCGTATAACCCGAATGGGTAGTAGGACGCGGTGCTAATACTAATAATAATAATAATAATACAAGCATGAAATTCGGACTGTATATTCATTTTGTTATGTAGGCACCCACTAAGAAAGGATTTTAGAAAATTCCACCCCAAAGGGGTCAAAATAGGGTATGATAATATGTATGAAAGTCCGTCATTTTGAAAGTTACATAAACAAAATTTTCTATTTCGGTTATTGACGTAAAACAAATAAATACGTGTTTCAGTAATTTTGGAAATTTTATTTAATAAGGGATGAAAAAGGGGGTGAAAGTTTGTATCGGACTTGCATTATTTTTGATCTGAGGTCAAGTTATGGTAATCAACGTAACGTAATATTTTAAATTAATCTGTAAATACATATGTATATTTTCGTATTTGTATATAATCAACTTCCACGCGAGCAAAGCCGGGGGCAACAGCTATCTAGTCTAGTATATATGAAAGGCGAAGTTTGAGGGATGAATGATTATAATTACGGAGATTAGTCATAATTAAGTCATCCGCCGTAATTGAGTCATGTTTGAATAAATTGAAAAATGCTACCTATACATGGAATTCGAACCTGGGAGCTTTGGCTTAGTGTGCCATTGGTCTACCACAGAGCCATCCAGGGATCGTCCCATGTTCAGGGTCATTCTTCACTCGTTCTCACACCCATCACAGACTTGCCATAAAATATGAATGAAGAATGACCCCGAGGACGGGATGATCCCTGGTTGATCATTGACACACTAAGCCAAAGGTCCCGGGTTCGAATCCCATGTATAGGTGTCATTTCTCAATTATATGCTCAATTCCAATAAACGAGACACGTTTAATTCGTGTGCCCACCGTGGCGGGCGACAATGATGAGAAATATTAAACTTACAAACACAGAAGATAATATAAAAAACAGATCATTTCAATCTCGATCATCATAGATGTTTTATGCATGAGATAGTAAGTTTTTATATTGCTCAAAATAAGAACCTCTATCGATAAACTCAGAACATACAATTTCATTTCCTTGACTAGCTAAACACTATTCTGCACTCAAAATGGATATTCTTAACATTTGTACGGTGACAAATAGCCTGATTTTGGTAGGAAGTTTAGTAAGTTGGCTAAATAAATTTTAATATATTCATTTATTAAGTAATTTTATCTGCAGATGTCACTTTAGATAGATATTAGCAATACCTTTAAATAACAGAAATAATCTAATAGAATGTCATCGATGTTGGTCATATGTTTTAATTTTCTAAATTGTTCTCCCTCCCAAAATCGGGATTTAATCTCCCCCCTCGCTCGCCCTTTAAGAAGATTTTATGACTATAATACATATACTATACAAAATTAATCACAATTCGCAGACATGGGCAATACCACAGGATTGGGTGGGGCAATATAAGTTGGAAACACTCTTTTCATAAAATATATTCTTCCTATACCTTTCGAGAAAAGCATAGTTGGTAGGAGTGGTGTTGCAACGTTGTGCATGACATTTCTTACAGTCGCTGGCGATTAGACGAAGAGACAAATTAAGGTCATCATTGTGTAAGGAGTAATGAATTACATACGCGCAGAATACTGGTATATAACAATGGCCTTGGAATAATCTGACAGCCGAACTGGAACTGGAACTGCAGCTTGGCCATTATTCTTGATAGCTTCCTCGACAGATACCATTCGAGCGTGAATGTGTTTCGCCGTTTGGAACAGTGTTGTCGGGAGACAGGTTACTTGGGACCAGCACCATGATTGGTTACAGAACGGCCACGAAACGTACGGCTCTCAGTTGTTAGAAGCTGTAATAACTGCCTTCCAACAGTAGCCAGCGCTGCACAGCACACTGGTCTGTTCTGTAAGTGTTGCGTATTGGCTACAGCCCATACCATTCTGTGGCAACACAGCATTTGCTCCCGGTTGATCTGGCTCGCCGGGTGTAATTTTCCCAGTAGCATTCAGCGTATCCGGACACACTGTGGGTACACACTGTAGACTGAGTGATAAAGCCGGTTTCAAACGTGAGGGAATGAAGAATACCTAAAACCATCACCTGTGGGCAAGTGCTAACTCGCACGCCACTCGCGTTCGTGTGTATCAGCATCTACTCAAGGGGAACATATGGGCCGGCATTGTTGGCGATGCGATTGTGAGCCGCCCTATATGCTGCCAGATCGTTTGGATTCACACAAATACTCTTTTTACTTGGGTTGCTGGAGGACGTCTTATGGCTTGTGTGGCAGAGAATATGGCATCATTGTTACAGTGGTCTGCTCACCATGGATCACAATTGCAGCAACTAGACTATTTATTGAAGTCCACCCCAACCAGTGGAATGGCCACCTATCACCGGTCCTCACATCACTTGACTTTTTCTTGCAGGGCCATCTCAAAGAATTGGTATACCCACCTAACGACCCACAGCAGTCACCCGAGAATATTATTGCGCGAATTCATGCGGATGTTACAACATTTGACATAGACCATGCGAGGATCAACCTTAGAACACCCGATAAGTTTGATGTAAAGCGTGTAGTGTAACAATAATTGTGTGTTCACTTATTTAAGGTCGTTTTTCTCAAAAGATCTGGTGAAAACTGAATATTTGCGAAGAGTAATTTCGTTTATCTACCCACTTAATCATGTGGTATCCGTACCCCAAAATTACTCATTCTTTATCTACACGTTTCTAGAAGTGCTTGTTATTGAGGTGTATCCTTAACAGCTTAGTTATTTCACTTTGGACATTTGAATTGTTCTGTATAAAGATGAATCTACTATTAAGGGTTACCCATAAATAGAGGTTTCACTGTATAGTGGTGGTATTGAAACATTTATTGGTTTATAATTCAGGTTCACTTAAAAATCAATGTCATAGCGAATGTTATTTATTCTTAAAATAAATAAATAGTGTATTTTAATCAGGTCCCTTTCACTCAAGAGGGATCTTCGCGTGAACAATTCTGACTGACGTTCCTTTTACACGAGAGGGAAAATCTCGCTTGTTTCCCATCCACCCGTGTTCATTTGTGCTGTTGACGAGGTGAAGGATTCATCATGGCAGACGTGAACTAAATAGCGTTTTCTTTGACTCAAGAATGCTGTAGCCCTCATTAAATGTATTGTACAATTCCTGCCATTTCTCTTCCTTCTGATGGCGTTGCTTGTAACGTTCACTTGACACATTCTATTACACAGTATGATGAACTTGATTTATCAAAAGCGATAACTATAGTTTTTGTAGAATATTGAGCCATATCACTTTCCGATACTTCAACTGATCTACCGAGAAAGATCTCCCTCCAACAGCAGACTGGACGATTGGTTTATGCGGTATTTTTCACACGCCTCAAATAATTTCGCCTCTGATACAAGTGGCTGTTGGACCGGTATCGCTAGTGTTTTACCGCTCAACTTTTTCCATCTTTTGTGAGAACTCTCACCAATGTATCTCTGCGGGAAGAATTGGCGTGGCAAAATCTCTCTGTTGATAGTCTCCCTCTCGTATGAAGGGAGTCTGAAGCTGGATCGAGTCTAAATCTGTAAAAATGTATCAATTTCGTCTTCAAAATAAAAACTTACAGTATTATAACTATTTTATAACCACAATTTCTAATATAGATTGACAAAATTATTTAAATATACATTCACAATGTTAAAGAAGTTTCCCATGAACTTATCTGTATTCAAAGATTTAATGTAGTAAATTTGTTATTACTAATTAATATTATACAGTAGCCATTTCTGAAAGCGTTAGGAGTCGAATGCTTGGCGTTTAGATTTCACAGACCTGCCTTTAATACATTTCCTTATCTTGTTGAGTTTACTTTTATAAAATTCAGCAACTATATCGACTCTAAAAACAGGTTTTATTTAACAATTTTAGATTGAAAATAAAAATTGAAGCTATAGTAAGTTATTCAAATGACATTTAATTTACGCCTAGTATTTTGATAATCTTCCTAGCCAGTAATAACAAAAAACCGTGGATTGAAATTTGCTCTGATTTCGTAGTATAATCGGCTGCCTTTTAAAATATATTTTTTCCACCTACGAAACGTACCCTGTGGACGCGACCGTTGCCAGTAGATGCATGTGTGTTTTGTTATATCGAGCACACAGGAGGCATTGTTTGTGTGCTGCGCGTTATCAACTGCTGGCGCTGACTGGCGTGTTTGATATCTTCACGGTGTGCTTGCTAAACACCAGAGCTACATGTCATGTTCAGAGCTCTAAAAATATACTGAATATTAGGATCCTGGAAAGAATAACGTGTTGGCTACAGCATGAAAAACCGGGAATTTTTCGATGTCAGGGGAATTTAATCAAACAAAAAGGAAAAGTCTGGAATTTAAATTATACTTAAATAGTTTAAAATCTACGAGGATAATTAGTGAGAAATATTGTTTCTAGATGTTACCATAATGCATTACCTTGATGCAGATTTTTTTTTTAGAATCGCATTGTACTAACCGTTTGGGCTATCCTATACGCCTATGTACTAATTACGCAAATGGTTTTAGAAATTATTTATAGGAAATATACTCGCATTTGCCTGGAGGGAGATTGGAAAATATTTAGGAAAAATCACCCTGAGTACAACCTACTTAGAGGTGACCTGGTGGTCTAGGGGTAAGGTGTCAAACATCTGTGATCGGGGTCCGGGGTTCAATCCTCTGTTCCGGCACAGGTTTATCTGATTACCAAACCCTTCCTTCACCTCAGACAAGACATCTTGTGAATGGGGGGAATGCCAGGCCTCCACCGTGGTTCGGATCCCACGTTAAACTGTAGGTCCTTCATTTCATCTCACAATCACCCTACCATTACATATTAGCGTTAGTGCGTATAACCTGAACGGGTAGTAAGACGTGGTGTTAACAATAATAATATAATACAACCTACTTAGATTCGAACCTCGATCTCCCCGTCATCGACAGTCTATTCCAACACGAGTGGCGCGTTAGACCACGTAGCCAACGAAGCGGCTTATAGCAGTCTTAACATGGTTTGTTTTATACTATATTTACACGAAGCCACAAATAATACCAAAAATATTTAATACTTTTAAAATAAATTAAGTGTGTTTATATTTGTCAGTTGTTAGGATTGTTTTCCAAAATATGTGGCCATTGTAACAAACTATCAAATATACATTCACAAAGAAAAACTGTAAACAGGTTAGTTTGGAATTCTTTTTAAAATGTTGACTGGAATATCAGGAAAAATCTGGGTTTTTTGTGATACTCTTTTTAGACTCCATGAAGAAACTATACTTTTTTTTCTATTCATCATTGATGTTTTACAATATTATTTATCTTATAGGTATTCATATTATCTATACTTATAAAATAACATGTCCTGGTTGATTGACTGACTGATTCATCACGCCGAGCGCAAACTATCAAGGCTACAAGCATGAAATTCGGACTGTATATTCATTTTGTTATGTAGGCACCCACTAAGAAAGGATTTTAGAAAATTCCACCCCAAAGGGGTCAAAATAGGGGATGATAATATGTATGAAAGTCCGTCATTTTGAAAGTTAAATAAACAAAATTTTGTATTTCGGTTATTGACGTAAAACAAATAAATACGTGTTTCAGGAATTTTGGAAATTTTATTTAATAAGGGATGAAAAAGGGGGTGATAGTTTGTATCGGACTTGCATTATTTTTGATCTGAGGTCAAGTTATGGTCATCAACGTAACGTAATATTTTAATTAATCTGTAAATACATATGTATATTTTCGTATTTGTATATAATCAACTTCCACGCGAGCAAAGCCGCGGGCAACAGCTATCTAGTGTAATATAAGTGAGAGCTGCAGACCAACTGACTTATTATGGTTACAAGAACATCTAGTAACTTTTCTAGATGTCGGAGAGTTCTTCTCATGAAAAGTGTACTAGGTGTATGTCCATGCATATTTGGGAAAGTAGGGATGGCTAAACTTTTTGAATCATTGGCCACATTTACACTTTAGTTTTACGCGGTCCGCGTCTTACTACCAGTCCGGGCTATTCGCATATTTACACAGATGGGTGGAGATGAATCTAGAATGGGTTGATTGGTTTTGCTAATAAATTGATATTTTCAATTAGCTAAACAAACAAACTATGAAGTTGAAACAGAGCTACAGCTGCCACTGACATACAGTAGAACGCAGATCATCTGCACAGGGGGAAATCAGAATAATTGATCTTTAAAAAAATAAAATACTATTTCACACAAATATTTTGTTAATATATTACCAACATTTAAAGCATATCATATGTTAGTATGTACATACTTAATTCGCTGTATGACCCTACACCATGTAAAACAAATGGCATGTAGAGTCTGGTGATTACAGACAGGGAAAACCCGAAAAAGTCAGTGAATTTTTGGATGGCCGGGAAAACAGGGAAATGTCAGGGAATTTAACAAAAAAATAAGGAAAAGTCATTAAATTCAAAAATATGTCTAAAATATCCCATTAATTTTGCAACTAAACACTAAAACAAAAGTTAATAATACCTAAATAAAATAATTTTTTTAATTTTTAAAATAACTGATAAAACCATTTATGTTTAGTAGATACAAACTTTTTTTTAATATGTAATCAATAATAAACAAACAAAAGTCATCATCATCTCCACCATAAAAAGTGGAAAAAAGTAGTCGGGTAAATTGAAAAATGTTGCCTGGAAAACCTGGAAAATTCAGGAATTTTGTAAAATGTGTTTTGTAGCCACCCTGAGAGTACTTGACCGCTGCTGAGATACAAATCCCTATTAATAAATGTCACTGGCTCAACGGAATTGAACCGGTAACCTTTTGGCATTGCCATTCAGCTTTTCCTCAAACAAATGAATCAAGAATGATCTTGAGAAGGGGACGTTTCCCGCCCAGCTCAGTGGTTGAGCATTGGCAACGCTAATACAAAGGTGCTGGGTTTGATTCACGTGTCAAGGTGTCATTTTTCAACCACTTTAAATATTTAACATACTATCGTATTTAATACTATGACATCTTTATTTATAACTAGATAGTTGTTGCCCGCGTGGAAGTTGATTATATACAAATACGAAAATATACATATGTATTTACAGATTAATTTAAAATATTACGTTACGTTGATTACCATAACTTTACCTCAGATCAAAAATAATGCAAGTCCGATACAAACTTTCACCCCCTTTTTCATCCCTTATTAAATAAAATTTCCAAAATTCCTGAAACACGTATTTATTTGTTTTACGTCAATAACTGAAATACAAAATTTTGTTTATGTAACTTTCAAAATGACGGACTTTCATACATATTATCATCCCCTATTTTGACCCCTTTGGGGTGGAATTTTCTAAAATCCTTTCTTAGTGGGTGCCTACATAACAAAATGAATATACAGTCCGAATTTCATGCTTGTAGCCTTGATAGTTTGCGCTCGGCGATGATGAATCAGTCAGTCAATCAATCAGGACATGTTATTTTATAAGTATAGATTTTTTCTCTTGCAGAATGATACTTTAGTATTTCGCTATTTGCTAAGACGAGAACAATATTGAAAGGTACAGTACTTTTCTCATCAAAATCAACTTTTGATTTTTGTATCACGACAAAGGTAGCAAATTAAATGAAGTCCAACTTTTCAGGAAATAAATAAATAATGAGCTATTAAACTTACAACATACACTTTTTTGGGAAATATACAAATACATTCAGAATTACAAATAATTTGGAAACAAGGCTTTTTTATAAAATTAAATTTTATGTTAAAATATATTCGCTTCTAGATAATATAACAATTTATTATTGTATTTATTAGTCGTAGACAAATTTGATTATTTAACGATGCTTCGAGATACTCTACACTTAGTGGATTACACTGTGATTGCCTCGAGAAGGGGACATTTTCAACTTGAAAAGGGGCATATTTAAAAAATCATAAATGTATTTTTGCCAGTCCACAAGCTTACAGATTATTTCAATCAATTATGATGAATACAAATGATTATTCCTCTTTTTTTTAACCTTTAAAATCTTCTTGGACACTATTTTGTTTTCACTTTTGTTATTCCAAAATGTGTGTTATTATTAAATTCTTGAAAATGTTACTTAAACCAGTTATGGGTCTATTTATCGCTTGTAATAATCTTATTTTCACATTTAAATGAAGGAAACATCAATACCGTGACCATTGTACCCGCAACTTCTTAGTATGCCTGGTTTCACGCAAGCTAGCCGTATAATCTCCCACCACCCTCCTCCCTTTTTGAAAGAACCGGAAAATCACGCCTCGGATCGTGGAAAAGACGATAAAAAAAATAACATGTGACCGTCTGAATCACCTTGTTCTCCCTTGTATTCAGAGTCAAAATATTCCTTGCGAGGTGCAGAGCAAGAATCGGGGGTATAGTGCTCCTTCCCTCTCTTAACACAATATGATATCGTCCACCGGCTCGTAGAACCTGTTGGGCAAGTGGAACCCTCTCAAGGTTCGAGAGACACGACAAAACTGGATATTTAACACCATTATACACTGATAAAATGCCAATTTTTTGGTGGACTTGCTTTCAGCTTCCCCCAACGCAACAATTTTTATTTTCTAAAGAACATGTCTGGCCCTAGTATAGTCACAGGTGTGTTGTCTGTGGACAACGTTCCCCGATCCGTCGAATAACTAGTCCTTGGTTGCTTTTACTGTAAGTCTTAGTGCCCTTTCGAGTTATAAGTCTTACATTCATTACGCTAGTGGATTAGGGATGAAGTAAGATTTTATATAAAATGTGCCCGCATTTCCTTGAAGGGGGAGCGGGTAGCTAACTATTAATGGGAAAAACACCTTCGGTACACCGATCTCCCCCAACACCGGCATTCCGGTATTAACACACGAGGGACGCGTCACTCCCTTCGACTACCGTTGCGGGTGGTTTTTATGAGTTCTTCCCTGACATGAGGTTTCTTACATTTTGCAATATTCTTCGCCACTTAAAAACACTCCAAAATTATTTTTCCCTGAAGAAAATACTGAACTATGGGAAGTATTGATCCAACTGCCCTTAGTCTCTAGTAGAAGGCATTTCATTCGGTTAAGCAATGTTGTATCCCTGGGGGTGAGTCGGGTTCATGTGTCGTGCAAAGGGTTTGATACAACATTCGGGTTATACGAACTTACGCTAATGTGTAATGGTAGGGTGATTGTGAGATGAAATGAAGGACCTACAGTTTAACTTGGAATCCGAACCACGGTGGAGGCCTGGCATTCCCCACATTCACAAGATGTCTTTCAATAAATAATTACACTTACTGCAATTGACCTGTGACTGACTGATCAACTGTTGCCGAAAGAGTTCCTGTACGCCACTGGTTCTTAACCTTCGCAGATGTGCCACCAAATGTTGTTCAATGTCAACACACAATGAGTCGCTATAACATTAGTGAAATAAAGACTCAAGCTCAGTTTCACATAAATATAATCATTCATTCTGTCTGAGAAGAATGTATAGATTCGACAGACGGGTGAATTCATCTCGGAGAGTAGTTGAATGTATGTGAACTATTGCAAAGAATGAATTAGTATTGAAAGAAGCAAAGATGGCAGTGTATAAAAGCGTGTTAACGCCAACATTGTATTATGGATGTGAAGCGTGGGTTTGTCCGGAGAAAAACAAGAGCAAGGTGAATGCAGTTGGAATGAGATAAATCTAAGAAATTTATGTGGAAAAACTCATATGGACAGAGTAATGAATGAGTGACGAAGGAATGTGGTTTAGAAGGGACTTTAGGCCAAAGTGAAATAAGAGTCTTAAGTCGGTTTGGGAATGTTGAGAGGATGCAGGTGGATCGAGTGACGAGGCAATTATATGAAGGTAGAGTGTTTGGATCAAAAGGGATGGCTTATCTAAGACGTGACTAAATGTTGTAGGCGAATCAGTAAAAAAGAGAAACATAAGAGTTTTAAGAATACAATAGCTTGTATGACTCAGTGTATGGATGTTGTTGAAGGGAAGGGAGTATGCAAGTATAGGGAAGTGTGGAGAAAACGGACGAGGACGGATTAAGTAGGAGTTTTTTAAGTCATATGCGCACTTTCTTACCTACCTCGTAAGGGGATAGCGTGATTAGTTATGTATGTATGTTACTGTTTGGAATTAATAGTTAATTTAATGCTATCAAAATTTCGAAAGTCCCACTAACAGGCTTAGAACAACTGCTATACACGCACTTCAGCACATACATTCTGGGTCCCGGCACAGATTTATCTGATTGCCAAACCCTTCCTTCACTTCTGACAAGACGTGTATTAATCACAACTTGTGAATGTGGGAAATGCCAGGCCTCCACCGTGGTTCGGATTCCAAGTTAAACTGCAGGTCCTCCATTTCATCTCACAATCACCCAATCATTTACACATAAGCGTAAGTGCTTATAAGCCGAACGGGTAATAAGAAGTGGTGATAATAATAATACAAAGATCGGAACGAGACACAAAACAATCGTGATTTTTCGGTGATTTTCTGTCACAAAAGCACACTATAGACTAAGAAACATTTGCTCTGGAGTAGATAAATAATCTGTAAGAGAACAGATTCCACTAATATTATGCAATAAAACAACATAAAATCAAATCTATAATGATATAGCTATGGATGCGATGCGATTTATTATTGTGTGGTCTACTAATACACCATAATATGATTAAATGATATATATATATATATATAAAAATTATTTATCAAATACATATATTGTTAGATATGATTCATGAGTAGTTAATGAGTCTCCCCCCGCCACGCTCTTTGCCTCAAACAGCAGAATTATAAACTGTAACTTGTAATGGTAGAGAAGTAGATCAGTGGCCAACTTAACAAGCTATTTTGCGTTGCAAACAACTGATTTATATATTATATAACTGCACAATTGAACTATACCTAAGAGGGAATCTTTATAATTTGGTCATATTAATCACATAGTTCTTCAATAAAGCACTAGTTTCCAACCCTGTATCAGGGTTTGACCTCAATTCTTGTCTTTTGAGAACATGGCTACCCCTTGAAAACTCACAAGATCCCCGGTTTAAATTTTTATTTTAACGAAATCTTACTACCAGTCCGGGCTGTCCGCTTTTAATGTAAATGTACACTTGTGAGATAGGTATAATTTAGTAAAAATATACCTTGATCTGTATGGAGTGGAAAACAGTTTTAGGAAAAAACACCCCCAGTATCCCCAGGTCGGAATTTGAACCCTGATATCACACCGACAAACCAAACTAGCGTGACGTCAAGCCCGTATGCTTGATTCTAAAACTATACATTTCTTATATAATTAATTCATGTGAATCACAAATTGATACATGATAATTATACACCGTTCTGATAGTTGAATGTATCAAATTGAGTGAAAAATGACAATCTGAACACTGGAATCGAACCCGGGATCTTGGCTTTGCGTGCCAATGCTCTATCTACCACAGAGGTTCCTAAACTTTTTAGAGCGAATGAACTTTTCCACTAGAAAAAATACCTGGTGGAGCCCTTATAAAATTTATTTAGTAATGGTAAAGTTTACAATATAACCGTAAAAAACAAATGGAAAACATCCACATGTTCTGGTTGAGTCTTTGGCAATTGTCATTCCTACATATTGATTTTTTATAGTGTGAAAAGCACACACTCCCCAACCACTTTGGATTATTTTTATATAATGATTATACGAATCCGACTAATGTCTCAAAAGAGACTCGATGAACCCATTGGGTATTTTGGAAGTTACCACTCACCTAAACACGAGACCGCTGCAGTAAACTAAGTCACAACAACTGTCAGAGTTGAGTATTGAAAAGGAACCTAAACAGTAATATTTTTATCATTTAACCGCTTACATTTCTCTTAGAATTTTGCACCTTTCTATAATCACTGTAAAAAGTAAAGCTAAAGCTATAACCTCAACAAACCTTATGACCCCGCCAAAAGCATGCCTCGACTCTCAGGCTTGAAACCACTGCTTTGAAATGTTCAATCCGCCGTGAATGCTATCTTTTTTACGTCATGCATTGCTCGATTTCCTGATTTCCTGCTTGTTCTATGCAGTTGAATGGTTTTCTCCATTTGAGTCTTCACTTTGTCCACACACTGTGCCATGTTGCGGTAGTTCAGGGACAAGGCACAGCTGCCACAAAAGGCATGATTGATCCCTCCTGGACCAATGGAGGTTCCCCTCATATGATCCGTTCCCATTGGTTGCGTGTCGGCGCACCATGTTGCCATTTAGGTATCGGTGGCGAGTATTGGAATAGGGGTAGGTTTGGCTTGCTCTTCTCTCTCTCTCTCTGTGCAATCATTTCTTAGACTCGAATAGTTATTGCTTGGTTAATTTGTGTAGTTTTAATGGGATAGTTTCCACAATAGCTTAATAGTTTTGAAATTATTTTACAAATATTTGTATATCATATTTATGCACGAATTCTACAAGCCTTGTGCGACACCGACAATTTGAATCTAAACATATTATATACTGAGCAATAAAACATTTTGTCTTAGCAAAGGTGTTGAAGGCAAGTTTCCAAACAAATTTAGAGTATTTATTTTTTAGGGAAATTTTCCCTTGAATTGCTAAGCTAAATAAATATAGGTCAATTTCAAAAGGAAGGACTTTATCTGACAAATTTACAAGATCTACTTTAACGTATTCATACTTCAGGTCATGTGATCCGCAGTGGTTGCTCTTGATAACATGACACTAATGACATTAAAATATCAATGTTGACCACAAGAAATATGCTTGTGTTTTATAAAAGGTGCTCCAGATACCCATTTGAAATAATATCGAGGTATAATATGGCTTTTAATAGGTTATACCTCATGCGCTAATGTGCAGCATACTGGTTTGAATGTTTTCGATCTATTGGTTCTTTTGGGTTACGTGGTGGTCTGGGTGTAAGGTGTCGGACTTCTGTTCTGGGGGTCCAGGGTTCAATCGATTACCAAACTCTTCACCTTTGACAAGACGTGTCACAACTTGTGAATGTGGGGAATGCCAGGCAGGCTCCACCGTGGTTCGGATTCCACGTTAAACTGTAGGTCCTCCATTTCATCTCACAATCACCCTACCATTACACTTTAGCGTAAGTGCGTATAACCCGAATGGGTAGTAAGATGCGGTGCTAATAATAATAATAATAATAATAATTGCTTTAACGCGTGTAAGATCTAATTTAAAATTGAATATAGTAACCTAATTTTCGCTTGTCCCATTGATTATTTCGAAAATGAGATATTGAATGGTATTTGTTTCATTAAGTTTTTACTTTTGGAAATAAGCAACCATTTAGAAATAAATTAGAACTAAGAATACATTTAGTTCACTCAATACCTACTTATAATGGATTTAAGAAATCAATTCTAAATAGTTTGAAAATAATATTCAACGAATAGTAATTGCTGGTTCTCTCTATATAATTTGATAGCTTTATAAAAGAACGTTACATACGAAAAATACTTGATGACTTATGGCACAAGTTAGCTTTTATATCTAGGCTGTAGCTGAACGTCATCGCTGAAGGAACTGCATGGCTACTATGGGGAAACAGCGTTTGTGTGTATTCAATCTCCCCTCAAACACGAGACAAGTTTCGTAACGTTGGTTAGTCGAGGTTACCAGTAGCTCCTCCTTACCTCAAGACACGACCTTCCGACATAACTTAGAGCGAGGAGATTTGGCAACGGTTAACTGAGACTGAAGATAACGCTTTTCTCCATAAAAGACACATAGTTCTCACAGCTGCAATGATATTGAGTATAGGCATGGCCGTATTTCCCAACAAGATTTCGTATCATAACTAGTTGCGATTGTCCACTAGTAGTTTTTGTTTGGCCTTTATGTTCGCGATGAAATTGGGTACAAAGATTATTTATTTTATTCTTTAAATTTGGGACGTCACATTCATTCTACAAATGCTTATTTATTTATTGAATTAATTATCTTGAATAATTCAATAAGATATTTCATTAATTATAATTATCTTTCAATAATTCACATAGAATGTTTATTCACCATTAACATCACTCACGTTACAATAAATATGCAGCCATGAAAACAAGTTGAAATATATTCTACTTTTACTTTAACACTAAAATCATTCAAAAAGGGATTTATTGACCAAATGATGGTAAACTCCATTCACGGTAGGAATTACTCTCTGAAAGGTCTTTTTTCCTACCAATATCCTACTATATAATAGATTAATGGTAGGGAAAAAGGCCTTTCAGAAGTCAATTCCTACCGTGAACAGACATTATATATGTCATTCTAATATAATAAACTAGATAGCTGTTGCCCGCGGCTTTGCTCGCGTGGAAGTTGATTATATACAAATACGAAAATATGCATATGTATTTACAGATTAATTAAAAATATTACGTTACTTTGATGACCATAACTTGACCTCAGCATCAAAAATAATGCAAGTCCGATACAAACTTTCACCCCCTTTTTCATCCCTTATTAAATAAAATTTCCAAAATTCCTGAAACACGTATTTATTTGTTTTACGTCAATAACCGAAATACAAAATTTGGTTTTTTAACTTTCAAAATGACGGACTTTCATACATATTATCATCCCCTATTTTGACCCCTTTGGGGTGGAATTTTCTAAAATCATTTCTTAGTGGGTGCCTACATAACAAAATGAATATACAGTCCGAATTTCATGCTTGTAGCCTTGATAGTTTGCGCTCGGCGATGATGAATCAGTCAGTCAATCAGGACATGTTATTTTATAAGTATAGATTAACTTATTACAACATGTAATTAAATTACTTCAGATTTTTTCATATAGATACTAATTTGCATTATACTGTTCATAGTTTTCCGACAATTTTTTAAAAAATATCCACCTTTTTGTTTTTATAATCATTTAATCGGTGATCCCAAAGTTTGTCACAACTCCTATACTCCTCAATAAACTTCAGTTTTTTTCTCTTTTGACTAATCCACCTCGAAACACTGAAACTATGCACTAGAAGTAATAAAAACTCAAAATAGGTGCACGGAATCCAACAAACAATACGCTAGGTCGCACGGTTTTGTTGCCTCTGAACTCACTGCCGGCGGGAAGGTACAGTAGTCCCATGGCTTCTTTGGTGCTGACTGACAGCTGACGGCTTTGAAAAGTTACCAGACTAAATTATGTATCCCTACGCCGAACCAAATGATCTGCAAAAAACATGTGTTTAGCAGCTGTCACTTCTGACAGTCAAAATTTAGGAATATACCTAAATGTTGACTGTTAGAAGTCATCTGTGAGCTGCCAGTCAGCACCAAAGAAGCCACGGGGCTACTATAGCAACACGTGGCAACAAGCAACCCTGGCAGCAAAGTCGCACGCGGCAGAGGAAACAGAAGGCAATATGTATAGCATGCTACATGTTGCCTCTTGTTGCCCCGGTGTAAGGCCGCCTTTACAGGTCAGTGTTAAAATTGGCAACTCCGCTTGGGGCCTGGCGATCTGCTGACTCTTACGGATAATTGTGTGAATATTTACAATTTTCTTCATTTAAAAACTGAAGGCGTCCATGCACGATACTGACAGTTAATCTAAACATGTCTTCAGTATATCATTTAACAAAAATACTTCAAAGGTTGAAAAATACAACGAATAGACATGTAAATAATTTTAAATTAAATTTTCTAGTTAATAATTATATACCGTTCACAAACATGACTAGAATATTATAATGAAACCTACAAACGGTCACTGGCTCGAGACCCAGAAGGAGCATTCATTGTTACTCTAACCCAAAGGTCGCATGTTCAATTCCCTTGTCCAGGCGTAGCCCTTTGGCAAATATTTTAATAACATTTAGAGTATTATTTATGTAATTGCTTTAAACACTTACCAGCCTTGGAATGTATAATTTTGAAACATTAGGTACGTTTGTAAACTGTTTAAACTTTTTTTCTGAACAAGAATTTTCACCAAAGAGTTTGTAGTTAGTAAAAAATATATTTCCAAGCGTTGACGAAACCAAAGAAAATAATTTCCACAAGAAATTACCACAAAGACAGTTGTTGAAAATTCTTTAATTCTGGATTCTTACAAATTTATTTATTGGCCAAACACAGGAAAAGCTTTTTTTTATCACTTATTACTATCCGTTTGGACTATACGCTTATGTAGAGTCCTACTAATTACGCTAGTAATTTTAGGAATGAAGTATATTTATAGGAAGTGTACCCGCATTTGTGTGAATATATAATGGAAAATAAATTTGGAAAAATTACATTCAGTACACCCGACTAAGATTCGAACCTCGATCTCCCCGTCATCTGCAGTCTAGTATACTCCAAGAGTAGTGCCTTAGATCATGCGGCCACCGAAGCGGATGGACAAGAAGAGTTGCTTTTGATTTTTGTACTGAAGAAACTTATTTTCGAACTTTTCTTTGATTAAAATCTTCATTATCGTATGTCCAATAACTTAAATCTTCAAAACGATTGTTGAGGGACTAGTTGGTCCTCCTATGGTAGGATCATTGAAATAGTTAGCATCTATATCATGTCCAACTAATCAAGGCAACAAACGAACAGATAATTTGTAGTAAGCATAGTCACAAATGTACAAAACTGAGAATTCTGGAATCATGTCATCTGTTAGTTGCATATCACTAATCATACACGCAAAATGTTCAGCTATTGTATGTTTTGCTATATTATGACCCAAAACATAATGCGCTAAAAGCATGATCCACGCAAACTGTTCAAATCAAGTAAATTACACGAGAAACAAACCTTCAGCACAGACAAACAAACCGAACTAATCAGCAATACTGCACGTGGCTGTGTTGTCGACCGGCCTCAGCGCAGTGTTGCCAAACTTCAGTATTCCGGCCTGTAACTAAAGACGGCCGTGGTATAGGTTGTCCCTGGACACGTTGCTTCGGTTGTCCCTGGACACGTTGCTTAGGTTGTCCCTGGACACGTTGCATAGGTTGTCCCTGGACACGCTGCATAGGTTGTCCCTGGACACGTTGCATAGGTTGTCCCTGGACACGTTGCTTAGGTTGTCTCTGGACACGTTGCTTAGGTTGTCCCTGGACACGTTGCTTAGGTTGTCCCTAACGGGTAGTGAGCCGTGGATGGGTAAGGGGAAAAATATTGGTTGGGTACGAAGGATAGGCTCCAGGGAAAGGGGGTAAACAAACCCTTTAGAATCACCTCTGTGCTTCAGCCAGGATTCGATCCCAGATCTCAAAGCACCGGCAAAAGAACAAGAAAAGATGGGTGCCGTTGTCCTCGTGTCCACCAGTATGTGTCGTGGTCCTGTCCGACTCGTTAGCGTCGCATTTAAATCAAATGACTAGCTGAACAACGAATATACGGTACTCACTGTGACTTCTTAATAATTGATATAACTCGAACTAATTTTACCCTAATATAGCTATACATTTATACTTTGCTACCGAAATCTATGATATTGGCTGTTTCCGATGATTGAATTGCATTTTTCATGCTGGACGAACAGAAACTGTGGTAACTTGGCTGTTCCATAACTAATGCTAATATTTAGTTGTTGAAGTTAATATACAAGTTTAAAAAATATAGGAAAATATCTACCCTATTTAAAAAAACGAAGAACAAAATTGTTCCATTAATTTTAATTCATAAACTTTAAAGCGTGGTCCGTCATAAGAAATATATTGATGTTTTGTTAATAAATTGTTATATTTTATATCAATACTCCTCTGCCATTCCTAATTTACTCGGTACACCATTACAATGAAGTGTTTACTCCTGTCAAGGCCACTTCCGGTCATCTCAAGGCAGCGTCGCCCCAGCTGGTTTAGATTAGTTCACTTACATACTCACTTTATGGCATCAGGGACTCGAAAGTGCATTGCTGCACTTACATTCTATCCACTCTACTCCACCCTATCTCTTTCAGGTCCATTATAAAACTACCCCACCATCTCCGTCTAGGTCTTCCCAATGGTCTCTTCTCATATGGTTTGTCGGTCAATACCCTGAACAAGGTTCTAGAATCTTCCATTCGCGCTGCAAGTCCTGTCCACAGTAATATTCGAGATTTGATTAGCCAAAAATGAATTTGATGAGTACAGGATATGTCACTCATCATTATGTAACCTCCTCCACTTTCCTTTTTTTAACCATCTTCTTAAGTAACTTGTTTTTGAACATCCTAATCCCCCCCCCCCCACCATAAGGTAAAATAACACGTTTCACAACTATAGAGAACCTGTAAATCTTTTGTTTTGTTATATTCTTAGTTTAACATTTCTTGACAACAGGATCTTAATTTGCTGCACTTGACAGTGATGGCGGCCGATTAAATATATAGTTTTGAGTTCGTGTACACCACTGTGATCAGGGCCGCCAGATAGTTCTTTAACTGTGCAGACGGTATTATATCCATGTTCAATTAAGGCTATGGAATATAACGGGGTACTACCGCTGAACCATTATTTGATATGTTCTTTGTGAATGTTTGGTATATTAAATTATGTATTTATAAGAAAGTAAAAAAAAAATTAAATAAAAATAAAGACATGTCTATCCCCAGCCATATAAAAACTACTTAGACGCCATTAAAATTCAAATTTCACGAATATTTATTATTGTAGTCATTATTATTTCAGCCCGATCGTCATTAATGCTTTTTTTTATTGACTTCCAATATAAATTCATAATTTGATTGATCAAAACATCGGAACTTGATTGAATTGCAATGCAGTATACTATTTTTAGGGACTCGTTGGAGTCGTGTGTGTTTTATTAATAAACTAGCAATCCCGCACGGCGTTGCCCGTGACCTACTGTGGTATAAGAATTATATAAGCCACCCCTCCCCCCAAAAATGGTTTAGAATTACGGCCGATTTCGTACACTTTTCTGAGGATGATGAGGCATATTTTTATCACAGTTATTTCTAAAACAAAATTTTAAACCAGATTAACAATAATTTCTTCAAAAATTTGTTAAAAATAGCTTAATTAAAAAGCTAGTTAAAAATTTAAAAATCTGGCTTCGAGGCGCATTCGGACTTCCTATGTCCGTCCACCTATGTTAAAATTTCAGATCTCTGCGTGCCGTAGATTTGTCTGGGCGTCAACACAAACACACACACAAAAACTTCCTTTTAGATATTTAAATATTAAGTCGTGCAATTAAAGGATGGGTCTAATCAATCTTTTTTCAATGTTACTGGTAGTGAGAATCTTAAATAAATAAATGCACAGTTTTTCATAAAACTTGGCCCCCTCTAGCATGAGATAGGTGGGTATGTACCCAATCCCCCCACCCACTTATTTCCGGCGCCTATGATTGTGATGTACCGATCCTCCCCACACCTCCCCCATGTAACATGTAGACCAGAAGTCTTCAACCCACGGCCCTCTGGCTCATGAAAAATATAAAATTATTCCAAGAGAAAATTATAAATACATATCAATATTTTATACAATCAACTAATAAGACAAATACGTATTTTATTTACTTATTTCATAAACGATCTTTGCTTTTTACGCGAATAAAGTTACTACCTGTTTCTGGAAATGTACTTTGAACCGGCAAATGACTATTAGTAGACAAGACAAATCACGTGCCCTCCTGCTGAGAAAATCTAAAAATTAGTAAAAACAACAGCGTTACGTGGCTTAAGGATTACCCCTTATTTCCAGCATATACATTTTGTTAGGTATTGTTCGAGCGCTACTATGTAGGTCGTGGTGGAAACGGGAACCTTCATGTACCAAACAGACCGGCAAACACCTTTTTTTATTTCTCCCTTGCTTTCAAGGACGAAGGAAACGAGTGGGTAGCGGGTCAACTTTATTTCTTGCCAGGGGAGCAGGCAAAGTGATAGACAACAAAGTGGTCGACACGAGAGGACAAAGTGGTAGACAGCAAACTGCTAGACACGAAGAAACGACACGGACCAAGTGATCGACACGAGCTGGACCATGTGATAGACAACCAACCGGTAGACAAAATGAAAACAATTATTTGGAAGGCTGGTTGGGTCAAGTGGCCGACACGACTTGGACCAACTGCTAGACAAGCTCATGTATAGGAGTACAAAGTGATAGACAACCAAGCGATCGACACGAGAGGACCAACTGCTCGACAAACTTTGATATCATCCAGTTAAGAGTGGGCTAAGTGACAGAACAGTTAATTCAATACACGCTTGTCCTTGATTTCAAGTTATTTTCACCTACATTCTTACTCTAGCAAACCCTACAAACATATGTCAAGTAGTGTAAGTATGGTTTAACCTCCTAAATAACACTGTATGCAAGGTGTAAGTAATGTTTAACCTCCTAAATAACACTGTATGCAAGGTGTAAGTATTGTTTGACCTCCTAAATAATACTGTGCTAGGTGTAAGTATATTTGACCTCCTAAATAACACTTTATGCTAGGTGTAAAGTATTGTTTGACTTCCTTAATAATAACACTTTTTGCTAGGTGTAAGTATTGTTTGAACTCCTAAATAACACTGTTTGCTAGGTGTAAGTATTGTTTAACCTCCTAAATAACACTGTTTGCTAGGTCTAAGTATTGTCTGACCTCCTAAATAACACTGTTTGCTAGGTGTAAGTATTGTTTGACCTCCTAAATAACACTGTTTGCTAGGTCTAAGTATTGTCTGACCTCCTAAATAACACTGTTTGCTAGGTCTAAGTATTGTTTGACCTCCAAAATAACACTGTTTGCTAGGTCTAAGTATTGTCTGACCTCCTAAATAACACTGTTTGCTTGGTCTAAGTATTGTCTGACCTCCTAAATAACGCTGTTTGTCATACGGTCTAGTAAGGTTTTAGAGTAGCTTGAATAAGAGTAATCATTCCGACTGAGTGGATTGGGCTGATAGTTACCACCCTTGTGATTTTTACATTTAACTTTTACACTGATGCGGGATTATTTCATCTTAACTTAGCTCCTTATTTTAACATATTAATAAACCTGGTGCTAAAGCAACATCAACAAAATATTCTTAGCTTCGATGGTTGATGGTCTAAAGCGTCATTCTCAAAATAGACTGGACTGTCAATGACGGGAATATCAGGCTTCAAATCCAGCTGGGTGTATGGAGGGTGATATTTCATTAATGGTTTACATTCTCCCTACATGCAAATGAGAGTACATATCTTATAATAACAACATTTCTTCTTTAATCCATTAGTGCAATTAGAATTTTTTTTGTAGCACTGTGTCTTACCACCTGTTTGGGTTATACGTGTATTTACTAATTACGTTAATGTGTTGTGAATGAGGAAGATTAAATTTATATAAAGTGCACCTGAATTTGCGTGGTGGCAGGGTGGAAAACCTTTTAAGAAAAATCACCCTCACTGTACCTGGCAGAATCGAACCCTGATCATAAGCTACCAACTTAGTTTCTGGCAGTTGCTCTTTTATATAAAATTTTATTTCATCTTGTTAGTTCTTAAAGTATGATTTTACCATTTATAACAAAACGTTTGTCTCCTTTCCTCAGATCCGATAACTCGTTTCATTCAGAGAAACATTCTTTATTTTCAGATACCATATTGTATGTAACAAAACCTATTATTTATTCGAAATTATAACTAAACCAGTGTTAGAAAATATGTTTTGAAGAGTGCAATGTGTAAGTAAATTATTAAAATTAAAAACACGATAGTTTAAGTTTATACACATATAAGGGGACCTCACCCTTTTTGGGCTAGTTAAATCTAGGGTGTCGGGAGGACAGCAATTTCTAGGAGGATCCAGACCATCCTTATACCCAACTTTCTAAGCCCATGTTTATCACGTTGTTAGTTTTGAAATAACTTGTCTGTCACTTGAGCCACTCTTAACTGGATTCATCTGATGTTTGTCGAGCAGTTGGTCCTCTCGTGTCGACCGCTTGGCTGTCTATCACTTTGTCCTCTTATATGGGAGCTTGTCTATCACATGGTCCAGCTCGTGTCGATCACTTGGTCCATGTCGTTTCTGCGTGTCTAGCAGTTGGTCTTTTTACAGATTTGTTCTCTTGTGTCGATCGCTTGGTTGTCTATCACTTTGTACTCCTATACTTGAGCTTGTCTAGCAGTTGGTCCAAGTCGTGTCGGCCACTTGACCCACCCAGCCTTGCAAATATTTTTTATAGCTTGTCGAGCAGTTTGTTGTCTAGCAGTTTGTATGGTGCCTCTTGCCAGCACAGCATGAACGAACGCGATACTAGACTGCAGGAGTGCGCATGCGCTGACGCCGAGTATTTGATGCGGCCGTTAGGGGACTACAAGACATTACCTTCCCCTATCTCCAGACCCAACCAAGGGCGCCGCAATGTCATGTAAATAAATACATTTAAAAGGAGCGCTTGACGAAATTATATTTTCTTTAACCGACTCCAGTGGCAGCGGTATTATTGTTTCAACAGACTCTAAATGAATACTAACTCAAGTCTGACACCTTAGCACAGGTTGTATTGTAGCGCGTTTGCTTACTGAGTTTTAAGGTCCCGGGCTCGATTCCCGGTATGGCCGAAAAAAAATGACAGATGACTTTCACTATGATGAATTAATGGCCAGGGTCTGAATGTTTGTTCTAGATTTAAGTTGGCTTATAAGTCGTGTGCTGATATAACCAATAGGGTCAAAAAGTGCACGTTAAATACCTCAAACATTAATAATAACTCTAACAATAATAACCAAACAAAAATATTTTTGTTAAAATATATTTGGCACACTCGATTAGCTATCCCCCCCACTCCCCCCGATATTTTCGGGCGACGCCCTTTGAGAACCACTGGTAGAACTAAAGGGCTTACTCATCGCATCGTATACGACCCGCTTGCCAGAGCCGGATTAATGAGTTTTCGGCGAACTTAATATTTATCTCTACATTTTGGAGAAATTGTTTCGCTCGCCGATGGGAACTATCAGCAACATGAACTATTTATCTTTCAACGTCATTATTAAATATGCGTGGGGAATACCAGGCCTCTACCGTGGTTCGGATTCCACGTTAAACTGTAGGTCCTTCATTTCATCTCTCAATCATCCTACCATTACACATTAGCGTAAGTGCGTATAACCCGAATGGGTAGTAAGACGCGGTGCTAATAATAATAATTAAATATGACTAACTATAATTAACATATTAGGCCTACGTGCTTCCCCCCCGCCCCAAGGCTACCACGCATCTGAAGAACCGGGAAAACGGGTAATTTTTCAAAATCTAGTAAAAATACTTGAATTTGTTATTTTGGGAAATTTAACTGAAAGCTTAAAGCCGCGTGTACACTAACAGTACGCCAAACTGCGCGGCAACACTTACAAGTGGTGGGGGTGTACGGTTCGCTGTTTTTCTGTTAGTATCTCACAAACCCAAGGAGAATAATACGTAACAAGAATCGGCAACCATCCTTCTCGCCTTGAAGAAGCAAAGTAAAAAAAATACACCTGTGCAGAGATTTATTCTTTTATTAATATTGTCTATCAACTACTCAGATTTAATAAATATTTTAAAATTGTAATTACTTTTTATTAGATGTTATAAAATAAGGGTTATCACTTTTCTAGAATAATGGAGCTCACCCACCCTACGGTTCCACCACCCCTGCCTGAAAATATTCATGTTTCAAATTTAACTTTTTAAATTCAAGAAACAATACTCAATGAACCGTAGATTAAAGAGAACGTTTTATTCTCATCTCTAGGTTGAAGTAAAATATATGTTCGTCGGAATGTTCGCTTACCCGTCCACACTGTTGAAACACGTTCGCGCACCTCTGATGGTTCGTCGAAATACCAACATTGGTTGGATCGGGGAAATGCGCGTGGCTTTGTTGTAGGTTCGCTGGAATGTTGCAGCACTTTGCGCGGTTCGGCGTTCGTTTCGCTATTCTTTTCTCCTTCCCCATAAATTTTAAATCATCCTGTTTTAAACATAAGTTAAATTATTTAATATTAGCTATTTTGATGAAAAATAAAATGTTATTACTCTTTTCTTCAATCCAAACTGCCTGGAAAAATGGGAATTCCTTCTGGAAAACTTGAACAACACAGGGAATATGGTAACAAGAAAATAGTGGCAGCCTTTTATATTTGGCAAAAATTACACTAATGGGTTAGGGATTAGGAATGCTAAATTTAGAGGACATGCACCTGCATTTGCGTGGAGGGAGAGTGGAAAACCACACTCAGCGCACCCGACCCGTATTGAATCCCCCCCCCCCCGCCCCCCGTTTTCAGGAGTCTAGTCTAACACGAGATAAGCCGAAGTTGAAGCATTGCTAAGGTAACCTGTTTAAGCAATTCTACTGGATTTTTACAAACAAATTATTTATTCTCAGAATCATTTGGTAGTAATTATAATCACTTGTATATCATTTCTACCAGGGCTGTGGAGTCGATATGCCAAGCCTTCGATTCCGACTCAAACTCCTTCAAAAATGACTCGTGTATATTAATAATTAGTAATAACAAATCTACCGCCATTAAAATGCTCCAATACAGATGACTTCATAGGAAGCTTCTTTGACTTAGTGAATTTATACTTAAATAAGTTTTTATAGCCAAATTACAAATTTAACTTCTAAATGATTATTAGCACCGCGTCTTACTACCCATTCGGGTTATACGCACTTACGCTAATGTGTAATGGAAGGGTGATTGTGAGATGAAATGAAGGACCTACAGTTTAACATGGAATCCGAACCACGGCGGAGACCTGGCATTCCCCACATTCACAAGAAGTCTTGTCAGAGGTGAAGGAAGGGTTTGGTAATCAGATAAATCTGTGCTGGGACCGAGGATTGAACCCCGGCCGCCAGCACAGAAGTCTGACACCTTACCCCTAGACCACCAGGTCACCAACTTCTAAATAATAAAGTATAAAATATTACTATGGTACTATAAGTTTTTATTTTGAAGTCCACAACCCTGATCTCTACAATACAAACTAACTCGGGACATCATTGAATACCGCATGCCAATAGAATATTCTCTCGTACCATGGGTTCGCCAGGTCTTCCCAAGGCCAACCAAATCGTAATTTTTGATTTACATGCAGATACTGATAACTATTTTAAAATTCAACATTTGTACCAACGCTATCTATTTTTTCTCCTGGGGTCATGATCACAATTTTATAGTTTCCGTTCAACTTTTTATATGGTTGCTTGATCGTTATTTAAATACATTGCTTGTCTTTTAAAACTTGCGGCACACCTAATCGGATCGGAACGCGTTGGAAATTAAACTTGCGGCACACCTAATCGGATCGGAACGCGTTGGAAATTATTTATTACATGCATTTCAATGGAGGCCCGCACACTTTCTCGAATTTGATCGGAAAAGTTACGTTCAATCGGAACGGAACGAATCGGTTTGCCATGGTGGGAATAGTTTAACGGATTCCGAAGCTATGCGCATGCGCGTCCTCAAATATATTGCATTATTCTCACAGCTGACAGTCGACATTTAGGCATATACCTAAATGTCGACTCTCAGAAGCGACAGCTGCTAAACACATGTTTTTTCAGATCATATGGTTCGGCGTAGGGATACATAATTTGGTCTGGTAACTTTTCAAAGCTGTCAGTCAGCACCAAAGAAGCCATGGGGCTACTGTATGTACCTGTTGGTTTTCGCTTCCTCTTCGCCGACAGTTTTTTGTTTGGTTAAATACGTCTTTGGGAGAATTAATCAATTGTTTATCTTCACTCTGTGATTTATGATATTGGTATTACAACCATTATTATGACAATGTTATGAAAGAAAATGCCATATTAAACATTGTAGTACCTAATATAGTATGTAAACCGTGTTTTTAATTTTTTACCCGAGTGTCACCTCCAGTCGTTCATTTGGAGATATACAGTTCCTGTATTTGGTATCTTGTTTACTAATATTTTGTTCGATTAGTTGTGAAAGTTCGCTAACATTTTGTAACTCATACTAGAGTATTGAAAAAAAAAAAATTGTTATGTATCATGTGAGGAAATATTCCCCTTATGTCTTAAGTGTTTCATTTATGTCGTGCACCCAAAGTCTCTTTGAGGGTGATTCTTCCCTTCATCGGCAGCAAGGCACAGAGCAACCACCATTGCCTCTTCATTGCTGCTATCACTCAACCTCAATTCAAATATGTGTACCCTCTTTGGCTTCTTTCCTTCCGACTAAAAACAATTCTGAACAATGTGTCCGGGATCCGATTAGGTGTGCGGCAAGATTAAGAGCGCATGTTACCAGTTTCGGTGACAGCACGGTCTAACGCGCTACTCTCGCAGTAGACTGGACGGTGAGATCGAGGTTCAAATCTAGGTCAGCTCTACTGACCCCCCCCCCCCAAACACAAAATGGTTTTCTACTCTACCTCCACGCAAGTTCGGGTACACTTCCTCCAAATATAACCTTCAAAATCCTTAAGACCATTATCGTAATTAATACATAAACGTATAGTGCGAATGGTTAGTAAGACGATGCGGCGTTAAAAAAATTATCACAGTTGCTTGGTGAAGACATTAGTTGCGTGAATAACACGCTCGAACCGAAAACTGCTTTCAACTGCACTTTTCAAACATAGCAGCGAAAAATTGTTACCTATGAATTTTTTCAATAGATTAGTGATAACCGCAACGGTTTCACGGTTCTCAATTTTACTCTTTAATAATGAAGGTTCCAGGCTACCGCCCACACGATGTGACTCCAAGTTAGATGTACCCTGATTTTGATAGGAAGAACAGTAGAGAAAATTCAAATATATTTATTTTTGGCCAACCTTGATAATATTTTACTATATCATTTGAGTTATTTTATAGATAATGACATCCACCAAAAGGGAAGTTTGCAATGACTTGATATTATGAATACATTGAAATTGTTTTAGTAACTTTCCTACTACCAGATACTGTTTTTACTATCAAAATATGCAGACCTGGTGGTTTAGAGATAAGGTGTCAGACTTCTGTGCTGGAGGTCCGGGGTTATATCCTCGGTCCCGGCACAGATTTATCTGATTGCCAAATCCTTCCTTCACCTCTGGCAAGACATTTTGTGAATGTGGGGAATTCCAGGCCTCCACCATGGTTCGGATTCCACGTTAAACTGTAGGTCCTCCATTTCATGTCACAATCACCCTACCATTACACATTAGCGTAAGTGCGTATAACCCGAACGGGTAGTAAGACGCGGTGCTAATAATAACAATAGTAATACTAAAACTATAAAATTTAGGCTTTATCTATGTCAACCTGAGCTACCTTTTATCCGTGGGATGACAGTGTCTCACAAAAAACTACTATTGTTGGTATTTTCTGTCATTTAAAGTTTTTTTTGTCCCAATATTTTTAAAAATTTAGTGACAAATAAGGAAACATAATATTCGCAAATACAAATTTACACATGCGAACGTGCATCATACCCTTTTATTACCTAAAGAGTACCCTGTCATCCTGACCGTTTCTGTGGTCAAGTGGTCATAGCTACTGGCTACATATCCAGAGGTACCAGGTTCGATCCCCCGTGTTTCCAGATTATTTGTGAAGCAGTGAGTCTGGAACGGTGGTATTGGGGGGAGGGGGGATTAGAATCTGCCTCGGGAGGACAAATGAAAGAGCTATTTGAATGAAAAAGTAGCGGCTCCGGTCTAGGAAACCGAGATTAATGGCTGGAGGGTTCGTTGGGCTGACCACATGACACAATCTATATTTGCAGAAGTTGGCATTATATTCGCCCAATGGCGGCCGCTTATGCCGTATGGAGCCCTACATGACCCATTTTACTATTTGACTAAATATTGAAAACTTGTTTTTTGTTTTCATAAACAGGACTAGTTCGATTTATTTATATTGTTGACATGTACATATTTATCTTTGTTTACCACACAAGTATGTTTTTCTTTATATTGCTCACGTGTAACCTCTAACTAATACTTTTTTATGGTTTTTTTTCAGGTTTTTCTTTTATGGGCTCAACTTTAGTCGTTGAACCTTCAGTAGCTGGCACTGCAAAGAAAAGGTATGGATGGTTTTGGGAAGTTTATTTGTAGAGATGGGCATTACAGTATATTCTAAAATAATATTTATCCCAAAAAACCTGAATATACATAAATATTTGTATAATTGTTACAATTTATTGTATAATCAGTGATCTCACAATATTTTCACTGCAGCTTTCTAACCGTCCAGGCTATTTGCATTTAATTGTGTTACTGCTGGGGTTGGGATGGGTAAGGTAAGGATTTAAATAAATGTGTCTAAATTTGTTTGGAGGCAGAGTGGGAAACAATTCAAGGAAAAAAAAACCCACTACACCCGTCCGGGATTTGAACCATGGCTTCGCTATCACCTACAAACCAGTTGACAAGCTTGACGTTTAGCTTGCATGCCCACCGATTCGGTTTAATGTGATTAATTTTGCCTAAAAAAATTATATGGCATATCTGCAATATTCTCTTTAGTTGATGCTTTCACCATTTTTGACCACGTCATAAAATGGAACTTGTAACACACAACTGACCTGTGAGTTTTTACTAGTTTTGTTTGTTTCGTAAACTTGATTTTCAGACGGTAAACAACGTTGGCATTTTGGGGAAACCTTTTGAGACCTTTCCAATTCCCTTCCTTTACTTCAAGGCTCAAGACTGAAATGAAATTTTTAGATTTTTACATTTTGCATATTCTTGATACATATTATGTTTATTCCTAATTGTCAAAACTGTTTAATGTGTTGTATAATAGATAATCTTTGTTTATGTTGAATTACCTGTATAAATTTTTTTGTTAAATATAATCCTGTCATAAATTTAAATGGAAATTGAGCTTGTTTGTTTTTCTGGATTGTCTAAATTTTATTTTTCATACTAGCTTAAAAATAAAAATAAGTAATTATGTTTAAGCAATGGTGTTACAACTTTCATTTTATTACGCAACTAATTAGTTTAGTATAGGACTAGTAATTTTGTGCTTTCACTCAAACTTACTGCTACAATTCCTACAAACATAAATAATGAACATTCTTACATAACTTACACTCTCTTTGTTTGGATCCAATGTAGTGTAAAATTTATTGATCTCAATACTGTTTAAATAGCCACCTGAAAGTTTTATTTAAACTATTTCCATAGCAAAATCAGCTTAAAGGGCCACCATGAACCCCTAATTTAATGTCAAAACAAGTTTACAAATGTACTAGTAATTAATATAAGTATATCTTCCCAAAAACTTTATGACAAAGTCTCTCTCTTTGTCACTCACTCTTTGTTTTTATAATCTATTAACACAATTTATTTTTATCAGAAGTAATTTACAACTCCACACTGTTTCCTAAACTATTTTTAAAAGTTATTAAGCGATCCACAGTTTACTGCCAGAAATAAGATACATATAGGAACAAACTTTATGGTCACTGCACAAAATATTTAGGTTCATTTGAAGATCAAGAATTAACCCCGGCTAGGTATTACATTCAAGACTACGCTTACAACTTGTGATTTAAATTTAAGGATAACATTTTATTAATGTTTTGTTGGAAAATTGCTGTTTTTTTCTGAAACTTACAATTCATAATTCTAGAACAAATATGGTTTGAAATCTTCCGCAAAATTTTCACTGTCACACCAACCAAAATATTATTTATATTGAAGGCTTGTCACCAAAGCCCTAAAATGCAAATAAAAATGGCATACATGTTTATCTAACGAAGTATATATTATGGAAGGTGCATAATTTTTTTTATAATTATGAGCTGTTAATTTCAGAAATAACAGTATTTGCCTTGCACAAAGTAGAATGCTCAAAATAATTCACATGTGATAGGGGCAGCCTAAGTGCAAGATGTTCATGATTGGACTCAACATTTGGTCCAGGACAAATCACTCGCTGTCACTTTATACTTTCGGGCTCCTAGGACAAAGGAAGTATTTTGATTAGAAATTTGACGAATGTTGACGTTTCATAACCCCCTTGGATCCCAAACAGTTTTTTTTTGCAATACCGTTTGTTGACCTAGAGTCGAATCCATTTTACCGATTGGGCTAAAACTTTGTATGGTATATTAGAGATTTTTCATAAAGTAAAACGATAATGATCTTCTCGCAATCGTCTCTAAAGATTTTTTAACTAAAATTCGTATTTAAACGTTGGTTAAAAACTACAAACAAAATTACGTGTCTCATTTTTCAGATAAAGTGGATTTCTCCAATTTCAATGTATTTCCGCAACTCTGATACAATAAAATCTTTTCGTTGCAGGGTTGTAGGACAATTAAAGATACAAACCTAGTATTACTTTTTTTTTTACCAATATTGAAGATAAAATATTGTAAATATTGAAGCCCGGGAAATGGGCGCTGAAAATTTACATAGCTTATACATCCAGATAATCAGATTATCTTTAAATTATAAACTTCAACATTTTGGGGTTGGGCCCTCTAATTTTACAAAACAGAAAAAAAACTGTTGCATCTAACTTGTGGCGACAGAAAAATACCTGCTGACATAGCATGGTATGTTCTTTTTTTTACTTTCTCGTTTCAATGTGTTACCGTTAGTGTCTATTATTTACTTTATTCTTTTTGTTGAAATATGATGCTCCCCTCCCTCTTATGTTTATATAATAATATATTTCACTTATCTTATCGATCATAGGAAGAGAATCCTTTGTAGGCCCGATATGATTTCCGGTCGTTTGTACGCTCGGTTTGATCCTATAAACAGTTTCAAATATTAGATTTATTTTAATTTATTGATTGCCATAATAGTTTTGGGTTTCCATTATCTGTTTTACCTTAGTGTGACCGGGTATAACATCAAGTGGTTGAGTCCAATGCAATCAGTTTCCTTCTCGCTGTGCCTGGTGTTTTAATTATGTTTATAATGGAGTGGGCTGATGAGTAAGTTATTGAACAGTCCCAGCCAGTCCGCGGGTAAGTTGTAACTACTACAACATTAGCGCATTTCCTCCATGTGTTTCTTTCATCCCCCTAACGATCAACACGGTCAGTGCCAGACAAAGCAACCCACCTCAACTTCTTCGTCATCTTCCGTATTCTTTTTTTTTTGCCATGTTTTAAACTCTCTTTAACCGCACCGTCATAAACTAATCACTTCCGCCCTGCGAACTCATGGATCAATAAGGAACTTCATCCGATTCGGTGCTGTTCTGACTTTTTCGCACCTGTTCATTGCCGATCGCGAGCATATGTGAATGCTACCGAATACATGTGGTCGTTCGGTTCTTTGTGTTCTCTCCGGTGTAACTCTAGCTTAACTAGAAAGTGTAGTAAGACACGGGGCTAAAAAAATAATAATCCTCTTAGCCACATGTTTTGGTCTTGGGATAGGTCCGATAGGCCGTCCTTCCCAGCCCCATGTGTGTTTGTGTGCTACGGAAACGCCTCGCCTCTTCACACGGTATCTTCGTCCTTGTCAGCTCTGAGGCGAAGGAGTCGATCACGTGCTGGTAATCCGTAGCCTTGGGCACTTCCGATACCAGTCAAAAAGAGTGGAATGGTAGAGAACGCGAATTAAGGTCCGAATCTTCTGGGTAGTTTTTAGCAGTCGTGAATCCGTTAAAAATAAAAACATATATTATAAGTAATCCGTATTGGAGCATTTTAATTACGGTAAATTTGTTTTAGTTACTACTAATTATATACTTTAGCCATTTATGAAGAAGTCGGGGTCGAAAGCTTGGCGTACCGACTTCACAACGCTTATTAATACGCCAAGCCCTCGTCTTCGACTCTTTCATAAATGGCTAAAGCAGTGAAGGCGCGTGATATTTATTTTTGATGGGGGCCAGGTCAAAGCCTACTGGTAATGGTTTTTTCTCACCGCGTGTTAAAATATTAAATTCATTTAAGTTTTCTATTTTTTTTAAATCACTAGAATTACAAAATCATTAAACACATCTACAAACAGAAATAATAAAATATAGATTTTGAATTAAACTTACGAAGGGATGACATTATTTAATTATTTGTAAAAAGTTGGGCACGTCTGTCCTTCTGACTGGCAAACATATCGATGACTGTTGTAGAAGTTTGGAAATTCAGCAATTTCTTTCTTATGTATAGAACAATAACCAAACAACCATCGAATTAAACCTGTCTTGTACCATGGTGCTACGAAGGAACGTTTTGATTCTTTTTAACACATTGAAACTACGCTCCATCGCGGAATCGATCTGTAATGCAATATTTACTGTTCCAAATGTTTTAAATATACCTACATTAATTTTACAAATGATTTGCACATTCTTAATGTTTAAAAGAAAAATTCTTTCACTTAAATGTTTAAGATCCTTAGAGCCTACCGTTGTCCACAATCCCATGCCACCAAACAATAAACAACTCACAGTTAACCACAATGGTTTTTTTTTAACAAACCAAGCATTAGGAAAAGTAGTTTTTTTTCTTGCCACCCACCTGCGTAAATGTTAAGTCACTAGGCTGATGTGCCCCTAACCGTTTAATTTCAAGTTTTTCTTGCAGTTTTAATGAAAAACAGTTTTTAAATAAATAATCTACTTTATTCATTTTAATTAATCACTTTCACTCGTCACCTTAGTGGATCTCTAACACATACTAAGTACACGTTAAAACTAAATAAAAACTATATCGAATTCCGAGCCCGCCTAGACCCGCCCGATGAACTACTGTTTAGGCCGGGAACACACGAGCTTTGTATCAACGGACGTTGTAACGGACGTTATTTTTGACTGACGTTATTACCTTGGTCACACAGAACGTTAGTATACGCCGAATAACCAATAGATAAGAAAAATGGACGATGTTGAAGCCGCGGTTATCATTTATGCTGCATTCAGAATGCGTAAAAAAAAAAAAAAAAAAAGGAAGCAAAGAAATCTTCGGTTACTGCTTCGGAAATATTCAACCACTCTTCATTTTTTTTATTACGGTCTTTATACTCGCTGTTAGTTACAGCCCACAAAACAGGACGTTTTTCAATCTCTGATATCAAATGTTCTATATCCATTATAATAATCTACTTCAAAAATATTGCCTCTCAAAATGGTCTCAACGGACGTCAAATTGACGGTCGTGTGTCTGGATCAGTACTGTCACATAATATGCTACAACGTCCTGTGCCACTGTTCAACGTACGTTGTAGCATGTCTCGTCCGTCAAGAGCGTTGTGTGGACGTTAAATTGTACGGACGTTGTTCGTGTGACTGGCTGCATTTAATTCAATATCATACAATAACGGACGTTTCAACGGACGCCACAACGTCCGTTAATACAACGCTCGTGTGTTCCCGGCCTTAGCTGGCAGGGGAATGACCTTGAAAAATAACTCGCATTGGGTGATGGGGCTTAACTGAAAGGGGCTGGCCCATATCGACTTCTCTCTCCATTTACTCATTGGCGTCTCGACGATTGTCGCGAGTAATGGTTCCTCCTGGTACCGTACTGGAATATATATTGTTAGCGAATCAAATAATTAATGGTGCTCCACTTCATATTAATTAAACATAATAATTATGTTATAAATAAAAATAATAATTTTATGTTCAAAAAAGTTTTGGTGGGTCGTGGCCCCATGGCTAAAGTATTTTAATTAGTAATAACATATTTACTGCACTAATATGCTCCAATACAGATGAATTCATGGGAAGCTTCTTTGGCAATTTAAACCTTTATTTAAATACATTTGCCATCCAAATTACAAATATCGGTCCTAAAGAATAAAAAAAGTATACAGTTAAAATGATAAATTGTTATAATTTTATAAGTTCTTATTTTGAAGAAGTTGGAGTAGGAACGTACATTTTTACGGGCTTACATTCCATCCAAAATTTCCTCAGACTCCAACGTGACACAGCCTTGCAAAAAACCTTGCTAAAATAAATTAAATACGGCTCGATTAGATACATTTGGTTTAATTTTTTAAACGTTGTAATATCAGTTCTTTAGTACCCTATCACACGGGCCACTTTCAAGACACATTGTGGTGCCATGCTGTTGGCGAAGGGAAGGGGGTGGGGTGGGGGTTTGACGACGACACAGCCAACCCATTTCAGTCTAGTAAATGGGACCTTTCACAGAAAATGGGCCACAGATCTTGTGTCTCGCAAGTTGCGCACCACAGAATCTGTGTACGAGCCACAGGAAAAACCCGCATTCCCACGATACAGTTTGTGGCGGGCGATTCACTGGTGTTATGGTTGAGGTCTTATTTATGGGTAAGTTTATTTGTGCATTACAAGGCAAAGAGGAGGATTCAAATATTGGATGACTTAAAGGAAGTAAGAAAATTCTGGAAGCTGGTAGAGGAGGCAGAGGACTAAGTTCACTGATTAAAGGAATGTACCTGTCGTAAGACAGAACACACAATAATGATAATAGTAATAATAAGCATGTCCTTAATTATGGGAATCAGCTCAAATATACTATTTTAACAATTTCATTTATAGCTGCCAAGGTTTCAAATTTCCACACTTTACCCCATAATAAAGCGAGAGGAAATTTAACAATTTTTCATAAAGTTTGTTTGAGATCCTGAAATAATTAAAAAAAAAAATTGATATTGCCTAAGGGTTTCATACAAAGTTTAGAAAAGCACCATTAGTTAACCTTGAAATGTTTATTGGTTGCACCTACACCTTTCTACGCCTTTGGGCTTTAACAGCAACAATAACACTGCAGCTTCTTCGGCATCCATTGTAGCACTGATTTTACCAAGTGGGGCCGCTCGTGTGAAAGGTTGACTTTTTATGGCACCCCACGCTGTATCTTGAGAGTAACCCGTCTGACATGGGCATTGCGTTACTCAACTACGACTTTTTCTCTTCGCTTAAAAAGTTTCAGTTCAAATGCAGCGATGCTCTTGACAAACACCTTTGAAATTATTGTGCGGAGAAAATTCAACTAAACGATTCTACTGAAGCAACGTGTTATTTATCTTGGCCATAAAATGTTTTTGGTCGTAAAAAATACCGACCTTAAACACATGTTACCTTCAGTCAGTCACACCCTAAACCGAATATTCTTATGGGTGTAATGTGTGGAGGTGATAGTGGTGAGGAGAAGGGCAAGTGTTCGTTGAGCCCACACTTATATATTTATAATATTATTTAGCTAATTTGAATCTAAATTAACTTCCACTTATTTACCCATCCAAGCTTTATTAATGTTGTATTTGTAAACAGTTTGTGAGCTATTACAGTTATTTCTTTATAAGGGTAATTGAACACGCCCCTTAAAATGGTAGAACTTTTTTTTATGTGTGGCTTTACTGTTTGCAGTTACATTTAATAAATATTTTGAGGCAGTAAACTGATTTTTTAGCCTCTACAACACTGGTGTGTGTATATACGAGTATGTGTATGTGTGCGCGCGTGCATATAACCTGAACAGGTAGTAAGACGCGGTGCTAAAATAATAAACACACTAGGGTGCACAGACATTAATATATAAGTGGACCAATAGATACGACCTGAATGAGTTTTCGGATTTATGTTCTTTTGCCAAAATTATGCATTAAAAAATTAGTTTTTATACAGTAGTTATCATAAAAATTGGGACAAAATATTTAAAAAAAATCGTTATAGTTAACTTGGTTAGAGTCTCGGGGAACTTTTTAAACTTTTTGTATCTGTCGAAATGTTGCCGCCTTGTGTGTGTGTGTGTGCGCGCGCGCGCGCGCGCACCCAGTCTTACCACTATTGAGGGTGTCGGGGCAAAACATGATAACCCTCATTCATTTATATGGGATATTTTCACTATTTAAACGTCTAAAAAATTAAATATTCACGGTCTTGACCGACTATAAAAATAACTTTTACTTAAGTGGTATGCAACTAGAAATCACTGCTAACATATTTTGTCAAATGAGGATTATTATGTTTTTGCCCCGATCCCCTCAATTAGAGAACGTAGATAATAATAATAAACCCAGGAAATACCAAGGAATTTAAAACTTGTCAGGAAAATCAGAGAAGGGTCGGTGGAATTATTTAGGTCATCTTATTCAAACACAGTTTTTAGGGAATCCTAACTATACACATTTTTTGGTTCATTACAAAAATATTATCTTCATCAAAATATAATTGATTTAAAGTTCGCTTTAGTTTGAAAAATTTTGGATTTTCAGACCAGAGAAAATTCGTTGATGTATTTTCTAATATTTGGTGCCATAAGGAAAATGCCTATAACTGGATCTCTCTATCTCTCGTAGTAATGTTCTTCTTTAAACCGTCTTGTCTTGTTAGAGATTAATCTAGAAGTTTCCCGAATATTGAGATTAATCTGGGAAGTTCATTTAGCAGAGCACAGAAGTGTGCTAATCAAATTGTTGTAAGTTTTTGAATTTATGTTCGTGAATACTTTATCAGCAAAATTATATCAACAACATTTCTTCCTTAAGGGAAATGGAGGGGGGGTGTTGGTCCAATGTCTGGACATGAATATTTTAAATCCTTCTAAAAGATTGTTCCTATCCGTAAAAAAATTAGCCACTGCCCTAACTTAAGAATTAACAGATTCACGAATTCCTATAAGGTTAATATTAAATTAGTTCTCGATACAAGTGGTCCGGACTCTTCTACAATCAGGGTTTTCCGGTCATATTTAATGGGTGTTAGTTTTAGTTCTGCCCGGTGAATTGGTACCCAAACGTGCATAAAAGAACAAAGAAAGCGTTTGTAAATATAATATTTATTGTACAAACAGAAACGGAGCCCATCAATTAAATGATGAACAAATATTATTCTAACACGTGTTCAGGGAGTAAACAGAAATGTTGACCGGTTCTGGTTCTTGTAGGGTTCTAGTTAGGGAAAAATAGTTTTTTTCTTTCGCTTTTTAATTAGGTTCCAGTTCTTCCAAGACCAGCAGGCTACCCCAATGAGATTAAAATCAGGGGGTCGAAACCAAACCGAAAGTAAAAGTTATTTGGGAGGAACCAGAACAGTAACCCTAAAAATAAATTGCCTAGGAATCAAAACCTGACTTGGAATAAACTATATTGTGAAGTTAATAAAGGTTCCATAGAGCCTATTGGTTCTTTGAGGTTCTAGATGTTTGTAATTCTTTTTTATAATTGCATTTTATGCCCTCTTTTTACTTTCTCGCTTTCTTACAGGTAGAAAAAGTATTGTGATCGTAAAAAAAAAAAATCGAACTTGAGATTTTGTCGAGTCTCGACGCTTCACGACCCACGAATCCGATAAGGTGGTTTTCGAATTTTCGTCTGTCTGTCCTTCCGAGTAGAGCCTTAACTATTTTACCGATCGGGTTAAAATTGTTCTCTAGGGTTTTCATACGATTGCCCCGAGGGGTTTTTGGAATTAAATATCTAACCCTAAAATTAAGGGTAGTCTACTGAAGGGCAAAAAGAGAATGTCGATTTTTTTTAAAAAATCGGCTCTAACGAATTTGATTAAATTTCATTTCAAAACATTTATAAATGTTCTAAACAAAATGGCTACTCTCAATATTTCGGCAACATGACTTTAAGGGCTCTGGTCTGATGCATAAATTCTCACTTTATATCATATCTCCGAAACTATTTGAAATATGAAACTACCTATCATTGTAAATATGCAGATCTATTTATAATATAAATATTTTATTCGCAACAGATTTTTACTAAGCCAATAACTTTACAGCTATACGCAGTTTTTTTTAAAACTTTTCTTACACCAAAGATAAAGTATTGCGACAGTAATTTTTTTTTAACCTGAACCCCTAAAAAGTGTTCTTTGAAATGCCCTCTGTCTGTGTGTTCCTAACCCTAAAATTAAAAGTACGGTAGTTTAATAAAAATCGAAAAGAGAAACAAATGATTTTCTCAAGGTTTTTTACAGAAGCGGAAATTTCCGTATCTCCGCAACTTTGAGGTACTAAATAACTTATTGCAAAATTGTAATACTATTAAGAATTTTTTTTTTTATGAAATCTATTTTTATAAAACCACCAACAGTTTCTGAGATATTGGCAAATATATTAATACAATTTTGTGGGCTTTAGTTGTAAAGAGATACTACTTAAGTTTTAACGCAATAATTCTCTAAAGCCATAGAGTAATTAAATATAAGTAAGTCTCTCAAAAAGATTTATGTTTCTTTCTTTCAATCTCTTAGGAGAAATGTTTGTACAACAATGATCTATATCCATTCTAGACTCAATAGTCAATATTAATCTATTTTATTGGTCAAAATTTATAAATGAGGATTTTAATAGCAATGCAATAACCATAAGATGTGCAATCCTTATTATTATTTAGCACCGCGTCTTACTACCCGTTCGGGTTATACACATAAGTACTAATTACGCTAATGGATTAGGAATTGGGAAGGTTGAATTAAAGGAAGTGAACCCGCATTTGCGTGGAGGGAGAGTGGAAAACCATTTAGGAAAAACTACCCCAGTTCACCTGACCGAGATTCGAACCTCGATCTCCCCGTCCTCAGCAGTCGGGCTCAACACGAATAGCGCGTTAGCCAACTACGCCACAGAGGCGGGTCAATCTATAATAAAATGTCGAAAACTTTAAACCTGAAGTTGACATTTTAATACGAAGTGTTGACCCACGGGGACCCAATATCAATATTTTGTATTGATCCAAATATTCAAATGAAGACGTTAATTCTTTAAAAATAAAATTATGAAATTTAAAACCACGAATAAAAAATGTTTTATGTATGTCTAGCGCAATTGGTTCTCGGGTTTGCTAATGTATATTATATTACAAATTTTAAGTAAATATCTCCATTTCTAAAAAATAGACCAAGGAAGTTAACTACATTTTTTTCTCAATTTTTTGTCGAACTATTATGTATTTAAAATATATTTTTAGCTTGTAATTATTTTTTAATAATTTTTTCGTAGAGTTTTTAATTTAACCTCGTGGAACCGCATTTAGAAAACGCTGTACTAGACCAAACAATACGTATTAGCGTTTTCCTTTAGGCCTAGACTTTTTATGTCAAATTTTTAAGGAGCCTTAAAAAGGTTGGCGACTAAACGCTAGTGTGAACTGCGTGTATATATATAATAAAAAAAAAGTTCCATTGCTTCTGGCTACTCGTCCGGACTATACGCTTAAATACTAACCACGCTAATCGTTTTAAGGATTGGGAAAATTATATTTATATGAAGTATACCCGTATTTGCGTGGAGGGAGAGTGGAAAACAATTTTGGAAAAATCCCCTTCAGTACACTTGTCCAAGATTCGAACCTTCATCTCCAAGTCACCAGCAATCTAGTCTACTGCGAGAGTAGGGCGTAAGACCATGCGGCCACTGGAGTGGGTTGCGAATTTTGTTCCACGTGACTATGTCAAATAACGATATTTTAAAATCATTTTACATAACACAAGTACCAATGATATTTCTTTTAGATAAGCTATAGCCTAACGGATTAATAAAGTTCATTGAAATATAATTTGAAAAATTAAATTTAGACACAGGGCTTTAACCAGGAAACTTTGGCTTAGTGCGCCGATGCTCCATCACTTAGTTATTCAGGTTTCGTCACGTGCTAATGGTCATTCATTATGAAAGATTGTATCCAAGCGAAAAATTGCCTATGTCAACTTTCTTGCTTGTCTAAATCACAGGGTTTGTTGTAGAGGTCAGCGTAAATTCAAACATTATAGTTTCTGTTCATATCTTCACCTTAATACTTCTTTTTTAGATGCCTTGTTCACTTTTTACTGTTGACCCTGTTTTAATAGCGTTCTATATATTCACAGATTAACGTGAACTAGTTATATAGGGCGACTTCGCCATTGAAACTTTGTAAACATTGATGTATTAATCCTCTAAATAAAACTATAGGCTTTTAATTTAAAAACAATCTGTTGATAAATTCGGCTTCTCTTAAAAATAATTTTGTAGAACAGAATTTTCGATTCCCAGCAATACCTCAAAATTCATTATTTTTGAAATTGGCTCTTCACTTTCACAGTGGGGATGCAGAGGACGCGAAAAAGGGCCAGTGTTTTTGCAGTTTTTATATCACCTTTAAAAAAAACTAAAATCAAAATATTGCTTTAATAGAAACATGGAGAGTTTAATTTTCTTTACTTGGTGACTTTAACAGGTTGTTGAATATCTGTCAAGGTTGATCTGGAATTTAATCACAACTTTTCTCTTGTTTTAAAAAGTTTGTCATTAATGCCGCTATGTTCATGACGGATATTCGACTAGGTGAAGAAAATTAAACTCTCCATGTTTCTATTGGTGCAATATTTAATTTAGTTTTGCTATAAAAACCGTAAGAACACGGACCGTTTCCCGCGGCCCTTAACGACTAGGGGACTGGGTATTTCTTGTCTTCTAGAATTAAATTAGTTTTTAAGTCGTGTGATGATTGTTTGAAAAGTGCACGTTAAGTTCCTCCCCTTCCGATTTTTTTCTACTGATGTGTTGGTTTATTTCCCGCCCCCGAAGTCTTTTAGACTATTTAGACTACGAGGTCACTCATTTGAACCCAGGCGTGTGTTGGTGCATTGCTTAGTCCTTTTACCCAGAGATAACCAACCCATCATTCTTGACACTAGTATTGGGCGTTATCGCAAACGAGAGCAAATACATTTTTAAAACTAAAGTTTAGTGTAATTATTTTAAATTATAATATATATATATACTTATAAAATATCATGTCCTGATTGACTGACTGACTGATTCATCATCGCCGAGCGCAAACTATCAAGGCTACAAGCATGAAATTCGGACTGTATATTCATTTTGTTATGTAGGCACCCACTAAGAAAGAATTTTAGAAAATTCCACCCCAAAGGGGTCAAAATAGGGGATGATAATATGTATGAAAGTCCGTCATTTTGAAAGTTACATAAACAAAATTTTGTATTTCGGTTATTGACGTAAAACAAATAAATACGTGTTTCAGGAATTTTGGAAATTTTATTTAATAAGGGATGAAAAAGGGGGTGAAAGTTTGTATCGGACTTGCATTATTTTTGATCTGAGGTCAAGTTATGGTCATCAACGTAACGTAATATTTTAATTTAATCTGTAAATACATATGTATATTTTCGTATTTGTATATAATCAACTTCCACGCGAGCAAAGCCGCGGGCAACAGCTATCTAGTATATATATATAATATATATATGTGAGAGGGAATTTTAGAGCATCCGAACATCCTTCTAAGCTATGCGTTACATAAGCCAATTTTCACATCTGAAATATTAACAAAAAAATAAAATGGAGCTGTATCTAAACTCATTGAAAAGAAACAATTAAATTTTTCACAAGCTTACTGAAAATTACAAAATGAAAAAAACTTTTTTAGGAACTTGTGTTACCACCTGTTCAGCTTATACGCCAAAGAAGCTGTTGAAAGGTGATGTGAGGAATGCTACATTTTTTTCATTTTTATTTGTGTTAACTCGGATATTGATTATTCTAAGTTGTTAGTAGCAAATTGGAGCCAAATCTCAATTACACAATTTTGATTTTTCCATAAAAATAAAAAAGTAAACATTGCAGTGAGATAAGGGGGGTTTGAAGCCCCTTATCGCCCATGCCCCCTCATCCTGTAAACATTGTAGACTGATAAGGGGGATTGAAGCCCCCTTTATCGCCCATCCCCCCCTCCCAATCCTGTAAACTGTACAAGTTGGTAATAGCTTGTTTTGACAAAGTGTTCTAATGATGTGGTGCGATCTTCGCGAGTCAAAAGCAAGTTGGTCACCTGCCACCTAACGGGTTTCCGTTTCTTGGAATTCAAGCTCATCTAATTGCATGCAAGCAGATGGTTTGGATAAAAATAAAATAAATGACTGTGTTTGTGGAACCACGCGCATCGGTGGGCACGCCGATTAATCTTCTAATTCGTCCTCGTCTTGTTTTCTGGAGAAGGGGGTGTTTTCCACCAAATAGCAAGGACTAAAATCAGCTTTTTTATTTTACTAGCTTTTACAGTACCATTTTGTTTTATATTAAAGGGCTTTTAGAAAATACAAACAGTTTATTGCGGCCAAAATTGACAACATTTCACTATTTTATTAGTATTATTTATAGGTAGCTTAACTTATTGATAATATCGATCAAAAGTGACATCTGCAGATCATATTAATTGGCGTATTAATATGTGAAAGTAAATATAGTAAATTTTCTAACTGTCCCTTCTAATGAACATTGGACTGTAGCCAACAGTTGCACGAGGTTAATATACATTTTGTACAAATTACAACTGCAGTGGTATAAATCGGTGCGACTCAAACTTGTTGAACTATATTTCGAAGACGTTTTTATGGTATAATTAAAACGAAAAGTATTAAAAATGATTACATTATTTTAATAATTTTTTTTTGTAAAAGTTGGTAATTATAAAATATAGCTAAATCGATAAAAGCTACCCATACAATATTATTTTTACAATGCCTTTACATTTGATTACGTGAGTTTTATTTATAAAATTACATAAAACAGCGTTAGATATTATTAATAAAAATATAATTTATTTTCCTATCACAAAAATATCGTATTTGAGATAAGTGTGAAATGCAGGTGAAGTTAAATATCATTTGTAGCTGGCAGTTGATATAGTAGTTCTAGTTAGTCTTGAGGCTCGTAAATGATAAAGAAGCGCTATCGTACAGATATGTAGATGAAAACAGGATACTGGTTTTTATTGCTTCAAAGCAAAACATTAATCTTTTTATTTTAGTCAAGCAGAACTTTATATAGTCGGAACCTGCCTTTGTGGCGAAGTTAGCTAACGCGCTAGTTTCGTGTTGAGCTAGACTGCCGAGGACGGGGTGATGGATGTTCGAATCTCGCTCGGGTGAACAAGGTTTTCCCCTCTTCCCCCCACGCAATTGTGGGTTCGCTTCCTCTATATTCAAACTTCCCAGTTCCTAGCCCGCAAGCGTAATTAGTACGCGTATAACTCGAACGGTTAGTAATGGCCCGTCTACAACCAAACGCACCCGCTTGTCGGACTCGCAATCACGCAATAACGTAATTTTGTCTGTCTACAATAGCTTACGCAAACACAATCGTATGTCGGTTCTGTCGGACCAGCTTGTCGGGAGGAGATGAACATTGTCCATCTCTTGCGTTTATGTAGTTGCGTTGGCTTGCGTTCAGCCAATCAAAAAACAAATATTAATGGACTACTAAAATCAAATAATTTGAAGTTATTTGGTCTATTACAAAAACGATTGAAAATGTATAGTGATGAATACAGGATTTCCAATTAAAATCATGTGTATTTATCCAGTTAAACATTTTTTAAATATTTATTTCTTATTTGAAAACATTAATATGAATTTGACTTTTATAGTCATCATTGATGTTGGTTCCTATTGGTTGAAATTACGTTTTACGACTTTTCATTGTAGACAGTCTATTTTGTATTTAATAAAAGCGTAATTACGAGTGGATTTGCGATTGCGTAGTTGCGAGTCCGACAAGCGGGTATGTTGGTTGTAGACTGGACTAAAGACGTGGTGTTAAATAATAATAATAATAATAATTACAAAGTCGGAAGAACAGACCAATATTGTTTCAAAGATATAATGATACTATGCCTCATCTGAAATCCCCTCGTGACTCACTGATGAGGCGCGCCTTGCAGTTTGAGAAAGCCTAGCCTATATAAGTATAAATATGCAGATAAAAGACCTCGAAACTTTATTTTTGTATTTCGTGTACATCCGGTCTATATATTCCGGTTCATATATTTCTACAAGTGAGGATGAGGAAGGTGGATTTTAGAGTAAGCTGACCCGCATTTGCGAGGAGTTAAGGGGGGGGGGGGGGGAGACCCTTCACGAATAAAAAAAACAACCCGCTGTACACCCGGGCTGGAAACGAACCCCGTCTTCCCAGTATACCAGTAGTATACCGATGTGCACTTGTGCCGCACACAGCGTGGGACCGGAACCATACTTTTCTTCAAAACCTGACTCTTTGTTTCTTCTTTACTTGGACAGCGACAAAACACAACACAGTATATAGAACGTCCCGGGTTCGATTCCCGTGTCCAGGTGTCATTTTTCAATTTTCGGAATATGATAGTATGTAGAAGCTAAATAGAAATATTTTCATGTGGCGGATAGATATCATGTCATGTCACATGGCTGACCTAGGAGTTCCAAAAAAGAATGTTAACACTAATTGATAACTACTCTACTTTAGTTTCGCGATTAAGAATAATTCATTCGATTATAAACAAATCAAGGAGATGTAAACCTATTTTAATATTTTTTTTTTAGTTTGGTGGGCTACAATAGGTTGACCAAACACAACAAACAACACTTGTGCACTCCTGTTCTAGGAAGTATTTGCTGACATTTCAACCGTGCCCCGCGAGGGGTCAGGCCCATCCCACTCTTATCAACCATACTGAGCTTAACTCAAGCTCCACTCTTCCTCTGACACTTAACCTCCGTGTCATCACAAGAACGCAACCTGAACACTTTTATAACATTACCCACAGGTCTGACATAAATGGTAACACTATATTAGAGTCACCGGCAGTCCAGTCCATTGGGAGTGTGACGTCACACACCAGAGGGAGCATGCGGCCTTTTAGCATATTCGTCATTCTCGAACTTAAGATGGTCTTCCTGCAATATAATAAAACGAAGTGTTTTATTATTATTATTATTATTATTATTATTATTATTATTATTATTATTATAACCGCGTCTTACTAACCGTTCGGGTTATACGCACTTACGCTAATGTATAATGGTAGGGTGAGTGTGAGATGAAATGGAGGACCTACAGTTTAACGTGGAATCCGAACCACGGTGGAGGCCTGGCATTCCCCACATTCACAAGATGTCTTGTCAGAGGTGAAGGAAGTGTTTGGAAATCAGATAAATCTGTGCCGGGACCGAGGATTGAACCCCGGCCGCCAGCACAGAAGTCCGACACCTTACCCCTAGACCACTAGGTCACCAAGTGTCTTATTAATAAGTTGTTGAGATGATTAGTTTGTAGAACTCTATCATGGAATGATTTTCTGCCCTACAATAGATATCTACACTTGAATTTAAAAATGAATCCAAGATCAGTGGAAAAAAATACTTGGGGGGAGGGGAGGGGGAAATAAAAAAACAACTTTATTTCAATTATATTAGAAGTCATATGCATATTTTTTTTTTTTAAGTTTTCTCTATGAATATTAATTAATAGTTGTATAAAAATAGAAATTGTTCATAGTAAAAAAAACTAAATAAAAAACAGTTCGATCCTTTATGGTTTAGTAAAAGATATTATCTTATGTTTAGGTAAAGTACGTATTTATTAATTAATTTTGTTAAATATGTACTATAGGTACATGAAGTTTGAGGCCTTGTGAGGAAGCCGTGAAGTGGCTTGAGGCCTTCGCCACACCTGGTTTATATCATTCGACCAGTGATGCGGGTAAAATTGTCATCAAATATCGATAATATGTTGAGGTTGACGAAACTGGAACAAGATGGCGATATTGGCCGCTGAGAGATTGTGGGTGACTACGGGTAGACGTATGAGGGTGTGGATGAAATCGATATCGGAAGCTGGTGGTCATGGAAATTGACATCTAGTTAGATGAACGAATGCATCACTGCCTCCGACTCTTCCGTCAGTATACTTGAGGACGTTGCCTACCTGTGACGTCACGGCCGGTCAGGATAGGATTTCACACTTTAGTGAATTTACGTTTTAATCAGTTGAGTTTTAAAGATATAACGTTGAAAAAAAAACCCATCAATTTTTAAATAATTATAGAAATGGGTCTATACAGGCACAAAAATTATTGTTTTAATCTTTAAGTAGTTTTTTGTAAACTTATTTTTTTTATAAATCATCTACAACTTAGGCTATTTATTCTGGTCACAAAAATTGGCTTGTAGGAGTCTTCCTGTCAGGATGTAGATTAAAAAGTTTTTAGTAGCAAATGTCTATATAGGAAACAAGAAAAAAGTAATATTAAAAAGCAAGTCAATGTTTTCAAGGCGCAAATATTAAAGTGAGTGTAAACTCGTCAGAGGAAAAGGGTTATCAGCACAGAGACAAGAGCCCTCTCAGTGTGAACTGCTCATTCCCCTCCATTTCTCTTTCTTACATTGGCGTCTAAGTGTGATATTGCCTAGACTGTTTTGGTACGTCAAGTTAAGATGCAATTCGCTCCACGAAATAGCTTCGAAATCTCCACGTAGGCAACGTCATTAACTATCTATACATGTCACGTTGAATTCTCCTGAGCTACCGCTTGATTCTCTCATTTCGGCTCCGCAGCACTATTTGGGACGGGGGTGAGGGGGGGGGGGGACAGACGCCCGCTGCCGAGACTACTTTAAATTTAAATAAAGCTATACATTCCATTATAGATTATTGTTTTCCTCAATTTTAATCAAAAGTTCCCAGTAAGCAAATCTGAGGGCTCCCAGAATACATTATTTGGGAAGTTTAAACTATTAACAATGGCATTACCATCCTGTTTGTTGTGTCTTTCTGTTTATAAACAACTAGCAATCCCGCACGGCGTTGCCCGTGACCCGTCTACAAAAATTTGTTAACAAATAGCCTAATTGAAAAGCTAATTAAAATGGTAAAAAATCGGGCTTTGAGGTGCATTCGGACTCCCTTCCTTCCACCTATGTTAAAAATTTCAGATCTCTTCGTGTCGTAGATTTGGCTGGGCGTCAACACAAACACTTCCTTTTATTATTATTATTATTATTATTATAGAGAGATAAGATGTATTAAGCCAAACGTGTGTCTACCCTGGCAGTTTAAGGGTATTAAGTTCGATGTCAGATATACCCTATATTTATAAACAACGGTCCCCTCACTGTGTCGTTTCCCCTCGCACCGTCCTACTAACCGTTCGGATTATGCGTCGCACTGTCCAATTTATAACTAGTTTAGCCCAATCAATATAGTTTTTTTCAAGCACCGCGTCTTACTACTCGTTCGGTTTATACGCTTAAGTACTAATTACTCTAATGGATTAGGAATTGGAAGGTTGAACTTAGAGGAAGTGAACCCGCATTTACGTGGAGGGAGAGTGGAACACCATTTAGGAAAAACCACCCCCAGTTCACCCGACCGATATTCGAACCTCGATCTCCCCGTCCTTGGCAGTCGAGCTCAACACGACAAGTGCGTTAGCCAACTACGCCACCAAAGCGGGTGATATAGTATTGTATTAGATTAAGTTAGTTTGTAAGTAGTGTTAGTTTGTAAGTAGTGTTCCTATACATTTTTTTTTAGAAAAGTGCATACAAGCAACACGAATTAAAATTAAACATAATATAAAAACTAGGGACATGTAAAAACTTAACTAGCTATCCTATTGGACAATAATTTAAAAACTTGATTATTTCGAATAAAACTAATAATTGTATTTAATAACAAACATTTAATAATCTTACTGTGCCACCTTATTAAGGTGGGAAGGTAGGTAATGCCAGTCCAGTGCAGTTTTAGTAGAAAACAATTGGTTTAGGCAGAGTATATCAAATATTGCACTATTAGAAACATAAAGTATAATTTTCTTCACCTGGTAACCTAAACAGCTGTTGTTGGATACCTAGCTGTCAAGGTTGTCCTAGAACTCCTTTTCTCTTGGTTTAAAAAAATTCTCAAATGTTTATTATGAATAAATAGAACTGTTATTATTACTATATGTTGAAAATTAAACTCTTTTGTTTCTTTTGGATCAATATAAGATTTTGTTTGTCTTATAATATGAGACAACATTAGTTCATCCGCACTATTGCGCTTCTGTGCGGATCGTGTCCACCAAACCTCGAATACTCGTGACACTTCGGGCGTCTTCGGAATTGTTCGGTAGCTTCCAAACTTTGTTTTTATACTATCGATAGTAAGGTACCTAATTATTAGAATTTTGGATAAGCATTTCATAAAGGTAATATTAAACTTACTAACTCATGTCATTTTGTTCGTAATTATGCTGATTTAGAGCATATTTCCACGAGCGTATTTAGCAGCGCTGCTGTCGTGCTGCCAATATTAAACCCATTTTCCTTCTAAGATTTCGGTAATAAAATCACATTTTTTTGCCACTTTAGATCCCCACGATCTCCCTCTTTTTTAACAGGAATTAAAACGACTTTTATGCATTTTTAGGTGATTTGGCGGTCTAGGGGTAAGGTGTCAGACTTTTGTGCTGGGGGTCCGGGGTTCAATCCTCGGTCCCGGCACAGATTTATCTGATTACCAATCCCTTCCTTCACCTCTGACAAGACGTGTATTAATCACAACTTGTGAATGTGTGGAATGCAAGGCCTGTGGTTCGGATCCCACGTTAAACTATAGGTCTTCCACTTCATCTCACAATCGCATTACCATTACACATTAGCGTACGGGCGTATAACTCGAACACGTAGTAAGATGCGGTGCTAATAATATCAAGAAGGGTGACCTGGTGGTCTAGGGGTAAGGTGTCAGACTTCTGAGCTGGCGGCCGGGGTTCAATCCTCGGTCCCGGCACAGATTTATCTGATTTCCAAACCCTTCCTACACCTCTGACAAGACATCTTGTGAATGTGTGGAATGCCAGGTCACCACCGTGGTTCGGATTCCACGTTAAACTGTAGGTCCTCCATTTCATCTCACAATCACCCTACCATTACACATTAGCGTAAGTGCGTATAACCCAAACGGGTAGTAAGACGCGGTGCTAATAATAATATCAAGAATTTTATGCTTTATATAAATTGCTGGTAGTTAAGTGATGAAACTTGTACATTAATGGTGCGAAATAATTCACAAAAAACATTTTTGTATATTAAATATACATTTATTGTATTAAACTGGGTAAAATTTAGAAATTTATAACAAATATTTTTTTAATTTACTCGCGATTCACCCTTTCCCATTCTTTCTTGTCTCTCTATGTATTACGTAAGCATCTAACAGACCCCCACCCCCCCCTAATACTTGAATTTGGAATAAACTTTCTGCACAATGATTCCCATGATCTTGTTTTTTCTTGCTTATTACTGTGTTCAGATGACTTTAAATCCCAAACGGCTGGTGGTATCTCTATCTCACTAATACACATTTCCACATCTATGCTCTCAAAGGATTGCTGGGATGGCATTTTATAGTAGTAAATAATACTGTAATCGTAGGCCTAGCACAACACGTTCTCTTTTGAAAGAGTCGCGCGTATTTCTGCCGTCCGTGAAAACAATACCATTAAATTTAATGTCTAATCACTAGCAGCGCTGCTAGGAAACGCCGCGGCTAGTCGCGAGGACGGGCGATCGTGCGCGTCAGCAGCGCTTATAGTTCAACCGCACACGCTCGTGGAAAAACAACCATTTAAAACAAGGTGTCGTTAAGAAGCGCTGCCAATTACGCTCGTGGAAATGGGTTCTTAAGCAGCAAGCAGGTAGGTTGTTTTTAATTAGAATTATAGTACACACTTGTATTAAAATTCCTAGCCATCCATTATATTTTATTTAAGTTCGTACTGGATTTTAATGAAAAAAGCAAGAATGAAAAAAACCAAATTGCTAAGTTACATACTTTCTTTCATTAGTATTTTATTTTATCTTACTTAAATCACTATTTACAAACATATATTAAATAGAACATAATCGAAATAATAATTTTCTCCAACCCCTAGGGGTTCTTCAAAACAGCATTTACATCGATAATAAAAAATTAAAGTTTTTGGATTCCCAAATTAGGGCACAGTTCGTATATATAGCGGTGGGGATTTGAGTCCCCCCCCACACGACACATCACCTGGTCGGTGTTATATTTTCACTGATGCCCTTACCGTACACCTGGGCGACCCGCGTACTGCTCTAGAACTCGATCTTTTGGCCGGCATACCCCGCTATCTGGCCTCCCCTCCCAGTCTCACACGACTAGAAGGGGGGAGGGGTCACGACTCCCCAGATTCGACTCCGAGGTCACCTTATTCACCTTTATTAGTATAAAAGGCGAAAGTAATAATTTAAGTTAATAATAATAAAAATTCCATGTTGGAAGTCCGCAAGCGAGCTATACCAATCGAATAACCACCGCCGTTAGCGATGAGTGCCAGCATTTGCGGAACCTCCAACCGCTAATCTCAAGTTTATAGACCGGAGCTGCTACCTATTTATTCAAGTAGCTTCTCATTTAGCCTCACGAGACTCAGTTTACCCCTTCACAGACTCCGCTGATTCACAGAAAAATTCTGGTAGCGCCAGGGATCGAACTCCGGATCTCTTGATCTGTAGCCGAGAACTTTTACCAAAAGACCACAGAGGCTGATCGCCTCACATAACAGTATGTTGACATTAGAGCTCTCTCCTCTTAACAACGTTATATGGTTTATGTATGAGTCTTTGGTGTTTGTAACTGTCGGAAATGAGTGACGCCACGAGCAAAGCCCGGTAGCTCACAGATATGGGCTGTGAGTCAACACACGAGTCTTGGTATGGATTTGTTTTGATTTCCCATTTTGAATAGGAATACAAACCTACTTTTTGAACTGCTGGCTCCTTAAACAAGTCTGAGAGGTGCTAATGAGGTATGCTGGTTTCATCCAACCCTGTGGTTTTCAACTTGATGTCCGTAGGCGCCATGTCTCCTGAGAAAGTGTTTCAAGGTGCCCTCACTAATGAATGCAAGAGCCCTGTCTTTTGTTTATAGTTACTAACCGCGCAACCAAGTCACTAGACGACCGTTGGAAGACAAAAGACATCTTCTTAGCACCAGCAAGTACTGAGATAAATAAATAAAGCAACATTTGAGAAGTTGACTAGGAGAAAGAATTCTCACACTGTCAAAACACTACAGTAGTCTGAAAAACGAAGTCTTTGCATGGCTTGAAATAATCAAAAAGTTTCTATAAAATTTCGTTACATGTTTGGTAATTTTGAAAAATCAATAATCACACTTAAACCAAACAGCAATATAATCACTGATATTCAAAGTTATTACTGATTATATTTTTTAGAGATAAGACAAGGTTTGTAGTTTCTTTTAAAACATTTTGGTGTTTCCAAGATTATCTAAAATTGTTAAAAGATGTTTTATATACACGGGAGCGAAACCCGGGAATTTTGGGCTTTAAGATAAAAAAAACTATTTTAGTTTTGAAAATGCAGTGGCGCTTACAAAAAGTGACAGTTTTATATTTATACTCTCAAATCGGGAAGCTGCGCTTCAATACCGACTCTATAGTGCAACATCCTAACATAGTTTATAGGGCTATGTTTTTACGCATTATTAAATATATTATAATATTTTAGAACATTATTCTATGCAGTTAAATTCACTTCATCATTGTTGCTTTCTCTCGACACCTAACAGAGAAAGTATTGCTATCGTCAAAAAAATTGAACTCTAGATTTTTTTGTAAATGTCTACGTTTCATTGCCCGCTGAAACAAAAAAAAAGTTGTTTTCGCAATGCTGTCTGTCTGTCTGTCGGTACCTCGTGCTAGAGCCGAAACTATTTTTTCGATTGGGCTAAAACTTTGCAACTAGGGTTTTCGTAAAGTTCCTTTGGCGGTTTTTTGTAATTAGAGATCAAACCTTAAAGTTAAGTTAAGGGTAGTTTAGTAAAGGGCAAAAAGAGAAATCAATTTTATCAAAATTCTCTCTATCAATTAAATTTTATATATAGATACACTTTATCACTATAAACACGATCTCATTTTCTCATGAAAATGACTTTGAGGGTACTTTACATGAGGGAAATTTTCCCATTTTCATCATTTCTGCGCAACTATTTGATATACGAAATAACTTATCATTGTAAAGTTGTAGTACTATTAACGATAAAAATCTTTTATTTGAAATATCTCTTTCCTCAATTTTTATAGGTGCGTTACAGACGTCCAGAAATCCCTCTTTATTTAAGCAGTGGTTTGTTCTATCAAAATACTTCAAAATGAAGGAGAAAGTTGTCATCATGTTCCTATGGATTAAGAACGTTACACTTGAAGCTATATATTTTAAAGATGAGCTATTTTCACAAAATTTTCACATGCAATATGCAGTTATGAGAGCAAAAGGAAATGCTTAGAAAAATATATTATCTAATCCTTTCTCAATCAAAGCCAACTTTTAACACTCGCAGCAGAAAACTCTTAAGTTCATTTGGGATTGTTTTAATGGTTTTATTGCAGTATCAGGATATTTCAATCTAGGCAGGCGGTGCCTTAATTTGAGTGCTTAAAAATAAATATTACAGAGGAACCAGGTAGCAGAAATAAAATTATGCTTGAATATTTTATGTCATGCTATTTTTTTTTTCGTATCAAATTTTTGAAGTATGTATAGTTAACATTTCTATGGAAATTGATTTATTTAGTACATCGTTAGTTGAATAAAACCCCTTCTGGTTCAAAAATGAGACAACTTTTTGTCTTTTCTTCAAGTTTGCTACGTTAAGCATCATACTAGAGTTCAATTTCCATTGGAAGGTCCTTTTAGAATCTGTAGCAGCCAAACATTGATAACATTTTACTATGCGCAGCGTTATTTGCTAGGTATTGATAATATCTATCATAACGTCATAAGTAACAGTGGAGGATCACATGACTTGACGTATGAACAAGTGAAAATAGACACAATCACTTTTATTCAAACCCGCTTCTGTGGTCGCATGGTCTAAGGCGCGACTCTCGTGTTAGAATAGACTGCCGAGGACTGAGATCGGAGTTCAATCCCGTTCGAGTGCACCGAATTTATGCTAAAGTGTTCTCCACTCTCCCTTCACGTAAATGCGGGTGCACTTCCTTTCAATTAAACCTGCCTAATCCCTAAAATCCATTGGTGTAATTAGTGCATAAGCGTATAATCTAAATAAGTACTAAGACGCAGTGCCAATAACAACCTTTTCTTCATGTTATCAGATAAGGTAATTCTTAAGAAAATTGTACGGAATCTTATCCATAACTCAGGGTTCCCACGCTCCTGAAAAACTGGGGAAATATACTCGGAAAACTGTGTAGCAACTAGGTTGCAAATATCTCCCAAAATTCTTTAAAATGTCCGAAGAGATATTACTTTGGGATTTTACCGTATCTGATTATTTTACTATCCTTACAAAATCATTAAATAATAACATTTTTATTTGAAAGTTTGGCTTCTGCCGTGGGGCTCAATCCTCTGTAAAGTGTGTATCATCAGTTTTATTGTGGACTGTGTTTATGGAGAAGAAAAACATTTTTATTTGCTACAATTTGTGCGAAGGAGAGAAGTTGATCCTTTAAGACCACAGCCATACTCGCGACCAGGTCGATGCTACAAAAGAAAAGCTTGTCAGCACGTGGGCTCATTTCATTGTTCATATGACGTTGGCCACATTACGTGACCAGCGCCTGGTGGTGACAGCAATAAATAACGTGGACTGACGTTCTGGCGACCAGGTCTCAGCTCAGTCTATAGGCTTCCAGATTCAATTCCGGGTGCGGCCAAAAATAAATAAAATACCATTTGTAAAATTGGAGCGCACTCTTTTATAGTGTAAATCCAATGGACCTGGTGATGGGGCGTTGTATATTATCTGAAATTAAGCTCGCTTTTAAGTCGTGTGTTGATAATCAGTCGGTTCAGTAAGAACACTTTAAATACTCTAAAATAAAAAATAATTTTAAGTAGGGCGGCTGTTATTTTACTACCTTAACTGGTAAACTTAAATAATAAGGCAAATTCTAGTGTACTTTTGGAAGTTTAACAAATATATTTTTATATTTGAGTATTTAACGAGTACTTTATGAACTGATTACTATATCAATACACGCCTTATAAACTAATTTAATTCTGGAATGGTCACAACACCGGGTCTTCCAGCCGTCAATTCATCGCTGTGGACGGGAAAGCCCACAAATTCCACCAATTATAACATATTTTTTTGTCAATGCTTGGAATCTAATCCGGGACCGTTAGTTCAATCCGCAGACGTTACAGAATGAGCATAAGGTATTGCTAGGTTTAAACATGTCCGATCTATTTGTGTTTTCAAAGCCGCTCTTATTTCATAGTATTATTACACCCAACTGGCTGCTTCCAAGCTACAATGTGAACAAACGACCGAAAAGTAGAACGAGAAAGAGAACCAAGAATTTGTTGAGGTAGTACCGAATTTCTTTCCCCCCTTCCATCATGATGGAATAGAAGGAAAAGCTGCACTGGTTGGCCGACATGGTAAGGGCACCGGTGCGAGGGTAGATGTTGTTGAAAGACAAGGGAAGAAGAGCTTGAAAGCGCACAAGGGGCGGGTGTCCCCCCTTCCCTTAGTTTCTTTTGTTGCCCCAAGTTTGGAAAGGGAAGAAATGGATGAAGCCAAGGCCGGGGAACGTTGGGATAGGTTGGGGTCATGGCAGAACAAGGGAAGGGCCCTTTGGATTGTGTTGCCTGCCTCAGGTAAAGCCAGGTGTTTACCTTCCTGTTTTTTTGTTTGTTTCCTCCCTCTCGTCTTGTTGCGCGCAGGCTTGCCAACTAAAATAGTTGGGTACCTTTCGTATTTTAAATGTTAAACATAATTTCGCAATACATACTATAAAATAGGTTTCATTTGTTTTCAATGTAATATACATACACTTATTAAAACGCCAATAAAAGAGAAGGAAAACCCCTCGAATAAACAGTTTTTTCGTGAGCAGGGAAGTATCGAACGTAAAGAATATATATTTGACTCATTTCTCTATAGGTGGAATGGAATGGAGCGCGATAAAAGGCCAGTGTTTTTTTTTGCCGTTTTTATGTAAAAAAAAGTTTCTATAAAAAAATTCAAATATCGCTCCAGTACAGAGTTTAATTTTGTTAAGATGTTGAAATCAACAGTTCCTGAATATCTGCCATGAGCATGGCGGCATTATCTAACAAACGTTCTAAATGAAGAGAAAAAGTTCTCAGTAAATTCCGGAAGTCTTGACAGATATTCAAGAAATTTGAGTTCACCATGTGAAGAAAATTAAATTCTATGTTTGTATTGGAGCAATATTATATTTATTTTGTCCAAAAAAATGTTGCCATAAAAACTGCAAAAACACTGGCCTTTTCTCGAGTCTTCTTCCAAACTACCTTAATGTACTTGCACTACCTATGGCATTTAGAACTAGACAGTTCACTGCCGCATTTACAAATGTAGTCCTACACTACCTTTCTTTATCCTGAGCTAGTTCTATCCACTCCACCTTATACATCCTATCCTTATCTTGAGCTAGTTCTATCCAACTCACCTTTCTACATCATATCCTTATCCTGAGCTACTTCTATCCACTCCACCTTATTACATCCTATCCTTATCTTGAGCTAGGTCTATCCAATCCACCTTATTACATCCTATCCTTATCTTGAGCTAGTTCTATCCAATCCACCTTATTACATCCTATCCTTATCTTGAGCTAGTTCTATCCAATCCACCTTATTACATCCTATCCTTATCTTGAGCTAGGTCTATCCAATCCACCTTATTACATCCTATCCTTATCTTGAGCTAGGTCTATCCAATCTACCTTATTACATCCTATCCTTATCTTGAGCTAGGTCTATCCAATCCACCTTATTACATCCTATCCTTATCTTGAGCTAGTTCTATCCAATCCACCTTATTACATCCTATCCTTATCTTGAGCTAGGTCTATCCAATCTACCTTATTACATCCTATCCTTATCTTGAGCTAGGTCTATCCAATCCACCTTATTACATCCTATCCTTATCTTGAGCTAGGTCTATCCAATCCACCTTATTACATCCTGTCCTTATCTTGATCTAGGTCTATCCAATCCACCTTATTACATCCTATCCTTATCCTGAGCTAGATCTATCCAATCCACCTTATTACATCCTATCCTTATCCTGAGCTAGGTCTATCCAATCCACCTTATATCATATCCTTATCCTGAGCTAGGTGTCTATCCAATTCACCTCATCACACCCCACAACAGCAATTATATTAGCTACTGAAAGAGCCCTTTTAGTCGCATACCAAACATTGTAACAGTCATATTTTGGTTATTTAAATTTATTTAATTAAGATAATCAATAGGGAATAGAAACTAGATTTAATGACACTAGGGTCGCCAGGCTGGGAGAATATATCCAGGGCCGTTATCAAATAAATTTAGGAAACGCACTGCTCTTAAGGCGTCAGTCTTGCAATATGCTGGATTGTCGGGGACTCATCTCGACCAATTGCATTAGTTGGAGGGAGGAGGAGTTACAAATGGGATTCATCCCTCGTTTTATATCCCCTCTCCAGGTTAATGCGGATATATTTAAAGTCTGGAAAAGTCGGATGGTTTCACAACTTACAAATAGTTTCAACCCTGTCACACAGTGTAACATATTCTGTAACACTTTGGACTGAAATAGTGCGGGATTTTAGCATTGTTTTTAGCGTTCAAATAAATGGCACCCTTAAGGTGGGATGGTAGGGGATGCGAGAAAAATCCAGTGTTGCACCTCAATGCAAGGCCTGGTTTTACCTCCATTACCTACTTACAGTAGTCCCATGGCTTCTTTGGTGCTGACTGACAGTCAACATTTAGGTACATACCTAAATTCTGACTGCCAGAAGTGACAGCTGCTAAACACAGGCTTTTGCAGATCATATGGCTCAGCGTAGGGATACATAATTTGGGCTGATAACTTTTCAAAGCCATCAGCTGTCAGCTGTTAGTCAGCACCAAAGAAGCCACGGGGCTACTTACTGTAAGTTAGTTGTCCATGGGTTGAGACGGGCCCTTAAGGCGGGGTGCTAGGGAGCGCGAGTTTAGTGCATTAATTTTGCAGTTTTTATAGCACAAACATCTTTTGGCCAAAATAATTAAAATATTGCTCCAGTACAAACATAGCGTTTAATTTTCTTCGCGCTGTGACATCAACAGTTGAATATCTGTCAAAGGTGTCCTGGAATTAAATCACAACTTTTTGTATGCATAAGTTTATCATCTAGTGCCGCTATGCACATCGCAAATATTCAAGAACTCTTGATATCAACATGTGAAGAAATTTAAACTCTTATGTTTCTACAAGAGTAATAATTTAATTATTTTAGTAAAAAAAAAAGGGTTGCCATAAAACTAAAAAAACTGGCCTTTTCTCGCGTCCCCTTCGTTTCCACCTTAAGAGCCCGTCTCAACCCATGGACAACACCTAACTTAAGTAGGTTATGAAAATATAACCAGACCTTACATTGAGGTGAGCTCTATTTGTTGATGCACAATAACATTATCGTATTTTTTGGAATGCGTCAAAATTTACCTATTTTTTTGTACGGTAGAAAGATCTAATTATGAGTTTTAAATTTAGATATAAAGATTGATGGGAAAGGAACTGGGATTTGGTGCCCAATCTCTTTAATGTCTTAACGTAGCCCGTCAATCACGCAAAGTTGCATGCCTGTATCGCCCAATTGAAAATACAAGTGCATAACAAGTGAGATAGCAAATTTTAAACAATATAATTGAATTTTTCCCTTCTGGCTGTGTAATTTGAGGCAAAACTAGCCATTAAAATGGTAAAATGCGTGAGGTGATCCCTATTTTACGTTGTGTTCGGCAATTATCCTTACCTAATTTATAAAACTGACACCCTGACAAGGATTTGAAGCGAGTCCCCCGGTAGTACGAACTAACTGATCTGTCTACCGAGCGTGTCAAGCTATTGGGCACATTGGCTGGAGCGAGAACATGGGTAGATCCAGAGGAACATAAGAACTACCTACAGACCAACCTCCAAAGGAAGGCCTTATCTTACAAATATAATAGTTAGTATATTATTTACTTTCAACTATTAATATACTGTATGTCTTCTGAAGCTGTGATTTTTTACACATCAATACCGATAAAATAACACTAATAATATAGAAAAATATTATCAATGTCGGCTTTGACAAATATATTTGTATTTTCTAAAAGTTCCTTCCAATGGAAATTAGACTGTAGCAGCTCTTACATTCGATTATATAGACAAGGTTATAATTTTGCTTTTTTCATTAATCTGCGACTAGTGCGGGTACAACTAACTGAGGGACTAGGGTAGAGGGGAAACATAAGGAAAATGTAATTCAGCCATATTTAGTTTAATATATATAATGAAAAACTGTACCAACCGAGGACCAAATCCTGGTCTTCCGGTTCTGAATAAATACACCTTGTGACTTATAATGTTTTCTCTAGCTAAGAGATTGAACATGTCCACGAGAAAAAATAGATAGTAAAATTCTTAAGAAATGTCTTGAGTCCTCCCCCTTTCCCCTTCCACTTTTAATGGATTCTCTGGTTTGGAAATGCGCCCAATTGGACAGTAACGTTTGACCCTTCAAGCGAAGTGTTTAGTCTAATTTTAGCTCATAGTAACAGAAGGATTAGAAATCTTTGTGTGGGGGAAGGAAGGAAGAAGGGTGGTTCGCGATTATGCAAGCAAACTTTTACAGCTAACCTTTTGAAATTAACGTGACGTTTAGCCCGCGTGCCCATCAATGCTGATTTTAGATTATAACTGTTATCTAGTATTTTTTTTAGTTATTATATATCTCAAAAAGAGATCCTCCACCCTCGCGAGGGGTATTTTGGAAACTATGCTAGCAGCGCCCCTCGCCCAAACACGGGACTGCTGCATTTACGGTACGGCCAGAGTGCAGGCCGATTCCGAAAACCAGCGCGTGTCTGTCAGAAGGCCACACTGACTGCAGGGCAGGCGCAATCATGGAGTAGCCTAGTGAAGAGGCAGGGTGCTTATTAATTGATACAGAAAATGTTCATTTAAAATTAAAACCAGAGCGAATTGCAATCTCTGAAATTAATATGTTGAGATGTGAATTTGGTATATCTTCTGCTGTGTCTTCCCAGTATATATCAACTACATCGCGCTTTGAGTACGAATTCCAAATATGGGGTTTTAGAAAAACTTTTGTAATAAGTGTTTCTTTATCCACCAAAAATGTTAAAAAAAAAACAGTGGATTTAAACAACATCAACACGTGCACGCCGATACCAAACTGTATCGGAAAACGGAATGGAATATTCACTCCCGTAAACTGACACAGTTCACTACGCGCGTATTCAGTCGTCTACCGCCACTATGATCACTCCCATTGTACAACACGCATTCATTCTCGCGCCGGTTTTTCGGAATCCGAACTCTGGCCATACCTTGAAGACAAAAGGCCAGTTTCATAGTCAGATTAAGCACGCTTAAAGTGCGGCGCTACACAAAATACAAGACTGTTTAGGTAGCTGTCGGTTTGTATTTAGTGTAGTGCCGCGCTTGAGATGTGCTTAATCTGACTATGAAACTATTCCTTGTTATTGTTTTATTTGTGGTACTTAACGTGAACATTTTGAGTTGGCTGATTATACCAGCACACGACTTGTAAACTAAAATTTAAACCCTTGGTGGTGTGATTAGTTAACGTGCTAGTTTCGTGTTGAGCTAGACTGCAGAGGAAAGCGAGATCAAGGTTCGAGTCTCGCTTGGGTGAACTGGGGGTGGTGTTACCTGAATGAACTCACTCTCCACGCACATGCGGGTTCACTTCCTCTATATTCAACCTTCACAATTCCTAGCGTAATTAATACTTAAGCGTATAACCCGAACTGGTAGTATAACGCGGTGCTAATTGTTATATTTAGCTAAATTTATAAAAGACTTTTAATCCATCATTGGGAAAGGGGCAATTCACTCCACTGATATATTTTTCGGCCATGCTGGGACTCGAACTCGGGGCCCTTAGTTCAGTAGTCAGACATGCTAACGACTGAGCTAAGGTGTTTGACTAATGTCGGTGGATAGTCAAAAGGAACTTAAGCAATTTTTATAAATTATACCAATTACATTTCTATTTAAATTACCATCTCGCAACCGCTTCCGAAGTGGGAAAGTGGAAATTAGTAAAACTATAACGACAATACACTGATGCAACTTGTGAAGGGCGCAACCGCTCTTTGAAAAAGTGCCAAAAGTTGAGGGGAAAAATTAAGCCTGAATTAGTGAGAAAGATTCGTCGCTGGCAATAATTTTGCGCAGATTTGCCACATTTAAAGATTTAAACGTTGTAGCAAATTACTTAACTAAAACTTTTTTTTATTAATTTATATACATTTTTCAAAAATTACATTGATTAATGTAACAACTTAGGGTTAAAATCATTCCGAACACAAGTGTTATTTCGAGGACTGTTGCCAAAAAATCAAGGATGATTGGTCATCTTACCTTAAATTTCCTAATTTCAGCACTAGCGCTTTAGTGAATCCTGCTAAAGTCTTTAAGTTTCATAGCAAGGACCTTATTTAATAGTTATAAAAGTAACTAAATCTACTTTCACATGTTCATAAGTCAGGCTATGTGATCTGCAGCGGTCATTTGTGAGATATATCAATAACAATAAAATAACATTATTAAAATAGTAAAATGTTATTGAATTAGGGTGCTAAGGATGTTAGGATTTTCTAACAAAAAAATCTTCTTGCAGCAGAACTATTTTATATCTAGTCCGATTTAGATTTCCCGATCCGCCCTGACAAGCTTAAATGGTTTAGGAACTTAGGAAGATTATATTCAAACAAAGTACCAGCATTTGCGGGTATAGAGAGTGGGAAAACCACCTTGAGTACACCCGACCTATACTAGACCTCGATCTCCCCGTCATCAACAGTCTGATCTACTGAGAGAGAAGCGCGTTAGACCACGTGGCCAACCGAGCGTGTGACCGATTATGCATCTTGAAATAAATTAGCAAAACAATTTAAAACTGGCCTAGTGCATGGCTGGCACATCTAGTTAGTATCCGGCTGGCTTGGTTTGATCCTAACTGGTTTCACTAGGAATGTTTGATACCGCGACGCGGTTTCCTGCTAACCACGCACTCGGAACTTTTGGGCGGTTAAATCTAACCCTTCTCAACCGATCATGACAGGTAGGCTTCTTGTTTAGAAGAATTATTTAGCCCAGTCACGAATAGTTTGACCTTTCCTATCTTTTAGCATCGAGTTTTTACCATTTGGGGTTTATACGCATTATGTGCAAATTACACTGATGTGTTAGAGATGGGGGAAGGTTGAAATAATAGGAAGTTTACTCACATATGCGCGGAGGAAGATTGTAAAAACACCCTTATTCTGCCCGACCGAGATTCAAACCCCGATCTCTCTCATTGTTATCCAAGTCTCTTACAAATGACGCGCTAAAAGCAGGGCTGTCAAATTTGAGGTCCGTGGACCTTTTGGTAAACCAACAGACAATGTGGTTGACCTCTGGTATTGGGGTAAAATGTTCACCTCAAGACCCGATGCTCTTGGGTTCAAACCCAGCCGGGGTCGACGGGATTTTCTTGAGCGATAAAAATCCGTAGAACAACTTCCTTCGGAGGGAAAGTAAAGCCGTTGATTGTGGCGTGTTAAAGAACCCTGGAAGGTACGTGAAATTTCCCGGTAAAATTGGTTGGCCCTCGTTCATAGAAATTCTTGTGTTCGATATAATCTGTAGGTTCAGAAAGTGCACGTTAAATAACTCGAATAAATAACATACAACGTGGCCCTTTCTTCTTTTTATAAATGTTGTAGAAAATAGAAAAAAAACCACTTAGATTGACATTTAGAAATTGGTTATTATTTAAGAAAATCTATTGTGAGTTTAGTGTAGTCAAATTTTATTCTTTACTCGCAAAAGATATATTCTCAAAAATGGTTAAATTTGCAGAATAATTATGTGCATGTTCTTTGAACAGTTTTATCTTATGTACACCAAGTAGAACAATCATTTTTAAATCTTGATATTAATTATTTTTACGTGACTATTTTATGTATATCTATTTAACCTCGATTTAATAAATTTGGGCGTGATGGTTTTGTTTTCAACACTTAAAGTGCACGTGCTTAGAGAAATAATATTATGATGTCTACACAGAAAACAAAACAAAATATTTTTCGATAATTTTTTGCTCCAACGCTTAAAACGGGGTGGATGCAATCAAGATACTCCCACGTTTAATGTTTATACATAGGTTTAATTAGACTAATGCCAAGTTCGTAACTCTAGAAACATTATTAAATGACTTAAAGCATAGACCTACCACAGCGCTTGGTGGTTTGTTGGGTTACTAATGTCGGTTTTCTTCGATCTGTTGCCGATCAGATTTGTTAGTTACTTTAGGGATCTATTTCTCTCCCCTGATACTCAACGAACTGAAATTTTCATCGGAAAATTTTGATCACTACATGTGCCAGCTTGTAAGGGGTTCTATATCAGTACATTCTATTTCCATCATTTATTTTGATCACTACATGTGCCAGCTTGTAAGGGGTTCTATATCAGTACATTCTATTTCCATAGTTTATTTTGATTATCTTTCTCCCGTATCGTTGGTCGCATGAGTATACGCGTCACTTTTGTGTAAGATGGGGCTGCCTCTGACGTTGAGACTGGGGTTCGAATCCAGCTCGGGTGCACCCTATCCCACCGTTTCTTAAAATAAAACAACACGACACAATCATTCTGCACCGCAAAAATTGTAGGCCCGCGTATATATTTCTTAAATTTAAAAATGACACTTGGACACTGGTATCGAACCTGGGAGCGTTGGCGTATTACGTCGCTGTTCTAACCACAGAGCTATGGGGGCGTCCAGGTATTACGTAAGCACAATTTTGGCCATTTTAACACCCCCCCCCCCCGTATGGACAAAAATAAGTAAATTCCTGAACCCCCCTCTTTTTTCTTCGCCGACTTTTTTCATTTGTTCATAGAAATAGCCATTTTTTTTTCCTGCAATTTAGCTTATAGCCTGAACATGTAGTCAGACGTGATGATAACAAATTAAAAATGTATGCAATTTATAAATTGATGGTAATTATTAAAATAAGAGGTGTAAATTAACATTACGAAATAATTGACAATCAACACTGGTATACAATGAATTTAAATTTATGGAACAGGTAAAATCAAAACACGTTATAACAATATGAAAGTTTAAAATTTTAATTTACTTTTAATTTAAGTTATAAAAAAGTATTATTTGCGAATACGTGAATATTATATTTATTAAAAAAACACCCTAAGCTCCATTTAATCCGATGACCAAGGTCCTTGAATTCACGTCTCAACGCTGTCAATTATTATGTTTATATTTGGAGGTGGGAGGGCGGGGGGTTGGTCACTCAAGCTTTGGATTACTTTTATAGGCTTCTCCACTCCGTCCTCGTTTAACCCCTCAGCATCTTCATTGCTGCCGGAAGTTCAAACGGATTGCATTTAAAACTAGTTTGATCATAAAGGCCACATTAAAGATAGTATATGTGTGTATGTACATACATATACATACGCACGCACACGCATACTCACACACTTAAAGGTGTCGTTCTGTATTATTAAAAACAAAATGGTTATAATCTTAAAGTAAACATAATCGATAAACTACATAGCAGCTTTTAATTAAAACGATCTCACAAGCATCATTCCCCCAAATGGTGTCAATTTTCCAACTGTATCCCTACAACGTTTATAGAAAGAAGAATCGGGCCACATTCACTCCGAAATAGCTGCGTCTTGGCAATTCCTGGTCTCAAGCGCTACCGTAACCGTGACGTCACATAAGGGTCTCGTACCAACAAGCTCCACTGTTATCGTATAACTGCTGATGTGTGCTACTTTGTCAATAAGCTAGTGACACTAGGGGCTGCCTGTTCTGAGGATTCCACGGCTCTCGGTCACGTGGTGAGTTCGCTCTCAAGGTCAAGACAGTCTGCGCAAGCTCTCGGTTAGTGTTTGTTCCGTCCGTTGTTGCAAAAGCACACACTTGCTTGGGCTGGCCATGTGCACAACGATCAGTCGCAGCGCGCGAACCTACAGATACATTCTCTCTTAGACTTTGTACACTCCCTAAAGTTGTTGCAGTTATGCATCCAAAATAAAACTGGCGTTCCCAGAGCTCATGTTATTAACGTCCGAGTATTTTGTGTTTAACCCTAAATATGACCCTGACTATTCGGTGCTTATTATCATGAAATTATATTTAAAATATTAACACCCCTTAAACGTGTGTTGTCCAGGCTGCGACAGAGACCCGCGACTGCGGCTGGAGTCGACCGGCTACGGCCGCAACAGACCTTAGTGACTAGCCGCATGTGACATTCTCATATTACACCCCCCCCCCTCCCCATAGACGTGGTAGAGCCGCATTTGCCAGTCAATTTCGAGATGGAGGAGGGAACAGGTGATCCGAGTAACAACCTTTTTGGATATTTCGAGGGGTGAAGATTACATAATAGTTTTAATGTGGTTGTACAATAGAAGGAAAAGATAGGTGAACACATGCATGCACGTCCTTGTATTGAATGTTTAAATCGTATACGCATGGGTGTTGTAATAGTAACTCCTGTGAGTGGGTCATTAGCACCCTCAGTTTTCGTGGTTTGAACATAAATACACCCCCACACAATTCATTAACAGATACGCAGTGTCGTTACAACTCTACGGTCGCTGCGGCTCCACCATGGCCTCATGTCGCAGACCTAATTCACACTGCGCATGCGTAAAAACTGCAACCCCAGCCGCAGTCGCAGCTCCGACAACATACCTTAAGGGAGCGCAAGTATTTTTGCAGTTTTTATTGAATTGAAACTTTTTGGCCAAAATAAATAAAATATTTCTCCAGTAGCGACATAGAGCTTAGTTCTCTTTATTTAAAAAGTTTTGACCAAATTCCAGGACACCCTTGACATATATTCAACATCTGTTGATATTAGCATGTGCAGAAAACTAAACTCTTATGTTGCTACTGGAGAAATATTTGATTTATTTTGGACAAAAAAAAAATGTAATGCTCTAAAAACTGTAAAATTAGTCGCGCTCCTTTCTGCCGCACCTTAAGATGTATTTACGTACCTTCGAGGTTGTGTATACAGATTCATTCTATCCTCCTCCTGACAGCTACCTTTAGTTTCCCGGGCCTAAATGTGTGGAGTTTTTGAAAATTTCAATTTTAAAACTATTTTTACAAGTCTATGTATGAATAGGGTCATAGAAAATAGCTATGTATTAATTCCAGTAAACACCTAACTAGTGTACTGATAAAGCTTTTAATAATACAAAAACTAAGCGCATCATCTGATTGGTCAATATCTCTGCTACTAGCATCATGGGCGGCAACATTGTATAATAAACAACTAACACGTAAAGTTCGTCTAGTCGGATTTTGATTGCGACGGAGAATTTGGGGTTTGAATTATTATTAGAATCAACGCGTCTTACTACCCGCCCGGGTTATACGCACTTACGCTAATGTGTAATGGTAGGATGATTGTGAGATGAAATGGAGGACCTACAGTTTAACGTGGAATCCGAACCACGGAGGAGGCCTGGCATTCCACATATTCACAAGTTGTGATTAATACACGTTTTGTCAAAGGTGAAGGAAGGGTTTGGCAATTAGTTTGGGTTTGAACCTCGGCAGGTGTATTGAGGCTGGTTTTTGAACGTTTCCCCAATTTACACGTAAATGCGGGTACGTACCCTAAATAATTCTATATCCCTCATTCTAACATCATTAGTATACATATGTGTATAAACTATACGGGTATTAATGTGGGAGTGTGTCAAAATAAATAAAACATAGTTTCAGTACAAAGTTTAATTTTCTACACGTTGATATCAACAGTTGTACATCTGTCAAGGGTGTCCTGGAATTTAATGACAAACCTTTTTCTCTTTATTTAAAACGTTTGTCATCTAACGCTGTTAATGGCAGATATTCAACATCTATCGAAATCACCGCGCAAAGAAAATTAAACTCTATGTTTGCACTAAAATAATATTTTATTTATTTTGACAAAAAAAAAAAGTTTTGATACAAAAACTGCAAAGGCACTGGCGAAGGCGTTCTCTACACTCGCACCTTAAGACGCAGTGTAAACATATCTTGTAAATCAAATGTACATCAGTATAACATTTTCCCAAGCCTTTATCTATCTAAAACCTTTTTGCTGTGAACATTGAGCATATCTTTACTCTATAATAATAATAATAATAATAATAATAATAATAATAATAATAATAATAATAATAGCAGTGGTCTCAACCTTTTTGAGCTGACGTCCCCCTTGGTAGATCATCATTCCCGCTCACCCCAACATATTTCACTTTCCAATATTCTTTGAGACAATTATAAAAAAATATTTAAAAATATTGTTTTCTAATCACTTCTTTATACCAATGTAACAGTGACATCGTAACGATACAAATACTTTTACTGAAAATTAATGTGGTGGTGGCAGAATTTTGTTTTCATGAGTTCTTGAATATTGGGTCTTAGAAATGGTAGGCAGTGTTGCCAATATCTCAAGAAAATATGATCTTTAGAAAGTTGATTAAATAAAAAAGAATGTCTTCAATTCTTAGTTGATTTCAACGTAATTTTCAAATTGTTCCACGCCCTCTCGGAAATTGCCTCACGCCTCCCCCAGTTTGAGGACCACTGTTTTATAGGAACTGTTACTATTGATTAAAAGTGATCGCTGCAGGTCACATGACCTGACGTATAAATACGTGTAAGCGCCCGCATCGGTGGTTGCATGTTCTAACGCTTTAGTCACTAGTTTTGGACTGAATTGATGGGGATAGGGACACCAGGATTCGAATTCCGGTCGGTGGGCTGAGAATAATTTTTCATAAAGGGTTTCCTTATATCAACGCGAATTCTCAAATTGTATCTTCCTTTTCACTACTCCTTTAGTGGAGTTAATGTATGCGTATTAACCAAACGGGTACTAAGGCTCTGTGCAGGGGGGGGGGGGTCATTTGGACGGTCGGTTCTCTTCGTGGAACAAACCTAACCTAAGGGTTCGGCCAGACTGTCAAGCGTGCGAGCGAGCGCGTGATTAGCAGATAGCTCTCGATAGTTGTTGACGAGGAGGCAAGGTTCGAATCTTGGTTCAGTGAACTGAGGGTGGTTTTTGACAGATGATTTATTGTTGTGGTTTTCCCATACTTTCCCACGCTATTGGTGATTTTTATTTGTAAAGGGCTACTTTGATTATACTATTGAAGTATTTTAACATCAGTTTTACACATACACACACACACATATATATAGGTATGTATTATGATCTTATCAATTAAATTAGACCGATAGCAAGTGTGCTAAACATATCGATAGTAATAAAAATGTCAAAATGAGAAGTTTTCCTAGCACTCAATTAACCAACATACAATAATATTGTCTAGCGCCTGTAAACTAGGCTGTACCGGGTCTGGCGCACGCGCTTGAAAAATAGAACCATTCCATCTTTCAAGCGCTTTCATTCGATCCGCTCAAGTCCGGACACCTCTCATTACAACCAATGTGTTCTATTTTATATTTTAGTCGCTCGCGCACTCGCCAGTCTGGCCGTGCCCTAACCAAGTTCAACTATGTTTCCTTTCATATCTCACATTTAGATTTATTTTAGTGTTGAGACATTGTCTCTTTCTCTCGTAGGATCTTTTGGTTTGTCTGGAGGTGGACTACGTTTTGGTGCAGGGACGGAGCTCACTCCAACAAATACCCAATTGCAATTCCCTTATCGTTGCTTTCTCCGGTTTCTCTTTCGACTTCTAGGAGTAAAGATTGTGAGCTCAATCTGGTTGCCTACTCTCTATACAGAAAGGAGCTGACGTCAGCGTGCTTTTGAGCGAATCAAGTTGCACAAGCGTGACTTGGGGCTGTGTCAGCGTTGTATCACGAAGGGGGAACACGAGACGGAAAAGTTGGGTGTTTCGTTAGCATACCTTGATTTTATTACGTTTGGACAATTTTTCAAAATCTTTAACAAAATGTAAAACATTTTATATTTTGTCAGTATTGATGATTTACTATATTATTAGTGTTATTTTTATAGCCATTGATAATATATATTTACAATTTGACAACTGCGGATCACATTACTTGACATATTAATGCATAAAAGTAGATCTAATAACTTTTTATAGCTGTCAGATATGTCCATTTGTAAGCAAATTAGGGCATAAGCCACTGAATATTAGAATGCAATCGCGGGAATGGCATTTAGAGATGCACTAATTTTCGTCGAACTCCTCCATTGCGTGGGCCTGAAATTTAGATGTACTGAGCGGCCGCCGCTGTTAGTGATAACTGATAATAGTGTCAATATTTGTGGTTAAAGGGTATCATTTGGTCAACACAACGTACCTTCCGGGCGTTAATCTAAGTTTTCTAAACCAGAGATGATACTTCTTTATTCAAGTAGCTCATTTGTCCTCATGAGACTGAGTTTGACCCCCTTACGGACCCATTGCTTCACAGAAAAATAATCAGGATGTCCCGGGGATCGAACCCGGGACCTCCGGGTCCGTAGCCAGAAACTAACTTTGATAGAAATTAATTAATTTTAAGTTTGTATTATTCTGATTGTTGCCCTATGTTTGTTTTTCTTCTGAATGGTCCTAAGTGTTTATGCAAACTTATAAAAAATAAAACAGAAACACAGTAATTAGTAGCTGATTATGTTTGTGTGAATATATACACACACGCACACATACATATCAGAGACGTACCTAGAAATTAATTTTGCGCGAAGGGCAGTGACTCGTGATTGTAGTCTGTTTGAAAATAAAATCTCTTTTAAACCAATCTAAAGGGGTTTAAAACACAACTTGGGTTGTAGGTCATGCATTTTACGACCAGAATAAGCTGCTTGCCTGGATCCTGAGGGATACAAAATTGTATTGATAACACTTTCGGATGTAGGGTTTGTGGGGTGGAGGGCCTAACTCCCAACACACTCCCTTCAATAGTTGTGTTTATATAAACATAAAATACAAATAGTATAAAAACTCAATATGAAACAGTTTTTAACACGAATATGCCTAAAATCTATTAAAACTAGAAAACCGGGAATGAAGGTATTTTTTTTCTTTGCCTAGAGATTAGGACAAAATATTTGTTGGTTCTTTTGCAAAGCTAAAAAAAAAGTTGACAAAAATTTTTTTTGTGTCAATTTAAAAAATCTTAGGAATTTTGAGACATGCAATATATGTGGCTAATTTTCAATGGAAAACGATTTCACGATACTGCGAACCACAATATTAAAAATATAATTAGAATCCACATTTTTACACTGCTTCCTATAACTTTTATTTATCTGAGACCCATTTTCACAAGACAAGTTACTAACGAACCCCGGGCAGTAATGGTAAAGTAAGAGTGTGTTTAAAAAAAATACTCTAGTTTCTGTTTTTGAGCAGCTTAGGATCAAACGAGAAATATAAATAATGAACATATTTATTGCAAGAAATGCATATGCACCTATATCTAATATTAATAAATTTATGAAAATTATTATTTACACACTTTACACATGCACATGCACAGCGAGAATCGTTAGCTTAGCTTAACTTAATTATTTAGCACCGCACCGCTCCGTTTAGGTTATACTCCTATGTAGGCTACTGATTACACTAATGGGTAAGGGATTATGAAGGTCTAATTGAGATGAAGTGCATCCGCATTTTCGTGTAAGGAGAGTGGAAAACAACCCTCATTGCACCCGACCGGGATCGAGCCCCGATCTCCCTGTTTTCAGCTATCTAGTCTAACATGAGAATCTCGCGTTAGACCACGTCGCCACCGAAACTTTCTTTAAATATTAATTAAACAAAAAATGGTTAAAACTGTGTTCGTGTAGTCATACCGGGCGACGTTTATTTCTGTAACGATCTAAACAAATATGGAAATAAAGGTTGTAGTGAATTATAATATTAATAGTTAATATAACAAATATTTAATTTACACAAATCTGTCAAATGCTTGCTGCGACCCCAAGAAACTCTTTTACGACCATCTACAGGGTCGTGACCAATAGTTAACTGTGGTGTAGTTAGTTACTTTTGGAACTCTGGTTGTATCCAAAATAGTCTCTAGTATCCTTGGAAAGATCCTTCCAAAAACCAAGCAATTTATCACTCACTATCAAGCAACCAATCACCTGGCGACTTTTTTATTTAAACACTTCACTCGTCCACCGAGGAGACTAAGACTTTATCGCTGTGCGATACATCGTAAGGAGTCCAAGCATGTTGGTTGCCAGACTATAAGTTGCCTGTTAGTTGCTGAGGCGTGCACTGGTGGAGCTTTTACGCAGTGTTTTATTTCCATCTCTGCAGACTTAAGTTTCAATCTTTTCGCCCTTTTCTGCAAGTTTTCACTCCTGGGTGACAAAATTCCACGGACAATGTCAAAGAAAAAACAAATGGAGGATGTAAACTTTGTTGTTGAAGTAGCAAATCACTTCAATTTTGAATAACTTTTATTTTTAATCGGGATGAAACCAAAATTGTTTACGGGCCTTTTAAGCACATACAGCCAACAACCAGTACCTCGTTAGACGGAGACATTCTCGCGACTGATAGACAAAAGTTTTCTTTTGTGGACGAGAAACGGGGCAATTTATATTGAGTGACCAGTTGCCCGCGATTTATCGCGTTGCGTTGGTTTTCTCGGTGGACAAAGGGCTTAATAAATTCACACTCGCCTCGAACTTTCTGTCCCAGACTGCATCAGCGATTTTGAACCGAAACGAGCATTGCCACATCCTTGGGACCGCAGTGCTACTACCTACTAATGAACCTAGAAACGAGCATTGCCACATCCTTGGAACCGCAGTGCTACTACCTTACTAATGAATCCTAGAAACGAGCATTGCCACATCCTTGGAACCGCAGTGCTACTACCTACTAATGAACCTAGAAACGAGCATTGCCACATCCTTGGAACCGCAGTGCTACTACCTACTAATGAACCTAGAAACGAGCATTGCCACATCCTTGGACCGCTATACCTACCTACCTACTAATGAACCTAGAAACGAATATCTGCAAATAAATATCACGCGGCTTTTAATATCCACACTTTTTTTTAACACGCGTCCAATTACATGTCCAGGTAATACATATATGTACTATTTACGCTAATGAATTTTGGATGAGGAAGGTTGAATTCAGAGGGAGTGTACCTGCATTGACGTAGAGGAAGGATGGAAAACTTTAAGAAAAAACCACCCTCACTACACCCGACCGGGATTGAACCGCGATCTCCCCGTCATCGGCAGTCTAGTCTATTGCGAGAGTAGCGTCTTAGACCATGGGTTCTTAACCGGTAGTATCCATACCCCTTACGGGTATGGGAACTAGATAATGGGAGCTTGTAATTTAATCTCGGAACAATTTTTCAAAAAATTGATAGAATAAACTCAAAGCTGTCTATACAGATTGTGCATTTGTGATTTTCCATTTTTCTATAAATAAATATGATAAAATACTTATAATTTTCTTTCAGATTTTCTGTTCTCACCTCAAGTTTTTTTTAAAGCAAAGGGAAAACTGAATAAAAAACATCACACTTAATATCATTCAAAGGAATAAAATGAATAGGGGTAATTTAACTATGTGCGCCGACATTCTTCGAGAGAGATAATGGGAATGCACATCTAGTTGCCGGTTCTCGTGGGTCAGACAGGCAGTCTACAAAATTCCACTGGTTCCTTGAAGAAAGGCAGAATGGTTGATTCACCGTTTTATCGTTCAAAAAATAGTGAGGAGGAAGCGTGTTCAAGTGAGAAAATAATTGTATGTTGCTGACATTAAATATTGAAACAAACCATTAATAGCACAAAGGAGTTTGGTCTGACACTGATTGAATACTAAACTGTGTTCGCGGCCTCTGAATTGGTTTTATCTGGTAATAATTTATTCATAGGTGAAAAAGAAAAAAGCCCTGCTTTGGAAATGTTCAGAAACAATATTAATCTAGTTTATTATTGATTTAGCTCCGTTCTCTAATCGTTAATGTGTAAAATATAAAATAATAGCGACACTTATGTAGAATATACCGATATAAATACAATTAGTTCAGCTTTTTACTACCCTTTAGGCTTACATGTACTACATTTGTATGATGGGGAGAAGGAAGGTTGAATTTAGAGGACATTTCCAGCATTTTCATGGTGAGAGCTAGGATAATTTTTGGGGGAAAAAACACTACTAGAACAACCGATATCAAAAACCCTATATATCGTCAATAGTCCAATTTATTACTTCAGTGACGCCTTAAGCCATGTTGCCACCGAAGCTGGTACAGATATATTTCACTATGGATATTAATTACTACAGTACATTTGTGGGGATTTACTTATTCTTGCACACTAACAGCAGGAACATTTGTGAAAAAAAAAAAAGTAATAATGAGGTGACCTGGTGGTCTAGGGTAAGGTGTCAAACCTTTGTGCTGGGGGTCCGGGGTTTAATCCTCGGCCCGGGCACGGATTTATCTGATTGCCAAACTCTTCCTGGATTGCCAGGCCGCCACCGTGGTTCGGATCCCACGTTAAACTGTAGGTCCTCCATTTCATCTTACAATCACCCTACCATTACATATTAGCGTAAGTGTACAACCCGAACGGTAGTAAAACGCGGTGCTTATGATAATTATATGTATGTATCTATTAATTTTGAAATTATATAACATTATTTTCACACACACACCACACACACACACACACACACAACACACACACACAACCAACAAATTCGATTTTACTTGTTAGGAACTGTGTATTTAATGGCTGTATACTGACTTACTTACTCTATGCTATTAGGAACTCAAAATATAATTATAAAATATAATAATAAATATAATTTATAATTACAAAAGTACTCCACCTATCCCCATCTTAAGCTAGTTCTATCCAGTACAACTCATTACACCCTACCCCTATATTGAACTATTTCTATCCAATCCACCCCATTACACCCTATCCCTATATTTAACTAGTTCTATCCAATCCACCCCATTACACCTTAATTTTTTTCAGGTCCATTCTGATGACTACAATATAGCCTAATACAAAACTATTAGCTCGCGAATAGCGGATTTGTTGAGTAAGTTGCTTTCCTAATAATAAATCAGCCTACATGCTCGACTATTATCAGGAAGGTGGTTCATCTAGATTCAGTTACATCTTGACTTATCATTAGATGATTCATCTAAGTTCAATTTACATGCCGACTGTTATCATTAAAGGTGATTCATTAGGTTCAGTTTACTTACACAGACTGTTATCAGTTAGGTGATTCAGCTAGGTTAAGTTTACATGCTTGACTGTTATCAGTAAGGTGACTCATTTAGGATCAGTTTACATGCTTGACTTATCAGCAAGGTGACTCATTAGGTACAATTTACATGCCTGACTTATTATTAAGGTGATTCATATAAGTTAGACTCTTCTATATCATATGGTTTGCTTAGGACTTTCACCAACTTAAATCAATATATTGAAGTAAGGATAAAGAAATACTCAGTGAACTTTTTTTTTAGATCTAGATATTTACCATGCACTTTTTAGTACACTAAATTTAGGGGATTCAAAAACTAAACTAATACTAGAACAAAAAAATACGTAACTCTCATGTCGACAATTTACCAACTATAAATTTTTTACCATGCCGAGAATAGAACTTATGACCCCTAGGTCAGCAGGAATACGAGTTAATTACTTTGTTTAAGTCTCTATCACTTTCTGGTGGATTCCGCTAGGATTTGAACCGTGAGCTTGTTGTCATCGGTGAGTGTGTTACCATCGCTGCGGGTGGCTGATTTCTTCATCCGAAAGTGTATAATGGAGTGGTCAATTTGTTGACAAATACAACATGAGCTAACCCATCGGATTATACAAGAAATAAATAGTGTACTTATTTTTATATGTTTGTAAATCCGACTACACTTTTAACATTAGTCAGTTAAACTTTATTACAATCGATCGAACTAAACATCAAACTACAGTAGTTTTCAAAAATAAATTTGAATAGTTTTGTTATTTCTCTAACATTACACATTATTAACATTATTAAAAGAAAGGGAAAAAAATAATTCAAATACGCTTTTTTCCCGGCTTTAATTTGAGTGTTTCCAGAGGTATTTTTTTTATATCTCGTGTAAAATATATCCTTAACAGGCATTGTTAATGATTATGACTAGATCAATCTTTTTTTTTTTTTCTCACATAATTGGAACGAGACTTAGGACGTTATGTATTTGTAACTCGGTGAAACTGGGATAAAATGTGCATTTTCTCATTTTAATAATAAAATACAATAGTTTTTATAACTTTCATTAGACACACATGATTGAATTATATAAGTACTAGGTTCTTATAGAACGCTTACTTCATTGAGATCATATATTTCAGTTTTAAGTTATAAAACTTGCAACTGATGAGTAAAACAACATGTGTCTAAGGGGCATTTTTTGATGTGGGGGAATTGAATTGAATTAATAATGCGGAAGAATAATAAAATTATTAATTTGTTACCTAAGCACTAAAACAAAATTAAGAGATTTGGTTTCTTTCATGTTAACATAATGCATATCCTTGAAATGGCATTCTGCTTACTGGGGATGGTTTATGTTTTTCTATGCCACATTTACACAAGAACACAAATAATTATCAAAACATTTAGTACTTTAAAAATAACTTATTACAATGTTGATGTTTAGTAGCTCTTACCCGCCTCGGTGGCGTAATTGGTTAACCCGTTAGTTTCGTGTTAGCTAGACTGCCGAAGATGGGGAAATTGAGGTTCGAATCTCGTTCGGGTGAACTGAGGTTTTTTTCCCTAAATGGTTTTTCATTCCCCCTCCACGCAAATGCCTGTTCTCTTCCTCTGATTCAACCTTCCCAAATCCTAACCCAATAGCGTAATTAGTACTTAAAGCGTATAACCCGAACGGGTAGTAAGGTGTGGTGCTATAATAATAATATTATAGTAACTCTTAGATTTTTTAAAAATAATTGTCACTCCAAAGAAAACCGGAAAGGAGTTAATTTAGCCGGTAAAATTTGAAAAATGTTGTCGTCTGGAAAACTTCTGAAAGCGAGGGAATTTATAAAATAATTTTGGTAGCCATCCTGAACAAAGACAGCGCTGACGACGAAACCAATAGGCTGGAAAGTTATTGTGAGTGACCAAAGGCGCTTGTACTGAAATATAAGAGTGGCGCCTTTAAATACCTGTCGTGTCTTCCAACGATCGGCCTGCTCTTTACTGATGTCAAACCACTTCACAACTTTTCTCTAAAATTCCACTGAACTGCAACAGCTGTCAATACGTCGTCTTATCCGCTGCCTTGGTGGAAGCGTTTTAAATTGAAGCGTCGATTAAGCGTAACTTTGCGCCTGTACACGTGTTTAGTACACATCTATACACTGTTGACATTAAAAATGTATCTTGGCTATGAAGGGGAACGACAGTGCGGGGGTGGGGACTTGTGGCGTTTCATACATGAAAGCGTACACATTTATTATTACCCTTCAGTTCGAACTAGTTAAAAAATAATACGTTTTACATAAGTGTAGACGGTGATGTTTAGAGGAAGTATACCCGTCCTTGCGTGGATAGAGGATGAAACAGCGTTATATCACACGTGGGAATTCCCCCCCCCCCCCCGGCTGAAATTTGAACCTCCACCTCCCCATCATTGTCAGTCGAGTTTATTGCAAATTTGACGCTTTTGAACTTGCCCCTATTGATGTCACTCACGGTCATGATAGAGCAAGGGATACTAAACCAGTGCACCAACATTTGCTTAGAGGACTGTAAACAACAAAGTAAAACAAAAATCACCAGTGAACCCTCTTGGTATTCAACCCCGATGATACCTGTTTCGGTGGCCGAGTGGTCTAACATAGAACAGGGGTTTGAATCACGGTCGAGTGTATTGAGACAATTTTTTACTTAAAGATTTCCACTCTCCCTCCCCGCAAATGTGGGGTACTTTCTCTAAATTCAACCTTACGCATCCTTATCACATACACGAATGATCCGAACTGGGAATAAAAACGTGGCGATAAAAACATACTTTGATGGTTTCTCGTATCAATCCGCCATACAGAATGGGAGCAAACCGCTCGGTGGATACCGGGCTATACGAACTGTCGAAAGTGGGAGCGAAGCACATCTGACTGTCTGCCTTGCCACTTTTCGCGTGTGCGTGCTTTATCGAACATCAACCACGTAGTTTTAATCATAACAAAAGTAGGAACGCACCATGAAGAACAGTATCCAACAGCTCTCATGCGTCGAGTCATGGGATTTATAACCGGCAGTTTTGATAGATAAAAACCAGTGGAGTTGCGTGAAGTGTTGCTCGGGTAATCAGGGTTAGCGGGAACTGTACACACGCCAGGTATCAAAAAGTACAATCACATGTAGAGCAACGCCTTTGTATGATTGGTAAAATGTGGAGTTTTGAGCGCGAGGACAGTTTTTTTTTTGTCTAGCAGAATGCTACTTGTCCTCTACTTAGTTTATTTAATTTACAACGCCCGAGAACACAGTTTCATACCAATGGTTTCAAGGGAGGTATTAAAGTGTGCCACTTTGGTAAAAAGGTTTAGGAACACTGGCGGAGATGATTAAAATGCACACTTCATTTCCTAACCCAGGTACAAACACGGGGGAATAAACCTACAATCATTTACTCCTCCGAAAAGTCCTTAGTTAAAAAAAATTCTCAAATAGTGGCATATCTTTTATTTGTATTAGGTTGAAATGTCTAAAGACACCCACTGAATTACTAATCTCCGACTGATTCTGCCATTCTTGAATTATTTACAACACTGGTAAATTTAAAAATATTAATAGAAACTAGTTTAAACTTTGAAGATTAATGAGATTTTTTCCTGATTACAAACACACACCAAAACTTAGTTAGAACCCGTGTAATTCCATGAACCCATATAAACACAGTCAAATAAAATAACATAGTCTTATGTAATTTCTCCGAAAGGAGTTTTGAGTGAGTTTTTTTTAATAAAGTGTTTACAGGCGTTTGGCACAGGTGGGGTTGCTAACGTCTCGTATAGTTTCCGGGCCACTTGTACCATCCCCATTCCCGCCAGTCCTTGCATCTCTGAAAGGCAATATTCCTACCCCATTGGGATTCGAACTAAAGTCTCCGGGTTGGTTTTCGTCTGAAGTGCAACGCCTCGACGATGTTTACCATGTCCGAGGCTGATATCAGTGTTGTTTGTTCCTGACGGCAATGTCCCGGTCATGTTGCAGGGGGCCTGGGGGCGACCTCTTGGACACGCCCTTGGATCAAGCCGACAACGGTTGGAGGTAAGACCAGCGCCGCCCGCATCCGCTCGGCGCTCGCCATTTGGTTTCTTGACTTTTCCACCACCGGGCTGCAGAGAACTCATTACGTGACATTGTCACATAGTCTGTTTTCTCTAGCAACGGGAGGCCGTGCTCTAACTTGGTGTGTTCATACAAGACTGTCACTTTGCAAATCTCGCACAAACTTGCACCGATTCATAAAATATGCCACGCATTTGTCCAACATTCTTGAAAACCTATGAAACATAAAAAAAAGTCGGCTTGAATTAGGAAATGATTCACTTTTTTTTAATACAGCCGAATCGTAAATTCGAGGAAAAAGTTACTAACATGCAAATTGCTAATTATAAATAATAATGATCCATCCTTAATTAAAATAAACATAATCTTTTAAATTCTTTTTGCCTAACAACTTCAAGAAAGTATTCAATTTTTATATGAATGAGAGCGTACACCAATTCTTCGTTGACGTGTGGTTTGCAAAGTTATTGTTATTGGATGCAATAAATCACTAGATGTGCACCAGTTAGTTGACGCATGCTCTAGTGAAAGGTTAAATCTCCAATTTCGAGTGCTCGGTTTGCTGATTGCGCTCAACATTCACTTGTTTAACGCTGCACCCTTGGCTTGCTTCTAATATGCTAACAAGCTTACTAACGAGACATGAACTTGGTTTTTCACTGGTGTTAGTGATTGGCTTTTATATAATATGTATACCATATTTAATAAAGTGCAATAACTCATTTTGTGCCTTTTTTAAAACTGACATTGTTTTGAAACTATTTACATTAACCGTCGAAAATTATTAGATTTCTTGAATTTTGATAGTTAATGATTAGGTTTATACAATATTACATGCCACATAGTAAGTTTAGTAAAATTTACAACCTGAGATGCAAGATATTCAGGACAAGGTATTTTTTACCATTGTTTTCTGTGGATTCGCGTGTTCACCGTGACACATTAGCAAAACAAATATGGTACAGGGACTGCAGGATTTATACGAGATCTCTTTTGTTCACTCGGTGTGAGCATAAATACTTTCCACTGCCGATATTCCTGTAAGAACAAATCAGAACAAACACAATTAACGAAATTCTTATAATTTGTACTATGCCCCGTCGTCTTTCAAACTCAGTAACTAGCGAGTTTACAGTAATCTTATACAAGTTTTTTTGGCCATTCAAAAACAAAACCTGTGGTCCATCTGTTGTTTCTAATTGACATTGAAAATCATCATAGGTAAAATACATGCAGTTTCTGGTTGGCACTGCAAATCATCATAACTAAAATACATGCAGTTTCTGGTTGGCACTGCAAATCGTCATAGGTAAAAGACATGCAGTTTCTGGTTGGCACTGCAAATCGTCATAGGTAAAAGACATGCAGTTTCTGGTTGGCACTGCAAATCGTCATAGGTAAAAGACATGCAGTTTCTGGTTGGCGCTGCAAATCGTCATAGGTAAAATACATGCAGTTTCTGGTTGGCGCTGCAAATCGTCATAGGTAAAAGACATGCAGTTTCTGGTTGGCGCTGCAAATCGTCATAGGTAAAAGACATGCAGTTTCTGGTTGGCGCTGCAAATCGTCATAGGTAAAATACATGCAGTTTCTGGTTGGCACTGCAAATCGTCATAGGTAAAAGACATGCAGTTTCTGGTTGGCACTGCAAATCGTCATAGGTAAAAGACATGCAGTTTCTGGTTGGCACTGCAAATCGTCATAGGTAAAAGACATGCAGTTTCTGGTTGGCACTGCAAATCGTCATAGGTAAAAGACATGCAGTTTCTGGTTGGCACTGCAAATCGTCATAGGTAAAAGACATGCAGTTTCTGGTTGGCACTGCAAATCGTCATAGGTAAAATACATTGAGTTGCTGGTTGGTATTACAAATCATCTTGGATAAAATACATTTTCTGCCAGATTGTTAATGCGGACAAGCACTCGCCTGCAACTTATGTGCTGGTTGGTGGGGGGAAATATTTCACCCACACTTTTTTAGTTTAATTTAATCTCATGTATGCTTTGAACATGTAGGAACGGTGTGGTTCTTGATTACTTACTCTCTTGGTCACACAGGTTGGATGACTCATATCCCAGAGCTTTGAATACTTTTGAACTAAAACAAAAATTATTTCCTCATTCATAGTGAGGTCATTCACAATAACTTAGTATCATAACTGGGAAATACAATACAATAAACTTGTTGCACAGGGGAATATATGACAATAAACTTGTTACATAAGTCATCTCACCGCGCGCTGCTGTCGTGGTTGCATTAAACGTGAGTATATCAGAGACCTCGCGGAGTTTCTAACTGACATGAAGAATTGGGAAAATGTTGCTGGACCTTGTTTCACAAAGTTACAAGTCTTTTCGTGACAGGCGATAGAAATGAGTTCTTATTTCAATAAAATACAAGAGTATGCTAATTGGGAACCACGGTAGCATCTAGTTACGCGGGTTCGGCTTCACAAAACTAAACTGTCAAATTGGTCAGTAATTTTCTTTGATTTCTGAAGGAATTAAAGCACATTAAAGTTGTTGTAAACTTGAATTACTCTTTAATAAGTTTTGTTAGATAAATAATTTTATTTTATGGTCCTTTAGGGCCGTTTCACTAAGAGAACAATCTTGTAAAGTACACATAATAATTATGACTTAATGTGTAGATGTTTTTGAAATGTCTTAATAAACCATAATCTAACATTTAATATATTTATTTATAAAATTATATTATGGTATTAAACTATTTATCTTGGCCTTTAGGAAAGTTTAGTCATTATTATTATTAGGACTTATTTTAACTTAATTATGCGGTGACCTGGTGGTCTAGGGGTAAGGTGTCAGACGTCTGTGCTGGCGGCCGGGGTTCGATCCTCGGTCCCGGCAAAGATTTATCTGATTACCAAACCCTTCCTTCACCTCTGACAAGACATCTTGTGAATGTGAGGAATGCCAGGCCTCCACCGTGGTTCGGATTCCACGTTAAACTGTAGGTCCTTCATTTCATCTCACAATCACCCTACCATTTCAACATTAGCATAAGTGCGTATAACCCAAACGGGTAGTAAGACGCGCTGCTAATAATAATAATAATAAGAGTGTAACAGCCTATATCTATCTCCACATATTCACTCGTCAAGCCATGTGATCTGCCGCTGTCACTTTCGATATGAGTTTGTCGATATTAATAAAATAGCATCAATAAAATATTAAAATGTTAACAATGTTATGATTTTTTTTTTTTAATTCCGAAAAGGAACTTATTACCAACATTTTAGTTTAGTTACACCCCCAAGTATTGTTTTCTAGCCGTCATTTTTGTCAAATTATGTCACTTTATTCAATTGTAAATACAGCGCCCTTCTTGTAAATTTCGGCTAGTCTGCATTTAATTACTTTCTCTTGAAAGTGCATACTGTTGTGGTCCTAGTATACATCCGCGCTCCCCCCTCGAATAGGGCACGCGGCGGCTTACGGGAAGGGGCGTGGGCTCGAGTCGGCGCGGCGGCCTTTACGTTGGTTTTGTGTCTGTACTGAACCGTGGGGCATGCACAGACTCAGTCACCAGGACAGTGCGGGCGATATCGATCGCGGCGGAGGCGCATCTCTGGCTTGTCTCATAGTCGTGGTAGCCATTTGTCATCTTTACGTTGGGGGTCAGGATGTTCCGCTTGCCGCGTCCTCCTCCCGATAAAAACCGGTCAAATGGTTCAATTAAAAAGGGCGTTCCTTAGATCTTGACGTCTCTGGCCGCGGTAAAGTGGTCCTAATCGAGAATTATCTGAAAGATGGGTGTGTTTTTCATGGATCATCCTCGGGACATGCGTGATGACTAGGTCGAGCGATATAGTTTCATAACATATTTTGTGAAAAGCTGAACCCGATATTCATTTTGGTGTGTTTCCCTTCTAGCTATGTGTTTTCCCCGTCATACCCATGCACCATTGGCGATGTCAATAGAATGTGTGTTTGTGTGAAGAAACTTGTGTATATTAGCAGGGGATCGAAAACAAATAATTCTTGTATTGATCGAGTGAAATGACTAATCTGGCAATGTTCTGCAAATATATGTTGACTTAAATAAGGGCTTTAAAAAAAAAGTCCACATTTCCTCCCCGAAGCTCAGAGGGTAAGTTTAAAGTTAAGCTTAAGTTAATAAAATAAAAATGTTAATTTTAAGGGGCTTTGTCAACCAGAGCTCTAAGATACGTTGAATATGTTCTGAAATAAGTGTTATTATTATTATTATTATCATTATTATTATTATTATTATTAGCTCCGCGTCTTACTACCCGTTCGGGTTATACGCACTTACGCTAATGTGTAATGGTAGGGTGATTGTGTGATGAAATGGAGGACCTACGGTTTACGGTGGAGGCCTGGCATTCCCCACATTCACAAGATGTCTTGTCAGAGGTGAAGGAAGGGTTTGGTAATCAGATAAATCTGTGCCGGGTCCGAGGATTGAACCCCGGACCCCCAGCACAGTCCGACACCTCACCCCTAGACCACCAGGTCACCCTGAAATAAGTGGTTTGTTATTTCAAAATAATATTCACATTGAAATGGAGGCGAAAGGTATCATTCAACATCTCCTTATATAATTAAAAACTATATAATTTAAAATAAAATAAATGAAAAGGGAAAATTAACTAGATTTCAACAATTAGCGCGCTCGATCAAAGTAAATTATTATATGCAGAGGCCGTCCTCACGTGAATAGTCAAATTTAGACAGAACCTTCACAGAATATTTTAAGAGAGTTGATTAAGTTGAGTATTTTAGTGATTTTGAATCTTCAAAACTGCTGTTCACAAAATAAATTCCTTAGTGTAAGAATATTTCTCTTGAAGTAGATTGTTGCCTTAACCCCGGAGAATCGTGCATAGGAAAATTTATAATGATACGGGCCTGCGGTTAGGCATCGTTTATAGGGTTTTCGGATTTTTTCAATGATAATGATTATAATAATGTGGACCCGTGTATGCCTTACGATGAACAGTAAATATAACGATACCGGGTTTTATGATGACGCGTACTTATCTTACTACGCACTTGTTATCACACGACTATGTCGATCTGATTTTATGTATTTCTCACTATGCGATTGTTTATTGGTTTACTTTGAAATTAGTTGAAATTTAACACTGTACACGATTTACTTATAAAATTAACATTAAAATGATATAGTTTTTTGTTAATTTCCGAACTGACGCGGAGAGTGAGAGCTAGTGCTGTTAAAAATTTTGTTTTCTGTTTGTTAATACTAGGTTTCTGTCAAGATAGCTATTTTTCTGTGTCACTTAGTGGATTCATACGCACAAGATGCTTTTATATGACATACCCCTTGCTTCTTGGACCCCTTGTCCCGTGTTAAAACTAATAGATTCTCCATGAATGAAGTATTAAAAGGAATCTTATACACAGTCTTTGAAGAAAAATACACCTCATCAATGACTTTTTGAATATAGGAGAGGGGTCCAAAACAGTATCACTACACCTTCTTGAGAAAACAGTTTTTCTCAAAACAATTCTGTGTTTTAATTTCAATAAGTATTTATATATTTTTTATTTATTTTATTTACTTGAAAAGGTGTTTAAACTGATAAAATTAGAGGTCTCAAATTTTCCAAACCCTAACTGCAAGGGTTTGATTTTTGTATATTGATTTAAAGGGAATCGTACGCGCTATAAATTTTGTCATGGGCCAAATTAATTTCCAAATGAGCAAATATAATAAAACGGCCGACTCACCACTTTCATACATTTCGATCCTTGAAAACCTACCTTTTCGCCCGTGAGCGGGGGCGGTACACGGGGCAAGACAGAGTTCCAAAACAAGCTACAGTTTCATTAGAACAGAGGTCATTCACTAAACTAGTGATATTAAATTTTGACAGCCTGAAACTAAAAACAAAAACTGATTTATCTACTCTTTCGACCAAATGGGTCCATAAATCAAAATATGACATTATTGAGTAAAGTTAATAGATTGTATTTGTCTGTATCGAGATTTGTTTCGGGAAATGCATTTCATCTTGAAATTAAAGAGAATTAATCCAACTCACATTATTGCTTGTGTAACGTTTTAAACAATAATTGTTTAATTTTATTTTCTACTGCTAGCACTAGTAGCACTAGACACTCGTACACCTTACCTCAAATTTGGCACAAAAATTGGAGGCCCCAACATTAAACAAATTTCTTTTCAAAGTTTTGCAAATTATCATTTTTTATTAACAAAATCAATTGTTAAAACCTCATTCTTAAAGAAATTAGTTAAATAAGGAAATATTGTCATCACACTAAATTATATACATACGTACAAAAGGGAACCACTAGATTTGTTGCTATCTATTATAGTTGTTGTTTGTTTTGAAAAGCACAATCAGAAATATTTGTTTTCTGCACGTGCCATTAGAAGATAAGTAAGTTTGTCATAAATAAATCAAAATTCTCACGGTAAGCTGTAATATTTTTAAGGTCTGTTATCTCTAGAGCCAATTTTTGTGTTATCGCAACAGTTTGAGGTCTTGAGGTTTCAGCCTCTGTCGATCTTCTTTGAATTAGGAATAAACACATAATATACCAATTATTGGCAATACATTATGCTATAATGCTTGTAACGAAGTTCTTTAAAATGTTATGAAATTTAATAATGGCGGAGAAGATATGTGAAAACCATGTTTGTTAATAATTTGTCAAAATTAATTATATCTTCAATATTAAGCTAGCTCAAGAAAAGATTATTTTACTTCAAATTCAGTTGTGCTGAAAGAAGCTTAAAAACCACAATTCTTTGGGGGGAATATGATAACCGTACTTTTATGGGTTTGTTTAGAAATAGTTTTCAGCTTGACCCGTTCTTCACATGGTTAAGCCGCATCAACTTATCTGGCTATATTTTAAAATGGGACTCCAGGAAATATAGTGAGGTTGAGGAGGTTTATTAAAAAAAACTTTTTAACGGAAATAGAAAACTTAAATTTGGGAGGCAGATAGAAGTACTCCAGCTAACCAGTCTTAAGATTTAAATCTCTAAGTATTAATTGGAAAACTGGGGGTTGGTGTGGTGTACGGAAAGTTGTCAGGGCTGGAAATTACCAACACTAAAGTTATCAACTACTTACAGTATTGGTGTGGTAAAAAATTGAAATTTGACGAGAAGAGATCACCAAGAAGGCCCAACAATTTTTAAATTTTGAATTTACAAAATGAGTGGATGGGGACAATGAAATGGGAAGAGGAGAAGAAATGTTCAAACTTGTAGGGGGAAAAAAAGCCCTTTAGTAGAAAATAGAAATATCGCAGATAACTAATAAGTATTTATAGTTATATGGAGTGGTATCTTTCTTTACTTGCCTACCGAATATAAATTTTCTACCACATTGATAAGTAGGGTAAGGGCCGGTAGCCCCGGACAGTGTTTAGTTAACGAACTTGTTTAGCGTCACTAACCACAAAGCAATATTTCCAATTCTCAAACTAATGCCAGTGGACAATTGTAATTTTTGAAGCTCTGGTGCATTAAAATAGGTAAATATTGTTTATTGTTTACTTCACTAATATATTGTATAGTCCTCAATAATTGCATTTTTAGAACGAAATATATTAAAATAAATTATAAACGTGTTGGATGGGCTTTGCCTTTTATAATGATGGTTATTTAGTTATTTAGTAGTTGTAGGTTCGTAGAAAACGACAAAATTCAGGGGAAGAACAACAACTCAAAGAGGATCACAGACAGAAAAAAATGACTGTAGTTAATGGTGAGATTTCTGGAAAAATGACTTTTGGTACACTTCATGACAGATGCTCAATGCTCTAAGAAGGCTATCAAATTGACATTAATCTACAACTGGGGCGTTACAAAACCACCTATTCTCATGAATATAAACTGCAACTAGCACAACATGTAAGAGAGCTTGAAACTAGCTTCATGCCTTTGAGAAGAAAATAATTCCTGAAAATAGCACATAAGTTGGTGAAGAAACTAAAAATTCCTCACATAATTAATAAGGGAAATAAATGTGCCGGCAAAGAAAAAAATAACTCAACCAAATTATTGATTTTAATATACCGGTAACAAAAACAATGTCGGTGGAATACTTTACCTGTTTGAAACTGAGATGGTAAAGAAAGTGAAACCACAGGATGCATTTTGTGTGAAGAAACCTTTGAAGAAAATTAGATTAATTGCGTAGACTGCAAAGGTTGGGCACACGAATAGTGTGCCAGTGTTGACGATAATGATGTATTTTTACATTGTGACGGCTAAAGATCAAGTTTGGAAGCCTGAAAATAAAAATAAGATTTTGTCTGGGGCTACCCATTAATGTTAAGATATAGGAAATAACTAAACTTGTTTTTTGTTAATTAGTTTTAAAACTAATTGTTCTGAAGTCCACAGTATGATGTTTAAATAAGTATCATATACATGATATGTTACTTTTAGCTTAAGTGTCCTGTAATACCCGCCCTTCCCCTAGTTGTAGTTTTGTACATTTTTGACCTCCCTCCCTCAAACCAGCTTTTCTAAATCACTCTTGTGAAATTTTAAATTAAAAGATTTCATTTGGTACTTGGAGTTTTTCTCTACGTGTCTGCCAAATTTTAATGTTCTACTTAAGCTCAAAAGTATTTTTAACTATTAGCCAACTGGAAAAAAAACATCTTCGGTACGTCCGGCTAGGATATGAATGACGTTTACCAACCTCTTCATCTCCAGCAAAACATACTAGATAAATTCTACAACTTGGCAAGCAAGACAAGGTGGTTTTCCATATCTTTATTTCCAGGACCCGTGGCCATACAGAAACTTGTTAAATTACTATCTATTTTCCACTTAACCTTCTTTAATATATAGCTACTTCAAATTGGGAAAATGGCCGCTCCATTTTTTTTAAGGACTATCTCTCTTGTTGACCTCCAACTCACCATCAAATATACGGCCCAAACTAAACCTTTCGGTTGAGTCAAAGCAAATGCGGCAAGATGCTTGTGCTACATGAAAGCTGCCTTTAGTTCTTGAGAACTCCACCAGGATCGGTAGCATGCAGGTGGTTTCAAATTTGAATATATTTAACTATTACTGCAGTCCCTTTTTCGCGTTAGAAATTTCTAGTGCACTGTCTCATCACTTACACCCACCCCCTCCTCCATTATTGAAAATGCGAGGGCATTTCATATTATTAACTTTATAACACCTATAGATTAGTCCGTTATCTATTTAAATAACCCCTGTTGAGACACGCAAACTATTAAAATGCGAATATTTAAAAACTAACTGAAAGAAGGATTCAATAATTTATTATAATAATTATAATGGTAGTAAAATTATTATTGGTAATATCATCATTAGTATTATAATTATTTAATCAAATAGCCAAAGCTATTATTTATGCTTTTTAGTGAGGATTACTCCATCCCGTGTCCAGGTGTCATGTTTAAATTTTCAGATTATTATTATTAATATTATTATTAGCTCAGCGACTTACTACCCGTTTGGGTTGTACGCATTTACACTAGTGTGTAATGGTAGGGTGATTGTGAGATGAAATGGAGGACCTACAGTTTAACGTGGAATCCGAACCACGGTGGAGGCCTGTCAGTCCACACATTCACAAGTTGGGATTAATACACGTCTTGTCAGAGGTGAAGGAAGGGTTTGGCAATCAGATAAATCTGTGCCGGGACTGAGGATTGAACCCCGGACCCCCAGCACGGAAGTCAGACACCTTACCGATATACCACTAGGTCACCCGATAATTTGTTGATGATATTTTTACTACAAACTTAAAAAAAAAAAAAAAGGTTTTTGTGATAAATGATGCCTTACACTAATGCGAATAATTCCATTTTATATTAAGAACGCAACACCACAACACGCTCATTTTAAAATTGTTTTTGTTGTTTATAACCAGATTAAATTTATCACCTGAATGAGTAAAACATTCGGAGACTTCAAGTAGAAAAAAACATATTAATATTAAATAATAATACATATAAGACAATAGGTATATTAAGTAGTATTTGTAGGCCTTGAGATAAAAGTGAAAAGCCCGTCAAAGTTCACATTATTTCATTGAATAACGATAGCAATATTTATCGATATCTTAAGTTATCGTTACATTTGTTAAAAAAAACACACGATATCTGGTATTTTTTTAGGAAAATTTTGGCCAATTTTACTCATTCATAACAATTCGAGTAGTTTACCAACATTAAACACTTCAAGAAAGATTTTCTGCCGTGTTTTATCGAATAATTTTGAGTTTATTTTAAGGTTTCTTTTATTTTGAAGTTATTTAACCTCGTAATATCTCAAGTAAAATTGGCATTTAATTGAATTTAACTTCCTCCTTTACATGTGATAAGTGATAACTTAAACAGGCTCTAGCTAAACATGTTGTTATTACTCGAGAAAGAAGCAACTTTTCATGTCTTAACATTTAAAAATTCGATAAGTTGGAAAAAAAACCTGACATTAATATTGTTGGGGGCCTTCCTTAAGAAGGAGCTTTACAATTGAAGGGGCTACCCGCAACCAGCATTTCACCCATTTACCCAAAGGTTATTCTTATTCTGATGATATCTCAACTATCATTAATGATAATAAAATATTTATTGTGTCAAATCTAAGGTATCAATATGCCAAACAATAATGCCAGACACAAAATTTAATAAAACCATTGAATAATTATATAAAAAATTATATATAAATTAATAAATGTGTTTGAGCTTCAAACTATTAATTGAGAAGGAAACTTAATTTTTTAACTAGGCATTCATAATCGCAACTAGTTTACGCTTGCAACAGCACGATTATAATTGGGTGTTTATATATGAAAAAACTGAATAAACCCAAAAAAACAATTTGCATGCCTATTCGAGTTAATATTACATTGGAGATAGGTCACTTTACTTCCATTCTTTTCTTGTCAAAACCCCATTAAGTACGCTTGGTTGTATACAGAAGGGGTGAAGGGGGAGGGCTCGGTTATCTTTCAATAATCTTTTACCTGAAAAGTATCTAACAAGCTATCACCGACACAAAGTTCGTCAGGTGCTAGTGCTGTATTGGTTGGACATGTAATATTAGTAGTACTAAATAATTTGTTGCTGATTTTTTTTCAAAATTGTGAAAAAGAATGGGAGAAAGCATCCTTCTGATCACAAAAAAAAAACAACAAAAAAAACAGAGAGGTTTGAATTTTAAAAAGTATCGATAAGCTCAAAAGATAATATCCGTAGAATTAGAGCAAACAGTTTGTGTACAGCAAGAAACTAGTGACAACAATCAATATAATCTTAATGAATACGAATTAATATTAGAAAACCTTACCCCAGAACATCAACATAACCAGAATATAACATTTGGAATAGCTGGCAGAATAATTGTAGAACTTTCTTACTTTTTAAAATCGCTCAGTAAAATGACAGAACATGAACCACTGAGCTGCAAATTAGAAAATATGGAAATGACCAAAGAACAAGGTGTGGACAGCCAATGTAAATATGCAGGTAAGCTCTAAAGGATAGTAAGATGAGAAGGGGAAGGGGGGAACCGCAACTAAAACCATGTTCACGTTGATAATGAAAACTGTTTGTGGGTAAGAGAGTAAGATAACATTTGTAAATTGCAATTTTATATTAATCTGTTAAATTAATTACATTTTTAATAAAACATTAATGGCATTTAAATGAGAGTCGATGTAAATCCGAAGAGTTTTTAAACATGCAATATGTTATAACCACCATAAATTTAAAAAATGTTTTGAAATCATATTATTACAAAAGCAAAACTACTTATATATAAAAATGATAGACCCTAAGTAAAAAATCATTAAAACTATTTCACTCGTATATTAAAGATATTTATTTTATATAATTTGTCCAATATTACGCTAAGCGTAGGCAATAGTGAGGATTAATACCAAGGACAGGTGAGGAGGGAAGCTAAGAGAAAATACACTAGCAAATAATTTTTAAGAAAATTAAAAACAATTAAGAATGGCCCTTAAAATTCACACCACCTACCACGTGGTAAAAAGTGTCAGTCTCCTCTTGGCTGGCTTGCCGGTGACGGAGAAGATGGGTTTTGAATCCCGGCGGTTGTACTGAGGTAGCTAGTCCTAAAGGATTTCCCACTCTTCCGCTACACAAATTCAAGTACACTTCCTCTAAATTCTAACTTTCTCATCCCTATTCTATGTGCGTTATAAACAAAATTAAAATACATTGCATTCTAATCTATGCGATCTAGTAATTCCGTATTTCCATTAAAAAAACTACTTAAATAACGTTATTTAAAAATAAGATTTAAAACTGTCTTAAAGTAAACTTGAACATATTAGGCTTTAAAATGTAATAATATATGTAACATAAAGTTTGTTATTTTAATTCAAGTTGCTTAAGCGACATAGTTTTTACACAATTCCTTATCATAGGATACGCATCCAACTACTCTTTATATTTATTTTATTTATTAGCACTGGGTCTGTCTAACCAATTGGGTTGTACGCATATGCAGGTACACTAATTACTCTGATGGGTCAAGTATGAGATGGTTACTATTTAAGGAAGTGTACCAACATTTTCGTAGAAAGCCATTTAGGAAATACAGTTTATATTTATCTGTTTCTTTACACAAATGGGGTGGTTATAATTTAGGAAAGGTAGAATTAAAAGGAAGGGTACTCGCATTTGGAAGGAGGGAGAATGTGTGGGACACAATTTAAGATACTCATACTTGCTAAATCAGACTAGGATTCGAGTACTGACATTCCTGCTACAGTCGACTCAGCATAGGATGGTGGTAGATGACAGCTAACAGTAGTTTTGTTAATTCAGTAATTCCAAGGGAAGTATTAACTACCAGCGTTTGATAAAACTATTTTATCATAAATTATTAAGCAAATAATAAATATGTTCACATAGGTTAGTTAATATGAGTGAATTGTCCGCTTGACCATTAGAATACTTTGACTGTTTACAATGTATGTTCCAAGTCTAGGGTATTTTGTAACCAGTGTATAACCCATAATGTGACTTATATTATATTACATTTTATCATATATAATCCAAGATAATTTTCAGTTAGAATGATTAATAGTAATAATCATTCATATTTGTTTTTAAATAAATCATTACATGGACTCGGAAAACAATACTTTTATACCAAGGATCTTAATTAATATGAAATCAGTTAAAAAATATATCGGATTCAAACTCAGATAAAACAATGGACAACAATAACTATTTATTCTTAATTTAGAATATTAGATCTGATAATATTTTAACCGGAAAAATCATATGCTCTAATGAAAATGGTGGCCAAATAAAAAAAAAATCCAAATCTTCTTAATTTATATTAATAAACAACATAACATTAAAAAAAAGTTTAATTTCTTAGAGGTTTCGGTTGTAGTATGAAATTCTCAATGTAAACTAAAGCGCTCCACACAAGTGTCATACACTCATTTTTGTAGGAATTATTGTCTGAGAAGCCATTTTTCTTATCAAAAATCTACTATATAGTGGTATATAGTAAGAAAAAAGGACTTATAGATGTCATTCCTCCAAAAATCAGTGGATAGTAGAGTCAAGTTTTCATAGGATAACACTATTAAAATAAATAGATCTACTTTCATGTATGCATCCGTCAAGTCACGTGACCTATAGCTGTCAATTTTGGTCATAACACTAATGTGGGTGGCAAGGGATGGTGACATAATACAGTGTAAAATAGATTGGATTAGGTGTAAATTTGTTATTTCTATCCTGAATTTATTAAATAAATATAAAATAATAAAAAACACAATTTTTTTGTATTAGGCCATAATGTCAATCGATAACTTTAAGGTTCCAGAACGTTCAACTTTACAAGTCAAGACACAACCACAATAGATTGTACTCGTACCAATGCCAAAAGCCTGAATTTTAAATTAAAAACAACAAAGTAAATATTATCCCCGCGAGCTCTAATACATCAGTCTTGGTTTAGAATTGGTCAACGTTAACAAAGAGGTCAAGGTTCAAAACCTAGCCAGTTGTGCTGGGAATAATTATCATCCTGCAAATGTTACTGTTATATTTCCATAAACCTCTCACCTCATCCTGTTACAATTCATTCAAATTACCCTAACTCAATTCGGAGATCGAAAGGTCTAAAGGTAACACAATATACTAGACTGCCAATGATGGAGAGAAAGGGGCTCGAATCCCTCAATAGCTATACTGAGGGTATATTTTCTCAAGTAGTTTCCAACTTCCCTGGGCGCAAATGCCGGTCACTTCTTCCATATTCAACCTTCCTCATACCAAACACACTAGCATAACTAGTACATAATGTCTATAATTCGGGTGTGTAGTAAGACGTGATAAAAAAAAATTCTAAAAAAGAATGTAATGTACATTTTAAAGTGTACAAAACACCTAGATAATTTTTATCCCTGCCTGAATACAAAATGTAAACCTAAACATGATAAACGAACATAGCATCTTTGGCTTTAGCGTGCCAATACTATATCACTACTCTATGTGTACACCATGGGAAAAATTACACTCGTCCCATTGATATTAATAATACTAAACTACTTTGGTTCTTATTTTCAAGACGCACCCAAGCATTGTTGAGAAAAATTTGTGGCTTTCACAACAATAACTAGGCGTTTTTTACTCTGTTTTCAATACTGCCACTATACTTATTTTTTGTTTTGTTTCCTTCAGGCTGCTATTGGGGGGTATAAGACTAAGAAAGTATTGTACATAGGAGTTAAAAACCAATATTGTACATTTTGTGACCAGGCGCTGAAAGAAAAAAAAACCTCAAAAGCATACTGGTTTCAAAAATTGGGGAGAGGATCAAAGCTCGTCAAGTATGGAAGCAGCTATTATTGTCGAGGCTTTTGCAAGAGCGAAGAAATGTACGGCCTACGATACAGCACTCTCATTGCTGATGGTGACAATAGCGTATACAAGAGGCTTCTTGAGGCTCGTCCATATAGAAATTTGACGGTACAAACATTGGAGTGCCGTAATCATCTTTTCCGGAACTACTCAACAAGTTGAAAGATTTGTGGGAAAACGACAAGAATGGACCATTTTATCTCCGACAAAAAATCAGTTCCAAAAGTATGCAGCTACGTGGGACAGTGGTGAAAGCTGCAAAATTTAGAATGAATGAGGCGGGACAGTTGCACGAGCGCACTGATAAATTAAAAGATTACATTTTGAATAGTCCAAATCATATATTTGGAGACTACCAACATTGTGCTCCTTATTTTTGCACAGGACTAAAAGAAAATGAGAAAAATCTTATTCCAGAGCTTCAAGAAAGTGATATTTTACAAAAGCTGAAATCTATAGCTCAAACATTTACCATTCACTGTCGCCGCCTGCTGAATAGTGTAGACAACAACTGTGTTGAGCACCACAACGCTGCCATTGTAATAAAAACTGGTGGCAAACGCATCAATTCCACACAAAGAGGATCCTATCAAGCGCGATGTGCTGCTGCTGTAGTAAGCTACAATTCTGGCGCTCTCCATTACAAACTACAAATAAAATTGTATAGATCAAGCCCGGGAAAATTCACAAAGTTGGAAGAAGCACGCAAGCGTCGAAAATTATGTCTCGCCCGAAGAAAGCGAGAAGATTCACATCACTCGAAGCCCACCCGGTCAAGCAAACCATTCTCCCCCCCCCCCCCCCCCAAAAAAAAAGAAAATGGATGCTGACTATGGTCCAAACTCTCAACGCCCAGATTTGCCAGAAAAAGATATTATGTTGTTTAAAAAAGAAATGCAAAATAGCCTCCAACATTCCCAAGAAGAATTGCGAAACCTTGAACGTCAAACCATAAATCAGAGTGAACCTGGACAATGTTTAGAAGAAAGGAGGAAACGTTTAATAGCGTATAATTTTGGACAAGTTTGTTGCAAGCTCCCATCTACTGGTTGTGAAAATTTGGTCAAACAAATATTATATTCTGATCTCTAACACCTAAGCTCGTTGTCATACGGAAAAGCAAATGAACATGCCATAGCGAAGTTGGAAGAAACTTTGAAAATTCGGGTTGAACGCTATGGTTTCTTTGTTGATTGATTTGACATTCCTCGGCGCTACACCAGATGGCCTAATCGACCATGATGGCATAGTAGAGGTAAAATGTCCATCATCAGCTGAACAGATGAGTCCTTAGTCAACAATTTTGAAACGAAAGGTGACATTCTGGAAACTTACCAAATATAAAAAGATTGATGGAATAAACAGGCGTCATAAGTACTATTATCAAGTCCAAGGTCAGCTCCATGTAACACGCCGGTTATACTGCATATTTGCTATATGGACACAAGTTATGCCATGCATACGATATGAAAGAATCGAATGTGATTACCTTTTCTGGGAAATGGAAATGGTGACTAAGCTTTCCTATTTTATTTTGATTGTTTACTGCCTGAACTAGTAGACCCACGCTATCCATGTTCAATGTCTATCCACAATCTGGATTATATTGAGGCAGAGCTTACTAAAAAAAAGAAGTCAACTACAGCCCCAAGCAAGAAAAATGTTGAGAATGGCTGAGGTTGGTAATTCTGGTTAAGATTGGTAGTTCTGGCTGAGGTGATTTAAGCATATGTATTTACTAGCTATTAGTAGTAGCCTAAGTAAATAATTCCTGGGAAACATATTTATTGGGCCACAAATATTAGTTAGATCTGGCCCCAAATTACTAAAAACAATTAAATTATAAAAATAATCTAAACGTAACTCAAACCACTAATTGCATTACCTTAAGTGATGGTTATGTTACGATTGTTTATATTTGGCATAAATCTAGAGAGCTAAGTGTATTCAAAGCATTTGGGAGGGGGGGCGGGGCGGAGGGTAGAAACTCCACAAATTTACAGTATAAAATAAGTTTAAATAAAGTATGATTTTTAAGTATTAATAGAGGCGCTTAAAAATTAATATTGTCCATAAGAACGGATATTTTGTGATATTTTCAGACATTTTCTCAAATTATATAATTTAGAGGACTCTAAATTAAAAATGAGAATGTGAATTAGGCCAGAAAATCTAAGAATCATGTGTCTTAAAACACTTTTTTTTTAAATTTGTTTTAAATCCATTTCTTGCGATCTATTATAGTCATAGTTTCTGTGAAACTGGGCCACAAAGTACCAAGTATGAAAGATTGTATTATCATATCCAAAGGACATTCAGAATACTTAAGTTAAGTCTTATAAGTTATAGTCATAAAATTATTGATTTTTATTTGCTGCTCTTACTAACTGAATAAACAATATCAAAAACTTTAACATTTTCTTACATATTTAATGTGGCTGACACAAAACTTTGTTTCATTAAATTTTAAACTAAATCTGGTTCAACAATAGTGGTTACATTTCAAGTATTAGCAGCTATTTTTGGTATGTTTAGGCGTTCATAGAAAAAAAAAACTACTAGTTTATGGGACCAAACTATTTGTTAAAACATTTTTGTGTGCAATGAATATTAAAATGTAACCATTAGATTTTATGGATATTTTGAGTTTAAAAAAGGTTCAACATATTGAGTACAAATTTGGAAGAAAAAAAAAACACAAAAATATTGTTGATTCAATTTAACGGGATTTTACTTTTGGTAAAGTATCAAACTGGACAATAAACATGTCAAAGTGAACCTGTCTCACTTGAATTATTAAACAAACAAAAAAAAGAAATGTATATTTTTAATCAATTAATTATATGTAATAAGCTACTTTAATAGTGTGTTTGAAATTATTTGTACTTTCTAAACAAACATGTGTGTTTGTGGTTAGTTTTGGCTAAGTTATTTAAATGTATAGCTTAATTTATCAAATAAAAATGTATTATTCATGTTTGTTACATTACATTCTAAATGAATAAATAAAACCACCTCGGTGGCGTAGTTGGCTAACGCGCTAGTCGTGTTGAGCTCGACTGCTGAGGACGGGGAGATCGAGGTTCGAATCTCGGTCGGGTGAACTGGGGTGGTTTTTCCTAAATGGTTTTCCACTCTCCCTCCACGCAAATGCGGGTTCACTTCCTCTAATTCAACCTTCCCAATTCCTAATCCATTAGCTTAATTAGTATTTAAAGCGTATAACCCAAACGGGTAGTAAGACGCGGTGCTAAATATCATTAATATTAAATGAATAAATGCTTCACTAGTTCCGTAACCACTAAAAAAAAAATATTTTTTATACCTAACTATTGTCCTTACATTATTTTAAATATGGATTGCATTTGGAAAAATTTATATGAATAAATATCTAATATAAATATAACTCTTTTCTTTTACCGGAAGTTAACAAGTAGGTAAAATGACTATCCTCAAGAAAAGGAAAGAGATTTCAGGTATTTCCATGAAACTAATAAGCTGTAGCTCAATGCCAAAATTCTACATCCCCACCCAATTCATTCTCTCTTTCTCTTCTCAGTTGTCCACAAAACTAGGGGGTGAGAGACCCTTCAAGGCAGAAACTACCTAACCACCAATTACAAGTTGCCTTTAAATCTGAAGGTCATTTCAATGTTATTTCCAAGTAAACCTCATTCTTAAATTACGTAAGTTTTTTTGGGGTGAGGGGGGATTGGGTTTCAGAATATATATTTTAAGGTTTTTCTTATCAATATTTTATCTAAATATTTTTTTGACATAAAATAAATATAATCGTTACTTATTTCGCTCAGGCCTATATTTCATTTACTTACTGCAATGTAAGTCTCATATAAAATTTGACATCACTCCTTCTATTACTACTTTATGTTTAACAATTATTAAATGATTACAATAATCTAAAAAAAAATAGAAGGGGAGGAGGATTTTTTTTACTATCCCTTACGTAGGGGAAGCGGGGGTTTGAACATGTTTCCTGCAATAGAGTTTAAAAGATTTTGCCCATTGAGCTAAGGGTCCCGTGCTCAAATTTTGACGCGACCGAAAAATGTATCATTGGTGAAATGTGGGTTTCAATTTTTACAGCGATGAACTAACTACAGGGGCTGGTTATTGGGTGTGATCTATATTTATGTTAGTTTATACGTCGTTTGCTGATATAATCATTCTGCTCATAGTGTTCGTTAAATATCTCACAGAAAAATATTAATAACTCTGAGATAAGTTCAAATTAAAAGTGGTTTTCTTCTCAAGCATAACTTTATTATGTATGTTTGCAATTTGACAACTTTAAATACTTCGAAATTTGCATTGCCTTCAAAAATGTCAAAAGAAAGTGTAATCATTCCATGATTTCAGCTAATGGCATTATTATAAGTCCTCTGTTGAAGAAATGAGCTGCTTGCAGATTATTTTCCAGGAGGTAAACAAATAAAGGGAGTAGCATTGCGTTTTTTCCATTTCAAAGACTAGTTGCAGGTGTCTCATTTTTACCTCATTAATAAATGGCTTTAATTGTTTGATCGGCATAGCCATACTTCAAAAGACAATCAATGGAATCTCTTACTCTTTGACTTAAAATTTTCACTACATTCAACGCTTCTTTCCTTTGTCATTTTTGGGATTTTCTTATTTAAGTTCTGGCATTGTAGTAGTTCTATTTCAACATGAAATAAACTACTGATTTGTAGGGTAAACTTATGATTTCAACACGAGACAAATTCTAGATTTTGGGCTGTTCTTTCCCCCTCTATCTTATGTACATTTTTATTATTTGGCAAATTAGATTACTTTAATCGTTAAAGTATTTCTAGACAGTGATTGGTAATGAAGCGATTAATATTATATTTTAGAATATTTTAATTGCAGTAAAATTAGGTGAAACACATTATAAGTAGATTAAACTATAAGGGAAATCTTATAATTAATCGATTTCTTTTCTGTCCCTTTCCTTTACATTTTTTTGTCTCATAAACATTGATAAAAATCTAACGATTGATTATACACCCCCCCCCCCCCTCGTAATAAAATACTGGAAACCCCTCTTAAACCACAACGTAATTTAAAGACGACCTCTTTATAGAGTGATTACTGTGTTCTACATACATATTAATTACATTTTACATTATTAGATCCACGAAGATCTATACTCCGTTCACGGTAGGAATTACTCTCTTAAAGGTCTTTTTTCCTACCAATATCTTACTATATAGTAGATTTCTGGTAGGGAAAAAGACCTTTCAGAAAACAATTCCTACGGTGAACGGACTTGATGTTTCGCTCCTATACCAGTCGCTTTCGTTTCCCGGGCACTTAGCTCTTAGTGATCAACCAAAAGATGTGAGTTTTTGGACCTTAGGGAGTAGAAAATTTCATTTTTTAAACTAGGTATGTTTATATAACCGTAGGACCATAGAAAATATTTTTGGTATTATATCAAACACTAAACTCTTGTACTCTTAAAGCTTCTGTAAATATTTAACCTAAGCGCAACATCTGATTGGCACTATTTCAGATACCGAGACAGTCCTCTCTAAAATCGTCTTTTGAACTAAAAGGGGCCATCTCTTCGCGCCCGACCTGTGCGTATTCGGCAGGAGACTTGGCAACACCGCGCTCTGCTCCACGTGCCAACGTTTTGTTATGGGTCCACAGTTAGGAGATTGTCATCCTAAGGTTGGATGCAGTCAACTTGAGACCAGGGTTGTTTCGTTTATTTCCCGCTAGACATTTCTTTACTTGAATACTGATAAAATTTGTGTATGTGAATGTGCTATTGATCGAGGGATTAATTCCTTTGTTTCTATTTACTTCTTTGACATATGCTCTCCTGTTGAGATTGGTTGTTGGGCTAAACATTTTCCGCTGTGGCCTGAGGCCTGTGAATTAGTCCTTGGTGAGGGGGGTGGATCGAGGGAGGCGGCACCTAGAGCCTATTATAAGGGTGGCCACTGATAAGGAAAACTGTGAATTTTGTTTGAATTTTTTCCTTGGTTGGAGGATTAAAACAACATTAAAGAGCTCCTTTATGCAAGGATGTAACTAAACTAAGCTATATGAATTTTCCTACTAAATTTAATATATTCCATTTCCTGAAAAATCACACACATTACATTTTTAGCATTCACAAATGCAAACTGTCAAACATTTCCGGGACATCCAATTTAAAGAAAAATCCAGATGGGCTCACTCATTATCTTCTAGAGGCATCTAATTAAGGGGAGGATCTCTTCAAATTACTTATAGAATCTCATTTTTCAGAAAATTTCCGAGTGAAGACCGCTCTAAATATCTCCCAAGAGTATCCAAATTTGAAAATAAATTGAGGAGAGGGTCTTTTCAAATAGCATCTTGAGTAATTTAACTCCCCAAAAATTTTAGTTGTTGTCACTACAAACAGTTTTTCTAGAGATACAATTTTCAAACATTTGTTTGGGGAGACAAGTTTTTTTTAATCCCTATACAAATAAGGTTTCAACTGCAACTGGGTATAGCATATTTGTATACATACTACTCTTAATTAAGCTTTTTTATTCTCCTCGGGGCCTTTTTTTTTTAAAAAGCGTATTGCAACCTTGACCTGAAGAGTTACTTATTATCTAGTTCTGTCGCCTGTGTGTATAGTTTAGCCGTTCTGTTGACACAGAACGTTGCCCAGTGTACACCTATGGAGGTTGATGAGATGATGATAGTGATTATGAAAGTGTGGAGTCAGTAAATTGATCTTGAACCTAACTTAAGCCTAATCAACCAAATCCTGGTGACCGTTGGGGTTATTCCCCCTTCGTGGTACCAGCCGGTTAATCGAAACAGGGAACTCTAGTTTCGTAGCCAGGTACACCGACCACTATACCTCGGGCCTGAGCACACACCACAAGTGGAATAGTGACTATCTGACCCAGTCCTTAAAAATAGTGTGATAAGGATTCACACGGCTGCACCCATACTATTTTTTTAAGGTGATAGTGAGGAGTCCTAGCTGTGATCACTCGCGGTAAACATCACAACCAGAAATGGAGAGGAATCTTTTTTTTAACAAAGACCCATCTTGAAGTAATATAAGAATACTAAAAAACAATTGAGGTTGTAGGATAGTGAATTGGGTAATAGTCCTAAGCCCGGGTATTGGGTAGACATACTAACAATACTTGCTCAGGTAGTTCTATAATTATATTACAATTTGGTGGCGTATTTTTCACAATACTTTCATTCAGTATCATTTGTTCAGAGTCCCGTAACCGGAGGAAAAGCCGTTTCCATAATGTTTTTATTGCTAAGAAAACCGGGAATTATTCTGTAATTTTAGTCTAGAGTTTGAGTGACCGACCACCCTACATGCATAGGCTACATATAGCAAACAAATAATGTGCTGTGGAACTAGAGAGGAAGGGGGCAGGGTAGTGTTCTAGCAAATGTTTTAATCAACCTTAAACATTATTTTAATTATTGTCTTATTGAGTATAAACTTCTCAAATAGTGAAATATGACAATTTTTCGGTACGCTTTTCAAATCCTTGAATCCCGGGAAGTGGAATATGCTCGTTATGACTTCGATTATAATATTGGTAAATAACATGTCCGACCCGACGCTAGTGACACATTCAACCACTAAGCGCTGTAGTCAAGACGTGAGTTTTATAAGAAAACTAAAGTCGCTGTCACTGCTTTATTGGAACTACAGTAGTGTGATAATGTTACTGGTTTTAATATCCCTTGAGTAAATTGGATGTGGAAACTTTAAAACTTGGGATATCTCAATTGCGTTCGATTAATAGTAACGGGGATGTTTTTTTAAAGGGGAAGGCGGGTAATGGAAAAAAATATCTAATATACATTTTTCTGGGACATTTTTTGCCAACATTTTCTATTTAACATTTCTAGTTGTTAGTCGTTGTCATCTCGCCTGCTTTCAAGAACACTCAGAAAATACAAAAACCCCTAATTTTACCCGTTCTCTATGTGTGGGAAACGTGGTCTCTTGCCTTAAATGACGAAAATAATGCCTTAAATGACGAACACAATTTTAAGTGTGTTCGAAAACAAGGTGCTTATAGTAAGTATCCACGGACCGCACGCATTGCACGAATAGGATTTGAATCAGTCTTTCGGAACTTTACTCGACATTGCCAACGTCCGATACGTACGATGCGGATAAACGAACGCAGTCTCATTAAAAATAATGTAAATAATTCAAAACTCCGACGCGGATTATTGAACGCTTACCATTAAGAAATTATTAGGTCCATAAAGGAATTAGGCTACTGGACAGGGGAGGAGGCTACTTAAGGAAGAGATCATTGAGAAGACCTAGACGCTAATAGAAGGATAACATCGTTGAAAGTATATACTATTATAGAAGCATTGAAGAAATGGACAGAACTTTACGTGGCTCTTCCAGATTATTTCACTAGTTACACCTCTTGCCGTGAGAAAGCGCTAGTACGCTAGTGGCGCATCCTGAAGACCAGTTATGGATGTGTATCACCCTGCCCTGCCACCCGGTTTTTGAAAGTACCCATCGTTTTTGCTGCGTCAGTGCTGGTTAGTGCTCGATTCTCATAATTAGTTCTGTAAATTTGAGGCACTAATTCACGATTTTTTTATGGGGGGCTAGGAAGATATCCCCTTGGCCACAAGGTATAAGGAATAATAGAGAGAACCCTTTTTTGAAAATGCCCATCTTTTTGCTTGTTTAGGGTTCGATTTCTTCTTTAATGTTGTAAATTGGAGGCACTAATTCACAATTTCTTATTGGTGTCTAGGAAGATATCTCCTTGGCCATCCGGTATAAGCATTAATAGAGAACTCTTTTTTGAAAACGCCCATACTTATGTTCTCTACAAGACATTTACATTGACCATATTGAAGACAAATTGTAGATGTGTATTTGTGAGGGAGGGGGCTACGCTTAACCCTACCACCACCACTTTTATATAACTTTTCTCTTGCAAACATATGGGGCCATACTTAGTGGAAAACAGAATTTTAATATTTACACTATACAAAATAAAAATTGAGGATGGTAATTACATTTAACCTGCTTTCCCCCCACCCCTCCCTCCCGTAAAATAAGTGGCAAATGGTGGTATATTTACATATTATTTAATTTGATGGGGTGGGATGGAAGCCAACTTGAGTGATCTGTTATAGTCCCTAACTAAACCCCTTCAGGTTTATGTGGTTTGTGTTGCCTCAGAGCACGATTCGGAGGACAGAAATATCCAACTTAAGGACAAATTAATAATATAAATCAAGACAGAGAAACCTTGAATATTTTGGGCTTGTTTGATGCACAATAAACAAATTAATTTTTTTTAAATACTATCACAAAATACTGTTGACTTGGTACTAATTTACAATATATTAAAAATATTAAATTAGTATTTAAGGTTACATAGAGATTAAAAAATATAGTGCCTTTAAGAGTCCTCCCTTATTACACCCCCCCATTACTTTACTTGACATCATGTATTGAAATAATTTAATTTTTCAATTTATTTGGAGTATTTAACATGAACTCGGATCTTGTATATCAAAACAAGTTATTTATGTTTGTGGGTTTGAAAAAGAAACAAAAGAAAACTGCCAGGGAACTGCATTTTTGTTGTACTTTACTTCAAGGTTGTTTGCTATTATTAGGAATGAAGGGAGGAAAGGACTGCTGCCTAATCCCACCCTTTATAAAGTTTCTTGTAGAGTGCGACGGAGAAGAGAGAAAAAGAAGTTTTTAACCCGTTATCTTCAGGCCAGCGGTTCCCAAACTGTGATTTACGAACCCCCGGGGTTCACGAAATCTTCTCTTCTAAGGGGTTCGCCAAAATATTTCTGAAATGGTGGATTTTTGCAGAACTTTGTGAGGAAAGGGGAAGCCAAGATTGTTTGAACTTAAGAAAAACGAAAACTTCGTGTTTATCAACCGTCTCTTTCAAAAAGCAAAGTGCATGCAAGATCAAATGTGTTCAAGGCTTTGGCCTATTTGGCAGACATTTTCTCAAAAATGAACAGTTCAAACCTCTCTTCAGGGGTCAAATATTAACTTTTTTACTTCTCAAGAACGTATCGAGTCGTTAAAAAAAAACTTTGGGAAACGTGTTTAATTATCAATAAAACGGAGTGCTTTGATACCCTTCACGACTTCATGGTAGAAAATCAGCTTTCTTGGGACGTAGGTGTAAAGAACGTGGTTATAGAAAATCTCCCAGCCATGTCCAATAATAACAATTGGATTAGCAACCCCCTGGAAGAGAGAGCCGTTTTGAAATCCTCCACATTAAGTGTGAGTGAAAAAAAGCAGCTCCTTGAAATTTCCACTGATTTTGATTTAAAGAAAAGCTACAAATCTCTGTCTAATTGATTTCTGGTTAAGTTTAAAGGAGAAGCTCCTATTGTTAAGGGAATAAAGCTATCATAGCTTTGTTACCATTTTCTTCTACGTATTTGAACGAGAAACGTTTTCTTCATATGGATATTTAAAAAATAGATTCAGAAACAGGCTCAATGCTGAAAGTAACTTTAGACGTTATTTATCACCTGTAGTTACTGACTTTAAAGCTTTGTGCCATCCAAAGCAAGCGCATCCTTCTCACTAAGTCACGTGAAGAGGTGAGTAACTTTTAGAACTAGTTAACAATTTTGAATCTTAAATCGGCATGGAATTTTGTTATTTAAGAAGGGTATTTCAGTTATGTCAATGCAGCAATTTCCAGTACCACTTTAAAAAAACAATTGAAATTTGATAATATTGTGACAGTAAAGATAATTTTTTTCTACATTACTTTGCTTATTTAATTTCAGTTTTAATTTTTAAAACAAATGAATAAATATTTGAACTTGTACTTAAGTAGTTTCAATATTATTCTCTTATATTTGGTGGGGTATCGCAAAGTACCTACCGAGCTATAGTAGGCTAATTTAAAGGCATTAAACATTTTGATTACAATTAACAACAACGTTTCATAAAAATTAGGTATAAAATTAAATGAGTGGCTATGGATATTTACTAGGGGGCTCGTGCAGCTCAGATGTTTGTGAAAGGGGTTCGCGAGTCGAGAAAACTTTGGAACCGTTGCACTAGACTATCAGAGTGACACTTTCTGGTGTTGGAGAACACAAGCGATCCTAGTGGAGAGATATTTTTTATTAATCTAAGCTCGTCAAGTTTTATTAGCTGGGCTGGCGACTTTTTGTGTATACATACATTCAACGATAACATTAGAATGGACCTGAAAGAGGTGGGTGTAATGAGGTGCACTGGATGTAACTAGCTCAAGATAGGGATAGGATGTAATGGTGTGGACTGGATATAATTATCTCAAGATAGGGATATCGTGTAATGAGGTGAACTGAATATAACTAGCTCAAGATAGGAATAGGTGGCGTAGTTTTGTGAGTGTGGCAATTAATTTTAGAGTTCCTAATGCCATAGAGTAAGTAAGTTGGACGTCTCATATTTTGGAATCAATGCTCAAAAATAAATGAAATGGCCCATAAGCAGTATAATTTAATGGTCAGCACATAGAAACGGCCACTCTTAAAATAGGAAACGATCATAAAATAATTTGCCTTCAGTTTTAACTGGACAGTTGCCGATACACTGGAATATTGTAAAACAATGGTTTATTGACCTGTCATTACTAGGTTTTTCTTTTTAATCACCGCGTATTACTACCCGTCCGGACTGTGTGCTTATGTAATAATTATAGGCATACAGTTGTTCACTAAGTTTGTAAACATAGGACAGTGAATAAAATTTACCTTTTTACTCAATAGAGTTTTTAAGACTCGAATATTAAAAAACAAAAAATTGAACGGAACTTGTACCCCTCGTTTACCTTGTATTATTCCACATTGCAGGATAAACAGAGTGTGCACGATATATCGAAGATTAGTAAAACACTTCCTAAACAAAGCTCGTCTGTTTATTATATCAACTTTAGGCAATCCCTGAAAATGTGTACACACTTGAAAACGACTTAAAAATTTGAACAAAAATTCGTAATAAATGTAGACGACTAAATCAAACACGTGCTTAACATAATATCCAATGGAAAGTCTTTAGTGACTAAAAATCTTGCATTTTGCTGAATATAATATTTATTTAACAAATACCTGCTTCAGAAGTAATAGCTACCTCATCCCAATGCAACCCTCTACACCCTAGTTGCTATCACTAGGAATGTGTATTTTATTTTACAACCAAACAAGCAAGGAGGATATAAAGTTAGACTGCATTTGCATTATCTTGTCACTCCGACAACTGTTTGCTAAAAACATTTATGTTTGAGACAAAACAAGACCTATATACAATATATGCATTTCTAAAACAATAGGATCATGAACAGAGTTTATGTGCTTATGAGCGTTGTATGTAACTTGACGAACCTTGGTTTATTTAATTCCTAATCCCTTCCCCCTAGGTTCGGTCACTCTTACCCACTTGGTTCTACATTTTTCTCGCCTCATAGCTTTTTTATTTTCGGAGGGCCAAGCAAGTTACGATCACGCTGTGTTTGGCGTGTGGCGATGAGGTTCCAATGTTCGGCTAACCGAGAACAGACTGGTCGGTGTTTGTGCGCGCTCCCTCGTTTGTTTCCTCATGGATGGTTAGTGTTTGCGATACGAGGCGTAGGTGACACTCAAACACAATGTTCGGATTAGTCTGGGTTCATGGACCAATAGGCAAGGGCGGTGATTAGCTATCTCTAATGCGGTAGAGAGGAACTTTTTTAAATACGAACAAATTCTTTTACGGCCAACTTTGATAACATTTTATTATAATATTAGTATTATGTTATAGGTATTTACACTTCATTTCAAAAGTGACAGCTTTATATCACTTGACTTGGCATATGAATATATGCAAATACTTTTATTTAACTTTATTATATTTGTGAGATAAGTCTCTTCCAACTATAACTCAACAGTCTTGAGATACATGGATCTGAAAACATTTTATATGTCTTTAGCGATCTTGCACACATTATGAGGCCCAACATATGTTCAAAATGTATAATAGATTACTTATAATATGTAACCTCTACACAGGGGCGGAGATTTCTGATTTACCCAACCCCTGCACCTGAAACTTGAGGGGCTGGAGGGCATCCGCCCCAACCGCCGGGGGCAAGAAATTTTTCGAACTTTATATACATCTACAAGCTATTTCGAAGGTTTTTTAATAGTAATTATGGACTCTGGCTTAACATTTTTTAAACTAGTCACTAATATTAAAAATTTAAAAATTATGCCTATCCTTGGCTCATAGAAAATTGTTTTAAACATCCTCAAAAAACCATGTTTAATAGATTACAAACTTTTCAAAAAACTTCTAACTAATTAGGTACTTTTTATCTTCATACTTTAACTTCATTCCAAGCCATTCGATGGTTTTCATCAGCGCACTGCTTTTGACAAACACCTTTTTGGTCAACCTGAAGATTGCTTCTGTGAAACAACTGGAGATAATTAGGTCAAGGAAAATGACAGAAAAGGCTAATTTTATTGTTATAAGACTACGCTGTGTCTTGAGAAGATTTGTCGACGACGATCCAAACTACACCTGCACTTTATCAAAGAGAACGATTTCTACGTTGCCATTGATGTTACAAAATAATTACTTTTAGATTTTGTATGTACTACATTAAAAAAAAAATATTGACGTTCAACAATCCTATGTCCCCATTTAATCTAAAAGTAATAATGGATAAATTTGATTTAAAAAAAATGCAAAAGTAATGAACATTTTCCTCAACCCCTGCAATGTATGGGTACTTTTACGCTCAACCCCGCACGGACAATCCTGCAGGGGTCAGTTCTCCGCCACTGTCTCTACGGCGCGGGAGAAGTTTTTTTTGCAAATTTTAAATTATTTTTACTGATTAGATGAAAAAGGTATTAGCCTCCTCACTTTGGGTTGATGAGGTGGTCAGCACTTTATTTTAAACAAATGCATAGTTTTTTCTCACCTTAACGGGTTTCCTACTTCTCCAGGGGATTACAGATGTATTTATTGGAATATTAATCTAATTGTCACCATGTTCTTTTAAAATATTGTAGGTCAAAGTTGAGGATAGCTATGGACAAAAATGCGTATAATTGTCGACTTTCACGGTTGCTCATAAAGTTTCCGTTAAGGTTTAAAAACACACGGTGCTTAAATACGATGTATTTTTGAGATACATATTTGTTTCAATGAATAATCCAAGCTAAGCATGTTCTGCTTTTGACAATCAACTGTGCGTCATGTGACTTATTATTATTAGCACCGCGTCTTACTACCCGTTCGGGTTATACGCACTTACGCTAATGTGTAATGGTATGGTGATTGTGAGATGAAATGAAGGACCTACAGTTTAACGTGGAATCCGAACCACGGTGGAGGCCTGGCATTCCACACATTCACAATATGTCTTGTCAGAGGTGAAGGAAGGGTTTGGTAATCAGATAAATTTGTGCCGGGACCGAGGATTGAACCCCGGCCGCCAGCACAGAAGTCTGACACCTTACCCCTAGACCACCAGGTCACCGTCATGTGACTTAACACGTTCGCCGATAAACTAGTGCAGAACCGAAACGTGGTCACGTGACGCGCTATAAGCCATTGGTTACCAACTGTGGTTTGCGAACCTCATGGGGTTCGCCAAAATATTTCTGTCATGTTTGATTTTTGCAGCACTTTGTGAGGAAATGGGAAGCATTTACAACTATATTATTATTATTATTATTATTATTATTATTATTATTATTATTATTAGCACCGCGTCTTACGACCCGTTCGGGTTATACGCACTTACGCTAATGTGTAATGGTATGGTGATTGTGAGATGAAATGAAGGACCTACAGTTTAACGTGGAATCCGAACCACGGTGGAGGCCTGGCATTCCACACATTCACAATATGTCTTGTCAGAGGTGAAGGAAGGGTTTGGTAATCAGATAAATTTGTGCCGGGACCGAGGATTGAACCCCGGCCTCCAGCACAGAAGTCTGACACCTTACCCCTAGACCACCAGGTCACCGTCATGTGACTTAACACGTTCGCCGATAAACTAGTGCAGAACCGAAACGTGGTCACGTGACGCGCTATAAGCCATTGGTTACCAACTGTGGTTTGCGAACCTCATGGGGTTCGGCAAAATATTTCTGTCTAGTTTGATTTTTGCAGCACTTTGTGAGGAAATGGGAAGCATTTACAACTATTATTATTATTATTATTATTATTATTAGCACCGCGTCTTACTACCCGTTCGGGTTATACGCACTTACGCTAATGTGTAATGGTAGGGTGATTGTGAGATGAAATGAAGGACCTACAGTTTAACGTGGAATCCGAACCACGGTGGAGACCTGGCATTCCTCACATATTTACAACTGTATCATCTCACACTGAAGTCAGATGGTTAGCTCGAGGTAGAACTTTTACAAGATTGTTTGAACTTAACACGAAGTTGTCATTTTTCTCACGAACCAATCCTTTCACAAAGCAAAATGCATGAAAGATTAAATGGCTCCTGGCTTTGGCCTATTTGGCAAACATTTTCTCAAAAATTAACAGTCTAACCCTATCTCTTCAGGGGTCAAATATTAAATTTTTTTTAACTGTGCTAGACCGTATCGAATCGTTGATAAAAAAAATTAACCTTTGTAAAGCTTTGTGCCATCCAAATTAAGCGCTTCCTCTAAGGGTTCGGCCAGACTGACAAGCGTGACGAGCGCGCAAGCGACTGGGTGGCCAAACTGGCGAGCGCGCGAGCGAGCGCGTAATTAGCGGACCCTAGTTAGATTATTATTAGCACCGCGTCTTACTACCCGTTCGGGTTATACGCACTTACGCTAATGTGTAATGGTAGGGTTATTGTGAGATGAAATGAAGGACCTACAGTTTAACGTGGAATCCGAACCACGGTGGCGGCCTGGCATTCCCCACATTCACAAGATGTCTTGTCAGAGGTGAAGGAAGGGTTTGGAAATAAGATAAATCTGTGCCGGGACCGAGGATTGAACCCCGGCTGCCAGCACAAGTCTGACATCTTACCCCTAGACCACTAGGTCACCCCCCCCCCCCTCCTCCCTAGTTAGAGAAGATGTATCTATCAAACACACTTAGTACATCTCTGCTCCTCGAAAATTCTTACAGAAAATATTGTGTATTTATAAAAAAGAAAAAAGTAGAAGTGCATCCAATTAATAAATTGAGAAATGCGTATGGTACTGTACTGAAGTGTTTTAAAATCAGATTTGTCGCACCAGTGGCGGAATGGTGCGTTGCACTCGATAAGCTTTTGACTAGGAGGCAAAGGTTCGAATCTTGGCTCAGTGAACTGAAGGTGATTTTTAAAACTTATTTATTGTTGTGGTTTTTTCATACTCTCTCCAAACTAATGGTGATTCTTATTTGTAAAGGCCTACTTTGATTATAATATTGAAGTATTTTAACATATCGGGTTTACATATATACATTATATTATTTATGGTCTTACCAATTAAATTAGGCCATTATTATTAATTATTATTATTATTATTAGCACCGCATCTTACTTCCCGTTCGGGTTATATGCACTTACGCTAATGTGTAATGGTAGGGTGATTGTGAGATGAAATGAAGGACCTACAGTTTAACGTGGAATCCGAACCACGGGAGGCCTGGCTTTCCCCACATTCACAAGATGTCTTGCCAGAGGTGAAGGAAGGGTTTGGTAATCGGATAAATCTGTGCCGGGACCGAGGATTGAACCCCGGCCGCCAGCACAGAAGTCTGACAACTTACCCCTAGACCGCCAGGTCACCGGGCCATTAATAGCAAGTGTGTTAAACCTATCACTGATAGAAAAAAGTCAAATATCATGTCAAAATGAGAAGTTTCCCCAGCACTCAATGAACCAACATACACTAATATTGCCTAGCGCCTGTAAACTAGACTGTACCGGGTCGAGCGCGCGCGCTTGAAAAATAGAACCAAATCTATCTTTCAAGCGCGCGCGCTCGCTCGCTCGCTCGCTCGCTCGCGCGCTCAGTCTGGCCGTACCCTAAGTCACTGCTAAAACCTGTAAAAAAAATTGAAACTTAAATTGGCATGGGATTTTGTGATTAATGGAGGTTATTTCAGTTATGTCAACGTATAAATTTCCAGAACCACTTTAAAAAACAAGCGAAATGTGATATATTGTGAGAGTAAAGATAAGAAAATGTTACTACGGCACTTTGCTTATTTAATTTGTTTTAATTTTCAAAATGAATCTATAATTATTTGAACTTTTACTTAAGTAGTTTCAATATTATTCCATTATCTTTGGTGGCGTATCCCAAAGTACCTACCGAGCTATAGTAGGTTAATTTAAAGGTATTAAACATTTTGATTACAATTAACAATTGAATTTCTAAACATTAGGTATAAAATTAAGTGTGTGGTTATGGATATCTACTAGGAGGTTCGTGCTTTTCAGATTTTTGTAAAAGGAGTTTGCGGGTCGAGAAATTTTGGAAACCGCTGCTCTAAGCCAATTACAAGAGTTCCGCTTTATCGGCGCGAGCTGTTCGGCTGAAGTTCAGCTATTCTCTACTTTGTGCGCTCTGCTCGAGATGTTAGGCACAGGAGAACCAATCAAATCTTACCTTTTCCTTTCCTGGACATTCCTTTATTCCACCCGACTGTGTGTGTGTTTGGGCGTATTGAAAAATAACTCAAGAAAATGAGAACAATATCCAAACCTGAAGAGTACTATAGGGTTTTTGAGAAGAATGGGACTGTCCTAAAGATAGGGAGGGACTTCCATATCTTCAACTGGAAAGCAGTAACAGGGGGCATTTTGAAGAAACCTAAACAGTGACACTTCCGCTTTGCTCTATGCAAAGGATTCACGATCACCCGGGGAAGCACACCAAAATCAAACATTCTTGTTAGAGGTGAAGCTTCATACAACACATGTGGTAATTTCCAGAAAGGTTTTGCTTCCAAACGGGAAGACTGCTGAGATCTATCGATCGATCCACAGCTAGTCAAAATAGGTGTTCCTGTGAAACAAATTAAGAAAGATGATGGCAAAAGGGGTGACCTGGTGGTCTAGGGGTAAGGTGTCAGACTTCTATGCTGGCGGCCGGGGTTCAATCCTCGGTCCCGGCACAGATTTATCTGATTACCAAACCCTTCCTTCACCTCTGACAAGACATCTGGTGAATGTGGGGAATGCCAGGCCTCCACCGTGGTTCGGATTCCACGTTAAACTGTAGGTCCTTCATTTCATCTCACAATCACCCTACCATTACACATTAGCGTAAGAGCGTATAACCCGAACGGGTAGTAAGACGCGGTGCTAATAATAATAATAATGATGGCAAAAGGTTAATACAACTTCACTATGGTGAAGACTGGGAGAAGCTACCGGACTTACAGTTCTATAGACACATCATCTTCTCAGAGTTGGTCAGACTATGGAGACCTTTCAGAAGATGAAAACAAAGGAGGACTGATGCATGATATTGATGGTAATGTGTATTAAAAATGGACTTAATAAGCTACAAACTTACATACAAAATGTAATTTAAACTTTTTTTAAAATAAAATACTATGACTCTTTGAAGTTTATAGAGTTATTTAATATTATCTATTTCAAAAGAAGCCTGAATAAATAAAAAGGTTTATCTAACTTTTTCATTCATATTCATGCAAATGCCTACTATTGAACTTATTTGTGTTTATTTTTTCAAGTTTTACTATGAAATAATGCCAACAAAGATAAATGACTTCATATTTAAGTTATGGTTTATATTCTCACAAAATCTAAATGTCTATTGTCCATTTTAATCAATTCCAAAATGGGCCTTGTCCATTATGCAATTCAAAATGGCATCTTGTCCATTATGCAATTCAAAATGGCACCTTGTCCAAGTAATTTTCCTTTTTTCAAGGAGAACCCATGGTTTCTGCAAGTTGTTATTCCTCCAGAATACTTAAAAAAATTCATTAACTTAAATTGTGAAATAAGTTCAATAAATGTTTTTTGTTGTTTCCCAAAATTCACTAGACTCGGACAAGTCACCTTTTGGAAATGGACGTCTCTAGGAAAAATCACATTAGTTTTCCGTTTGGGGGTGTATTTTTCCCCCAATGTTAACACGAATGGCAAAGCGGCATTGTCACACACATTGTAAGAATCATTGCTATTATTTTGTACTAAAATGAAATTTCTTAGTAGCGGACACCTTCTGGGATAAAAAAATCTTATTAAGAAGTGTCCACCCTTAAAAAAATAATTTAATTTATTTGTAAAAATCATATTGTTTGAACACAGTTTATTATATATGAATCAATATACTTTTGATATTAACTATCGCACTCTAATTACTGGACTGTGCAGTATTGTATGCATATTTAAATGGTACTCCTGACACCCACTCTAAAATACTGAGTATGGACGGATTTTTTCAATTTTTGTCCGGTATTTCGAGTTTGTGCAGTGTCCGTTTCCGTCATTGAGTAAATCCTTTATTGGGAAATTGCTTCATTGTGAGAGCCCATGCAATTTTGCCCGAGAAATTTAATCTGTCCGTTATAAAGAAGAATCCACTATTCAAAAGTGTCAGTTAAGGGAGAATTCACTGTGTTTGCTTATGCTGCTGACACTGGATGGTTTACTTTGACAGTGTTTACATTAACCGGAAGTGCAAGAGTCGAGTTTCAGTAAATATTTCTAGAATGCGCAAAGAACAAACATCAAACGCATATCTTAAAATAAAATAAAATATGCACAGTAATTAAAAGGGAGTCAGTGTCCATTATTATACATTTATTATCTCTGATCCAAGCTGCACTTAAAAGCTGTATAAAATATATTTAAAAAAAACTCAATTTAAAAAAAAAATATTCTGATGAATTTTGTGACTTGTTGACATTAAAAAAGATTGGTTTTGGTCACTTTTCTCAATCATGAATACACCCCAGCACTTGCATCCTTGCTTATCTCAAACAAAATCTATTTTATCTATTCTAGTTATCTACTATTAATTTTAAGATTTTCTCCAATAAAATCCACTTCAAGCCCATATTTATTTTATTATGAGGATTCTTTGAATCTGATGAGGACTTATTCTTTTAAAAGTTTTTATTTACCTTGACCTCAAAAGGTTTTTTTTAAATTAGACAATGGTGGGAAAAAAAGAAAGAAAATCTATTCACCGTATTTTAAAATATCCTGTAAACCTGGACCATGCTGTAAGGTCAAGGAGTGTCCTGACTGGAGCATACCTTGCTGTAAGGTCAAGGAGTGTCCTGACTGGAGCATACCTTGCTGTAAGGTCAAGGAGTGTCCTGACTGGAGCAATAAACCATTCTGATAATGTTCATATGAGGACCCTTTGAACTGAGAGACTACTTTTAAAAGAGTGTACCTGACTCAAAGCATTATTGCTGTGGAAAAAGAGTCATCACGTTTAAAATACTGTACCTGGAGCATACTTGCTGTAAGGTCAAGGAGTGTCCTGACTGGAGCATACCTTGCTGTAAGGTCAAGGAGTGTCTGACTGGAGCATACCTTGCTGTAAGGTCAAGGAGTGTACCTGACTGGAGCATACCTTGCTGTAAGGTCAAGGAGTGTCCTGACTGGAGCATACCTTGCTGTAAGGTCAAGGAGTGTCCTGACTGGAGCATACCTTGCTGTAAGGTCAAGGAGTGTCCTGACTGGAGCATACCTTGCTGTAAGGTCAAGGAGTGTACTGACCGGAGCATACCTTGCTGTAAGGTCAAGGAGTGTCCTGACTGGAGCATACCTTGCTGTAAGGTCAAGGAGTGTACTGATGGAACATACCTTGCTGTAAGGTCAAGGAGTGTCCTGACTGGAGCATACCTTGCTGTAAGGTCAAGGAGTGTCCTGACTGGAGCATACCTCGCTGTAAGGTCAAGGAGTGTCCTGACTGGAGCATACCTTGCTGTAAGGTCAAGGAGTGTCTGACCGGAACATACCTTGCTGTAAGGTCAAGGAGTGTCCTGACTGGAGCATACCTTGCTGTAAGGTCAAGGAGTTCTGACTGGAGCATACCTTGCTGTAAGGTCAAGGAGTGTACTGACCGGAACATACCTTGCTGTAAGGTCAAGGAGTGTACTGACTGGAGCATACCTTGCTGTAAGGTCAAGGAGTGTCCTGACGGAACATACCTTGCTGTAAGGTCAAGGAGTGTACTGACTGGAGCATACCTTGCTGTAAGGTCAAGGAGTGTCCTGACTGGAGCATATTCTATTTTTTAGTTCAAGTATTGTGAGCTATATATTTAGACAAGCAAGTAAGCAAGGATGTAACTGGAATATACTGAAACATTCTAATACCGGAGTCGGGTGGGATGTTTTGAGGGAAGTGTTAGAGGGGGGTAGAGTGAGGGGGATGACGACTTTCGTCGCCAGATCGCAGATTTTATTAAAGGCTGTAGGCCAGACTAGGAGTAAATGTCTCGAAGCTAGTGGAAAATGCCGCCGGAATAATCCACCTATTGATTTAAACTGACTGGCTTCGGTGGCCGCATGGTCTAAGGTGCTACTATCGCAGTAGACTAGATTGTCGATGATGGGAGAGGTTCGAATATAATAATAATAATAATAATATTTAGCACCGCGTCTTACTACCCGTTCGGGTTATACGCTTTAAGTACTAGTTACGCAAATGGATTAGGAATTGGGAAGGTTTAATTAAAGGAAGTGAACCCGCATTTGCGTGTAGGGAGAGTGGAAAACCATTTTAGGAAAAACCACCCCCAGTTCACCCGACCGAGATTCGAACCTCGATCTTCCCGTCCTCAGCAGTCGAGCTTCAACACGACAAGCGCGTTAGCCAACTACGCCACCGAGGCGGGTAGGTTCGAAAACAGGTCGGGTGTATTGAGAAATTTATTTTTCAAAATTGTCTACTCGGAAATGCGGACACACTTCTTTTAAATTCAATCTTTCTCATCCCGACCTCATTAACGTAATTTGTATGTTCATATGCGTATAATCTGAATAGGCGGTGCAAAAAACAACAAAACAGTAGATATTGAAATATACTTGAATCAGGTTATCACAATGCAATCTGAAAGGTGGAGTGGTGATCTTGCCTCACCGGGTTGTATGTATTATTTTACTACCAGTTTGGGTTATATGCTTATTTTCATATCAGTGGGACTGTTCCAAGACCTTTTCATACTTGTTAAGGGGGGTGGTTGCTTGAGGTGCTTTTGGGGAAGTCACTTTAACAAATGTCAAGATGTTTCTTTAGCATTCAACCCCTAATACATTGAATTTTATGAGACTCCGATAAGCTACCAACCAGCATATAGATTGACGGGTGATACAAAATCACAATAATAAACATACTTTGGGGGTGGTTTAACCTCCACATGCAGGTCCCTGAGCTATATATAGGACCTACGTGTATCGGGTACCTTAACTTCTTTGACGAGTATGTTGTAGCTAGAATGACTACATGATTACATCATGAATACAAATTTCACAAAAAAAAATGTATTAATTCTTGTTCATACTGCAGTGTTTATATACGGGATTAAAAAAAATGGTTACACTAGAATTTCAAAACTCTCGACCACTAAAAAACTGTTATAGGCCTATGTGAAGTTCAAAGCTATAAAAAAGAGCACAAATGTAGGCTCCTTACGACTTGATATTCAAAAGGTTATCACTATACATTCACTGTGTCAAAAAAAAATGCAGGTACTAAAATGATATTGATACATACATCATAGGTCGTACCCAAAATAAATTTGTGGGTGCGCCACTGGACACACAACGTACTTGATTGACATGTTATCTTATGAACAGACACCAAACAAACTTTGTCCACTTCCTGCCTGCTTTGTTCAAATAGTACTATTCTGGACATTTGAACCTTGGCCGTCGACGTTCGGGTGAGTCATGAATGGGCGTGTTGTGTTTGGCGGTGCGTGCGCTAGGGAGCAGCACTTCCTGTGGCTCCTTGTGCCTCCTCTCGAGTCTTTGTTAGCTCCTCCCCGCTACGGTCTCCCCTCTTCTCTATTTCTCGCTTCCCCTCTGGCGTATCACGTATGGGAGGAGCCTCGTTCCCACCCCTTAAACCCCTCTCACATGATTGTGTACTATGCGTGTAAAAACGTTGATCATGTGGGGAAATGTGTGGCGGTAGATAAAGACTTTTACGTGCACGTCACGCGACCACCGCTTTCTCTTAGCTCATCATTTTCTAATTGGCTAGCTCATAGTTTTAGTAAATGCTAATGTTGACCTTTGACTGTTTAATAATCAATTAAGTAAGGGTCCAGGGTTCAATCCTTGGTCCTGGCACAGATTTATCTGATTGCCAAACCCTCCCTTCGACTGTTTAACAATCAATTAGGTACGGAAGGTGACCTGGTTGTCTAGGGGTAAGGTGTCAGACTTCTATGCTGGCGGCCGGGGTTCGATCCTCGGTCCCGGCACAGAGTTATCTGATTTCCAAACCCTTCCTTCACCTCTGACAAGACATCTTGTGAATGTGGGGAATGCCAGGCCTCCACCGTGGTTCGGATTCCACGTTAAACTGTAGGTCCTTCATTTCATCTCACAATCACCCTTCCATTACACATTAGCGTAAGTGCGTATAACCCGAACGGGTAGTAAGACGCGGTGCTAATAATAATAATAATAATAATAATTAGGTACGGGTCCAGGGTTCAATCCTCGGTCCTGGCACAGATTTATCTGATTGCCAAACCCTCCCTTCATCTCTGACAAGACGTATTAATCACAACTTGTGAATACGTGTGGAATGCCAGGCTTTCACCGTGGTTCGGATTCCACGTTAAACTATAGGTCCTCCATTTCATCTCACAATCACCCTACCATTACACATGGGCGTGATTGCGTATAGCCCGAACGGGTAGTAAGACGCGGTGCTAGTAATAATAATAATAAATTTTCGGAAAGCTAAGAATTACCCCAAGGGTGGTTCCTGGGCCTGTTGTCGGGGGGATTGGTTTTCAGGAGGCTCTTTCAAATATAATTTCAATAATTTTCAATAATCAAAATTTAAATTTATAATTTTAATGATACTATTGCTATTTTACCAAAATAATTTTAATCAATTATACCAATAAAAAGAAGACCCATCAGAAAATAATTTTTGATAGCAAATTTGTAATTTAAATAAAAAATAAAAAATAAAACGTAAAGTACTGTTACATTAAAATCAATAAACATGTAGTGTATAGAGTCCTAAAATGTTTTAGTAGGTATTATTAGATAAAATATGTATTTAAATACAAATAATTAGCTATCATACCAAACTTAATTGAGTCTTATTTTTAAGCCATATGCTTTTATGCAGATTATATCTAATTTGGAAGATGTATTAAGTCATGTAGGAGATAGGACGAGGAAGGTGTTAGTCATTCTTTACAACATCAAGCTATTGGTTTCATACTGGATCCACCATTGAATTGTTCCAACGCACAAAACACCACGAAACAAAAGTCTTTACACATCCCAACACTGTCTGCCCCATTCTGTCCTTCACTCCAAAGAAGCAGCAATGTGGAGCCACGTGCCCGCGGTGTTGGCAGCACTGTCGCCAAGGTCGGTGACCTCGTTGCCTCGAGTCGACCCAGGGTGGTAGCAGCTGGAAGTGTTTCCCTTCCTGCCTCACTGCTCCATGCCTTGGTCCTGTCGCATAAAACTAACTAGTAGCTAGTAACATCGCCATTGAACATACTTACCTACTCGTCAATTCACACACAGGGAATACCTGAAAAAATAGGAACATCTGGAAAATAATATACCCCATCTACAATAGGAGAGGTGGTAGTTAGAAACATTGCAAACATTGACTGAAAGTCAATAACATCAACCTATTCGGAAATAATTATCGTTTTCTTAGTAACACAACATATCAATAAAATGTGTCAATAAACTCTTATAGTAATACTTCCCTAAGGATTACTGTATAGTTGCCTTTTTCAAACTAATTGAAAGAACAAAATATAAATAAAACTGATTTTTAGTTTCGCGGCTATGGCAAAAATAGTCATTATAATTCATAAAATAAACATTAAAAATTATTGTATTAACGCTTGTAAATGTTCTTTATTTCTTAAGAAACATTCATGCAAAATATTTGTTATAAATAAAATGTCTTTACTTTGTAAACACGTGCGCATTAACACAACCGAAGACGTTTTGTATGAAGTCATCAACCGCCTTATTTTCACCTAGCCTGTTTCGCCATTTTAACTTATGATAAGAAGGTAGCCTTTTAGAAGCTCACGTTTGTGAAACATCTTTAAGCGAACCATAAACGCCTCTTATTATTATTATTATTATTATTATTATTATTATTAGCACCGCGTCTTACTACCCGTTCGGGTTATACGCACTTACGCTAATGTGTAATGGTAGGGTGATTGTGAGATGAAATGAAGGACCTACAGTTTAACGTGGAATCCGAACCACGGTGGAGGCCTGGCATTCCCCACATTCACAAGAAGTCTTGTCAGAGGTGAAGGAAGGGTTTGGCAATTAGATAAATCTGTGCCGGGACCGAGGATTGAACCCCGGCCGCCAGCATAGAAGTCTGACACCTTACCCCTAGACCGCCAGGTCACCATAAACGCCTCTTTAAAAAAAACACAGTAATTTTCATGAGCACGTACTTCATTGTAAAAACGCTACAAGAAATAAATAATTTAGCACCGCGTCTTATTACCTGAAAAGGTTGTACGCATATCTATTAATTACACTCATGAGCTAGGGATGAGGAGTGTTGAATTTAGAGGAAGTCTATTCATTGGCATGAATGGAAAGTGGAAGAGCATTAAGAAAAAACCACCCTCAGTACACCTGACCGGGATTCGAACCCCGATCTCTCTGTCATCGGCAGTGTAGTAGATTGCTCGAGTGATGCCTCGGACCATGCGCACACCAAAGTGGGTAAGAAATAATAAAAAGCAAATTGGTTGTCGTAAAATCGCTTCACGAGAGTTGAACTGATAACCTTTGCTAGCTTTCACCTACTTGCACTCCTACCTTGGGTCGGGGAGGGAGGGTAATAGCCTTTCTATAGTTTTCCCAGCAGTGCTCACTTTGAGTGGCGATGCAAGAACCAAAATGGCGGCTGTTGAACGTCTAAGAAGTATTGGCTCACAAACCGAGTGAGCACGAGGTGTCGTTGATGGGGTGCCAGAAAGGTTTTAGAACACCCACTGGTTTCTTTGAAACAAACAAATAAAAATGTCTAGTGCATTCTCAGTTACTGATGTAAAAAAAAGATTCGTTCGTTGTGACTGTGGAAAGAAGAGAGAAGCAAGCTGCCTCCGTGGACTAGGGGTCAAACCACTGGCCTCCAACGAATACACCTTAGCTTATTTAGTAATATACACACAATACTCTAATGGTCATTATTAAGGACGTAGACGTGTATCTTTGCCATAAGGAATACATCTTAAACATTTGGTTTTCACCCCCACCCATTGTTATCTTTGATCTAATCGACGCGTTTCAACCAAATTTTGGTTCTTACAGAGGAAACCCCAAGGACTGACATTCCATTAAAAAGTTGAAATAACAAAAGATGAGTGAGTGATTGCAGCGAAATTAATAACATTTAGGAGTGGTAGCTCAAGTGTAAGATTGAGGAATCTTATGTGGAGTCAAATACCTTTCTTAAAATGACGTGCTCTTGTTTACTAATGTAGAACCTCTCATTACAAACCCACAACGCTTGTAGGTACATTTTGCAACAGGGTACATTTCACCGCGTCTTAATACCCGTCCGAGTTACGCCCCATTTCTTCTGTCTCATTAGTCAATAAGTTCTTCGAGTGTGTACTCACAGATTGGAATGCTCAGGATCTGGAATACAGTGGACGTTCAGGGAATACCCAAGGTGGACGATTCCACTCACGCACATGGATCATACAAGGGGCCATCCTTAAATTGTGTGTGTGGGGGGGGGGGGGGGTGAGGTAGGGGGGTCTACGGTCAGTATTTTCTTTAGTTTTCTTGGGAAGGGGAGGTCAGAATCTTTCTTAATTTAAGTTTTATTGTTAATGTTTATGGTAACACAAAACCTAATTTTTTATTAATTAAAAATTTCACATATATTTCATTTCAGTTGTGTAACTCCTAATTTAAGACGCACCTTATATTTTTAGTAAAATTTACAGAAAAAAGCTTTGATTTTAAGAAAAAAAAAAATAAAAGGCTAAAATAGCCTATACAAAGAAATATTCTTATTACAGAATTCAATTTACTAACAATAGGGCTACCTTTATTTATCAGTAGGTATGTTATTCATCACTCTTTTCAATCACTATCATGATTCTAATGAACCGGCTTTATATTTAGTATCTCATAGTATATTATATTATCTTCTGAGCCATCGAGGGCGTTGGTAGAAAAGGACGCACTCCGGCTCTAAAGAGGTTAAATTGAGAAAAAAGTGCGTGTTAGAAGCGAAGAAATACGATAATAAATACTTGCAGGGCTGGCCACTTTGAAAACCAAATTAACTTATTATTATTTGGCGAAACTAAACTTGAATTTCGCGCGTATTTTTTCAACTCCTTTAGTACAAGTTCTTTAAAATGCTTTTGAAGGTATTTTGCTTGCATAGTATATAATTTCTCCACTACCTCATTTTAAGCATATACAAGTCAATTTAGCTATAATCCATTTGATAACTACAATAGCTGCGTCAAACGGTTAAATTTTACAGCCATATATAAATGTTAGGCCTAAGTCTTAATTTTCCCTCAAGGTTTGTTTGGTTTATTGAGCTATGCACATTAGGGTACGGCCAGATGGACGAGCGACTAAAATATAAAATACAACGCATTGGTTGTAATGAGCGATGACCAGACTGGAGCGCGCTCGAGCCGGAACAGTCCAGTTTACAGGCGTAAATGTGTAGGTATTAATAATATATATCAACATTGACAGCTGCAGACATGACTTGTTGCGTGAATACGCGGAAATAGATCTAGTACCTAACTTTTATAACTGTCAGATAAGGGCCCTTCTAGAAATATTGTGGTAAACTGGGTTATGTCGCGGTCTATAAAGTCTAAACGCTGCAATTTCATGGATTCTTTAGATGTCCATGTATATTCCAGCGATTACTGATTTCAAGGGAAGTTATCGGACTAGGCTCGAATAGTCGAGTGGCCATCATAGTCTCTGGGACGGATGACGGATAGCATGGTAACTTTTGGTTGTGGTTAATAGAATGGCGGATAGCATTGGGACTTTTGGTTGTGGCCAATAGCATGACGGATAGCATGGTCACTTTTGGTGTGTTAGAATGGGATAGCATGGATTGTTGACATAGCATGACGGATAGCATGGTCACTTTTGGTTGTGGCCAATAGCATGACGGATAGCATTGGGACTTTTAGTTGGGGCCATTAGCATGAAGGAACGTTTCGTGAAAGAACCTTGCTCCCCGACCCTATCCGCTTTCTCTTTCGTGCCGAAGTTTCTTGGAGGGAATTTCCTTTACATTTGAATAACGGTTTTGGAAAGTAGTAGTAAGTAACCTTCCCTACCCCGACGTTCGTGTCGGCCGGCATTAAATCTCCGAGGGCAGGAAATACTCTATCGCTCCGGGTTTCTACGGCATTGCGCTCTTCATAAACTACTCTTTTTTTCATGGTCAGGGATGTCTTCATTTCCACCTCACCCAATCAAATATTGTGTATGCACTTCCGATACACTGCTGCTATTTTTTATCCTTAAGTCAGCAACACGAAGGTTGTTTTGATGTAATTTCTATCCAATCTGAGCTGGGAATGCACTCCCCTTAGGCTGGTTAGTGCTGCCTGCACCATCTGATAGCAATTTCATGTACTAGGGGAGTTAAAGCGCGGGATTTCCCCGTTGCCTTCCATCTGAATCTTTATGAGTGAGTGCGAAAAGGCCAACCAATTTTGCCGGAAAGGTATTTTCACATACCTTACAGGGTTCTCTTACATGCCACAACTGACATGAGACCGACGACTTCCTCTCCAAAGGAAGTTGTGCTACAGATTTTTTATCAGTCCGAGTGCACTGGGTCTGGTATTCTACAAATTATGATTGATCATTTTTGACTGCCCATCTCCTTCCCACGCCGATGCGCGTTCATTTCTTTTAATCTACTCTAACAAACCTACTTATTAAAATAAATCACTAATGAACTTGTATCAAATCTACTAATGAAAAAACACCGCAACGCTTGCTAGATAACGAATTTTTATTAGAGGTGTTTTAAATGTAAAAAAGTAGGCTAGCTTAACTTAACGAACACTCTAGACATGTGTGGCCTTTAATTTTTAGTAACGTTCCTTTAAGGGTGGTAAAGCTAACACACCGCAGATTGAAGAGACTTTGGATGTTTTCCATTAGTTGCCTAAAACCTTTGATGGTTCTTGGGTTGATACCAGGTAAGGCTACAACTACGCTAGACTCGACTTTCCCCAAACACGACCTAATCCGATCGACAATCGACCACGTTGTAACCTACACTCAAACACCCCATCTCTTTAAGAGCTAATCGCACATAGGTTTTGAATTAACGAGTTGACATGAGGTTCTCCCACAAATGTTTTGATCACTAAATTTGGTTATTACCAGGCCCTGATTTGGATTACCTATAAAATGACCTAAAAATTCACAAAAAATACATCAAATTTTCATAAAAACCAACTTAAAATACGAACAAAGAGATACTAAGTCAACACAAATGCCTAAAACGGCTCAAAAATACCTAAAAATAACTTTAAAAAAAATCCTATTCCTATCGAAAAATGACCCTTTAAAATAATCATATCTACAACTAGAGGATCATAAACAGTTTATTTACTTATAAACATTGTATATGACGTACCAATAAAAAGATAGGTCATCAAAATCCGGGCCCTTATTATTACAAATACTATATCCCATTTTCTTGTGGGTTCTTTTTATATTATGGAGAAAATTTGACTAGCTGTGGCTCTATTAATGTACACCCATTAAACGTGAGTGGTATCTCGCATTTGACATGAGTTTTCGTAACAAAATTGATAGATACTGTCCTGGAAATGTATCCGCATTAACTCGGCGAGAAAAAGGGGGAGACATTTAGGAAAAACACCTGCACATCCCCTCAGGAATAGAATCTAGACCTCCATGTCACAGGAAAACCTCAGACTTTGTTGACCACATGTCAGAAGGAATCTAGTTCGATTCTGAGTTGCTAACTAAAATATCATATATATCCTTTTATTCACTTATTGACCGCTAAATATGAGTTTGTCTCGGGAAGGGTCTTTTATGAAAAATAAAGTTTTTTCAAACAAATTTATAACATTTTAATAAATTATTAGTGTTATGTTATAGGTATCGATAATTCGATCAAGAGTGACAGTTACTAAACACATAGCTTAAGTATAAATACGGGAAATTATATGCAATCACTTTTATAGATATACTATGAAGATTGGACTAAAGTATTGGCCGTTCCGTCTCTGGTTAATTTTGTTTGAAAATATTGTACAATTATAATATGTGTGCCCTAGAAAGGCTCGTTCCAAATACCACTCTAACAAAAAAAAATTAAAAAATAATAAACTCGAAGCTTGACTGCATAGGAAACAGAAATGCTTTGCGTCTTGGACTGGGAGGAAATGTGGCAACAGCGCGCGCGCTGCTTTTACCCGTAACTCACCTCCGGATTTTGATTTGACTGTGGGCTCAGTCAGGAATGTTACATGTACACCATGTTTTCACAACTTAATCATTACAGGCCTACGTTTCATTTTACCTGTCACTAATCACCAAGAAAGAGTCATGTTTTTAAACACAATAATAATAATAAACTAATGAATATTAAATGTGTAATCTTTGTGCATACAAATTCTGTCACACAAACAAAATTTGCACGATAAAGAATAGGTGCTAATATTTTAACACTACAATATGAATTAATCGTGAGGCGCTAACAATGATCATAATATGAACTAATTAAATGTCTAGGCGCTAACAATATAGTACTTGATATTAACTTACCTAACCAAGTTTAAATGGGGTGGTAAAGGACGCGATAAGTGTTTCCCCTGGTGAATCAACAGTTGTTGAATATCTGTCATGAGCATAGCGGTATAAGATTACCTTTTTAAATGAAGAGAAAAAAGTTGTCACTAAATTCCAGGACACCCTTGACTGATATTCAACACAACCTTTTGAGGTCACCGTGTGAATAAAAGTGAACTGTTTCTCATCGAGAAAGATTTGATTTCTTTTGACAAAAAGAGATTTTGCTATAAAAAAAAACCCTGCAAAGACACCTATCTTTTCTCGCGTCCCCTACATTCCCACCTTAAAAACAATAGTACCTGATTAGAACTTATCATCTCACTTGCAGCTACAATGATAATTGTAGACACCATCTGAACCTCTAATCTCACCATTATAAGTTGTAACTTCTGGCCTGTGGACCGGCACCATTCTGTAATTGGGGGAATACAGAGAATCGATTTTGTTTAAAAATAATTTCGGTTAAGTTTACTTTTGTTCATTCATATGAGATAACTTCATTCCTACCCTCTAGATTTTACAAGAACTAGGTTTGCGATGTCACCCAATCTTTGTACACTTCTGGTACTTAATTTTTACAAGTCCGTTAATTTTAAAAGGTTAAATTAGTCAATATAAAACAAATAATTCATGCAGTCATGGATATTTAACTATCAAATAAATGGAGTTAAAGCAGAACAATATCCCGCGGCACTAAGCCGGCTCTAAAATAAATATCCATTGGGATCAAGCGAGGAAAATCTATGACATGTGTTTACTAAAACTTGTTTTTAAGAAGACACATTAAAAACTAAAGGTAATTCCACTTAAAAAACAATGTTCTCATTTTTTGTAATTGTCGAGCACATAAGATTGTTCAAAAAGGTTTGTTGAATTGGTGCGTATTTAAAAAATGTGTATACTAACTAGACACATGTTGGCAGGGATAACAAGGTCTAAAATAAAATATTTACTGACACAATACAGCAATGTTTATCAACCAGATGGAAATATTGAACTGTCCAACTCGTATTTTAAACTTGGGCATGGAATTCACACCTTTGCGTCCGACACTGGCTTTGATTAAACTATATCATTCTGAAACAACACTTTACTAAAATAAAAATTTCGAAAGTTTTCCCAACACATTTCCTTTCTCATTGTATACACCAACAAAACCATATTTACTTATTTACGTATTGGTGTTCTCATTAGTCCAGAAAAATCTAGAGTTTGTAAGTAGCGTTCACATTACAGTTTGGGTTAACACATTTTTGAAAATGGCTTTATCACTCCATCCGAAATGTCTTCGCATATCCCAGGTTTAACACCACCGCTCTAGAAGTTAGTTCAGTGTTGCCAAATCTATAGTCTATAGCGATAGTACATGGACGTGAAATGAATTGTATTTTGACAGGTAGGATACTACTTTCTGACATATTGATAGACCCAGCGATTCTAATAAAAAGTTAATAAAGTGTGTAACATTATAGCAGGGCCAGGTGGTGAAACGATATCAATAGTAGTGTCCAGATCGTACAGTTTGCAACACTGAGTTAGTTGAGTCATGTGCTTGCATTGATGAGAGCGGCAAGGGGGGGGGGGGAGGGGTTTGTATCTTTGTTGCGTTATGAAATGTCGCCGTATCAGTGTTGTGTTGATGGGCCACTGGCGCCACCTGTCTTCTTCGTGTGATTGATGGTTTCGACCAGGCAGGGGTGTGGGGAATTTGGACATAACCTTTGCTCATCATCCTTGACACGGAGATAAACACTTTCCGATGTAGGTGGGGAGCGCCTAGAGCCTAATGGTGTATTCTAGTTCTACACATATTCATGTGGATTAAATTATTACTTTGAAAATCAATATTATTATGTCTTGAGTAATTCTTCTCCCAAAATCTCTCACCTACATGCTTATGAATTTTAGGACCCGCTGCTAGATTACTTACCAACAAGAGGGTCCCCTCCCCTAATGATCTTAGCCAGTGTATGAAGGGTTACGAAACTTTCACTTCCTCTTCACGGAAAACATGTTCATACAACCACTGTGAGGAAACAAGATGATTAACGATCATAATTTATTGGCGGTATTTAATGTTCGCTTTCTGAATCGACTATTTGATTATATCAGCCAACTAGAATTTATGTGAGCGAGAGCGAAATACCTACCAATTTTGCCGGGGAATGTATTTTTCACATACCTTCCAGGGTTCTTTTACATGCCACAATCGTCACGAAATCGATGGCTTTTCTCCTTTCGAAGGAAGTTGTGCTACGATTTTTTTTATCACTCGGAGAAAAATTCGTTGACCTCGACTGGGTTTGAACCCTCGGACATCGGGTCTTGAGGCGAGCACTTTACCCCAATACCTCTAAGATTTCAATCATTATTTATATGGGCCTTTACAAACTATTTGGCTAAAAATCACATTAAATTGATCAAGTATTTGTAACAATTGTTAAACGATGTCATACAATATTTTAGGAACATACATCATCATGTAGGCCTACCTATTAGGTTTTTAGGCCAAACAGAGGGTGAGGCAGGACTGGTTTAAATATAGTAAACAGCGCTCAGTGGTTTTTATCTCCATTATGAAGTCTTGTTCGAGTTTTAACCGTATTTTAACTTTTAAGTATATAATTACTTTGTATGTTATATTATCGAAGGTCGAGTACTTTTGATTTCATATCAATATACATCAAAGAATCCCACAAGAGAGGCGTACCCATACTAACTTGTATGCATATTAAAAAAAATTGACGAGTAATCAGTATCTTCTTAGTGAGATTTAACTATTAAACTATTTGCCGAAAATGGAAATAAACTTTTAAAATCCTTAGAGCTAAACTTATAACACACACACACAACACACCAACAATCAGATCGCGTCCATATCGCACAACTCCTGAATTCGCCCCTGGTAGTTGACCATCTATATTTTTTGGCAATCACGATACTTCTCTTTGAGGTGTCGAGAGAAAGTAAAAAATGGTGGTAACATTATATTAAGAACAACACCGGTTTTTAACTTAGTCTTAAACTGTTATTTAAATTTAATTTTAAACATCTTTGTTAGCGCTGAATTAGGAACACTTAATGCACGTGATTTGGCCAATCTCTATTATCCCCCCACACCCCCTCCATCCTCACAAGAGCTGAAGGTAGCTTGTTACACGTATCTTACACGTTCACCTCGTAAGGTTGAAAGCTATAGTATAGATTATAAGATAAAGCCACCTACTGTAATCCGTCAAAGAAAGACGGCTTGCTATCTTTCAGGGTAAACGGAATGTACCACTTTATTTTAAAATTTCTTCTCCGATTATATTACTACCCGTATGAGCTAAACGTATTCACTTGCATCATGCCAATTAAGTAGGGACTAGAAATGTAGAATTGAGAGAAAATGTACCCTGTTTGCTTGCCGGGAGAGTGATAAATCATTTAGGAGAAACCACCTGACATGTATTATTAGATCCACCAACCCCTTGTCATCGGAAATTTAGTCAAGACGAGTCTGACATTTAGTCCCCTGTCCAACTATGCTAATCTCTCTTATATAGCCATAAATGTGCTTTATGACGTTAGTCCCTCTAAACTCCAGAATAACTTATATGGCTATTGTGATGGTTTGCACTATGTTGTGTTTATATTCTATTGAGAATAAGCGAGTTCACGTCTTTGAGTGTTTTATTTATAGTTTGGGTGTCATTTTATTAAGTCTTGAGTATCCAGACTGTTGTAAAGGTGGATATTCCAATAAAGATTTGGATAGGATGAAAAAGAGAGTGGAAGGGGGCTCAAATTTCCCAAGATAGCATGGGGCTAAGGGGAGGCAATACATGTTTGTGAGCCACTGTTCTAGAGGCACCCATGTTGAGATATTTCCTAAGGGAGAATCCATGGAACCCCCCCCCCCCCCCCCACAGCCAATTAACCCTGCAACAATTCGAGTACAGCATACTTAATATTTTTCTTATACGTCACTTACATAAAGTCATCACACAGTGTGTTTGGGGGCGAATAAGAGGGAGTGGGGGTAACATTTATTAGCAAATACTAAATACTAATCATTAATGGCAATTAGAATTTTTTTGTAAAATTTCTTACAATTAATCCTAAGGGTGGGGGATGTATTCTTAATGTATTTAATTATAATATTGAAGCATCAACATACAGTAGCCCCATGGCTTCTTTGGTGCTGACTGACAGCTCACGGCTGACTTATGACAGTCAACATTTAGGTATATACCTAAATTTGGACTATCAGAAGTGACAGCTGCTAAACATATGTTTTTGCAGATCATATGGTTCGGCGTAGGGATACATAATTTGGTCTGGTAGCTTTTCAAAGCCGTCAGCTGTGTGGAGCTGTCATCAGCACCAAAGAAGTCATGGGACTACTGTAACTGGTTTGTAGCAGACGGAAAAACCAATACGTTAGTTATACATTCAACCACCAAGAGCTGTAGTCGACACCTGAATGTGACACAAACCTGAAATATCTCAAGTACATTCGTGCCATTCAACCAAATCATTTTTGTTATCGCTCGGAAATATATCTTAAAATAATTTTTTAAAGTCTCGCGAACTCCTGGTTTCCACACTACATATTTTTATAACACAGCCACGTTTCTGTATAGTAGTATAGTGGTCAGATACCGTCCTAGATGTCCCAGGTTCGATTCCCGTCTGCTACCGAGGGATTTTTCTCAAAAAGGGAATAATTCTCGTGTTCACGGAGTTTGGTTAATTAGTCTAAAGTTGAATGAAGGTTTTAATTGGCTCCACACCGTGATATTCACTATCATCGTCCCCTCATCTAATCAGGACACGGAAAGAGTCACGAAAACGATGTGGGATTAGTACATTCGGACGTCCCATGTAGGCTACCTTAGCACCCGCCAATCTTTACTCAAACTGTGTTACAGGTTGATGTAGCACCTAAACGACATTATTATTAGTTCCACAATAATGGTTCCATCATTTGCCATAATTTTTATATATTTACCAAACATCACAAAATACTTTTCATTCACAAGCACAACATTAATACTTTATATGAATTCGCCGAAACATCTCTGTGTAAAAGATCTTTGGGCGCGTAGGTATTGGGAACAAATCTCTTAAGGTGTCAAAAGTAGCCCTCAAAAATATTTGAAATTCACACATTTGTCGATACTACCACTCCCTCCTTAGCGACTTTTTTTAATAGTGAATCAGTACTTTTGTAGATCTGGTTTGTGCCGCCAACTGATCTATGTTCAGAAGTTAAATCTCGAAGGCGTAACGTAACGGCTTCAAAGTTTCTGTCCGGAGTGTTTTTCCTTGCGCTCGCAGTGTTCGACATTATTTTCGACCCTAAAACTCTGTAAGGACCTTGATTCATACACACAGTTGCTTTCGAGACAGGCCGCCAGAAGCAGCAGGTGCGGTGGTCTTTTGTCCACGTCAGGGGAAATGGTAAGTTGGATGAGTACATGGCGGGGAAAGGATGGAACAAGGGAGGGGGTAACGCGTGGTGGGGGTAACGAAGCAGTGTGTGGATTTGCTGTTGATGGGGGAGAGGGTCGTCATGCGGCGCAGTGGAAGGGATGGGGTGGGGGTAGTGATAATGGTGTGAAGCGGGCGATACAGTAAGTTCTAGGAATAACGTACTGCCTCTCGTACGGCTGGTTTCGGCCGAGCTACATCATGTCTGGTGTATCATCACTGTGCTGATTTAGTGACAAAACTTATTTGGATACAATTTTTTTTTCCTTTAGTAAAATATAGTGTGGTGTATGTGTGTGATAGCGTTAAAGTGTGTTGTGGATCACGTAAGTCGCAGAGCGTTTTATTTTGGCTCAGGTGGTGTGATCTTAAACGCCCTTTTCGTGGGTTTGCAACAGAATTTTTGGAACGGAATAATATCGTGCCGTTCCGTCCTTATTTAAAATAAGTGTGTGTTTCCTCGCCACCTGGAGTGTTGGAGGGGAATTACGTGTTTCAAGTGTGCGCGTTAGTTATGTTAACAAAATTGATTTTTTTTTCCTCGTGCGGTAGACGTCAGCAAACCGGAACTACGCGGAATTTAGTTTTTTTTTTAAATAGTCAGCCTATTCCGATTATTTTAACGAGTCCTTTCATATTTTCAACAAATATGTTGCCCAACACCCAATCATGCTCATTTGCAGAATTATTTAATTTTAACGCAGTCACTCTTAGAAGAAAATAGGCCTACGTGTTATGTGGACTGAGTCGCTGGCAGCGAACGCTCCACTGGGTCGCAATAAACTCATTGCAGGCGTAAATGCATTTAACAAGTGCAGCCTTTTATGGTAGTATATTGACCCATCCCTCTTTTGACGTTATTTTACTATATTATTCAAGTGCACCCCCCCCATCCCCTTCCACATTTTTACTGGCTCTTCCCGTAAGACTGGTTCTTTCCAGGCTTATTGTGCAAACCTGTCCCTTAAGTTGCTGGTTAAATTAGTCATTACATTTTAAAAAAATACGCTTGATTCCGTTAGTGACTAATCGAACCTTTAGTACATATATTTTAATAAGTTGAAGGCATTCAAGAGGTTGCTTTTTTTAGATTTCTTCAAATTTATTTTCAGTATTGTATATGATTAAAAAGTATTGGTGTGTTATTCTAGAATTATTTTATCTTAGAATTTGATACGAGACTATCGCGTTTTGTTGCTTACCACCACTAAAGGGAAGAGGAGAGGTTGGGTAGAACTTAAATAATTCGTGATGGGACATTGAATTAATATTTAAACAAAATTATAAGGCCCAAAAGACGTTGACATTTGATGAATTTGGAAATCTGTAAAAGTTGTAATAATGAACTGAAATAATTTAAATATAAATAATATAACCTTTAACATACAAAAACTACTTAATTATAAAGATTGAGTTAACTATTTTGGGAAATATTCGAGTTTGTTATAATTAAATTGGAAGTCAAAAATAATTTTTTTAATTTTTTAACTAAAGGAATCGGTTAAACATTAGGAAGCTTGATATGTTGACTTCATATATTTGGGTTTACATTTTTTTTTTAAATCGATGCAAATTATTCTACTCTTTTCCTTATTGATGGTTTCAAAATTAAATATTATTTATCATCTTTGTGCTCACACAGTCTGACTTAGACAATGCCTGAAGTATTTACTACAAGAATAATATTCTAGTAACAGTAACGCAAATATCCTCCACCATCTAAGTTGATTGCTATCTAGAGCAAAATTTACAATAACAAAAGTAAACTTCTTTATTCTATTAGCACTTATAGTACTATGCAATATATACCGGCAGTCAAACCAACTTTTTGTACATAGCGTTCTGTAGAATACATAACCCCCAGTTAAAAGGGTAAAGACAATTTAAGCAGGATGCTTACAAATTTCGTTATGTAAAATAAATAGCTCTAGTTAAATCACCGCGCCGTACACACGTCTTTTGTAGAATGAATAACTCTGGTTAGATCAACATGCCTTACACTAATTTCGTTCTGTAGACTGTATATGTCCTATCGTCTATTAATTCGATGTGCTATACACACATGTCGTTCATTAGAATGTATTACTCTAGTTAAATCAACGTGTCGTACACACAGTCCTGTTTAATGTATAACTAACTAGTTAGATCAACGTGTCGCTCGGTACAATGTGTAGCGAGTCGAACGTAATGGCGCCGATGAGGGCCGTGTTTGCTGACGTCACCAGCCTCGTGTGTGTCTTGCAGTGGTGGAAGTTAATCGTGCTCGAGTGAGTTTACCGGTGACAGTGTTATTTCCATGGAGTTTGGTGGCGAAGAGGACTACCTCGCGAACATGACTGTGCCGGCCAAGATGGAGAACAGCGACGACTCCGCACAGGACGCCGTTAGGTAAGCATCGAACGGGGCGCGGTTTAAATGTCCGACATTTCATATGACCATCAATAGGAATGAATACTATCGGTAATTTTTAGAAATTAATGGAAACATTTTAATTCTACTTGATGTATATTTAAAAAAAAATCTTGGATCACTTTTAAGTGTCTGAAACAAATGGAGGGAAAGGCTGGGGGGGGGGGGGGGGAAATAGAAATTTCCAAGACTACGTTTTGAATGAATTGCCTCATAAAACAAATATCTGTCTAACAACTCGCTCATGTGTGGTGCTACTAAAGATGGCGCGGTGGCAGCAATGCTGCCAAGTGAAAGTAACATTTCCCGTTTAGTCATTTGAAAGCGAATAATTTCGTTTTAAGTTTATTGCTAAACAGAAATGGTTTTACTACAAACTCTTTTTTTTACGAAAGGAAAGCGGTACTTATTGTTTTGCTAAACTCAGCTAAGAACTTTAAGTTAATACGCAATTGGCCCCTCCCTAGTTTCTCTAGTAGGCCACGTGGCACCAAGCACGGAACAGTGCTCCCAACTCATGTTTTAATTTTCCGCTAACAAAATTGATATTTAAAATGTTACCAAGAGCCTATTTAATATTTTCCGGGGAAAAAAAGTTTAAAATTGAGTACATAATTTAGGCTGTTAGGTTTTTTAATTCTTTTAATGAGTCTTGTTCCAATTTTGATTGAACGAATTTGTATATTGTAGGTACTTGGGGGTAGATGTATTAAATCTTTACCGAGAAGCGAAATGACATCCTATTTCTAGGAAACTTGTTTGATTCATAAAGTTTGGATCGCATGTTAGTTCTGTCGCGGCACGAAGTACGACCGGATTCCTTTCGCCGCGTTAACAAGATGGCTGACCTTGAGCTCGCGCGGCAACATTTCACTCTAAACTTTCGGAAAGTTTTTCATTTCATCTTGCATAATAGACACGGACACGATTTCAAAGTTGTATATTTGACAACCAAATAACTTTTAAATGTTTTTCTTTTGGCCACGTCTATATTATAAGTTTATCTTAAATTATTTTGTTTTTATTTTTCTTGTATTTTTTGGGGGGGGCTGGGGAATAAATTAGAACTAATTCTATGAACTACTTGTACATCATATTATTTTATTCAGTTATTCTTTTCCTATATAAATTGCAATAGTTTTTATAAGGTAAATTATAGAATACACATTTCTTTGAAGAATCACTTCTTTTAGACACGTAGAAATGAAAACTTAACTCACATTGATAAACAAAGATACAAGAAAATATTACTATCAAGTTCTCAAACTTTGATCAAAAATATATATTTCATCCCCCGATCTCGTTAGCACATATTTTAACCCATATAAATATTTAATAACTATATTATATTTGAAATAAATTAATCCACTGCCAGATGAGATCAGATATATATGAATTGAAAGTTTTGTTCATATTTTAAAATAATACATGTGTGTTAAAACTGTCTGATAAGAGAAAGAGATTAAAGTGTTAAAATACTGGTGGAATTAATTCTATACATTGTCATATTCATTTAATACTAAACAGGAAACAACCAAAAGTGCTTAAAAATGGGTTAAAGTACCTCACCCACATTTCATGATGGGCCTAAGTGCCAATTCATTTTCAAGAAAACGTAGGTGAATGATTTTATGTAATGGTTTCTATACCCTTACAAATTATCATACCTGTCAGGATTTATCTCATGGATACGTCATGATAATTATTAAGATAACTAGGGCATTCATAAGTGTTGTCTGACCATTTGAATGAACATAATGTATCAGCTGAAGCTCAACAAATGGTCCTGAAAATAGTACCCTGATATCAAGGAAGAATACTAAGTAAACTGTCCCTGTTCCGGTACCATGTAAATGAGGCCCTTACACTTTTAACCATGTTTTTGAATATCTTCATTAAGATTTCAAGGATCCATTAGCACATTTCACACATTTAGGCAAGATAATAAATAAAATATTCTTAAAATATTTAAGACTACATTATAAACAATGTATTGATAAATTATAAAAGGGTATTTGTTTAACATCCATGTTGAATGATTCTTACATTAGTGTAATGTTTGTCATTACAATATTACACACTTTGGTCAACGTTAAAATAAGTCTTTATGTACATTGGTGATATTGGGTCTTTTAGTTCTAGAGTAAATATCGATTTAAAACTCTCGATAAATGTTTTGATCTAAGTTAAAATATTTGTAGACCTACAGTTTAGCAGGGACGAAGCGTCAGGGTGTCAGGGTAGCTGGTAGACTGAGACTGTCTATTAGAAAGCTAAGAAAACTAGATTATTTTAAGTTTAAAAACAACCCCCAAGTGATAAATAATGCTTCTTGTGTGGAAAAATGTTTTGATTATCCTTCCTCTATTGAAACTCGTCTCACTTTGTATAGTAAATATATAACCATCCCCCAGAGTATCTGTCATCCGCGATAAGAAGCTAATCCCAACATAAAGGTAGATTGTATTTGTGTTAGATGGCGGACTAACGGGTTAATTACTCGTTATTTTATGCATATAAGCAAAGTTACCCGCTTTAGTACCCGAATGGTCTAAGGCGCTTCTCTCGCATTAGATGACTGCCGGTGACGGAGATCGCGGTCCGAATTTCGGCCTGATTTACTGGAGTTTTCCCCCCAAAATGGGTTTCCACTCTCCCTCCACGCATATATGGGTATAATTCTTCCATATTTAACCTTAAACTATTTATGAACTTAGTACATAAGCATATTCTCACGCACAGTAAAACACATAGGTAAAAAAAATTTCTAAATGTTATTCTATAAGAAAAATAATATGAAAGTTTTGATTAGTTTTTAATACTTGACAACGTCGCTTTTAACTCTTGTTAGGGGCTGTGGCGGAGGAAAAATGCTATGGGGATGTTAGTACTCGAGAAAAGATTCCTTTGAATTTAATCGGGCATGAAATAACTACCCTACTACCGGAACATCGATCTCCTCGCCACTGCAGTTCATTCTCTATTTTATAATATCCATATATTTTCTTAAGGGCAAACTAGTAACATATTAAACGCTTTATTTTAATTAATTTAGATGCAGTTTCAATTCTTTAATCACATCAGTAATTCTCATTAATTAGCCTCTTCCCCTCCATTAGTAAATTTGACACATATTGGTCGCCTTGTATTTATCATATTGCTTATAAGTAATCTCGTTACTGTCGTTTGGTTAGTCTATGGATGCGAACCACCACTTCTATTCTATTCCTCTCCAATATTTGTGGTATTGATAAGTATTTGAAGACTTGACTTTATTTCGGTTAAAAACTAATAGTCTTGATTTTCTTTCCCGATTGTACGCGTGACTTGCATTGCTTGACGAGTGGGCGTTTCCCGAGCTATGGGCGCCTGCGTGCCGGGCGGAGTGCCACTGGTTCCCGCTCGAGCGCTGCCGTCGACTCGCCGCCTCTAACGTGGACTCATAGACGCTATTTTCCATGTGTTCATCGGGTTTATACTTATTAGATCTAGAGAAAGTGACAGTTTATTTCTTGGTGTTTCCAGGGGTGGTTCTTTCATAATCACTCGTCGAGACCGGATAAGTATAGCCCGATTTTCTTTCCTAAAGTCCTCTAAAATGCCTTCTTTCTCCCCTCAAGAATTTCGCTAGGTAGCCTAAATATATGGATTCTGGTAGGGAGAGGGTCCTCCTGATTGTAATTTGTAAGAAAATAATGCCATTTAGATGGTTCATGATTCTCCTCTCTCTCTCTCTCTCTCTCTCTCTCCACACACACACACACAAATTTTGGACGCAAAGCCCGAAAACTGCCATTGGATGTATTTTTTTTTATTCAATCCTAGGATTGAACGCTTTAAAATGACAAAGGCCCGAAGTTCTATTCAATTTCTGGCTTTGGCCCTTTCCAAACAGGTAAACCTAGGCTTGTGCAAATACTAAACGATCAAAGTTCAAAATACAGTCGTTAGGTTAGGCTTATAAAAATTGAACAGATGGTCTTGATAATTTAAAATAAATTTGTAATATCTGCCTGGTTCTGTTTGCATATCAATTAGATCCATCTGGCGTCTTGAATTGATGTGGTTGCTCAAAATTGGGCGTATTCAGAACTAGGCTTTGTAGAGATTCAGTAAACAATGGTTATTTCTATTTTTTGAAATAGCTAGTCTTTCTAGGCAGTGTTCTTCCCTGAGTTAAACTTTAATTATCAACTTATTAGCATTCATCGGGGTATTGATTCAGTTCATTGAGCACGAGATGTGATTTTGCAGTTGATAATGCCACTTTAAATTTGTTATTCTCTTTACATTTATTGTATCTGGAACCATACAAATTTTATATCCTTAAATCAACTCACGACAATTATTATGGGTGGCTACAGATCTAAGATCTAACAAAAAATGGCTGCCTAGCGTAGTCTACCTTCTTATTAGTGCACCCGTGGCCGGGATTTGAACCAAATTCCGGGCTAGGTTTGAATATCGTAGGGTTTGGGCAGTCCTTGCCGGCACAACACATTTTGTGAATAGGTTCATATTTATATTATTATTATTATTATTTATTATTAGACCCGTCTTACTACCCGTTCGGGTTATACGCACTTACGCTAATGTGTAATGGTAGGGTGATTGTGAGATGAAATGGAGGACCTACAGTTTAACGTGGAATCCGAACCAGGTGGAGGCCTGGCATTCACACATTCACAAGTTGTGATTAATACAAGTTTTGTCAGAGGTGAGGGAAGGGTTTGGCAATCAGATAAATCTATCCCGGTCCTATTTATAAATGAACAATTAAAAAAAAATCATTTCAGTGAAATTTTCGGTTCTGATTTAATTGTGTAACTATTAATTTGGTTATTTGGCTTTTACTTAAACTTTAGATTTTTGGTATTGCTGTTTGAAAATTAATCTCATTATTTTCTATGTTATATGAAAAATTAGTCTTGGTATTTCAAGCGCACAGCAAAAAAAAAAACCTTATCAAAGTGAATTAATATGCTTATTATGTTTAAATTCAATTATGGGGCATAATTATTACAGAATGCAGCTTAACTTAATTTAAATTTGTTGGAAGTGTAGAAAACGCGAGCTAAGGGCAGTTTTTACAGTAAATCTTTTTCTTATCACAATAAATTAAATACTGTTTCACTACAAACTTAGTTTAAATTTATTCATGTGTTTGTATCAACGGTTGTTGAATATATCATTAGCATAGCGGCATTTGATTACAAACTTTTTAAATGAAGAGAAAAAGTTGTCATTAATTTTCAAGACACTCGACATATATTAGAGGTCACCATGTAAACAATATTAAAGTGTTTTAAAATAAATACTGCCTTTAACTCGTGATACCTACACTTCAAAAGGTGTTTTCACAAAAGCTCACGTCTATTCTGTACAGTGTGCACGTTGGAAGGTGTCGGGATGTCGCTACTGAAGGTATCTTTATGGCAGTAAGAACGTGGACTGCGGTGGGGTTACCGAATGCAATCTCCAGGGATTGAATGAACACGACTTAGATTAACAAATTCCAATGCACATCCCATTTCCCACCCGTGTCCTTACCTCGTTTCTCTGGTTCGGGAGGTTAAATTACAGGTCTGGGTGACCTTGGTTCGTGCAAACATGTTACACTTGCTGGCGCTAGATGAGTCTGTGTGTTTCAAATTGCATTTAGTTTTTTCTCATTTATTTGAGGTATTTTCCTTGCAATATATGAACCGACTGATTATATTAGCACATGATAATTTCCTTTAGGGAGACTGAAAGGTTTTTCCGATTTTGCCGGGAGAGATTTTCACATCCCTTCCGGGGTTCTTTTACACTCCACAATCGACATTGGACCGACGGCTTTACTTCCCCTCCGAAGGAAGTTGTGCTACGGATTTTTATCGTTAGAGAAAAATCAGTCCATTCCAAGCTGGATTTGAACCTATGGACATCGGGTCACGAGATGAGCACTTTACCCCAAGACCACAATTAGATACAGTTGTACCTTAACATATTGGGTCCAGTTTAGCAATGGACAAGACACTAAACCAATTTTTATATAAACCTGTCATTTTACCTCGTTTCAGACTATAGCATCATTTGTACTCCAGTAATGTTAAGTTTCCTAAAAATATAGAAAATGTTTAAAATAACCATTTTCGGCTTGAATGCAAAGACAAAAAGGGTGTGGCACTCTCAATACTACTACAGGATTGCGTTTTCAGGCCAAAGATGGCCATTTTGAACACTTATTAAAATGTTGAGACCGCCACATTACTTGAGTACAATAGATGCATAGTCGAACAAGTCATGGACACATTAACAGTGTTATGTCTTCTGTCCATTGTGAGTGAATCCATGTATGGTATTCTGTACATATAGTTATTACATAGGGTAGGTTTTGAAAATTCACCCACAATATCGATATTCCTTGGTAAGCTCTGTACTTTTACTTATTGTTTATTTATTAGGACTCACACTTTGGTATCGAAAGAAACAATTCTTTTGTCATCTTCGCTCATCCTGGGACTTAAATAATGTTTTCTAGGGTGAACTGTGTAGGAAGAACATGACACTATTCCTCAATTCTCTCATTTTCTGCAACTCAGGCATTCGATCTCTTTTAGCTCATCTTAAATCATAGTTCTTTAATCCTTGTTACCCGCCTCGGTGGCGTAGTTGGCTAACGCGCTTGTCGTGTTGAGCTCGACTGCTGAGGACGGGGAGATCGAGGTTCGAATCTCGGTCGGGTGAACTGGGGGGGGGGGGGTTCCTAAATGGTTTTCCACTCTCCCTCCACGCAAATGCGGGTTCACTTCCTCTAATTCAACCTTCCCAACCTAATCCATTAGCGTAATTAGTATTTAAAGCGTATAACCCGAACGGATAGTAAGACGCGGTGCTAAATAATATTTTTAATCCTTGTTGGTCAATAGAGCCTGTTGCCTGACGGGGAGGGATGTGGTGACAAGTCTACTACCCCTTACGTTATCTATTATCATTGAGAAAGGTCATCACAAACAAAACAAAATTAGATTTTGTAGAGCCCAATGAACCCAGTTAATTCAAGGGTGCCCCAGAAAAGTTTATATGCTTTTCGATACAGATATTTTGTTATCGATACTAGTATGGTATCGATATTTTTCTTCCCGATAACATGAGTAGGCCTACAGTATCGATACTTTTCTTTCGATACCAAATCCTACTCCAGGGACGACTCGTGGGTTGTGGGCAGGGCAAACAATGCGTGACAGTCCTGTCCTGACTACGAGTAGACTGAGCTTTCTCCACCTATACAACACACAGTAATTAATCACCGTAGAATTAAGTTTGTTTTGGATGGAAGCTCAACCTTTTATTGGCCCCTGATATTCATTTTGGAATAAATATCAAATAAAATGTACACTTAATCAATGTTGCACTGTTTAGTACTAGTTTTTCCTGGCGATTCTAAACTATTTACGGAAATCTACCGAGTGCACCGAACCTAGATTCGAGCACCGGTCTCTATATCACAGGCATTCCAGTAGGCCTATATATTAAGTCTAGTGCTTTAAACACAGTTTATGGGCAGGTCGAGGTTTGAATATCAACGGGTGACCTGGTGGTCTAGGGGTAAGGTGTCAAGACTTCTGTGCTGGCGGCCGGGGTTCAATCCTCGTCCGGGCACAGATTTATCTGTACCAAACCCTTCCTTCACCTCTGACAAGACATCTTGTGAATGTGGGGAATGCCAGGCCTCCACCGTGGTTCGGATTCCACGTTAAACTGTAGGTCCTTCATTTCATCTCACAATCACCCTACCATTACACATTAGCGTAAGTGCGTATAACCCGAATGGGTAGTAAGACGCGGTGCTAATATTTATTAATAATAATAATTTAATCTCAACCGGCCTAGATGGAGGGAAGTAAGGGGGTTCCAAAAGTAGTTAGTATAGTACAGCGGTTTTCCCCATTGCTACACGTGATGAGGTAAACTCTCTATTATACTATTTTCCACTTTAGATTAGTTGTATGCTAACGAACTGGCCGCAGTAGCCTACTTGTATTGATGCCTGTGGCTGACAGAACCACGTCTATTACCTACCTTGTGTTACTCATACAGGACATGAAGGTAGGTGCGCTCGTTGCACAGTCTTCACTTGACAGAATACTAATGGAATTAATGTTGGTTGAACAGGTATGTAGGCCTATGCTCAAATCACGTGGTGGCTTTACAAAATATTTTGCTCTCAGAAGATGACACATAATTTAGTTGTTGAAATGATTTATTACAAATATTTTTGATAGAATAGTTTTTATAAATTAAGGTCTCAAGGTTGCCACGCGCAGGGGAAACACAGGGAATTTTGCAAAATCCAGTAAAAGTATTAGTATATTTAACTTGGGACATTTAACTGATACTGTTTTAACTGATTAGACGAAAGAGTGAACTAACGAAGCACGCAGATTCAAACACGAACAAAAACAACCCTCTTTTAAACATAAGCTGACTTCACATTAGTCAATTAAAAAGGAAATCTTATTACCTTTTCTTCCATCTAAGCTGCCTGTGAAAATGGTAATTCCTTCTGGAAAAAACTGAAACACACGGAATTTGGTAGAAATAAAATAGTGGCAATGTGAACTCTGGACCTCGGCTTGGAGTTCATATCCGCCGTGTGCACTAAGAATGGTTTTTACACCATTTAGTTCCTTGATGCTGGCACATTACCTTTATTCTCAGATTAGTTAATTTTAGTCTCCATCCGCCGGTACTCAAAATACACAATATCGTCTCTGTATAAATAGTTGATTAAAATATGTAGTTTAAATAATCAAGCTCAAATTTGAGTGAAGATGAGTTTCTATCCAAATTGTCGTTCATTCGGATGGCCAAAAGAAAACCTTCCTTGATTTGGCAGTTGAAATAACAATGCGCCAAATCTTGTTCTCTAGCTGTAAAAATTTTGTCATCTATAAGTTAACAGCTGAGGAGATAAATAAAGCAAGTGGGTTTTTTAAATGTCGAGTTCTTTCGCGTTTATTTTCGAATCTACAATGTTCCATATTGTAACTAATTTCTGAAGAATTAATAGAGGCTGTGCTTGAAGTGTGATAAGGCAGTCTTATAATACTTGTAAAATAGCCATCCTCACTACACCTGGTCGGGAATCGAACCTGGACCTACTCTCCTTTCAATATAGCCTAACCACAAATTGATTTGTTTTGGGTTATCTGATGGCCACCAATCATGTACTGTACCACTTTCAGGGCCATGACTCTTCATATTGGTTAAGGTGGGGGTAGCTATTTTAAACAAGGCGTAGAAAGAGCGGAGGGGGTTGTTCCTAGAATTTTATTTTACCTTTAGCCAATAGAAGGTTTAAGTACTTTAATATATGGTGTTATGGAACCTCCCCCTTCCATTCCCCCCCTTTATACACCCTTATTTTTAAAGCATACCAGTAGTTCCAAATTTTAATAAATCTTTGGTGGTAAGCTGAACAAAATTATGACAGGGAAAATGTTTAATAAAAATCCACAGCATTATTTAAAAATATGTGTTAATGATTAAAACTTAGTGGTATGTCAGCAAACTTCTCAAACCCCTTCGCATACCCCATGGGTACAGTAGCCCACTTTTGGAAAAACTTCTTTGGGCTGATGTATTTGTCGCAGGCATTTTATAAATTGACGGAAATGTGCATTACACACCACCCTCGTTAGTGACATTTTAAAAACTTGTTTTAATAGGAAATATTGCTTCAGTACAAACATAGAAAATAATTTACTTCCCATGGCGACCTCTAATTAAAACAAATATGTCAAGGATGTTTCAAATCGAATTACAAACTTGTTTTTCATTCAAAAGGTATCATCTAATGACGCTATGCTCATAACAGATTAACAACTGTTGATAACACTACTTGGAGAAAATTAAACTCTGTTTCTTGTGGAGAAATATTTTATTAATGTTGTCCAAAAACGTTTTGCTTAAAAAAATCGAGCTTTTCTCGCGATCACTAAACCCCCACCTTAAATTAAGTTTGTTGATAAGCTGTAGCCTACTTATTGATGTTTTAACACTTTACATCTTGCCACTTTAATGGTTTTTTATTACCTGCAACACTTCCTTCACCTCTGACAAGACATCTATTGTGAATGTGAGGAATGTCAGGCCTCCACCGTGGTTCGGATTCCACGTTAAACTATAGGTCCTCCATTTCATCTCACAATCACCCTACCATTACACATTAGCGTAAGTGCGTATAACCCGAACGGGTAGTAAGACGCGGTGCTAATAATAATAATAATAATAATAATAATAATAATAATACCTGCATAGCTAGTTTCGTATCCTCAGTAGGCCTAAGTCTTTGTATATTAAAGAATTTAGCCTGCTGCTACAAATTAAATACAATATATAGTTCGATTAAGATTCTTTTTTATTTTATTTTTATAAAAATTGCCACACACCCCTCGCTGGTCGGTCACTCATACGTTTTATAGAAATGTCTCTGTAGTGCTATTTTCAGTTGGAATAGCAATTTTGGAGGATATTCAATTTTCTTTCGTAGTTGAATGTTTTGAATAATTTTTAAGTAGCTTATCCACAAACGATTACCTTTATTTAATTAATACTTGCTAATGTATCATCCATTAATTATGTATTTTTTTATTTTATATTATTGTAACGGATTCGAGTTGTTAACTAGTACCGTTTAGATAATTAATCAAGTAAATGCACAAATCCGCCGGCTTGGAAAAGTTGCAACTGTTTGCACTTATTGTAGATTGCGTAGCTTCGCGTATGTGTGCGTAGTTCCGCCATCTTCCAGCAAAAGTCATCACTACTCTCTGGCGTCGCGTTTCTGTTACAAACACCAGCCGATAGAAGCCGCTAGTTGGACTCTTGGAATAAGAGATTAACTATTACTCTTTTGACAATGACTGGTATATTCTGGCGTTTAATATTTTTTAAATGTCCTTATTGCTTTCAATTTGTACACACATTTGAATTGAAAATTTCTAATATTTTGTTGTACACGCATTTACAAAGATTCCTTCCGGGCAAATGTTGGATTACCTCCTTTTTGAGGCCGCTATTCAGCAGATGGGCCTTATTTCTACCTTTCGTTTCCTTGAAGATTTATTACCTTTATTTAATCGCAGTGCTTTTATGTGTGTGCCTGCGGTCTTACTTCATTCATTCACTCTATATCTTATCTATAAACTGCATTAACGGATATTAAGGATAGTGTGCTGTTTATTGGCTTAGACCGACATAAATGCAGGGGTATCATTTTTATTTCGGATCATTCGCAACTAATAAATAATTCACTATATTATGTTCTAAGCTCTGAGCTTCGTGGATAATACGAAGAGTTGAATTCTAGATTTGCATTTGCTCAGATTTTGATTATATAAATTGTAGATGTGCTAGGATCCTTTTTACAACACACACGTCACATCACACACACACACACACACACCCGAGGGGTAGATAATTCTTTCACGCTATTTTATGGTTAGCTCGGTTTAAATCTTTTATGCAATGCTAGAGTTAGCAATTTAAAATATCTTTACCTATATATTGGCTCCTCGGTAAATTATTATTATTACTATTTAGCACCGCGTCTTACTACCCGTTCGGGTTATACGCTTTAAGTACTAACTACGCTAATGGATCAGGAATAGGGAAGGTTGAATTAGAGGACGTGAACTCGCATTTGCGTGTAGGGAGTGTGGAAAACCATTTAGGAAAAACCACCCCGTTCACCCGACCGAGATTCGAACCTCGATCTTCCCGTCCTCAGCAGCCGAGCTCAACACGACTAGCGCGTTAGCCAACCACGCCACCGAGGTGGGTTCCTTAGTTAATCCTTTTGATCATGTCAAATATTTAGAACTTGAGGGCAGACTCACCTTTAAAACCGGGATTTTTTTTTTTTATTCATTGGAATTTGCATATATTTTTGTTTTAAATTTAGAAATACTAAGTGTAACATTTTTTATTCATGTCATGTTAATTTTATAGAAAACTGAAATAAAAAAGAGATTTTTACTTATATGCTTATAAAATACCGATATTTTTTGTCTGAATCCCGGAGAAATTAACGAATTTCAAAACTTAGAAAGTATATCAGCTTTGATCATGTATTACATTTGATAAGTAGATGATGGTTAAAAAAAACATTAAAAACAAATCAAAAGGTGCTAGTTGATTCCTTTGGCGGCTTGAGTGTGAATGTGCATTTATGTAATCTTTTTCAATATTGAATTACTTGTTTAAATGTTAGTTTGGCCATTGATCGAGAAAACCGGAAATTATTCTGGAATTTTGTGCGTCGGGGAAGGCGGGAAATGTGTTGAACTTTACCATCTGCCGGGAATCTAAAGGCGAGGGCCACTTTTATTAATAGCTTCAAGGTCTATCCTCACTCTTTAAATTTTTGAGGTAGGACCACTCAAAATATGTTCAGGAGGTATAAACAATACTTGTTCAGTTAGTAAAATTTAGTGGAGTGTTCGACACACCTTTAACAAAATTAGCTTATTCAGAATAATTTAACCACAACTGGAGTAAAAGTTTTTAAAAATCCGGGAAGACTTTTATTTTTGCCAGAAGAACCGGGGAATTTTGCTGGAATGTTATTCTTGAATGCCCACTCCGATCTATCGATAAAATAACATTTAATACTATTTAGAAATGTGAAGGGATGCAGGGCAAGTTCACGAGAAGAAATGAATTCTCTGGGAAACCAGCGCTACATTTCTCTAGGCCGGGCTTTCTTTCCCAGCAGCTGTACCTGGTAGCTGGGAAAAAACTGTGGAAGGGGGTCATTCTCGAGGGGAAAATCAATATGAAGTTGTAATGCGTGTGTGTGTGTTGTGCGCTGGCTGATGTGCGTACACATGTACGACGCACTTCTATGTAGAGAAAAGAAACTGATATTTAATACAAACGGTCACACGGGCGAGATACATTTCGTTTGCAAGGTGGGGTGGGGTGGAACGCGTGCTCAGTAATTTGTGCAGTTCTTAGAGATTTTTTTAGTTTTGTCAAAATAGATAAAATATTGCTTCAGTAAAAAAGTCTAGTTTGATTTTCTACACGCAGTAAACTTCACACTACTGAAATCACTTTGATTATCTTACCATGTTTTCATTTAAACAGCACAGAACAATTTAAAACTATGTTCATAGTGGCTACAGACGGGGAAAAGTCGGGGAATTTTTGGATGACAGGGAAATGTAGGGAATTTATCTAAAAATAAGGAAAAGTTAGGGAATTAAAAATTCTTAAATATCCCATTAATTTCGCAATAAAACACTAAAACAAAAGTTAATCCTTAATAAAATAGCATTTTAATTTTAAAAATAACTGATAAAACCGTAAATGTTTAGTAGATAGAAACTTTTTTTAACATGCGATCAATAATAAATAAACAGTCAGGGATTTGTAAAATGTTTTGTAACCACCCTGTTTTCTATAATCTCTAACTTTCGAGGGACATAGACAGAAAGGTATTGCGACTCTCAACATTTTCTACTTGAGGGTTTTTGAGGGATCTTGAAGGTGGGTTCTTCATTTTTGGCCTACACGAGCATACAGAAGAAATGCTTGCCACCAAGATGTTTGTTTAATGTTCATACCTATATTTATAAAAAATCCTCAAATGTTTTGAAACACTAGCATAAACTTGTACAAATTATATTTAAACTTATTTCATCTTGGACGATACCTTTCTACCGGCCGGGCTACCGGCATTTAAATTCACTGAGGTAGGCATTAGGTTTATAAGAAATGTACTGCTATCTTAAGAATAGAAAACCTGGGGGTTGGGGGCGCATCAATCCCTGACCACCTGTCACTTGCAAACGAGACGAGACTAGACGAGCTTGATGATTAGTCCGCGTGCCCACCTATGAGGATGGACTAGACTGCAATAAACATGACAAACATTCTACAATAATTCACAGCGCGAGTTGCATACGTGCTCAACATTCTCTACTGCTGCAACAGTGAACTAGCCCTATTTAGAAGTTGATTGACTTTTGTTTTCTATTACTGTGCGGCTTTTAAAAACCCGCTTTTGTGTCCGCGTGATCTAAGGAGCTACTCTTTCAATAGACTAGACTGCCGATCTGGTGGACTGAAGGGGTTTTCTCCTAAACAGTTTCCCCACTCTCCTTCCATGCAAATGTGGGTACACTTCCTCCAAGTTCAACACTCCTAATCCCTAAGCCATTAACGTAACTAATATATAAGCGTATGTGTGTTAAAACTCTTGCTAATAATAGTGAATAAATGAAGAATGTAATTTCTATTTGAAAACGTAAGAGTTGATCACATTCGAGAACAATACTATTTTAGAATCTCTATGTAGACTAGTTTATTACTCACACTGGATTACCAAAGACAAAACGTTGAACTACATTATTTAATAAATACAAAATAATTTATAATGTTTCTCATATAAATCAGACTAAATCTAACTTAACCATAATTTAACTCAGATTAAATATAACTTAACCTGACTTTAATCACTTGTGTTTGCAATCAACATTGATAAAAAATTACTAAATTAATGTTATATTATGGGTGTTGATGATAACTTTCAAAAGTGACAACTATAGATCACATGACTTGAAGTATGAATATGTACAAATATATTTAGTGGCTTTTCTAACTTACGTCCAATCGTAAATAAAATTAGTGTACGTTGACAATAAAATTATATACATCTACACTTGCTAGTAACAGTGGTTGAAAGCCTTTCAACCTTTGATATAATCAACATGACTATTCAATGCTAATTTTAGTAAAATAAAAATATTCAAATTTATAAATCCTTATCGGCTGGCCAGTCACCAGTGTTAAAATATTTCTTGTTCTATGTACCGACGCATCAACTTTACAATGATTCTGAGTATTCCTCTTTCATCCTGGATTATTCCTCTTAGCATATTTATCAAAACAAGACCTTACAGAGGGCTCCCTCGGGTTGCAGTTTTTTGCTTGTGAAATCTCCAGGTAGGCATTTTGAAAACCCTCGCTGCTCCACCTTACGCGCTTTCAAGAGTTTTCCATTTATTGACAACTAGCCCCCTTCCCTGTAAAAAAATATTGTAAAGAATCCTGTAAAACAAAGCTTCAAATATCCATCATGTCAATATAAAAACAAACTTTTTTACTTATTTTTTTAAATACAGTCCTACCGTCACTGTATAGCCCCCTCACCCACTACCCCCCCTTCCACCATTCCCCTCAACTTTTTTCCCCAACGACTATATAATATACTATCGACATTTTTATGCGGAATAAACTAAATTTTCAAATAAAATATATCCTATGTTACTCGCTAATTATGTAGCTTTATATTGGTGAAAGAATTTTTTAAATCGGTCCAGTAGTTTTTGAGTTTATCCATTACAAACACAAACAAAAAATCAAATCTATTCTCTTTATAATATTGGTATAGACTAGCAATCCCGCACGGCGTTGCCCGTAGCTTGCCTGTGCCCCACTTGGTATAAGAATTTATATAAGTCCCCTGGTGCCTGATTTGCCATGAGAATTTAATTATCAGATTAACAAATTTTCTTCAAAAATTGGTCAAAAAGTTTAGTAAAAAGCTATTTAAAGATAAAAAGAAATCCTGCTCTGAGGTGAATTCGGACCTCCTTTCGTCCACCAATGTTAAAAATTTCAGATCTGTGTGCCGTAGTTTTGGCAGGGCATCGCGCGCGCGCCACACACACACTTTTATTATTATACATAATGGTGGAGGGTAGGAGGAATTAGAGGAGGTGAAGAGTGGAAAACGGAAATCCAAAGTCCAGTATACCGGGCCCGGATTCGAATCCAGACCTCGCCGTCACCGCCAGGTAATACGAGACTGACAGGTCAGCCGGTGGTGTGCAAGGTCAGGCCGCATACTGAGGGAATGTTAGTTTAATATCCACGTCGTATGAAGTTAGATTCAGAAGAAAAAATACATGTAAACGTCTAATCAATCCCATTGTGGCCAATGACTCGCACACGAATTACACGCCGGGTCCCTGATCGGGAGACTGGGCTTTGGGTAGGTTTGTCACCCTGATTTTGCAAAATGTTTCTAAATACAACCAAAACCTACTATGCTGCCAATAAAGAAAACATTACTACAGTAACTGGTTCGCAAACAAATATTGTATCCTAGATCGTCCTAATGTCTCGCTGCAAGACTTTATGTATTCAGCGAGAGGTACTCCAGGGAAGTAATTTGTTATTTCACTGTCGGCAGAAAAACAACTGCACCATTGTCACTCTTCCTGTTTATACTTCTCTAAACTATATAGGGGAATTGCTGTATGATAGTGGCTAACACTTCGTGGTTTTCAAAGTGTTGTAGCCACTGAGCAAGTTACATTAATAGTGATATTATTATTAGAAAAGGGGGGGGGGGATTACTCTTTAATTTTGAGTTCTGGGAAGAACTCAAAAGTAGCGTAAATTTTATTATCTTGGGTGTCGGAAATTAAAGAAATATAGGTTATACTCTTTTCAAAGCACACCTGGCCTTTCGATACGAATTTATCTCCTATTTTATATGAAATAACATACAAATAAAATAGTCTGTGACATTTCTTGAACTAACACAACCCTCATATTTTGTGGAACCAACTTAGTTTAGCATTTTCAGGCGGTATTGGTTTTTAAGTCAATTTTCTTTTTTAAATCACTGGGCTAGTAGTAAAGAAAGACCAGTAACATCTCAGAAATTTATGATTTTTGTGCAAGTTTGGAATTTAATTATTTAATTTGGGGGTGTGGGTGACCTGGTGGTTAGGGGTAAGGTGTCGGACTTCTATGCTGGGGTCCGGGGTTCAATCCTCGGTCCCGGCACAAATTTATCTGATTACCAAACCCTTCCTTCACCTCTGACAAGACTTGTATTAATCACAACTTGTGAATGTGGAGAATGCCAGGCCTCCACCGTGGTTCGGATCCCACGTTAAACTGTGAGTCCTCCATTTCATCTCTCAATCACCCTACCATTACACATTAGTGTAAGTGCGTATAACCCGAACGGGTAGTAAGACGCGCTGCTAATAATAATAATTTGGGGGTGGATACCCAAGACAGTTCATGTTTTATAATATAAGAGCGAAAATGTCTTAATTCAAAATGGTTAATATTTTGAAGAAAGTATTTTACGAGGGTCATCCAGAAAGTAAGGTTACAAGGGCTCCTGAGGCCGGGGAAAATTTTGTTTCAAATTTGGTGCACCTGACGTGTAGGGGGTATCTTAACGGTTAGTTTGTTTGGTCCCGCGTGTTTGTCGGTCATTTTTTTCAGTCACAGTAAATTCTTCCGATAGAGGGGTCGTCGCGCGCTCCCGCCACCTCCTGTCCGTGCGAGATTCGCGCGTTCATCCGTTTTTTGACTTTGCAGAACAATACTGCCGCGAATGTCCATCGGAAGCTCGTGGAAGTTTATGGTAGTGATGTGATGAGTCAACAACATGTCACAAAGTGGGTTAGGTTGTTCAGAGAAGGCCGTACTGATCCCCGACGAGGCAAGGAGTGGGAGACCATCAGTGATTTGACGAACTGTGCGAAAAAATCGAAGAACAAGTCCGAAATGACCGCCGTGTGACGCTTGACGACCTTCACGAAAAATTTACTGATATTTATCGAAGTCTCTTTGGTGAAATTGTGTCGGAAAAACTTGGTTATAAGAAGTTGTGTGCGAGATGGGTGCCCCGAATGCTCACACCGGAGCACCGTCAAAATCGCGTCCCCGCCGCGCGTGAATTTTTGGATCTTTTGTACTGGAAGGAGAAGCTTTTCTGGACTCTATAGTGACGGGGGATGAGACGTGGGTGTCACTACACCCCAGAATCCAAAAGAAATCACTTCAGTGGCGTCATTCATCTTCCCCAGCCACCAAAATGCTTCAAGACAACCCATTCAGCCAAAAAAGTCATGGCATCTGTTTTTTGGGACCGTAAGGGGGTCCTTTTGGTGGAATTTTATGCCTAAAAAGGACTACCATTAATACAGAGGGTTACTGCAATACCCTAAAAAACCTCAAGAGCCATTCAGAACCGCAGAAGGGGAATGCTGACCCGGGAGTCAGCCTCATGCATGACAACGCCAGGCCCCACACGGCGCGAGTTTCATAGGAGCTGCTGACTGACATCGTTTTGATGGGATATTGTCCCCTCCCCCCATTCACCCGACTTGGCGCCTTCGGACTATAACCTTTTCACTAAACTAAAGGAGTTTTTGGGTGGGAAACGTTTTTCCAACAATCAGGAGGTCGAGGAAGCTGTGAAGTGGCTGAAAGAGTTGGCGGGGAGATCTATAACACTGGCATACAAAAGCTGGTGCCCCGACTACAGGAATGTCTCGATCTCGACGGCGATTACGTTGAAAAATAGTCTAATATATTTGTGAAATATCCTGTGAATTTCAATTAAATAAAAGCATTTTTGGATCCTAAATAAATGTTGTAACCTTACTTTCTGGATAACCATCGTATTTTGTACCTATTTTAAAGGTTACATAATCAATTTCCCATAGTGTTCGATACGTGAATTACAGAATGTTAACTATCAAAAGTACTTGCGATTACTTACCTCAGTTTACGATGCATATTTAAATGGTTGAATAATACTTGTTCTTACTATACTTACCAGAGTATAAAATACCTCCGGTCTCTCAGTAACTTATTTCAAGAAACAATAACCTAACCATTCTTTAATCTTATTAATCAAATTGCATACAATATAAGCCAAAATTACACTTTTTATCCGACTACATTAATCTCTATTAAGGGTGACCTGGCGGTCTTGGGGTAAGGTGTCGTACTTCTGTGCTGGGTCCAGGGTTCAATCCTCGTTCCCGACATAGATTTAGCTGATTACCAAACCCTATCTTCACCTCTGACAAGACGTGTATTAATCCACAACTTGTGAATGTGTGGAATGCCAGGCCTCCACTGTGGTTCGGATTCCAATTTAAACTGTAGGTCCTCCATTTCATCTCACAATCACCCTACCATTACAAATTAGCATAAGTGTGTATAATCTGAACGGGTAGTAAGAAGCGGTATTATAATAATAATAATATCTCTGATGGCGGCAGAATGAGTACTGTGCGTCATTTCCCGCAGTGTGTATTGATTTGTCCAGTCCCGCTACGGCACCGCAGTAACGCCGCACGTTTAAAAACGGATGTGTGCAGCTGGCCTTTTCTGGCAAAACCGCATTACATACCCCCCACAGCTTGGACTTTGATCACTGCCATCCCTTCACTGGATAAATTCCTTTATGAAAGTACAGGTTGACTGAAAATTAGTGATATATCATTTAAAAGGATTTTCCCTAGGAAAGATATAAAATTATAGCATGGTGAAAATGCGCAAATTATGTAATTTTATGTAATATCTTCTAAAATATGTAGAATTCAGTAATACCTGAAAAATTGTCCCTCCAACCTAATTCGCCGACATTTCACTTTTCTTTTTTTCTAACTGGCATAATTAAAATGTGACTTATTGCTTATTACGTTAAGAATCCAAGCTCTAGACATAACGGGGCTTCAAAACTGCCATTACCACAAGAAATACCGCAGTGTAAAGAATATGTCACTCAATTAAGTATTGGTTTTCAACCTGGGTGTGCATGTCGCGGATACGTCGTAGAGTACAAAAAAAATTATATATGTAATAATTAATAAACACCGAATAAAAAAAGGCCAGATTTAGGCTTAGTCACGAGACCCGGACATAAGGATATGCTATCTGGGCGCGACATATTCTATTCTCGTTTTACTAAATGTTGCTTATAGAATATATCTTGCAATACGTACTAACCACTTTGGGGGTACAAAGTTTAATATAAATTATATATTTGGGGGTACGCAAACAAAAAAAGGTTGAATACCACTGATCTAATCTGAAGTATTCTACGCCCTTGGGTTGAGATGGCAGGGATTGTGAGTTAAGGACACTATTTTTTTGCAGTTTTTATGGGTTTTTAAAACTAAAACATTTTCCTAGTAGACACAAGTTTAATTTTTTTAGTTATTTAAACAGTTCCTTGAAATATCTGTTAAGGTGTCTTAGAAATTGATAAACTTTCTCTTAATTTAAAAAAGTTTTTCATTGAATGCTAAATGCTTATTACAAATATTCCAGAACGTTATTTTGCCTAAAATAATGGTTTGCTATGGAAACTGAAAACACAACCTTAAGTAAACACTTAGGCTACATTCTCTCGTGTCCTCCTTCATCCCACTTAATTCTGAGGAAAACACGATATTGATATTTATATCTACTCCTACATGCATTTATTATATTCTGTCGTCATCGGTTCAAATATGTTAACAACATTTTATTTGCATACAAGATACTACCTATGAAAAACCTACATTTGGCATGTAATGAAGTCTAAAACGACTAAATTTTAACTAATCTAGACATGAGTGGTTCTACTTTTCTTCTAAGAAATGATTTAGTATGTAACATCCTGTTTGTACATTGCTCTTGTCCCTGCATTAATCGAAGGGTGGGGGGTTTGTGATTTCACCTTATTGGAACTTTTCCTCTGGGGTTTCCACCAACACCATCTTCGGCGGGAGGCTAGTAGTATGGCACATTATAATATGTGTGTGACGTTGGCCGCTGCTGATTAGCGGCTGTGTGCTTTGTTCAGGCTGTTTCCCCAAGGTCAGCCGGCATTCTTCACGCGAGCGCTCGCTGCAAAGTGCACTCACTTCACTTCAACTTGGTCGAGATGTTTGCTGCAAGTCACTTCTACAGTCTCGTGCGCTCTGCTCTGCTCCGCTCTATTTTCATAGAGATGTAATAAATTGCGGCCAAAGTATATATTATATAATATCGCGATATTTTATTAGTATAATGAACATAGTCACAGCTGCAGCATCACCTAACCTAATGTATTAATACGTAAAAGGAGATCTATAGGCTGATTGTGTTAGGAAAAACAGTATCGGGTAGTTACTTGACTAGACGTATGAATACATTAAAACTGTTATATTAACTCATGTTATCTGCAGTTGCCATTTTTTATAGATATCAATACCTATGAAATAACCCAAATAATATAGTAAGATGTTATCAATATCGGTAGCAAAGAAATATATCTGGATTTCTTAATCTGTTCTTCTGACCAAAGTAAGGGTATATTCTTGCATCTAAGGAAACTGTACGATGGGCGATGATTAGGGCAAATGCACTAATATTCACAAAGAGTATTTAGCACAACAATATTGCTAGTCAAGTTTGTTTGGTGGCTAGAAACTTAATTTTTCTGAGGGGAGGAATGCTTACCACATTACCTTTAGCCCAGCGGTTCCCAAAATTTCTCGGCTCGTGAACCCTTTTCACAAACATCTGAAAAGGATGAACGCCCGGTAAATATCAAAAGCCACGCACTTAATTTACACCTAATTTTTATGATATTCAATTGTTAATTGTAATCAAAATGTTTAGTACCTTTAAATTAACCTACTATAGCTCGGTAGGTACTTTGGGATACCCCACCAAATATAATGGAATAATATTGAAACTACTTAAGTAAAAGTTCAAATAATTCTGAATTTTGAAAATTAAAACTGAAATTTAAAAAAAAAGCAAAGTGTCGTAATATTTTCTTATCTTTACTGTCACAATATTATCACATTTCGCTTGGTTTTTTTAAGTGTTTCTCAAAATTTCTGAGTTGACGTGACTGAAATAACCTCCTTTAATCACATACTTCCATGCCAATTTAAGTATTAAAATTATTTACAGGTTTTAGCAGTTACTAACCTCTTCGCGTGACTTAGTTAGAAGGATGCGCTGGCTTTGCTTAACCTAGTGGTACACCAATCTGGGGAGGGGGGGAGTGTGGGAAACCCCCCCTCCCCCAACTACGGCCTTTCTACAACTTTGCTATTAAAAATGAACACGCCTATGATAAATGTAAAGCGCTTTCAATAAAAATTAACTACCCTTAAGGGAATTTTCTCCCGATAAAATAGTTATACTGATTTATATAGAGTATTATTCTTCATGCCGAATACAGGCCGGATATACATTTTAAACAAAACTGTTAAGGTAGTTTCGAAAAATTTCATATTGTTAAAAAACATTGTTGTCAATGAACAATCCTTATTTTAAGGGCTATAATTAAAATTTAAAAAATGGCCTAAGATAACAAACACATATACCTGAATATAAGTTTGAACGGAAACCATTAAACCTTTTCGGTGGTGGAATCAGGTACAGACAAACCGAGTCACAGAAGAATATCGATGCACATTACATATCAATATTCATCATCTCGTGGTTGAATTTGTTCACGAGTAATACATTCTTTTTATATGGGAAAGTAAAAAATATATATGTTTAAAAAGAATAAAGCGTTTTGTAAACATAACAATATAATGATAATGTTATCTTAAAACACTTGTCCTAATAATAAATATAAACACCTGTGAGGATAAGCTGTAATAATTCTTGAGAGCTAGTGTGGGTAGGAACTTGTGTCGCTAATGGTGAAGCTATTCATTTGTCCCCAATATGACTGTGGGCTTAGTCAGACCACACAGTGTATGTTGGCGACGAACGTCACGAAAAAAGCCTTGTATACTCCAATATTTTGTTGACTGCAAATTTTTTAAACATCATGGAGCCGTATGTTGCCTACGACTTGTAAATTACTCCCGACAATTTGGTGTTTACGTCACTCTTGTGAGTTCTTAAACCTATAAACCTTATTTGTTGATAAAGCCAGTCTAAGGATTCCGGACTTTATCTCGGGTGAAATTAAACATCCCATTATGTGTTAGCGGGTTCATCTTGCCGTGCACTTAGCAAATCTCTAGAAGCTGGGTATGTTGGGGGGGGGGGGGTATCAGGCATAGCGCTATGAAAAGATGGTTTGCAAGTTGCCTGCTCAATTGTTTGTTTAGAAAGCAGGGTTACACCAAACCTTGATGAAGATTCCTCAAATGGCTAATTTATATCAATTAATGATAACAAATTTTGACTGCACTAAAACTGTCCATAAAGATGACTTAATGGGAAGCTTCATCAACATTGTGAATTTATATTTAAATAATAGTCAATCCAATTAAAAAAAATTGGTCCTAAATGACAACAACAAAAATATAAAATTTCTTATGTATTGTGATTTGTGTAGCTACACGAACATATTTAAAGCTCTTCTTAGTAAGTTCATAGGTGTACACACTAGCAGCTTGATTCAAGGGTAGTGGTGGGTAAGGTAACTTATGAGATGTTTATCAAGCACTAAAAACCAGCATTTTATTAGACTTTGTTTCTTCTGCGCATTTCACAAGCAATATTACTTGTGTTACTATAATTATTGTTGACTTAAGCAGACCTGGCTGTGTCTTGTACTAGTTAGTCCTTCACACAATTCCTTCCCCCACCTCGGTCACGTCTACGGACCACTTGGCATGCCACAGTTTGAGAACCACTAGTTTAGAGTATGTCAATTTGCCATAAGAGTGTAGGTGATAGCTAGGAGAAGTTACCAGCTCTACTCTTGTGTATCCATACGCCAACCTTATGATCTGCAAAACCAAATGTTAAGCTGCTGCCACGTTACGTAAAATCAACTTTCGCAACAAACCCATTTGTTTTGTTATTTTTTGTTTTTTTTAACGTTTTTAAATTGTTGAAACACGGATTAATGAAAATAAGTTAGGGTGGGGTTTTTTTTGGTGGAAGCGGCGTCTATGTTAAAGGTTAAATAAAAAAATGCTTTGCAATCGAGAATTTCTAAAAGACTGTGTTCTCAATACAAGTTAAGATGGCAAACCCGACGAAATGAAGGTAGTTGATGACGTCATACAGTGCTTATGTTCATGCGCATATGTTTTCAAAATAAAAACTTTTATTTTGAAACTAGTATTTTGTACAGTTCTTTCTCCAAAGTTATAAAAAAAATGTTTATTTTCGTGGCCACTTAAAGAAAATACCATATGGGCTGCAGCCCAGGACCCCGATCAATCAAAAGGCCCCCTTCGTGGTCAAAATAACAATCAAATTATTTAAAATTTTAAAGCTATCAGCTGTGAGCTGTCAGTCGGCACCGAAGAAACCATGGGGCTACTGTAGCTCCTCTAAGGCTCTAAAGCATGATTGCTTAGCGTACCTTTCACAGATTGACTTTTTAGGTTATGTGTAGTACGGTATAGTTGAATATTAAACATTCGATGGGGAAGTGTACTGTTCAGGTGCTTAGTTTCTTCACTGGTACGTTTACTAAATACTAAATAAATATAAGTTAAATCATTCCCCGAAAATCTTTTGTCGGCACCTTAATTAAATCTTATTTGCATTTACTCAAAATGAACCATAATAAAACAAAACTGCACACCGTTTATTTCAAGTAAGCGGTAGGCACTGGTAAGCAGCGTAAGCTATAAGCTTTCCTATTTCTTCTACTTGATAATGCCAATTAACCTAGTCCACAGACAAATAATATACCCAGACACTCAATCTCCATTTTAAAATGGTTCCGCTCCTTTTGGCAGCTTGGGTTCTTCAACACTAGGATCGCTGCGGTTAGTCCTATCATCACTTAGCAATGACCCAGCGTAGCCCATTGTTAAAGGACTCAAAGCACACAAAAGGAGCGCAGCGAAACCCCCGTAAGGTTGAGTGTTTCTTACTTGTCTGTGAACTAGGCTGTGTCTAAATAGTTCGTTACTTTATTTGCACACCTTAAAGGGTGCTACCACGGCAGCTGAGATAGGGCCAATCAGAAGTTCAGCTTTCAAATATGGGCAAACCGTTAAAAGTAAACGAGTTTGGTTTTTACTGGAATCATTATAAAACTATGTTCTACATGTCTATACATATATAGAGGTACATGCGTATCTTAAAGTGGAAATGTTCCACTTAATAAATACCCTTATAAAATTTTAATAAAACAAGTTTCTGACGTACCAATGCAGTTTTCTAGCAAATAGAGTGTAGAAGTGCGGACTATTCATACACAGCCCTAATATGGCGGTGAATTGTTTTCCTTTATTTTTACAGTGATTTTCAGTTTAAATAAATATCTAAAAAATGTGTTCCTACATTTATTTCTTTTCGGATTAAATAAATACTTAAAAAATTCTGGTAGAAAACATAAAAACGGAGCTGAAAAACGAAAAAATACAATTAACTAGAGAAAAAGAAAAAGTATATCTGCGAAATTTGTTTTTGTACTGGTAAATAAAAACGAGAATCTAAACGATATAGGTGCATTTATAAGTGAAAGAGAGCATAACTCAATCTCGGGGAAACAGAAAAAACCCATTGTATATAACAATAACGAATGACTAGAACTAGAATCACACCCGGGAACCTCTAAAAACAATGTTGACGTTGACGGACATTCAGTACCAGACACAAATGTAAAAACTAGACGACGACCAGCTCTCTGAAGTCTCTGTTGCTGTTTTGCGAGAAGATAGTGATTACGAGGCAGAAGAGGTTTTAGAAAATGCAGAGTTGCTTACTAAATATGTTGACGTAGCGTTGCGGCCTACACAGCTAAATGATAATTTTACTAATCACAGTCTCTCACATGAAATGACTTATTTCCAAAATTAGGATACTAAAATATATATCCAGTTTCAATAAGGGATTACAAACAACAAAACAGATCATTTTCAAATAAGTAGCCTACTAAAAATAAATAAAAATGGCCAATTACTGGATTACTGCTATTCTACCGGTATGGGGAGTTTTTTTGGTCTAGTCTACAAACTTTTCTCTAAAACCCTTCTCAATACCCAACGAGATTCTCTGACTGGAACCATAAAGGACCTTGTTTAGGAAGTAACGATCATTTTAATGAACATAAGAAATCATTGTTGGTATGGTTAACACGTAAAGAAAATAAATCTTATTGACAAGCAGTTGCAGGACGGCTAAAAAAGGATACGGAATATTACCACAATGTCCTGAAACAGTGTTATATCAGTGGTGAAATATTTTAGTGTAAGGGGTCACGAGGAAATAGGCTCTACGCACAATGATAATTTTATGGGGGCTCTGGAATTACTAGCATAGTTCGATCCAACAACGAGAACAGGACAACAAACACACAAATCCGTTCACTTCGTAATTATTAAAAACAGTTTATTAACAAATAATGAGATAATGTGAAAAACAAGCAATAAAAAGAATTTAGTTGAAATAAAGTGACCATGCAAAGTACTACTCAATTGTGATGGACTCGACAGCAGATTTGTCCCACAATGACGAACTAGATATTATATATAGTACGATATTCTTTTGAGAGAAAAGTGTATGAAGGATGTGTATCTTTCATCAAAATTACTAGTCACAGTGGATTATCTTTATTCAATTGCTTACAAAAATGTATAGGAAAAAATAAGACTGCCACTGGATAATTGAAGAGGACAGTCGTTTGACAACGCTGCAAATATGTCCAGTCGATATAATGGTGTGCAAGCACATCTAAAAAAAGAAAAAAAATGCATTATTATGCGCCGTATGCTGCGCGTTGCCTAATTCTAGTTGGTGGGGAAGCGGTAAAAGCTGCAACTCATTGTGAACTTTTTTGGATATTATTATTATTATTATTTATTATTATTAGCACCGCGTCTTACTACCCATTCGGGTTATACGCACTTACGCTAATGTGTAATGGTATGGTGATTGTGAGATGAAATGAAGGACCTACAGTTTAACGTGGAATCCGAACCACGGTGGAGGCCTGGCATTCCCCACATTCTTTTTGTAGTGCAACAAATTTTTTTCTTTTCTGCATCTACCCATAGGTAGTCATAGGCGTCTAAATAATGAAACAAAACTAAAATTGACGATAAAAAAAAGTTTAAGCCAGATTAGACGATCTTGTCACTATGATGCTGTTAAGAGCTTTAAAAAATAGTTGCGGTGATATCAGGGTAAGGGTAAGAAACAGTTTTTCGACAAAATGGTGAATGAGTCGCGACAACTAATCAAAATTTAGGTTATTTTGGTTAATTGGATAGAGCCCCCAAAGTTAAGGTGAGTATAATTAAGAAAGAATACTTAATTCAAAAGTGCGGATAAAAATAAATTATGCACGTTGTCTCGCATGGAGAGTGAAAGAAAGCTAACTTATAACAACGCATTGTTCGTACCAATATAGAAAAAATAAATATTACTAGCTAAAAATAATATATTACAAAGACCCTGCATATACGGAGCTTTTTTAAAAACCCTTTTTGGGGTCACTTGGCAATCGTATTCGCGGTGGCTATTAACTACATCTTTTCAGGCGCGGCAAAAGGGAGCTGAGAAATCTAGTTTTTATAGCACTACATTTATTTGACCAAAATGAATTAAATATTTCTTAAGTAGCAACTAGTATAGTTTTATGCACATAATTTATTTAAAAAGGTTTGGCACATACTTATATTTTTATTTAATAACTAGCTACCATTTTTTTTACAGTTTATGCACATTTTGGTTTGGTCTCTTAGGGGGGGGGGGGGGGTGATATGATCAGGAAAAACAATCCATATTCATGGACAAGATAACGAAAATTAATCTCAAGTATAAGTAAGTACCATTGCCAACGTCAAGGGAGGATGGCGAATATGTTATTTTTTTAAATATAGATTACCCTAGTGAAAGGATGGCGAGACTTTTCCCACCCCTGTGCCACTGAAGGACTAGCTTGATTTTGAAGTAGTCTATATTGTGCCAACTCTTATTTAGGTTTTTGATGAGTTGTTGAATATTATGAAATGTAATGAACTCAAAAAAATTTAAATATTTTAATAATGACTTCACTTAATATATATAGCAAGTTAGTGTCTTGGACAATATTAATGTCGTAAACTTAACGTAAAAACATAATTAGCGCCTTCAGGAGGAAAAAACAATATTATTATACATGTAATAGTCAAAAAAATTACGTACTTTTTGCATTATAATTTGAAACTTATTGCATTTTGATAACCAAGATATTTATTATATTAAAAAGTTTGTCTTCGGCAGTAAACAGACAATTTATCGCAGTCCATTGTGTATGACACGCGAATGAAATAGCTAACGATATATTGACTTCAGAAAATACCACTTTGGGACAAGATTTATTTAGTGTTTATTTATTTTCGTGTCACGCGTGTCATAGATTTGCCATACCCGCCCTAGTGCATCCTTTTGAGGTTCGAACCCCGTGCTTCGCGTCAGATGCACAACGATGGTATCTGCACACATTTCTCAAGATTAAAGCATTTCGATTTGTGTAAAACTTGCTTGTACAGGTGCTTGTGGTAGCTGACCCCGGCGCAACACCAGTACACTCTTTGCAATTAGACGAGAAACATGTGCTGTGAATCCCGCCACGAACACTTCTAATGACATCCTCTTTTGAATGCGGGCGACTATTTTCAGCTGGTTGGGGTAGCCCTTTAGTCAAGTTTTTTTTGTTGCTCTAGCCGGTATTTTGGCTTAGTTCCATGAATACTGTCGCCGAGCAAACAAAAAAATAATATATTTTTTTAAGTTCCATAAAACACCAACGGGTTTATTTTTTTAATGTCTAGTGGAGCTTAATTGGGAACCAATGGAGTATATTGTCTAGTTAAATTAGCCTACCATCAACAATTTTTTTTATAACAAAGCGTTTAAAATTTGATTGGTTAAATCTTTGAAATATGCTTGTTTAAGATGTTTTTAAATGTGTTTTTTCTATCTATCAAACTATTTTGTGACGAATGCTTCTGTCTGTGTATGTCTCCGTAGGCTTTTTTTAATTATATAATGTATTTAATAACACCTTTTCTAATATCCAACCAGGTACAAAATAATTAATTAACTTATTTATATTGATATTATTAACGAAAATATTAATAAAATATTAGAAACTGAACAATATGACACTTTTAAATCAATCAGAGATCATTAATTTGGAAATGTCATATAATTAATTTCATATCATTTATTAACTTAATATATAATTCACATTGCATTTATATACGTGCAATGCATAACATTATTACAAACAATTTTAGCAAGTCCATGCACACATTTAATTTTGGCTTCATAAAGGATATTATTATTGTCATGGCATCTTTGGACCCTGAACATAGAACCGACCCGAGATTATTCCGGTTTGGCGACTTTTTTATATCGTTTTTCGGAGCACATTTTTCGAGTTGGGGATCCCACACACTCGATATGACAGGTTTGGTACTTAAAAAACTATATACAGAAACAATTTTCTCTAAAATATACATATTTTTACCAACCCCTGCAACTCTTTTTTGTAGTGAAATGCGCATGGGTAATGATAATATATTGGTGTAGGGTAGTGTGAGGTTATAATTTCCATAACCGTGAATCCCAGGGTTAAAGGGTGTATACCATATTCATCACCAAGCGCTGTAGTCTACTCATGAGTGAGAAGTGAACCGCTATCGCTGATATTGTTTCAGGACGGTGTTAACTCAAGTTTAGTTTCTCCCTTGACGCTATCTCAATTGAGTTTATGCCGGAATCGCGTTAAACTTAACTTTCACCTAATTTAACGTTTATCTTAATCCCGGAATTATTTCATTTAAATAGCTCAAATCTTTTACCATATAAAAAAACTAAGATAATTTTTCATCCTTCATCTCTAGTACATTGTTTGATTCAGTGGCGTATAACGGACCCGTGCAGGGGTCTAGAGTTGAGCAAAAATGTACATATACTTTCCTCAAGTTATCATTAATATCAAATTTATCCATACGTTCTTTTAGATTAAATAGGAACACAGATTGCTGAGCAGTAATGATTTTTTTTAAATGAATAACATTCAAAATCTAAAATATTGAACATTATTGGCAAATTAAAAATGGGTTTCTTTGATAAAATACATGTGTAGTTTGGATAGCCGGTTCTCATACAATCGTAGGCGGCAAGTCTTCTTACAAGCTACAGCTTAATCCATTACTAATAATTAGGGCTAAGATTTGTATGCCCCAAAAATTGCCTGAAAATGTTAAAATATGCATTTATGACAAAAAAAAACATTCCTTTTATAAAAAGCCATTTAAAACAAAAAAAAACTACTATAATTTACATTACTTTATTTATTTCCTTTTAAAATATTTAGGAACATAGTAAATAATTGCATAAAACAAAACAAAAATAATCTTTAAAATTTAATCTAATTGTTTGACTGTTTCAGTGTCGACAGAAATTATTTATTTTATTAACCACTTTTACGAACTAACAAAGAATAAAGAGAGACCACTTAATTTTTGACAGTTTCTGCGGCAAACTAAAAATGTATTGCCTAAAACATGTCCTACACGAGATAAAACTGTTTCTGTGGCAAACTGAAAGTTTTTAAATAAAAATTATGTCGTTTAGGAGAAAATCGGGGAGGGGTGGCAGTATTCTTACCGCCATGGTGGCATCACCCTATGATGCGTGTACAGATGTTCTAAACACAAGCACCCCACCCCCCTTCCTCCCCAGTCTTGCCTCTGGCTTTCAGGGAAAAACATACATAAAGTCCTTTATATTGAAAATACCACAATATGTAAAATGAATGAAAAATACAAAAAAAGCCTCAAATCTACAGAAAACCCGAAAATAAGCCATATCGAGTAAAAACACGTAAATATGCTAAAACATACCCTAACAAAGCTACGTATATCAGCTTAGATTCTTATGCAACACTTTTTATAGGTCTACACTTGAACAACATTTTAGGTTGAGAAAAATAAATATGCAAAATTATAAAAATCCTAATCCTACTAATATAAACCTGTCATTTTCCTCATCCTTATCTTCAATTGTTTCCCAGAAGCCATCTATAGGTTGACTTAGAAGGTGTTTGTCAAAAACAGTACGCTGATGAAAATCATAGTGGTTTGGAAGAGGTTAAAGTACCTAATTAGTTAGTTTTTTTTTTGAAAAAGTTGTAGTAAACTAAACATGGCTTTTTAGAGGAAGTTTAAAACCATTTTCTTTGAGCCAAGGCAAGGTTTAATTATTATATTTTTAATGAGTGACTAGTTCGAAAATTGTTAAACCCTGTTTCATAATTAATATTCAAAAAACCTTCGGAATAGCTTATAGTGGTGTATATAGTAAGACAATTTTCTTGCTTTCGACGGTTGGGGACGCCCCCAAACCCTCGGGTTTTAGGTGCAGCTGTTGATTAAATCGTAAATCTTCGCTTTTGGTTTGATTTTAACTTGTCTGTAGTTATAGTAAAAATATATGCGAATAACGTGCATACTTTTTAATGGGTACTTGTGTGCAGCACACAAAACAAATCATAATGCCGCGCCTAGGCCTCCCATTGGCCCACTGGCAACCAATGCGATCCACCGTCATGGCTATGACGTCAACTTCCTCTCTCACGCATCGTCCTCTCCCCCACCCCTCCTTCACGCTTTCATTCTCTGCAAGCGTGTAACAAGTTTTCTGAGCTGCCTTTCGTTCGGTGTTCGTCAGAATAGCGGACATATTTGACACGGTTGGGAATGTATTTATCTGTTTAAAGCAGTGCTTTACTAACCTGGAGGTATGGGCCAGGAATGTGTCGCAGTTTTGGTCTAGGTTGAAATGATCAGATCTCGTTGTCGACCTATGGCAGACGGTGCGTGTGTGACGTGGTTCAGAGCTTGTGAACGCCCCACCGGCGCCGTCTACAGCGCATCATGAAATGCAGTGCACTTCAGTAAATGTTGTTTGAAATTAGAATTATTTAGGTCGGTTGGGTGAGTTTGTGGCTGCCTTTTCGAAAATCAATAAGCGTAAAGTTTGTTTTGTATCCTTATTTGTTGTGTAGCATTATTCTAGTTTTTTTTTTACACACTTTATTTTATTAAACATTGCTTTTTTTTCTCTCATATGAGTTTAAAAAATCAATAGATTTGCTACCAGCTTTAATGTTAGAAAAATCTTGGTGATACTAGATTAACTCTTAGAGCTTGCTAAACGAGTGTTTGTAAACCGGTTTCGATGTAATGCTATTTATTTTTAAATGGTTTATTGCCGAGTCACTTGAAATATTTATACAGTTTCCAACGTCGCTCTTATTTCACTTATAAGCGTACATTTTAAACGAAATGTTGAATTTATTTTGTATCTGCCTGTGCTGTTTTCCGAGAAGACACTTGGAACGAAGGAAGTCGCTGGGGTTGATGGGTAGTTTGAAGGGGTGTGCAAAGTCTTTAGGGGCCAGAGTTCTTTATAAAGGAAAAAAATATTAAATTATGCCGTGCAGGCATTTGGTATCTGGAAACAGAACACTGTCGCGTTGTCTATGTGCGCATGTAGATAAGACCTGTGGGTTACGTAACTTTTATAAGCTGTGTAATAAAAAGTAGCCTGGCCTACTTTACTCTTGACTACTGAAAAGCAAAGTTTTCCACGCCCTCGCAGGGAAAATCTCGGAGGTATCGATAGTCTAATTGTATAGAATGTCAATAACCAACTTTTAGGTTTGAAAAAATAGTTATTTACTATATTTTATGTGCCTGATCCCTAGGTTATTACTTTGGAAAGAGTGGCAAGCATCTCTAAAGTAGTGTTGCATTATGACGGATAATTATTTCTACCAGCCGCATGAAATGTTCTTCACACCTCAAATGTTGAATGGCAATTTAAGGTGAATAGAACAGTGTTTAGTTGTTGCAGCTTTAATTTTGGAAATGTAAAATATGCTATTTTTGGTTCTCTTTAGCAGTATATGGTTTTCTGCCAGTCTTTATTTACTTGTTAAGTTAGCAAGCTTACCCTTGCACTATTCTATTATCCTACGGCTTATACCAGGGGTTTCCAATTAGTGACATTTGGCGCCAAGTTTTTTTTTGCCCATGAAATTTCTTAAAAAAGCAATATACTGTAGTCATTGTTTTTTTTATAGCCGAGAAACAAAAAGCTTTTACTTGGGAAACTCAAATATCCAACTGTTGTTCATTAATTAAAAAAAACTGCTTTATTTTTATAACTCATGTATCTTCGCGAGTTCGATTTTCTTCCACCCTTTTGGCGATTATGTGCCACCCCACTACTAAACTCAAGGATTCTATTATGGCCCTTGGGCATTCACTGTAAGTTGGAAACCCCTGGCTTAAAAGATATGCAAAATAGCCAAGCTAGTATATTTGTTACAGTTATGGCCACTTCAAAATATATTCTTTAAATTGAAATTTACGTAAGGCCACAGGAAATGAACTCGGCCAAACATTCTAGGTTTTATTCCTATGTCCCTGATGACATTTTTCAATTTAACGAATTTAATAAGATGGAGCCCATAGTGCTAATTTCTTAGTCTGATCGAGACCATCTCAAGTCTGGCACTACATTGAGTAAAGGATGACACCTACAAAGACTAGAATGAAATGGGTTAGTTTCATTCTGGTCCAGGTAGGTGCCGTCTTGTATTTAGTATACCACCAAACTTAAGAGCATGTCTCACACCTCTTGTTTTTTGGCATGACATGCACAGTGAATGTCTTTGGCCACCATTTTATCTTTACAATAATGATGGTCACTATTTAGCTTTTATCATTATTATTATTAGCACCGCGTCTTACTACCCGTTCAGGTTATACGCACTTACGCTAATGTGTAATGGTAAGGTGATAGTGAGATGAAATGGAGGACCTACAGTTTAACGTGGAATCCGAACCACGGTGGAGACCTGGCATTCCTCACATTCACTTTAGCTTTTATCAAATAATGAAAACTAGTGAATGATAATTTGATTATTTTTACACATACACTTTATACATGATAGTTTAGTTTTTTTTTAGGTATTTAAAAGCTAAAAATGATGTTCCCTGTAACAGTGGGTTTCTGGAACCTAACCTAACCTGTCATGTGAGCAGGGCCCTATTGTTAACTCTTTAATAGGGAGAGCCTTATCTGACAAAGGGTACTAAAGCTTCCACCAAAGTCAAATCATGTACAGCTATAATTCTTTAAAGATAATTATTGTCAATACTAATAAAATAGTGAACTATTATCAATTTTGGTTGTAATAAAGTTTTATAAATGGCTCTTCCTATAAAAATTGTATTGGACATGTATAGCCAGTTGTAAAAGATTTGAATCATATGTGGTGTACTGTATAGTGACAGAAAAAAAGTGTAAAGAAATTAAGGGTATTATATTGATTGTTTTATTTCTTTATTTCAGTGCGGCCGGGAAGATAGTATTGAGTAATATTCCTACTCATGTTAGGATAGAAGATTTAGAACCCCTGTTGACACCGTTTGGCCAAGTTCAAAATTGCGAGAAGCTCAATTCGAGGGATGGTTCTACACATGCAGTACAAGTCAGCTACGAAACACAGGAGCAAGCCCAACAGTGAGTAATAAATTAACCTAATGCACAACTGTAGGTTTCTGTTACATTGTACTACCTGTCCAGGCTATACACAACCTTAATTACACGGATTAGGGGTGAGGTTGAGATAACTTGAAGGGAAGTTGCGTGGAGGGAGGGTGAGAAGTTATTATTAAAAACAAAACAATGTGCATCTTGTCACGGACAGTAAGTATAATTTGTAACACCTTTAATAATTTGAACAATCGACATGGCTTTTTAGAAATATATCCACAAAGAATTTGTGCACCCGGCTTATGTTTCATTTACAAATTACTGGTCCGCATTGGTGTTTGCATGGTTTATGCAGGCTTGTCATATTAGTTTGATCATAAAGGCCACATAGAAAACTAGAACTAATACTATAGGGGCTAAATTATTAAAAAGAAAAAAAAGATTGGTTTCCTAAGATTTGTATTAACAAAATAAGGTAAAAAATAGGGTTAGAACTATGTATAAAAAATTGTAAATTCGCACCTTGGGGGGAGGGGGGGATGAAAAAAAGGTTAGATCAGAAAGGTTTTCATGTGATTAGCTTTAAACCACCAATCAATCAGGTGACCTGGTGGTCTAGGGGTAAGGTGTCAGACTTCTGTGCTGGCGGCCAGGGTTCAATCCTCGGTCACGGCACATATTTATCTGATTTCCAAACCCTTCCTTCACCTCTGACAAGTCATCTTGTGAATGTGGGGAATGCCAGGCCTCCACCGTGGTTCGGATTCCACGTTAAACTGTAGGTCCTTCATTTCATCTCACAATCACTCTACCATTACACATTAGCGTAAGTGCGTATAACCCGAACGGGTAGTAAGACGCGGTGCTAATAATAATAATAATAATAAACCACCAATCACAAGATGTCCACCTCATTGGTGCGAGCTGTTGTTCTAAAGTTCAACTCATCTATACATTGTCTTCTCTGCCAGAGAATTTCAGCACAGGAGACCCAACCATCCTAAATCAGTACGCATATACTGGAGAGCTAGAATCAAGCAGACAGCTTAGTTGGCTTTTGTGAGGATATTTGAAATAACCTGTTGGAAGGCATTTGCTTTGTGTGTGGGTTGTGCCACTGACACAGACATCTAGACCCATCAGTAAATAAAATATGCCGATAGTCAGCTGTTTTAAGATTATGTTGCACTGTATCTTTGGTCAACTTACAGCGAATGGATTGCTGTGCCACTCAAGTAATTCTCACTATTTTTTTTGAATGTGTGATTTAAAGATTTACCCTCTATTTTTGTATAAATATATAAAACATTTTAATTATAAAAACAATGCAAGTGTTAAGCTTTAAATCTTGTGTTTAAGTCACTTTCAAAATTGATGACAAATATATGTTTATGAGTAACATTTTGGATCTTGTTCCTTTTCATAAGAGAAACCATCATTTCACACACTCGAACTGTGAAACATTGACAGCATTTAATGTTTGCATCTAAACATTTTTTTAATCACTCGGCTAGTGGCTAAAGAGTAGAATTTGGCACACTAACTCTATCAATTTTATAATCTAATGTTTAGTTTTTTGACATTTATAATATAATTGACTAGGCCACATGGTATGTTGAGACTTAAAAAGGTGTGTGAGCCACACATAATTGTGGTTTGAGTCATAAACAAGTTTGACATGTCTTTTGCAACACATCACTATTGTAAAGGATGGTTTGTTGGTAGCAGGAAGAAAGGGGTTGCATTGAGCCTGTACTTCCTTAAATGGTTTCCCACTGTGCCTCAACACACATTTTGGTACATTTATATATAATTATACTTTCCTCATTTGTTAGTGTAATTAATATATGTGTATGACCTGCACACTTGCTAAGGAACGAGGAAAACAAAATTGAAACACATTTCAAAATTGCTGATGCACATTATCACAATAATAAACGGTTTACATAGTGATGTTGAAATATTATCCCGGTATTGTTATTTTCTTCAAATTTAATTCTTCCTTTTAAATAATATATTCTACTTCAAGGTAGGCCCTACCTTGATCATTCCAAATATTTTCCTTGTTTCAGCTTTTGTTAATTTTTATTAGAAACTAGCAGGTGAACCTGTTTTTTCGCGTGGGGAAACCATAAAGTATGTTATTTTTAGTATATAAAATCAATCATTACAAAGTATTTAAATTTGAAACTATGTTTAAATATTAATCATTTATTGATTTTATTTAAACTGTGTTGCAAATGGCATAAGAAGTTAAAGTAGTTATAATCTGAACATGTTTTAAAAGCTTGCATTTCTTTTTAAGAAAGTTATAACATAACTTATCAATACACAATATTTTGAACTCTTGCCTCATGTGCTAATAAAAAAAACAATAGCATGAATTGCTGCTAGATTTAAATCAAAGCAAAGTTACCTAGTTACATGGTAATAACAGTATATAAGAAATTATTCATTTTGAACATTTTTGGCCTAATATTTCCATCTTTTGAATACACCAGATTAAATCTTTTCTTTTTGGACTTTTTTAGATAACATCTTAAGCTTTAACAGAATTTCAAATATTAGATTTTTTAGGGTGTTTGTAAGGGTTCGAATAACTCGGTCAAGCCGCACTCTTTATACATGATTATCATTATCATTATTATTATTAGCACCACGTCTTACTACCCGTTGGTGACCTGGCGGTCTAGGGGTAAGGTGTCAGACTTCTATGCTGGCGGCCGGGGTTCAATCCTAGGTCCCGGCAAAGATTTATCTGATTACCAAACCCTTCCTTCACCTCTGACAAGACATCTTGTGAATGTGAGGAATGCCAGGCCTCCACCGTGGTTAGGATTCCACGTTAAACTGTAGGTCCTTCATTTCATCTCACAATCATCCTACCATTACACATTAGCGTAAGTGTGTATAGCCCGAACGGGTAGTAAGACGCGATGCTAATAATAATAATAATAATACCCGTTCGGGTTATACGCACTTACGCTAATGTGTAATGGTGGGTGATTGTGAGATGAAATGAAGGACCTACAGTTTAACGTGGAATCCTAACCACGGTGGAGGCCTGGCATTCCCCACATTCACAAGATGTCTTGTCAGAGGTGAAGGAAGGGTTTGGAAATCAGATAAATCTGTGCCGGGACCGAGGATTTAACCCGGCCGCCAGCACAGAAGTCTGACACCCTACCCTAGACCACCAGGTCACCTGTTCTCTTTATACAATTTATTCTTTTAGAATATCAAGATATCCATGACAATCCTAAATCAAACTTCTATCAATACAGTTTAAGAACAATCTTTGAAAAGGAAAAATTAATCAGCTCATAAACTGAGTGCACAAAGAAACGCAATATTTGCTTAGGAGTGATCATAAGATATGAGAAAATAAATTATATACATTGTTACAAAAATATAAGAAAAAAAAGAGCATCTGAGTTTAACAAAGAGCATAAATGAAATAGACTGTTAAAGAGATAGTTTGGTCCACTGCAATTACTTGCACAATTTTAATTTTCTACTAAAAAAAAGTTTGGTTTTTTTAAATAATATTTTGTGGAATTCTTCATTCAGCCCCTATTTCTTGGGTTCAATTTTCCGATTTAAAATTTTCTTTATTTTATGACTATTTAATTATATGATTTAGATATTCCATTTTTCTACTACATCTGAAGATGTTCTTGGTATTTTTTAGATTTTAGCCACCCTTACCTCCGCACAAATACCGGTTCCACTTCCTCTATAGTCTAGTCCCTCATCCTTAACACATTACTGTAATTAGTATTCAGGTGTGTAGCCATAATGGGTAGTAAGGTGTGGTGTTAAAAACCAATCAAAAAAACTATATGGTTCATATAGATAAACACTTTAATTTCAAGAGAAGGGTCATTGATGGATTATATCAGTTCTTTGAGTGTCATTTCATCCTCTGCATTGAATTTTTGGCTAGGCCAGGAATTAAACCTGTGACTGTTAGCTTCAGAAGGAAGAAACACTGCTGACTGAGCTAAGGTGTCAGACTCAAGTTTCTTTGACTATGCAAGAAAATTCCAAGGCTCAGCTTGTTATAAACATGCTTTGATCTACAAAGATTTATTTTATTTCAAATATAATTTCACATCACTTACCATGTAAGGTTTTTTCAGTATAAAGATATATTTAAAAATTTAAATACTTCATTACATTTGCATGTTACGAAATTTTGTCTGAAGTTTGATTTTAAATTGCTACCAAAGAATATTTACTGTTTTACATAACTACTAATGACTATTTTAGTAGATATTTTTTAAATGTTAAATTAATAATACATTTCTTTTAAACAAATTATGATATTTAAATCAATCATTTCCTAACATTTTCAGGCAATGTTTTTAAATTACTCATTTAACATTTTCAGGCATTGTAGGGTACATTTGCAATAGCTATAATTATATTCGTAGCTTATTTGGACAAGTATGTAACATTTTTGTAGCAATAATCAATTAGCACCCTCAGCCACCTCAGTGGGTATGCTGTCTTAAGATTTCAAGCTCGGGATAGATTTTATTGACGAGGGGAGTGGTTGAATCTTTTCTTGCCCACAGGACTTATTTTGGAAATATTCCCAACTCTTCTGCCCACAAACGTGGATGCAATTTCTCTCTAACTAAACTCAAATTCACCCTATGTAGTTAAAATAAATAATTATAACCATGATTTTGTAATATAATTTCCCTATGGACATTATATTTCATTGTAAGTGAAGTGTACTGTTACTATTTTAATTGTCAACGTTGAACAATTGTTATTTTTATAAATTCTTGTTTCTTATAGTGGAATACCAGGCCTCCACCGTGGTTCGGATTCCACGTTAAACTGTAGGTCCTTCATTTCATCTCACAATCACCCTACCATTACACATTAGCGTAAGTGCGTATAACCTGAACGGGTAATAAGACGTGGTGCTAATTATAATAATATAATAATAATTGTTTCTTATATGTACTTTGCTTATAATTAATGATTATAGTTAATCAAACCTTATCAATTAATCAACTAAACCTAAATTCCAATGTGTTAATCATATCCATACTTTTTTTATGACACCAATCTACATGTCAACTTTCAACAGTTGTTTATTCTTATAATTTTTGTTTGAGTGTAAATAATACCTTGGTAGGTTTTATTATTAATTTCTATCCTTTTTTTGACTAGTTTATCTACAGTAAATATATTTGTTATTGTTGAGGTACCCACCAATCTCCAAAAGCCCCATAACGACACTATCCCAAGGCAATTTAAAAAAAAAGTTATCTTGAGATCTGGTTTATGTATAAAGTCTCAGGCAGTAATTAATCACAAATCATCCAACATTTTATTATTCATATGTTATTCAGCAGGTATTGCATATCCTGTTTTATTTTTGGTTCCAACTAGACTTTCATAAACCACTAAGTTGTTGTCAAATAGACAGACTTAGGCCTAGTGGTGCCTAAATACTGTACTCTATTCACATGAACTAAGGAGGTTAGCATCTTGCACATGTATCATGACCTGGTTAAACTTCATTGTTCAAGATGAAAAACGCTAAGCAAGAGAGAATCTGTGTTTTAGTGAACGTTTGTTTGGACCAAGGGGTGGCTTGTGAAGGCAAGAAATCCTTTGATTTCCTGGTCCAGTTCTTTAAGGAAGTAGGAACATTACCTGCCTAGCTTCTAAAGAACTGCTGGGCATATCGATTTGATAATTTCAACATGAGGGAAAGGATAATATCAGTTAAGAATAAATAAAAAATAAGCCATAAGTTTAGATCTGGTAAGCTCTGGATAGGCTTGCACAGGTGACAGAACTGCCCTCAACATGAACAGCTGGGGTCATAAGATTAGTGATATCACTTTCAGACATAGACACTCACTATGAAGTGTTGGAACAATCTTTCACTTTAGCCTAGAACTTGTACCAGCCATTACCCACTTAAAAGTATTTCAAATAAACAATATATAATCTCTAGAAAATAAAATATATAGGCTTGTAAACAAACAAGGAAAAGAATCAGAGCAGATAACATTTGAATGTAATTTAAAGAAAAAATCTCAAATTAGAAACTTAACACCCCAATCTAAACAATGAGAATAACATATTTAATTTTTTCAAAATAAATAGTTATTTGAAGACTTTTGATGCTATCTGTTGAAGAAATTATTATATAAACCCTAGCAATTAGAATACTTTCTTGTGGTGCCACTAGTAGTCATAGATTTCACTAAAAGAAAATATTTATATTGTGCCATTGTATCAATCACAAGAATGTTAGAACAGTTATTTGGCATTCTGAGTGCTTAAGCAGGGTGTTTACGATCCAGGAAAACGAGAATTAGGCGAGAATTTGAAGTGATCGGGAAAAACGGCAATAAGTCTGGAATTTGGTAAATTACATTGAAAATCCGTGAAAGTTGTTTTACTCATAATCTGATATATAATAATCATTAAATCAGTAAATAATAATGTTATTAATCTGTACTGGTTTTTTGGTAGCTTTGTAATATATTTTATAATTCCCAGTAAACAATGTTAATACAAATTAAAATGAGTTTATTTGAATTTTAAAACTATATTTATTCATAAAAAAATATTAATAGAAAAATGAGGAGGGGAAGGGGGAAGTTAGAAGGATGTGACCTACTTTTTAGTCAGGAATTTTTGGAAATGATGAGGGGAAATCAGGGAAAAAGTCGGGCATTTTGTTGGTCAAGTTGAGTAGACACCATGTTAAGGTTTAAGAAAGAACATTCCACTTCACGCTGGATGATTGTAAGCTTCCCCTCACGAATTATACTATGGTATATCATAAGATAGGGCGATGTATTCTCAAGTGTTTCCATGCGTACTTATGGGTTTGAGCTATAAATACATTTCTAGAGAAGGAAAGGCAAGTTAATTCGAACATATTCATCTCCCCTCGACCTTGAAACATTGGGTAACAAACAACTCTAAAAAGTGCAAATAATCCTGATCACCAACTAATACTCTGTATAGTACGAGGCATGTCCAGAAAGTAAGAGTACTGGTTGCCCTCTCGTGTTGTGAGAATTTTTTTCCAGGTTTGGCAACACTTGAGTGATGGTGTGTGTTCTTCTGAACACGAGCACAGGTGGACCTCGTTAATATGAAAACTCTCCTTGTGTCCATTTGTGTGAAATATGTCGATAAGAAATCCTGCAAAGTGTGAGGTGAGCGCTGTCATCAGGTTCCTTCTTGCTGAAGGAATAACACTGACTGAAATTTGTTCACCGATCAAAACTGTTTATGGCGAAAGTAATATGAACTGAACGAACGTGTTTAATGGTGTTGTGAGTTTAATGAAGGCAGAACGAATGTTCATGAAAATCAGAGGTGTGGAAGACCTTTCATTTTTTCATTTTGACCAATGAGTTAGTGCAAAAAATCTAGAGAACTGTTGGTGAATACCTCTGATTAACAGTGGATGAAATTTCTGCGATGTTTCCACAACTCCCAGATCTCTCTTACACGAAACAATTACAGAAACACTGGGATTCCGAAAATTGTTCACCAGATGTGTCCCAAAACAATTGACAGAGCAGCACAGAGTGAATCGGGTCGTTAACGCTCGCATGTTCCTTGAGCGATTTGAATTGGAAGGTGAGGATTTTCTGAGCTCGATTGTGACTGGAGATGAAACCTGGGTGGCTCATTACACTACTGAGACAAAAGGACAGTCATCACAGTGGTGGCACACCACCTCGTTTGTCAAAAAATCCAGAACCTTGATTTCTGTCAAAAAATCATGGCCATTATGTTTTGGGACCGAAAAGGGATAATTTTGATAGAATTTCTGCCTCAGGGGGAGACGATTAATGCAGCACGATACTGTGAGACACTAAAAAAGTTCAAGAGATCTATTCATAACAAACATAAGGGGATGTTGACGAAAGGAGTTAAAGACAATGCCCGCCCGCACACGGCCAACACCACCAAGGCGCTTTTGGACTAATTTGGTTGGAACATTTTGAACCATCCCGCATACTCCCCTGACTTGGTGCCTTCAGACTAATCTTTTCACCTCCCTGAAGACTCACATGGGCGGAAATTTTTTTTAGACAGACGAGGAGGTGAAACAAGAGGTCCTGAACTGGAAGGAGGAGATGACTGGAGGATTCTTTGAGGGCACCATAAAGCTTGTGCCACGGCTCACAACCTGCATAGAACAGGAAGGCGACTATGTGGAGAAATAACTGACAGATTTACCTACAAAATCCTGTAATTTAGTTTTAAATACATTTTTCTTAATCAAGTACTCGTGCTTTCTGGATGTGCCTCGAATCAAAATTAAAAATATAAAATTTGTCGATGTGTCTTTTATAAATTTTACTTTTTTAAAATAAATAATAGAGCTCTTTTATTTGCCTCATTCCACTCTAATATATTTTAATCAATACTAGAAAAGTTTCACTACTCTTTTATCACAAGCACCTTAACTCATTCACTATTATTAGTGGGTTGTAGAAAAATGTTGTACTAATGAATCATCGAGTTGACTTTGTGGCTCACTAGCTAAAACACACAAAATGCTTATAAAATTGTACAAATAAAAGAGAAGATCTCACATTCCCATGTTCACATTTTTTAAAAGTAAAATATTACTGTGGCATTGCTTATATTTTTTTAATTTTGAGTTTTTGTAAGGAAATATAGTTTTCTTCACCTTTGTGTCTGGATAATTATGTGCTGAAATAGGGTATTTTTTGAAATATGACTTAAAGCCTAGCTTTATCACTATTTCATTTTTAAACTTGAGAGAATGGCATAAATCTGCAAGAAAATTAATGAATATCTTTTTCTTGTCAAATTATGATCATGTGTATTTTAATAAACATTTGATTCTCTTCATAGGGCTATAAGCCAACTGAATGGTCTAGACTTTGAAGGCACTTCTTTGAAAGCGGAACTCTCAATGGAGCGCCGCAATCGTGGTCGTGGCACCAGAGGTCCTGGTGCTCAATTCTCGGGTATGGCTGGCTCGGGTAGACAGACAGACTTCCCTCTAAGAATCCTGGTTCAGAGTGATATGGTGGGAGCCATCATCGGGCGCCAGGGTAGCACAATCAGACAGATCACACAACAGACCAGAGCAAGGTAAGTCTTTAACATTTCAGATTGGGTGTGAATGATGAATATTTTACCTTAAGTTGTGGCATGGGAAGGTTCCTGAAATTTTAAAATGGAAACTCTAATAAATAGTTAAAGTTGTTTTATCATCTATACGTGAAGCATTATTTGCCTACACTGAAACTCACTTTAATCTCATATACATAATAAACAAATCTCTTACCCCTTAAACTGTTGAAATGTTTTAAAGTGCTTACTACTAAAGTGCTTGGCTCAGAATCAAACTAATTATCGGAAAAACACTTCTACTAGACACACACACACAGTATAAATAATTAACTACCTTGGTAATGTATGTGGGTTTGCATTTTAGAGTATATTGCAATTGGCTCATTTCAATTAATCAAAACATAAATACATCACCCGGATGCTTATCCGAAATCTAAGGCATGATTGATATCTGAATTCAAATGCAATTATGTTAAAAAAACAATTTAGTGAACAATAAAAAATGTCTAGTAAAAATATTAACTCATTCCTGATGTGATTATAGCACAGCGCTCTACTCTAGCCCGGCAGCCATTTTTCTATTCGTAAACTCTTGTCTGACACATTTTCGCTCATTTGCTTTACTCATTTTCCTAATTTTTGCTCTATTCATGGTCATTGTATAGCATTGAACTGTTAGACCCACCTATAAGCTTAATATGAAGTATTTAGTCTGTTTCATTGATAGATGGCATTACTATAAATCAAAGCAATGAAACGTTGATTCACACCTGTGACAATTTGGGCAAAGAAAGAAGTTTTTCATCGCCCACGCCAGGGGATCGGTTAAGGATTTTTGATAATAATCAGTTTAGCTATCATCTCCAAGCAAGCTACTATGTTATTGGGGATCTACTTAACATTCATAATGTTTATTGACTTGTACTTTTCAGGGTGGATGTACACAGAAAGGATAATGTAGGCTCGCTAGAGAAAGCTATAACTATATATGGCAATCCTGACAACTGTACAAATGCATGTAAAAGGATTCTTGAAGTAATGCAGCAAGAAGCAAATAACACAAATAAAGGGTAAGTGCATAAACATTTTTCTGGTGCCGAGTTTTTATACATTTAGAGGTGAACACTTGTTATAAAATGTGCTGCATAGGAAAAATCCCCTCAAGTGTTTTAATTCACTCTTTTGGGGTTTGAAAAAAATTTTTTTTTATAAATATAAATCTATGAAAAAACTGAGCATAGTAGGGATATGTCATCAGGGTTGCCACACACCTGGAAGACAGGGAATTTGTTTGTGTCTGGAAAAAAAACCAGGAAAACGCAGGGAATTTCACCAAAAAACTAGAATTTACTGGAATTTGTTAGTGAATTTGGGCAATAAAGTGCTTGCAAGCGGAACAATATAGACTAAAATTTGTAACTGGAGAATTGAGCAGTCTGATCGGAGCACGTCTCATTTATGATGACTATGCTTACCAGCACCTCATCAGCTTGAGATAAGTCCGAGTGCAACTGAGACGACTCGTTTTCGTTCGGCAAATGCCGCGCATTTTCGGCTTCCTCCATTCACCCCCGCTAATAAGACAAACTTATCTCAGTCCACCCCCACATTTAAACTCAAAATTGTATTTTTGGTATTTCCCACTTTTTTCATTCAATTTAGGGTAGACAGAAAATATAACCAATTTTTCCTTCTAGAAAATGTCATTCATTTCTCATCATTTTCCAAATAATTCTTAAACATGTTTCTCTTGCACAATAAAACATGCTTCCAATGACAAATTACCACTCTTCATTTCTAAAATTTTCTTTAAAACTAAATTAAATGCCTCTATAATTATATTTATAATATCTATTAGGTGTCTGGAAAAATGAAATTTTCTCTGGAAATCCTGGAAAACACAGGGAATTCAGTAATAAGAAAATAGTGGCAACCCTGGTCATGTTAAATCTAGCATTTCAAACTTAATTGTTATATTTTGATATTTAATCACCATCACTGGGATCACGCGTGCCACCAGTGGTCCAAGGACCACAATTTGAGTAGCACTGTTGTAGACTTTTCCTTGGAATCTATAATACCCAGAACCTCTCTAGTTACAGATGTGCATTGATAGTAATTAATTCTGTATTGATGGTCTGCAAGACAGATGATTTGGATGATTTTCACCTTGCACCCACTTGTGTGGGGCATATAGGGCTAAACTTTACTAAAAATATGCATTTTGACCAACCGAATACATATTTTGAATGGCTAGTAGGTTGGTTGGAACTTGATTTAAGTATCCTAATATAGGGAACCATATGGATTATTTAAAAATGGTGATAGTTTGAATTGATAACTAATTGTTTTATTTTGTAACGTTTTCAGTGAAATCTTGCTAAAAATCCTTGCTCACAATAATCTATTGGGAGGATTATCGGCAAAGGCGGGAACACAATCAAGCGAATTATGCAAGATACAGACACCAAAATAACAGTCTCTAGGTGAGTTGTATCTTCTAGTCTAGCATGTTAAGGCCTTTGGCCCTAAATCTAAAACCTATTTTGTGTGGTGCGGGGGTGGGGGCTTCACAGCCGACCAAAGTATCCTTCCGCGTTGACAAGAAGAAATGGATCACAGAAACTGTAGATGGCGCTAGCTACCGGGACAGGTCTTGCGGAAAAATCGTACGTTTGGAAATGTCAGTTTTCTCTAACGAGTGTAATTTTTATGTTAATATTTTCAACACACCTTTTAAGATAATGTATTGATGTTTGTTAATTGTTAAATTTTCTTATTTTTTGTTATGCAGCTAGCAGTTTTCTATTGAAAATTGTCAATATAGATATTTGATCACTGTTAAAATTATAAAGGAGATATAAAAAGTATAACTTAATGAACATGCTTCTATTCTTGAGCAAACCGTTTCCGAAAATAAAATTACAAAATCATATAAAAATTCCTGAAAATAACTGTTCCCATGGCTCTCCATTTCCACGCCAAATGAAAACAGCCAATGGTCTTGATGGCATTTCTGTGCATATTCTAGGTTGCATATTCCAACAATCTATACTGCAGAAACTGAACCTTTAAAATCATGTTGTCAATCCATTTTAATTATTCTTTTTGTCTGTTGAATTTGATGGAATGAAGATTAAACTTTCACTTTGCTCATTATTGTTATTATTGTTAGGAGCTGGACTATAAACGGTTTTTATCAATTATTTGTTACCGATCAGACAGATCACTGATTGTACTGATCATTTGATGTATTATTTCAAATGTTTCAAAGATATTATACCATAATGATATTTAAAAAAATGATATAAGCCATTTTTATTTTGTTCAGTATAGTAGTTTTCTCTTCAACGTTGGAATGAAAACCTTAGAATTAACTTTAATATACTGTAATTCACTTTAGCCTTGACCCTACCAAATTTAAAATACAATTACTTTGTTTCAACTGTACTTTTCTCATAGCTACGTATGTGACAACTCCCCTAAATATGAGAGTTTTATATAGGAATTATATTTTGAAATGTGTGCATAGAATACATGGTTTTTTCCTTTTTTTTTTTTTCTTTTTAGAGAAGGGCGGGTGGGAGCTCATACAATTAAATTGAATCTAAATAATTATATTTAAAATAAAGTCTTAAAGTATAAGCTGGTAAATAAATCAAAGTATTTTAATGAAGAAAAGTCCATGATACAATTTTGAAACCTTTGATAGTTATTTAATTTTAGCTTCTCTCGAAACCTCCCAAGTTATAGTTTACCTTGAAAGCCGATGATCTGATTAGGATCGGCAGCGGCCCATGATCATTATTATTATTAAATAATATTGTCATCACTATAATTCAACTAGGCCTACCGCCAGAACTTTGAGATATTCCTCAAACATTTGCAGAGAAATATAGACTGGACTCTTAAAAAGAAAATGCTATGCTAAATTTTATGATATGTGTTATTTTTGTATTAGATATCTAACTGCAAGATGAAGATGTAACTTTAGGCAATTTGGAATTGTAATATGTAATTTGCTTTTTAATCTTTATAAATATTTATTAATTTGAAAGATAGTATTCTAATAATAATATTACATTTGGATAAATGAAATCTAGAAATCTTTGGTGCTTGTTTGTTTCAGCATCAATGATATCAATAGTTTCAATTTGGAAAGGATAATAACAGTGAAGGGCTCTATTGAAAACATGTCTAAATCAGAAGCACTTATAAGTGCAAAGCTGCGGCAGAGCTACGAGAATGATCTACAAGCAATGGCGGTATGTATAATATGGTTGCACTTAGGATTAATCTTGCCCAAATAAAGAATATAATTTTCACTTTATATTATTTTCATACAAATAGTTCGGCACCCACTTTGGTAAATAAATTAATACCCATGAATAACAGATAGCCATTTGATAGTCAATACTACCTTATTTTAAATATCTACATAAAATTGAATTAAATAAATACATTATTTAATTTCATATGATGAATTGGGGGCTTAAAGCTGGATGCTATGTTTGTTTATATGTCGTGTGCTTATAATTAGTTGATTCAGAAAGTGCACGCCCCAAGCAAGAAGTATGGATGTTATTTTAGTTCCAATATTAATCACAATTTGGGGAACAGTTAACCAATTAGATTTTGACGCATGATATTAATATGCCGCCACTTTTATTTATTGTATCTGCATGATTTACAAGCTTTGTACTCTTTAGCAGGCGCAAATTTGCTTTCTAACTGCAGCTGCTTTTTTTTTAGTGAAAATGATTTAGCTGCACACTTTATAAAGTTGCACTGGTGCACCTATCCACTTATCTACATCTTTTAATTAGAATATTCAGGCCCTGGAGCATAAATACATTAAAGTAGACCTACAAATATATTGGCCAAGTAGTTTTAAAATATCATTTACCTAAGAGTAGCCAACAAGGTTAAAATTAGAATTCTATACAAAAAAGTGTATTAAATCTTTTCTTATGGCAAATTTTATTGGCAGTACAAAGATGCATAAATTTTCATTCTTAAATGTTTTTAGGGCCATATTATTAAATTTAAATTAAGTTAAAGGACTTTGATAGAGAAATTAGGAGTATAGTCATTTATGCCAAATGTCTGGTGTTCGAATCTTATTCTCTTTATTACCATACATAATGCTATTACCAAAATAGCTATGTCGAGAATAATTGACAGGGTGGACACTTATTGGGAGAACCAGGAATTATGTTTGAATATTGAGCATCGGATAATAAAAACTGGAATGGTGCTTGAATTATACCATCTGTCTAGAATTTTAAAATAATGCCTAAAGAGTTTTATTCAAATTTGTAGTCAAACTAGGCTACATGAATTTTACTAGATTAGGTATTAAGACTAAACTTATATGAAAATCACACTACTTCTGTTAACTTGGCTGCCAAATAATACTAAGGTGAGAAATACTCGAAATAGATTTTTGAGGAACAACATTTTCAAGAAACCTTCTGGCAATGATCACTTTGAAAAAATATTTTCTAGTAATATTGAAATTTTGAAAATGTTATTGGAGGACCACTTACTTCAAATAACCTGTATGAAGTCGAAGTTTCCAGACGAGTACTATTCCAAATAGCTTTTAATAACATCCAATTTTTAAACATTAGCCAGTGAAGTGTTCCCATAGTTAAGTTTTCTGCTAATATCTTTTCTCGCTAGAATTTTATTATATAGTTTAAGGGGCCAACCTGAATTACATATTAATGACAGCCACAGCGCACTAAACTACTCAGTAATTGAGAATAACATCTTTTGAGTGCAATTATGTTACGAATTTTAAAAGTGTAGTAATTCTCTTATTAGTTTTTCTGTGGTTTCTCTTCCTCTTATAATTTATCCTTTATTTGGATAAGATAATTTGTAATTAAAACAATAACTTTTAAAGTGCTAGGATTGTTTTGTAGTGGTGTTAGTTCCCTAAACTAAATTGAACCGTTGTGTTTCAGCCCCAAAGTATGATGTTCCCGGGGCTGCACCCCATGGCCATGATGGCAACATCTAACATCGGCTACACTTCTCGAGGATCTGGCTTCCCTGGGGGTCTGTATGGTTCTGGTCCCGCCCCCTACCCTTCCATGTACCAATCGGCATTACCTTCTCAGCCTGGGGGGCAGCCGGGTGGTGACGGTCTGGTACGTGCAACTGACGACGAAAAAGTAATTTTACTTCTAACAGCTTTTTATAACTCTATTTAAGTCTAAGAAATAAACTTTATTTTACTGTCTATTAACCAACCTATCAGGATGTTGTGACCTTTGATTAACCTGAGACATAACAAGCTTACCTTGCACGTTTCCATTATGGTATAACTTATAAGATAGTTTCTTACTGTAGGCCATCAGGGAAAGAATTTTTCATAGTAAACTGATTGTGCCCCAGCCAATTTAAAACGCTACCCGCATTATTCTTTGAATAGTCTGTCATTGTTTCCCAAATTATGGTAGTATACCACCAATGGTACTTAAGAATTATTCCTGTTGGTACACCTTGAGGAGCCAAACAAAACAAGCAAATTAAAGTATGAAAAAGATAGGACGACCTCTAATCTTAAACATATGCTTGGGACCAAGTCCAGCCTAAAGTAAAATAGATTTAAACTGTAGTTGTAGTGAAATAAGTTATTTAAGCCCAGACAACAGGTTAAGTTGGGCATTATTTATTAATATATCCTTGGACACCATTAAAAATATATTAAAATGGTTGATATTTAGCATTACTTTGGTGGTACTCCAAATTGTTTAGATGGTACACCATTCAAAAAGTTTGCGATATACTGTTGCTGGTGATGGGTGAGATTGAGGTTCAATTCCCATTCGGGTGTACCAAAGGTGGGTTTTCTCGAATGATCTTCCACATGCAAATGTGAGTACATTTCCTCTACATTCTACCTTCTTCACTCCCATTCAGCTACTGTAATTATGCTGGTAGTAAAAACAAAGAGCACAGTAAAAAAAAAATTGGGTGGGTGCCAATATAATTTTTTAGATTGTTTACTTTTGTCCACTTAAAAAAAACTATAAACAAACCATAACTCCAGCTGCTTAATGGTTTAACATTGTAAATAAACTAATGTTGGATTGTTGTTAAAAATGTAATACATTTCATGGCATATGTGGGTGGGTGGTAAGTCATGTGGGTGTATTAAATTTTTATTAAAGAGATTCAACTCGGAACTATTTTACTTGAACAAATCCTAAAAATGTAATTTGACTAATTAATAATGGATCCATTCCCAATTGAAAATTGTGCTAGAGAATATTTTCAATTCCTAATATAATATTTATAAAATGATAGAATATTAGGAAAATGATAGAGCACAAATAAAAGTAAAAACCCTTATTTACACGCACACATATCAATATTTCGATGCTATCATAACATCTTATATTTTCTAATATTCTATCATTTTATTTATTACCAATTATTTTTGTTCCATGCAATTTATTTCATACATATAATAGAATATCTAATAATTTATAGTTAACATTTTCAAGTTTAATATTTTACAGTTGATTTTCTTTTTCAATTCAAATTTTAATAAGTATACAGGATGGGCCAAAAGTCACTACTTATTGCAAAGCTTACTAGGAAAAACCGTGCACAAACATTTTTTTACAGAGAACTAATACTTTGATTCTCTAGCCCCGAAATGATATATGTAGTCAACATTTCCAAGTACTTTTCTGCAGTGATTGTACCATCAATAAACCAAGCCCTCAGGAATCCATGGCATTAGGTACCACCCCAAACAGTAACACCAGTTTGATTTGGCTGCCCTTTAAGAACAATTAATCTAAGATTCTCCTTATATCAATACCAAAAATAAGATTATCTTAATGCAATTTTAATTATGTTAGGAATGTGTATTGCCTTTTTTTTTTTTTTTTGGCCCACCCTGAATTGTCATGTTCAGTGCAAAAAAAAAAAAACCCCAACCATGCAACTGCATTACATTTTGATTTGTTAGTTGTAAATACTAGACAGGGATCATTTTTGTCCTACTTTTCAGTAGGAAAGTAGGAAAAGTCTAATTTTTAACCTTTAAAAGAAAGAAACCGTTTGGTTTTTAGAGGTTAACGTGTGGATCTTCCTTTTTGCTAGTAAGTTAGCAAGACAATTTTGCATCATAATGTTTCACGCAGTTTGAATAAATTTGAATTCTATGCCCGAAAATGTGTACAGTGTCCTTGAAATCCAATGGTTATAAGATTGTTTTTGGAGTTAGTGTTATAATGAACTACTTCAAACTAGAATAGGCTAAATTAAAAGGCTTGTTAAAGCTATCCTTGCGTTTACCTAATGGAAATACTGATGTTGAGGGAGGATTCTCACACATTAAACTATCTTATGACAACAGGACCTGTCTCGCTGAGTCATAGGCATGCAGTCCACCAAAGATGGCCTTAAACATTACAATTATTGTGCGGCACATTATCATTCACGAAGAATTTCATCAAGAAAGGAAATGGGGCCAATAAGTTGTACTTGGCTGGACTTGAAGAGAAGAAACAAGGGCAAGATAATAAAGAGAAAATAAAAAAACCAAAGTGAAGAGTATCAAGCATATAGGAAAGTTTTGGAAAAGAACTCTCGCAGGAAACTTAGAGGCAATGCAAAAAGAGAACTTGTTGGAAAAGCAGGAATCAGAAGCTAAAGAAGTTCAATCTTAAAAGTCATTTGTGGCAGAAGTGAATGGGATTAATAATGCAATGAAAATCAATGTTCGGAAAGGTTTGCAAATAGCTCAAACTATGCTAGAAGCTCCGGGCAAAAAATTGGAGGAAAGTGATTATGGTTTTAAGAAAATAAGAAACAAACAAAATAATATTAAAAAGAGAAGACACAATGTTGACTACTTTTGTCCTAGTACCTATGAATCAAAGAAACCCAAAACAACTGAATGAGGGATTCATTTTTTATTTTATTTTTTTACATATGACCCAAATATTTAGTAAGGGGGTGATTTTTTTTTAAATGTTTCAGAATTTTTTAGAACATATTTTATTTTTAGGTGGAAGACAATATATTTTAACCAATGTCAGATTTTGATGAAAATGAACATTATTATTGCTATTTTGTTTCACTCATTATTTCCAAATTTGGATTTGTAATGAAATGAAAAAGAAAAATAAACACTTTACCAAAAAGAGAATAAATTGAATTAAGGAAGTGGTGGGGGGATAAAAGGAGAATTGTAAGGGGTTGATGATGGTATCGCATCCCTCCTTCTTTTGTAAAATATTTTTTCCTATTTTTACTACAGGCCCAATAACATAAAAACATTGTTTTTAATAATTTATTGGTGACCTAGGGGTAAGGTGTCGGACCTCTGTGTTGGGGGTCCGGAATCCAATCTTCCGTCCGGCACAGATTTGTTTGATTGCCAAACCCTTCCCTTACCTCTGACAAGACGTATATTAATCACAACTTGTGAATTTGTGGAATTCCAGGCCTCCACCGTAGTTCGGATTCCACGTTTAAACTGTAGGTCCTCCATTTCATCTCGCAATCACCCTACCATATCACATTAGTGTAAGTGTGTACAATCTGAACGGGTAGTAAGATCGGTGCTAATAGTAATAATACATTTTATTTTGGCACTATGAGGTGAATATAGTGTTATCAAGTCCTACTTTTTATCAAATTGGCAGTCCTACATTTTCATCAAAATGTCTTTTTTTCCACACCCAATATATGCTATGATGCCTGACTACTGACCACATAACTCACATAAAATTGTGTTAAAGTATGTTATTATAAAGAACTTAAAAATAATAGTACTGATATATAGTTTGCCTTCAAATATATACAGATTCAAGTGAAAATTTGAAATCTTTGATTAGCATGGTCTTGGGCTGAATTTTTTACGATGTTAGTTTGATTCTCCAGAGTCTAATCTAACTTGACCTTAAGTTGGTTTCTTTCCCTATCACTAGTTGTGTCCTGGAAAAGCCTTGTCATTGTTGCCAAGTTAGTGACTCTGTCACTAGACCTTGTGACTTTTAAGGGTCTCAAATGATTCTCACTTTGAGCACTGTGCAACTATTCTGGTGACATACTACTTTATACTTGATTTTCTGTCGGAGCTCATGTTCATTATTTTACATTTTAATGCTGTATAGTTTAAATTTTTTAATTACCATACTGCAAGAACACATAATGCACCGGTCTACAGAAGAGCTCTTAACTCTCAGTAATTCACAAAACACAATGAATTAGTTTCGGATCTGGGTCTTGGTTTGGGGACAAATTTGACCACTTATAATTTTTCATTTAGTGACTTTCTGTTACTAATCTAGCTACAACACTTGTATGATCATTGGCAAAACCGAGCTTCATGTTCTAGAAAACTTAA